>CM035149.1:29943321-31163821 GCA_020205605.1 Panax ginseng
ACGTAAGCTAAAGATGTCTTTCATCACAATATAAGCATGAGGATGATGACAATGACATAATAATTCAATAAAACAAGTTCAAGAATAAATTTTAAAGATTTATAAGTTAATTTATCTTGAAATCAATTAAATCAAATTGTCAACATGATCTTTGCTTTGTGGAGTAAAATTCAAGAATGCTCGGAAGAATATTTCCATGAAAAGATCTGGGATGAAGTGCAAATATCGAGAATATTCTACTAATTTCATGGAGTATAGAAGCCAAAACTTTAACCAAATGAGTATCATAGAATATATGAAACTGCAAATAGATTTTCACCGCCATGCGGTAATCCACGTAGACGGATCATTTCCGCAATTTAATAAGGAATGAATATGAAAGATCATTCACCATGCATGTGATAATCCACATAGGCATGAGTTATTCCAATGAGAATAATAAAGAATGGAACTAGGTCACGCGTAAATCGCATGCACGCATGTGATATTCCAATGAGAATAATAAAGAATGGAATAATGAGAAGAATTCACCATGCATGCGATAGGCCGCATGCGAGAAAAGTTATTCCAACAGAATAATAAAGAATGGAACCAGGTCTAGCGTAATCCGAACAGACAGGATATTCCAACAGATTAATAAAGAATGGAATAACAAAGAATTCACCGTGCATGCGATAGACCGCACAGACATGTTATTCCAACAGAATAATAAAGAATGGAACCAGGTCTAGCATAATTAAATACAGATGAGGATATTCCAAATGTAATAATAAAGAATGGAATAGCAAAAGAATTCACCATGGATGCGATAGATCATGCATGCATGAGTTATTCCAACAGAATA
The DNA here is from genome assembly GCA_020205605.1 of Panax ginseng. Classification (NCBI taxonomy): domain Eukaryota; kingdom Viridiplantae; phylum Streptophyta; class Magnoliopsida; order Apiales; family Araliaceae; genus Panax; species Panax ginseng. The sequence continues at coordinate 29,944,166 of CM035149.1, forward strand.
ATAAAGAATAGACTAACGTAAGAATTTTACCATGTATGCGGTACTTGATGATTGTGAGTTATTCAATATAATAATAAAGAATGGAATAACAGAAGCTCTCTTCATGAATTCGAAAGAAATAATACCTCTTACTTTAGAAAGAAACTGGATACTGGAGTAGAGAAGTATCAGACTTCTCTTCTTCTTTCTCTCTATAATAATTGCTCTATAGCTTTAGTGAATTGGTGAGAAATTAAGGAAGAATGAGCTTCTATTTATAGGAAAATATACTTTCGATAATTGCACGTTTTGGGGCTCGAAATATTACAGTACAATACCTTCAACTTTTCTTTCATTTTTAATTTAGTCATGCAAGTATTATCAAACTTGCACCACCTCCCCTAATAGTAATTAATGTGAATCAATAGTTCAATCATGTGAATCAATAGTTATAATCATGTGAAAATACGAATTACAGTATAGTACCTCCATCTATACCTCCATTTTTAACTTAGTCATGCAAGTATTATCAATCTTGCACCAATTCCCCTAATAGTACACGAATGTGAATTAATAGTACACACATGTGAACAAATATTTATAATCATGTGAATTAATAGCAATTAATTGCTCATTTATCCGATTAATTACCCGACTGGTCAGTAAAACTTCCAGACATCAATTAATATCGGAATAAATGTCAATTTCCACTAATATTAATAATTCCAACACAATGGAACTATTAATTTCATCTTTAATCAACACGAACTTATTCATCATTAATATTATAACTCACAATATTTAACAACCGGGTCGTTCCCAGGAAAGAGGGGGCTTTCTGATAAGGATTTCTCCTTATTGGCGCGCCATTAGATGACCAAACCTCTCATTGACAGAACTCTAGACATTGTAAATATTGCAATTTAATAATATAAATAACTTTTTCGTCTCAATTATTGATTTAATAATATATCATATTATGCAGTTCATCATGTGACAATAATCGAATCAATAATATGAGAGATATGTTGCAACAATTACTGTAGCAATAATTGAGTATAACTGAGTGACTTCTCACGTAAGCATCAATAATCAATCTGAGTGCGCTACTATGCAACCACGCCAGACATATTCTTGTACTTTACTAAGGGTAGTTCAACAGTTTTAACGATAACACTTCCGTCGATATTTTTATAAAAAGATAATCATGTCGTTTTCTAACTACGACAATACTTTCGTTGTGGGGTCCACCAATGATTGTGTCATCGTACGAATATTTCCTGTTAAAACGAATATTCCCCGACCAATCGAATATTATATAACCACTTGCTTACTTTGCAAAATTTATAAATATTACTCATAACTATAACATTATATCAAATCCACACCATAATATTCAAAAATATATTTTGAGAAAATTATTCTTTATTCATAAAAGTTGGGGTCTTACAGCTCGAGCCAACGTCTTTGGCGCATGTTACGTTCGTTTTAGTTGAAGAAATATTTAAGGGTTTTTACAAATGTGTTTTGTACTGGGGTCAATACAAAATTTGATTTCATGCTCTGGGGTAGGCCAAGAAGTCTTCAGGAATACTTCAAGAAATTTATTAACGATGGAAATATCATTCAAAACTGTGACCCTCATCCAAGACTTGGATAGCACGTCACATTGATACCTATCAACTTGCCACCATCATTCACAACGTCCCCTACGGATAGTCTGGCTTTGGTACCTTCCACACAAGGAAGTCACCAACGAAAGGCTCGGGGCTCTTTACTTATGGCTTGATATGACAGTGATTGACTTTAGTGGTTTGGTTGCTTGAATTCGCATAACAAGTTGGTTAGGAATATAAAAGCTAACAACCTTACGAAAAACATGATGAGTAGTTAACCAATCGATTCCTAAAATCACATCAAAGGCAAGTATTTTCAAAGAGATAAGATCGACAAGTAACCTGAAAGTGTTGATTTGAATCAAATAAGATTTATACATAGTGGAGGTAACGAAGGTTTCTCCCAACGGAGTTTCAACAGATAAGTAAAAGTCTAATTTCTCAAGAGCCAAGTTCAAACATTGAACACAACTAGGAGAAATAAAAGAGTGGGTAGAACCGGTATCGAATAAGGTATAGACTTTGCAAGAGTTTATGATTAACTTACCCGTGATAACTTCGTTCGAGTTCCTCGAAAAATGCTCTCACTTAAACTACTGGCTTTGACTTGTCTGAGACATCCTTTGGTATCACTATCTCAGCCGGACTTGACTTCACTACACGATAAAATTGAGCTAGGTGACCTTCTCTTCTACAATTGAAACAGGCTTTGGATTTCTGCGTATAGTTTGGACGGATGTGTCCCTCCTATCCACATTTAAAATATACGACTGGTGGTCGTTCTTCTTCCTTTGAAACGAGTGCTGGTGCTGCTGTCTTTCCATCATTATTGAACCTTCTCTTCTTGAAATTTCTACTTCTATTATCTTGGTCATGATTACCACCGAAGTGGTTACCATTCTTGGCATGATAATTTCCCCCACGATGGTTATCATTGTTAGATGGCCGTTGCCAATTGTGATGATTATTATCGTGTTGTTGGTCGTTGCCTTTTGGTTGTGCTTACTCATTATCGCACTCCAATAACTGAGCCCTATTCACAACATCTGAATATAAACAAAGTTTGTGAGAAATGAGTTATTGACATATTTCGGGTTTCAAACCTCGCAGAAACATTCACGTCATTCTCTCCTCATTATCTACCAAATGGGATGCAAACTGGGATAACTCGGCAAACTTGGCTTCGTACTGCGACACGGTCATGTTGTTTTGCTCCAACTTGATAAACTCCACCTCCTTCATGTGACAAATACTTTTAGAAAAGTACTTGTCGTTGAACAACTCTTGGAACTTCTCCCAAGACATCTTGAGTGCGTCAGGCTGGGTACATTTTACAGATTCCAACCAGTAATCTGCCTCTTCACGCAACATAAAGGTGGCAAAGGGAACCTTTTGCTCCTTGGAGCATCCCAAGGCATCAAATATCTTGGTGATCTGCTTTAACCACGTCTCTGCCTTAAGTGGTTCTGGCTTTCCCAAAAACTTCGGTGGTCCCAGCTCCTTGAACTGCTTAGCGGTGACCGACCGTGGGTTGCCATTATTTCCACCTATATTTTGAACAGGAGTCTCTCTTACCTGATGTTGCATGAATTGCATAAAGCCTCTAAACATCCCATCGTTCATCATCTGATCGGTGTTGTTATTTAGCTGAGGATTATTATCTTCATTTGCACATTATCCTGGGTATTGATCGTTGGCGACTCAACGGTCTCATGTGCTTCACTGCTGATCTCAACATTTTTAGATGCCATTTTCAAACACTGTCATAAAACAAGGGTTAATTGACATATAACATATTATCCATATACTCTGATCGACCAATTAAATACCAAATAAACTTAGGTAGGTCATACTAGCGAAGGAATTCTCAAAATCTCTCCCTCCTAGTTCTTGTCTCACATCTCACCGGGATCATATCCCTAAGCTTTGATACTAATGTGGCGCCCCCAAAATAGGTATACATCACCTATTTTGAGTCGCCAAATACATGGCATGTAATACAAATGCAATCTTAAATATACAACATGAGTGTGAGTTTTAATACAAATATTATCTTCTGATAAAGTATTCAAACTCAAAATAAGTCCTCAATACATTTATTATCACACTACTTCATAGAATAGTGAGGACTACTAATCTTATCATCGGATGATCACTCCGTTCCCGACTAGTCCTCGCCACGTTCTCATTTCTCAAGAGAACAATGAAAGCAAAATGGTGAGCTCAACTAGCCCGAAGAAGAAATATTATGACTAAGATAATGCGAATAAATTATCCTTAGCCTTCAACGATATCTGTTGATAAAATATAATGGACAACAAGTTTTAGGTCAACAACTGCGCAGAATAATAAGCAATCCATTAGAATAGTCGATATGAATAAAATCTACTATCTTCTATGATTTAAAAGGTTTTTTCATCACTTTTATCATTTGAGACTCGATTTTAATAAATAATCCACATCATCAAATCATCCCTGCACTACAGGCCAAGGATATTCTTTAGTATCACGACCACGAATTATCCATGCACTACGGGCCAAAGATAATCGTGTTTTCATCAACGATCCTGATCATGCCATAAAATAATTCATCTTTGCACCCTTGGCCGAAGAGAATCCATAGCCATAATCATACCAAAAATTGTCCATCAATGCACTACGGGCCAATGAGGACTTTTTCCACATCATTTGTAACATTACGGTCATGATTATACCGAATAATCCCTGGTTATAATCATATCAAGTCCATCTATGCACTACAGGCCACATATGACTTTCAAAATAATATAAGCATGAGGACGATGACAATTCAAAAAAACAAGTTCAAGGATAAATTTTAAAGATTTATAAATTAATTTATCTAGGAACTAATAACATCCAAATTGTCAACATGATACTGCTTTAGGGAGTAAAATTCAAGAATACTAAGAAGAATATTTCCATGAAAAGGTACTGGATGAAGCACAAATATCCAGGATATTCTACTAATTTCATGGAGTATAGAAGCCAAAATTTTAACCAACAGAGTATAATAGAAAATATGAAACTGCAAATAGATTTTTGCCCGCCATGCGGTAATCCACGTAGACAGATCATTTCCACAAGTTAATAAGGAATGAATACAAAAGATCATTTACCATGCATTCGATAATCCACATAGACAGATTATTCCAACAGAGTAATAAAGAATGGAACCAGGTCATGCGTAATCTGCACAGACAGGATATTCCAACTGAATAATAAAGAATGTAAGAACAACAAAATTCACTAGGCATGCGATAGACAAGCATGTATGAAAAGTTATTCCAATGAGAATAAAAAAGAATGGAATAACAACGAGAATTCACCTGCATGCGATAGGCCGCTTGCATGAGTTATTCAATAGAATAATAAAGAATGGAATAACAACAGAATTCACTGAGCGCGCGATAGATCCGCATGCAGACGAGTTATTCCAATGAATAATAAAGAATGGAATAATGTAAGAATTTCACCATGTATGCGGTACTCAGCATAGGCAAAGTTATTCAACATAATAATAAAGAATGGAATAACAACTCTTACGAGTATTGAAAGAAAAATAACTATCTTCATGAATACGAAAGAATAATACCCCTTACCTTAGAAAAAAGAGTATTTCGACTAGTAGGGCGAGGATATTCTTGAAGAAAACTTGCACTATTTTCTATGCTCAAAGATTTCTTAAACTCTAAAGAAATACGCTCAAGATTATAGAAGAAGAATTCTCTGAACTTCTGGTGTGTTTTCAATTCTAACTAAGCATCATATTTATAGGAAAATGGAAAAGATACTATGCAATAAAATTTAATATATTCTATTTATAATATATATATATATATATATATCTATATATATTTATATAATTTATTTAAAATCTAATAAAACAAATAACTTTATAAAAGTATTACATTTTATATAAAAAAATTTACTATACAAACACTATCGCAGAGCCTTATATGCATAATAAAATATAATATATTCTATTTATAATCTAATAAAACAAATAACTTTATAAAAGTATTCTATTTTATATAAAAAGATTTTACTATGCAAACACTATGCATAATAAAATATATTATATTCTATTTATAATCAAATAAAACAAAACTTTATAAAAAGTATTCTGTTTTATATAAAAAGCTTTCTGTTTTATTACATTTATAATAATAATAAAACAAAATTCATCATCATTATTATAATTCACACCATTAATCGACCAGGTCATTCCCAGGAAAGAGAGGGCTTTCCAATAAGGATTTCTCCCTATTGGCGCGCAATTAGGTGACCAAACCTCTCCTTGACAGAACTTCTAGACATCATTAATATTGTAAATAATAATATTAATAACTTCGTTGTCTCAATTATTGATTTAATAATATATAAAATATTGACAATAATTGAATCAAATAATGTGAGATACTATGCAGTAATTACTGTAACAATAATTGAACAAAACTAAGTGACTTCTCACTTAAGCATCAATAATCAATACTGTGTGCTACTATGCAACCACGCGTATTACTGTACTTTTACTACCAAGTAGTTCAACAATTTTAACGGTAAAACTTCCGCCGTTATTTTCATAAAATATTTTTGTCGTTTTCTCATTCCGACAATAATTCTGTTGTGGGGTCCACCAATGATTGTACCGTCGTACGGATATTCCCTAACAAAAAGAATATTCCTCGACCAATCGAATATTATACAACAACTTGCATACCTTTCAAAATTTATAAATATTACCCACAACTATAACATTATCTCAAATCCACACCATAATTTAGAAAAAAATATTTTGAGAAAATTAAATCTTTTTTCGTAAAATTTGGGATTTTACATAAGGGATATTATTTTTCGTATTTGTAAGGAATGTTATTTTTGTATGGTAAGGGATATTACTTTTCGTATTCGTAAGGGATATTATTTTTCGTATTGGTAAGGGTTATTACTTTTCGTATTTGTAAGGGATTTTATTCTTTGTATTCATTCTTTAATCTGTGGGAATAACCTGTCTACGCGGATTACCGCATGCATGGTGAATACCCCTTCGTATTCATTCATTATTAATCGGTGGGTATAACATGTCTACACGGATTATCGCATGCATGATGAATAACCCTTCGTATTCATTCTTTATTAATCTGTGTGAGTAACCTGTCTACGCGGATTATCGCATACATGGTGAATAACCCTTCGTATTCATTCTTTATTAATCTACGGGAGTAACCTGTCTACGCGGATTACCGTATGCGTGGTGAATAAACCTTCGTATTCATTCTTTATTAATCTACGGGAGTAACCTGTCTACGCGGATTATCGCATGCATGGTGAACAACCCTTCATATTCATTCTTTATTAAATTATGGTAATGATCTGTTTACGCGGATTACTGCATGACGGGTGAAAATCCATTTGCAGTTTCGTATATTCTTTCACACTTGTATGAGATATCATTTCTTTTGTACTCATCATGGGATATCGTTTCCTTTCGTATTCTCCATTTATGGGTACTAATCATACCAGAGTACTATTAATGGGGTACTATTCACTCGAGTACTATTCACGAGGTACTATTCACTCATGTACTATTTATGGGATACTATTCACTCGGGGTACTATTCATTCAGGGACTATTCACTCAGGGTACTATTTATGTGGTACTATTCACGACAAAATTGGTTTCTTTTCTGTCCAAATTATTTTTGATACATAAATATCAATCTTGAATTTTACTCCGTAATTAATTATCATGTTGACAATTTTGACATTCTTGAACTCTAGATAAATTGAATTATAAATCTCTAATATTTACCCTTGATCTCATTTGATTGATTCCTTATATCATTGTCATCATCCTCATGCTTATATTGTGGTGAAAGTTATCTTTGACTCGTAGTGCAAAGATGAACTGTTGATTGGTATGATTATGACCAGGAACTGTGTATTAGTATAATCATGACCTTTAATGTTATAGATAAATATTTGTGATGAATGTTCTCTTTGGCCCGTAGTGCAAAGAAGAACTGTTGATTTATATATTTGGTCGTAGTGCAAAGAAGAACTGTTAATTAATAGCTTTGGCCCGTAGTACAAAGATGGAAAGGTGTATGACATGATCATTACCACTGATGATACAAAGAAATATCTTTGGCCCGTAGTGCAAAGATAGACTATTGTTTGGCAAGATCATGACCATTTTTTTTACAATTGAATTTCTTTGGCCGTAGTGCATTGACAGACAGTTGATTGGCATGATTTTGACCATTGGTTTTATAGTTGAATATCTTTGGCCCGTAGTGCAAAGATAGACAATTAATTGGTATGATCATTGTTATTACATTTGAATGTCTTTAGCCATTGGGGAAAGGATATTGAGTGAAAGTTCTATTAAGACATTATGGCAAGAAGATACACACCATTGGAATGAACGAGATAGAAATCTTCTTGTTTCTGTTTGGGGTCTAATGGGTCAACCAAGGTTAATTCTCAAGTCCTATTGTTGGGCCATGATATTTTAGATATTAGGCCAAGGGGCTTGGGCCGAGTTACTTGGTTAATCTATCGGGTCATTTTCGTTGGGCCCGATCAGTTGGGTCCTCTTTGTTGGGTCGGGTTAGTGGGCTAACCCAGTAGATATTTAAATATCTACATCTTTGACTGGTAATGATGAGTAAGATAGTTGTTGACCGATATGTCTGCAAGGCATTAATGTGGATGGGATTCAGTCGACCGAAGGTGGATAACAGTGATGGGATGTGGCAGGTGCTGCATGCAGTCGGGTGAGATCGCTAGTTATGGGGGACTGTGTCGGTAGTTAATGGGTGGCATGGTAAAACGGGTCTGAGAGTATATCATAGCAAGGAGGTCTTGCAAGTACAGGTAACTGATAATTTTATCTCTCTCAATACACTAGATATTTATCCTCCATTGTAAACCTTGTGATCGCCTGTACAGACTCTCACGCTTGAGCTATCCCCCGACGGTTGAAACCGTCAAGCTTTTGGTGTTGATCGTATTTATTGTGCAGGATCAGGACGTCTTACGTGATTGGGACGTGGAAGAAGATCTTGGCGTTAATATTGGCACTAGAAGAAGGGCTGTGTTCTAGTGTCCTTAAGTCTTCAATCACAATCTTTTCAGTTGTTCTACGTCGAAAAATGGTGAGGAGTAGAACTATTACACCGGAGGGACAGCCGATGCCGAAGGGATGGCTTCCAAATTTGAATTGGGGGGTTCTCGTTCGAGAGCCCATGGTGAAGCCCGAAGATGGTTGGTCTTTGTTGCTAGCAAGGAGCGTGATCATGGCTGAAGGCGAGTAGAAGGCACCCCGCCTAGAACTCAACACCGAAGTGGTCGGGACGACAAGGCTGCCAAGCTGGCGAAGATGGCAGACGAAGAAGATAAAGCTTTGGAGGTTCTCTTGAAGTAGAGCGAGGATATAGCTGAGCAGATGCTTTGGATGGCAGAGCTGAAGGAGATACTTCAGATGACAGAGTTGAAGGACGAGGCCAAAGGCGAGTAGAAGGCACCCCACTTAGAACTCGACAGCGAAGTGGTCAGGATGATAAAGCTGCCAAGCTGGAAAAAATGGCAGATGAAGCAGATAAAGCTTTGAAGGTTCTCTTGAAGCATAGCGAGGATATAGCTGAGCAGATGCTTCGGATGGCAGAGCTGAAGGAGATGCTTCAGATGGTAGAGCTGAAAGACGAGGTGTCCATTTATGTCCAATCTGAAAGATGTAGTGAGCTTAAAGATAGACAACCACGAATTGGAAAGAAGTTTATACACTTTGAAGACATGTCTCGATACAGTCCTCGGGATCAAAGAAGACCTAGAAGCTATATTTCTAAAGATCTGGAGAGGGTATCTCACCCTATCGGTTCTCGGGATTATGGTCGAAGCAGACGAAAAAGTTGATCCAGAGAGTATACACCTGAGAATACAAATAAGACATCCTGCGTTGATTATTCTCACCACAGTAATAGAGTTTTCCGCCGAAGTAGATCCAGAAATCACACTCCTGAGAATACACTGAGGGCACACAGCCCTGTGGGTACTTGTCTTCGGAGAAATCCATCTATAGCTACAGGTTAGGATGGAAAGGACCGGACCATTCAGAAGAAGCTTTGAGGAGGTTTATGTCCAAATCGGCAGAAGAAGAGTTCATGGACGCTGTGTGCAGACAGATATTCACTCCGGACAATCAGTGCAGCAGGCTGTCAGGTTCAGATTTAGCACACAAAATTCATCGGTGTAAGGATGTTCGGTCGGACTCGCTGACCATTCGATGGTAGCCTTTTTGGCAGGTGGTCCTTATGAATTTGTCAGGCCCTTCGTGGTAGGCAAACTTCATCGGTGTAAGGAGGTTCGGTCGGACTCGCTGACCATTCGATGGTAGCCTTATTGGCAGGAGTGTCCTCGTGGGTTTGTTATACCCTGCGTGGTAAACAAATTCCATAGTCCTTTTAATATTGTTTTACCCCGAGTGGTAAATAAATTCACCGAAGTAAGGAGGTTCGGTCGGACTCGCTGACCATTCGATGGTAGCCTTATTGGCAGGAGTGTCCTTATATCTTTGTTATACCCTGCGTGGTAGACAAATGTCCTTATAAACTTGTTTTACCCCGAGTGGTAAACAAGATCCCGATGGTGCAAGAAAGATCGGCTGGATTCATCTTATTTGCATGATCTGTCTCATACTTCGGTAACGATAAGTATGCATTACTTTATTTTGTTCAAGTGTTGAGTTCGGATTATATTATTATTGTTCTTAACTGTTATATAATTTGCTCGATTATTGACTAATAGTTTAAGATAAGAGGCACTTGTACATTTTTCACGTTGATGAATAATGAATTATTGACAAGAAATGTTCACCCAGAAGTAATAAGGCATGAAGTTGATATTTCATTAATATTAACTGTTCACAAAAAGTTAGAATTTTTACCGAAAGTTCTACAACTAAAGGTAAAGGGGAGGTCATCTTCAGGCTTCTTTCTTGTCATCGTCGTCGTCTAAAGAGTCTAGAAGAGATGGATCTACCTTGGCCGCGACAAGCTTTTTCTTGCCTTTACTTTGGCAGATTTCATATCCTTTGGCATACATATGGACGTTCTCATCGTTTAGCTCAGCGGATTTTCTCAGATCTTTGCTGGATTTCTTACAAAGGTCTTGATCGTTAAGCGGACCTAAATTCCTAAGGGCCCGAAGCTTTTTGAGCTCTTCTTCAAGCTTGTGCCAGATGCTTTGATTCTTTAGCTTGGATCGACATTTATATCAATGATGACCCGACTTCAGAATGGCGTTCTCCCTTCGGTCGGCATCCTCTTCGGCTTCTTTGTATTTGGGACGAAGGCACCCGAAGATAGCGTTTGCCTGTAGATGACCATCATTAGTCAATCAGTTCAAATTGATGGGCAGCGATGTAAATGGATAAGTCAAAAAATCAAATTCCTTTAGTCCGGTATTTTATTCCTTCATCCATCAGGTCCATGATGGAACTATTGCCGAACCGATGATCATCGGTATCACGAACGCGTGCTATTAGAGGTCGACATGGGAATTTCTCATTGGATTCTGGCAGAGAGTGAGGGATCTCATCGATATGCGCTCTACTTGTTCTTCAGGCTCTTTGTCAGAAACCACGATTTCAACCAGGGTGTCCGAAGGAAGATCGGCATCTGTGGGAGGTACTTGTGGCTCTTCGGTGGTTGGAGGAGTTATTTGGATTTTCCTCTTTTTTGCACGAAGGACTCGGGTCCGTTCATCAAGGGGCATATCGAGGAAGCACTCGTTGTAAATTTGGGTGATGGGGTGTTTTGATTTTCAGCCAGCTTACTTTCTTTGTCGAGGTTGGCTTGTCCCTTCAGTGGGAGTTGATTCTGTGGCTTGAGCTTCGGTAGTTAAAGGCGCTTCATTTGGTACTTCTATAGAGGTCGACGAAGATGAACCATTTGTGTTGCTATTTGATGTTCACCAGATGAGCCTCGGTAAGCTATACTTTGGGCCTTTATTGATCTTATTATAATTTCTTTTGCCCTGAACCGATGCCATTTATACTCTTTCATTAAACATCCTGTTTAATAAAAAGGCTGGGGGCAATGTTGGGCCATGATATTTTAGATATTGGTCCAAAGGGCTTGGTAGGAAGTTACTTGGTTAATCTCATTTGGGTCGATTCGTTGGGCCCGTCGGTTGGGTCATCTTTGTTGGAGTCGGGTTGGGGTGATCCAATGAGATATTTAAATATCTACATCTTTGACTGGTAATGATGAGTAAGATAGTTGTTGACCAATATGTCTGCAAGGCATTAATGTGGATGGGATTGATCGGTAGAAGGTGGAAAAATGATGATGGGATGTGGCGGTGTGCGCATCCGATCATTTGAGATCGCTTGACTATGGGGGGGATCGTGGTTTTAGGTAGTGGGTATGCAGAACCAAGATGCGAGAGTATATCATAGCAAGGAGGTCTTCCAAGTACAAGTAACTGATAATTTTATCTCTCTTAATACACTAGATATTTTATCCTCCATTGTTAACCTTGTGATCACCTGTACTGACTCTCACGCCTGAGCTATCCCCCGACGGTCAAAACCATCAAGCTTTTGGTGTTGATCGTGTTTATTGTGCAGGATCATGACGTCTTACGTGATTGGGACGAGGCAGAAGATCTTGGCGTTAACATTGGCGCTAGAAGAAGGGCTGTGTTCTAGTGTCCTTGAGTTTTCAATCATAATCTTTTCAGTTGTTCTACGTCAGAAGATGGTGAGGAGTAGAACTGTTACATCGGAGGGACAGCCGATGTGACGCCCCCAAAATAGGTATACATCATCTATTCTGAGTCGCCAAATACATGGTACAGAATACAAATACAATATTTAATATACAACATTTGAGCTGTGAGTTTTAATACAAATATTGTCTTCTAGACAATATCCACTCTAAGAATAAGTCCTCATTACATTTTTTGTCACACTATTTAACAGAATACTGAGGACTACTAATACTATCATCTGATCATCACTTGTTCCCCGATTAGTCCCGCCACGTTCTCATTTCTGAAGAAAGCGGTGAAAGAAAAGGGTAAGCTCAACTAGTCCAAAGAAGAAATATTATGACTAAGATAATGCAGAATAAATTATCATTAGTCTTCAACAATGTTAAACTGATAAAACACAATAGACATCAAGTTTAACTGCAGCGGAACATGAAATCCATTAAAATAGTCAAGTAGAGAATAAAATCTACTATCTTTTATGATTTAAAAGGTTTTCATCACTTTTATCATTTGGGACTCAAATTTGAATAAATAATCCACCTCATCCCTGCACTACGCCCAAGGATATTCATAAGTATCACAACCACAAATTATCCATGCACTACGGGCCAAGGATATTCGTGTATTCATCAATGGTCATGATCTTGCCAACAACTGTCTATCAATGCACTACGGGCCAATGAGGACTTTTATCACATCATTTGTAACATTACGGTCATGATTACACCGAATAATCCCTGGTCATAATCATACCAAGTCCATCTATGCACCACGTGCCATGAGATGATTTTCAACAAAATATAAACATGAGGATGATGACAATGATATAAGAATTCAATAAAACAAGTTCAAGAATTAATTTATCCAGGAACTAATAACGTCCAAATTGTCAATATGATACTTCTTTGTAGAGTAAAATTTAAGAATGCTCAGAAGAATATTTCCATGAAAGATACTTGATGAAGCGTAAATATCAAGGATATTCCACCAATTTCATGGAGTATAGAAGTCAAAACTTTCTAGTCTCACATCTTAGCCAGGGATCATATCCCTAAGCTTTGATACCAACTGTGACGCCCCCAAAATAGGTATACATCACCCATTTTGAGTCTCCAAATACACGGTAAAAAACTCAAATACAACTGTCGTGTATTAATACAACTGTCGTGTAAAATACAACAAAATATAGCTGAGTTTTTACACGAATATTGTCTCATGGACAATATCCAAACTCAAATTCAATCCTCATTACATTTATTATCACACTAAATAGTGAGGACTACTAAAACAACCATCTCAGACCATCACTCCATTCCCTGACTAGTCCCGACTACGTTCTCGTTTTCTGAAGAGAACAATGAAAGCAAAAGGGTGAGCTCAACTAGCCCAGTAAGAAATATTATGACTAAGATAATGCAGAATAAATTATCGTTAGCCTTCAACAATGTTAAACTGATAAAATACAATAAACATCAAGTTTAACTGCATCGGAACAAGAAATCCCTTAGAAGAGTCAAGTAGAGCATGATATCTACTATCTTCTATAATTTAAAAGTTTATCATCAATTTTATCGCTGAGACTCAACTTAATAAATAATCCACATCACTGAATTATCCATGCACTACGGGCCAAGGATATTCATTAGTATCACGTCCACGAATTATCCATGCACTACGGGCCAAGGATATTCGTGTTATCATCAATGGTCATGATCATGCCAAACAAGATTTCATCTTTACACCCTTGGCCGAAGAGAACCCATGGTCATGATCATACCAACAACTGTTGTTGAGACTTAACTCAATAAATAATCCACATCACTTGTAACATTACAGGTCATGATTATACCGAATAATTCCTGGTCATAATCATACCAATCAACAGTTCATCTATGCACTACGGGCCAAAGATGACTTTTATAACAATATAAGCATGACGATGATGACAATGATATAAGAATTCAATTAAATGAGAGCAAGGATAAATTTTAAAGATTTATAATTTAATTTATCCAGAATTCAATAATGTCCAAATTGTCAACATGATATTGATTTGTGGAGTAAAATTCAAGAATAATATCCATGTATCAAAAATAATTTGGGCAAAAAAGAAATTAATTTTCTGGGTGAATAGTACCCTATGAATAGTACTTCATGAATAGTACCCCGACATAAAAAGTACCCCGAATCCTCGAGTGAATAATACCTGAGTGAATAGTAACACGTAAATAGTACCCCGGGTGAAAATATTGATATTTAATGAGAAAGTTCTTAGATCAATATTCCAATGAAACGATACTGGATGAAGCGCAAAACTCAAGGATATTCCACTAATTTCAAGAATTATAGAAGCAATACTTACCATAGTAAGTTTAGATTTAAGAATATGAAAAGAAATAACATATGAAACTGTAAATGGATTTTCACCTGTCATGCGGTACGTAATCTGCGTAGACAGGTTATTCTGACATATTAAAGGATGAATACGAAAAATTGTATTCCTTATGAATACGAAAGAAATAATACTACTTACCATAGTAGAAGACTGGATACTATAATAGTGAAGTAGCAGAATACTCTTCTTCTTACTCTCTAAAGTTTCTCTTATGAGTCTTAGTGAATTGGTGAGAATGAAGAAGAATTAAGCTTCTATTTATAGGAGAATGGACTAAATAGTAACTGATTCATAAACGTTCCAGATTGATTTACTATTAAAACGTACGATCCATATTAATTACTATTAAAACCACAACCGACGATCCAGATTGATTTACATTTAAAACCACTACTGACGGTCCAGATTGATTGACTTTTAAAACCACCACCGACGGTTCAGATTGATTTACTATTAAAACCACCATCGACGGTCCAGATTGATTTACTATTAAAACCACCACTAATGGTCCAGATTGATTTACTATTAAAACCAGCATCAATGGTCCAAATTGATTTAACTTATTACACTTTGGTACCCCTAAAGTTTTCCAAGTTTGCATTATTCCCCTCTAACTTTTGTAATTCACTTATCTTCAATAAACACATTCTTAATATTTCAACAATTATTCACCATTAATATTATAACTTACAATATTGACAACCAGATCATACACAGGTAAGAGGGGGCTTTCCGATAAAGATTTCTCCTTATTGGCGTGCAATTATGTGACCAAGCCCCTTTTCTCGACAGAACTTTCTAGACATTGTCAATTATATAAATAATCATATGAATAAATGTGTTGTCTCAATTGTTGATTTAATAATATAAAATATTGTGCAGACGATATTGTGACAATAATTGAATCAATAATATGAGATACTATGCAGCAATTACTATGGCAATAATTGAGTAAAACTGAGTAACTTCTTACGTAAGCATCAATAATCAGAGATACTGTGAAACCACGCATATTACTGTATTTTTATCACCGGATATTTCAACAGTTAACGGTAAAACTTTTGTCGTTATTTTTATAAAAAGTTATTTCTGTCATTTTCTAACTTCGACAGTTATTTCGTTGTGGGGTCCACCAATGATGGTGTCGTCGTATGGATATTCCCCAACAAAAAGAATATTCCCCGACCAAACGAATATTCCCCGACACAATGAATATTTTATATCAACTTGCTTACTTTGTAAAATTTTCAAATATCACCCTTAACTTTAACCTTTTATCAATTTAACCATTTACTAAATAAAATAACAATTATAAGAAAATTGAATACTTTCATTTCATAAAATTCGGGGTCTTACAGGAGATGCTTCATAGTAAGAGGAGATGCTTCATAGACCTACTATAATAAATGTGGAGGACGATAATGAAGTAATCCAGTTAGAGGGTGGAGATGAACCTAATGAATTGGATCTTAAGTCAATCCTTGTGTCAGATGACATTGATACTGAGGAGGAAAAGTTATTGATTGACACTAACGCTGAATCTAAAGCAGATGATGGTTATGAATCTGCAATACGATACAAGATGATTCTGACTCAGACCTTGATTAAAAAAATAAAATGTATGTTTAGTATTACATATTCTTTATATCATTGTCATGTTTATTTACTTAACTATTTAATGCAATTTCTTGTCATTATTGTCATGTTATATTCATATATGTATGTAATCAAATATAACTCATAATATCATCTTGAGATTTGTATTTATAGATAGCTTCTGAAGCAGCGTAAAAAAAGCTTGACTTGGGTAGAGGTCCTAATCATGTGCCAAAGGCATCATTTATATATAAGCATTTTAGATTTCCATTGTTGCATATATACTAATATAAATTGATTTAAATAAAATAATAAATCTACTTATCTTTAATGTATATTGTTATATATTGTAGTGATTTTTCAGATAACAAGATAGTCAAGTGAATTTCACATTTGTGCTTACAGAACTGGCCTACAGCTGTGATTACGTGGGTGAGCACACCTATTGCCCACAAGGATGCAGTTTGGGCAAAATTTCAGGTATATTTTTTTTAATTCTGACAAATAATATAATTAATAAACTAATATTATTTAGTAGTGTTGGATTATACGTTAATAACACCGTTTTAATATTATTATTGTTGTTTTATTTGCAAAAAATGTATAGATGGGATGACACGCAGGCTTCAGTGATACAGACATTGTTCTAGCAGAAGTGTGTCGTCCGCACTAAAGACAACTTGAATAAGGAACAACAAAAAGCTCTACACAATGCATCGATCGACCATCCAGGCCAGGGAGATGAGTACATGCACGAGCATAGCCCCTGGTGGTGCGCGCAACCCATATAGGCTGGGATGTGTGCCCATTGGAGAGTTAAGAGCTAGGTCAAGAGACGCAAGACTGCCACCACTAACAGAGCATCGTGTGTACCTAAAGGCGAAAGGAACCTACAAGGGCAGCAGTATTTCATAGTTGCAACATATTACTGCCAAGTTACGTATGAATAGTAAACTTGTGAATTTGATAGAATTATTTTAATATGTTTACAATCATGGTTTGTAGAATATCACATATTTACTTAGTAATATGGGAGCATATTTTATATAGGAGTCTCAGTCTCAAGGTCAACCTATCCATTGGCTGGATGTGTACGTCGCCACCCGTGATGGTTTGCCTGATGCTATCCAGATAGCGGTAATAAGTTTTGACAAATTTGATGTTGTTTATCAAGTTTACGTTATTATTTAGAATTTAATATTTATTTTTAGCTATTTAATTGTTAACCTGCTAACAGGATACTTACAAGAGCTTATTGAACAAGCGTTATCCTAAAGGCACCCTACGTCCAACGATTGATCAAGAATTATGGGAGAGGGCGTCAGTTGTGAAGAAGAACTATGTCAAAAGCCAAGGACAATGACGACGCCCAACCATCAGTGGCACAGACAGCTCTGCTACCCAGTCTACACAGTTATCAACCCATCTAGCTCATTATACTCCTGCTGATTATGTGAGAGCGATCTGTCTAGATCGTGATCTTCTTCGTATACTGGGTGGTCATCTGAAGTCTTTGAGTCCTGATGAGTTAGCTGCTACAGTGGCGGTAGCAGCAACATCACAACATAAGGATGGCGACGAGGTAATCTTAGTATTTAATTATTACAATTAAATTAGTCACTTATGTATATATATATATATATATATATATATATATATATATATACATATATATTGTTGTGTTTAATTTTTTGTATATTGTCGTAATACAAGTATCAACATATATACTATATATATATAACTTGTTTTATTCTTTTATTAATTACAGGGTCAACGAGAAACTAATTTGGACGATGATGTATGACGACCGACCTAGGCTTGTTTTCAAGATATTTATGAGCCTTGTACTTTTATATTCATCCTTTGGATGACTGTATGTTACTTAAAGATTAGATTTGTATATATTTTTTCAGTTCATATTGGTTTTTTAATGCTTATATAGTTTATATTGTGTTGGTTTATGTGTTGGTATGTGGATGGATGTTTATATTGTTGTGGTTGGAAGTTTATATATATTGTCTGTTGTGTGTTAGGATATAAAGCAGGTACAAAATAGGGACAGTTTTTTGGGAAATCCAGAAAACAATTTTTTTTAAATTTGAAACATCAGCGATGTCGCATATACCTATTAGAGACTGCTAATTGGATCAATGTGTTAGCGACCGCACCAGTCGCTACTAGCGGTCGTTGACACGTGGCCCACGTTAGTCTTCGGCCCTGAATCATACTGACTCAACTTAGCGACGCCCCAGTCGCTAATAGTAATCGCTGATGTGCATACCAGCGACCAGATTTTATGTGACGACCATCAGTGACCGCAATCGGTTGCTGATGGATATTACCGACCGAGAACGGTCACTGATATGCAGTCGTAAATAAGCCTTTTTCTTGTAGTGTTCCAAGGTTTTGTGAACCAGCTTTCCACCATGATGTTGAATCTTAATGATTAGATTCATACTTTTTTGCTTCTTAGCTCATTGCCAAACAGTTGGGAGACTTTGGTGGTGTCCTAAGCAATTCATCTCCAGTAGGGAAAATGACCACACAGATGGTCAAAGACATTCTTCATAATGAGGAGACAAGATGAAAGGAACAAGGCATAAATTTTGAGACACATGCTCTTGTTATAGAGAACAGGGACATAAGCAATTTCAGGGGATCTCACCAAGGAGATAAAAGTCATAACAAAAGCAAAAATCACCAAAGCTAGTCAAGGACCAGACAAGATTAAACGTATAGATGCTTCCATTGTAATAAAGAAGATCATTACAAAAGAATTGAAATTTCAGAATCTGGTTAGACAAGTAGAAAAATGGTGAGTAGGGAAAGGTTGAAGAGAATAACACAGCAGCCACAGTCACCGAAGATGTTATGATTCTTTCATTTGGGGAAGAAGAATGATTGCATGCTGATGATCAGAAAGTTGATTGGCTAGTTGATAATGGTGCTTTTTATCATGATACACACAACAGGGAATTCTTAACAACTTACAAAGTTGGAGACTTTGGGTATGTGAGAATTGGAAATACTGATCAGTCCAAAATCATTGGAATTGGTGATGTTTGCATTCAGACAGATGTTGGTTGCACTATTACCTTGAGGGATGTTAGACACATTCCTGATTTGCGTCTCAAATTTATTTATCGTATTGCCTTGGACAGGGAAGGCTATGAGAATCACTTTGGCAGTGGAAAATGGAAGCTTACAAAAGGCTCTATAGTGATTGCAAGAGGTGTTGCTTGTTGCTTGTTGTACAAGACTCATGTGAAGGTGTGTTCTAGTGAGTTGAATGCAGCTGAGGATGACTCTTCGCCAAACTTGGGGCATAAGAGGCTAGGCCACATGAGTGAGAAAGGGTTGTACAAGAAAGGTATTATTTTAAGCCCTTGTGATTATTGTTTGTATGGGAAAACACATAGACTTTCTTTTAGTAGATCCGCTAAAAGAAAATCACTGTTACTAGAGAGAGTATATTCTGATGTATGTGGTCCCATTGAGGTTTAGTCTTTAATTAGGTGGAAATATGTATTTTGTTACCTTTATTGATGATGTTTCACGAAAAGTGTATGTGTTTTTTTTGAAAATAAAAGTCTATGTATTCTATTATTTTCAGAGTTTTCATGCTATGGTTGAAAGAGAGACTATAAAATTATTGAAGTGCCTTCGCAATGATAACAGAAGGGAATACACATCAAAGAAGTTTATAACATATTGTGATAAACATGGTATTCGACATGAGCAGACAGTTCCTGGCACCCCACAACATAATGGTGTGGTTGAGAGAATGAACCACATTATTATTGAGAGAGTGTGATGCTTGTTGAAAATGACTAAATTACCTAAGTCATTCTTTTAGTCATTTTTCTAGAGTGAAGTTGTTCATACTACTTGCTATCTGATTAATAGATCTCCATCAACACCTTTGGATTTCCAAGTTCTAGAGGAAATTTGGAGTGGTAAGGATGTGTCATATTTTCATTTGAGGATATTTGGGTGAAGGGCTTTTGAACATATCCCCAATTGAAGGAACAAAGATCGAAACTTGATGACAAGTCAACTCCATGCGTATTTGTTTGCTATAGAGATGCAAAGTTTGGATACCGGTTATGGGATCCAGTGCAGATGACATTATTCAGAAATATAGATGTGGTGTTTCACGAGCACCAGAATTAATAGATCTCCATCAGCACCTTTGGATTTCCAAATTCTAGAGGAAATTTGGAGTGGTAAGGATGTGTCATATTCTCATTTGAGGATATTTGGGTGCAAGGCTTTTGAACATATCCCCAATTAAAGGAACAAAGATCGAAGCTTGATGACAAGTCTACTCCATATGTATTTGTTCGCTATAGAGATGCAAAGTTTGGATACCGATTATGGGATCCAGTGCAGATAACATTATTCAGAAGTATAGATGTGGTGTTTCACGAGCACCAGAATTATGAGAATTTTGATAATGTTACATAGTATAGAGATAATAGAGTTTTAGACCTTAATGGAGTTTCTTCTCCATTACAAAATGTAACAGTTGGAGAAGGAAGTCAGAATGAAAATATAACTGATACAGATTTACACGATGGTGATGAGTCAGATGTAGAGAGTGTTGATCAGGGGGGGGGGGGCAATCTGATATTGAAGAACCTCAATTGAGAAGATCCCCAAGAGAACGTGTGTCATCAGTCAGGTATCCTTCATCTGAATATCTGTTAATTGCTAAGGAAGGGGAGCCAGCGAATTTTTAGGAAGCCAAGACTCATAATGAGAAGATCAAGTGCCAAAAAGCAATTCTTAATGAGATAGATTCCTTGCAAAAAATCATACATATGAGTTGACTACACTTCTTAAAAGCGTGAAAGCATTGAAGAATAAATGGGTGTTCAAGCTTTAAAAGGATGGTGAAAACTAGTGAATTAAAGTACAAGGCAGGGTTGGTCGTCAAAAGTTTTGCTCAAAAGCAAGGTGTTGACTTCGATCGGATTTTTAGGAAGGGGAGCCAGCGAATTTTTAGGAAGCCAACACTCATAATGAGAAGATCAAGTGCCAAAAAGAAATTCTTAATGAGATAGATTCCTTGCAAAAAATCATACATATGAGTTGACTACACTTCTTAAAGGCAGGAAAGCATTGAAGAATAAATGGGTGTTCAAGCTTTAAAAGGATGGTGAAAACTAGTGAATTAAAGTACAAGGCAGGGTTGGTCGTCAAAAGTTTTGCTCAAAAGCAAGGTGTTGACTTCGATGGAATTTTAAGGAAGGGGAGCCAGCGAATTTTTAGGAAGCCAAGACTCATAATGAGAAGATCAAGTGCCAAAAAGCAATTTTTAATGAGATAGATTCCTTGCAAAAAATCATACATATGAGTTGACTACACTTCTTAAAGGCAGGAAAGCATTGAAGAATAAATGGGTGTTCAAGCTTTAAAAGGATGGTGAAAACTAGTGAATTAAAGTACAAGGCAGGGTTGGTCGTCAAAAGTTTTGCTCAAAAGCAAGGTGTTGACTTCGATGGGATTTTTTCTCTAGTTATGAAGATGACTTCTATTCGAGTAGTGCTGGGAGTAGTAGCTAGTATGGATCTTGAAATTGAACAGTTAGATTGTGAAGACTAGTGTTCTTCATGGAGATTTGAAGGAGGAAATCTACATAGAACAGATAGAAGGATTTGAAGTTAAAGGGAAAGAACACTTGGTTTGCAAGTTAAAGAAAAAGTTTGTATGACCTGAAATAAACCCCAAGGCAGTGGTACATGAAATTTGATTCATTTATAATGGATCAAGGTAACAATAAAACAGTTGTCGTTCATTGTGTGTATATGAAAACATTCTCAAATGGTAACTTTGTTATTCTGTTGCTATATATAGATGATATGTTGATAGTTGGACAAGATACTAACATGATTCATAGGCTCAAGGGTGAGTTGTTCAAGTCCTTTGATATGAAGGACTTTCGCTCGGCTAAGAAGATTTTGGCCAAGAATATTATTCGTGATAGGAAAGTCAAGAGGTTATGGTTGTCACAAGAGAAGTATGTTGAACGGGTACTTGCAAGGTTCAACATGGGTGGTGCAAAACCAGTTAGCACACCACTGACCATTCATATTAAATAAACAAAGTGTATGTGTTCTTCTACTAATGAAGAGAGAGATGATATGGTAGCAGATCCCTAGTCCTCTGCTGTAGGGAGTCTTATGTGTCTTATGTTTTCTCATGTAGTTGGCCTTGTGACCAGGTATTTGTTAAATCCTGGTAGAGAACATTAGTAAGCAGTTAAGTGGATTTTTCGATAATTGAAAGCTACTTCTAGTTTGTGTTTGGATTTTGGGGGTCTAAGTCTAGTCTTGGAGGGTTTTATAGATGCAGACATAGCATGTTCTGAAAAGAAGAAGTCTACTTTAGGTATTTGTTTACTTTTGTAGAGGAAGTTGTAACATGGTAGTTCAAGTTGCAGAAGTGTGTTGCTTTGTCTACAACTGAGTCAGATTATATCGTCGCTAAAGAAGCAGACAATGAGATGTTATGGTTGAAACACTTTCTCCAATATTTGGGTCTGACACAGGATGAGTATGTGATTTATTACGATAGTCAAAGTGAAATTGACTTGACCAAGAACGTTACGTATCAAAATCTTACCAAGTACATTGATGTTTGTTATCATTGATTTCCAGAAGTGATGGAAAAGGAATTGATGAAAGTGAAGAAAGTTCATACCGACGAGAGCCCCTCAGACATGTTGACAAAGATAGTGACTTGCGATAAGCAGTAATTTTGCAAGGAGTTGGTTGGGATGAACTTCAAGTGACAGAATTATGGTGAACACCTCCTCTCATGGGTTCGGAGGGGGAGATTGTTGGGTCGTCACCTATTATTGAGGAGACAAAGTTACTGGGAGATGAAGAATCTGCACAACCAATAATATTTATTGTGTCTCATCATGCTTGTCTCTTTAACCATTAAATGCAGACTAACTCCTCTTGCATATATATTAGCATTATTTGTAAGGGAGGAGATAGAGCAATCCGAGAGTAAGAGAGAACAAGAGGCAGAGAAAAACTTCTATTTTCTGCTAAAGCTTAAGAAAAACAAAGAGAAAGAAAAATCAAGTTAATAGGTGTTTTGCTTGGCTTTTTATCACAAGGCCATTGTGGTGAGATAAATTTGAGTGTGTTGGAACTTGTGACTCATAACTAAGAAGTTCTCGAAAAATGCCAAGTGTGGAACGAAGCGGAGCGGAGTGAGGGAAGCGAAGCAACCGAACGGAACAGAGTGAAGATTCACAACGCATTGACCCAGCCATCGGGTTTGGACCGAAGGTTTGGGGTGTGTGGGGGGGGGGTGTAGTCCCCCACGGAATGGTACGATGTTATAAGGGCATTATGGGTATTTAGACTATAATATAAATTAGGATTGGGCTAGAAGTAGCGGTTATATACACTCTCTATTGAAAAACCCTATATACTTAGATCATAAATAAAACAGTTTCTCTCGCTGCTCTCGTAGTCATACCTAGACCTGGCAATATAGTTAGTTAACTGTTGGGTCAAACCATAATAACTGGAACCAAATGGGTCGGTTAACCATTTTTATTTATTAAGGTTGGTTAAAGTTTGGACCCATATTTTTTAAAACAAATATAGTTCTGAACCGGTTAACAATTTTTTAACCCATATTCCATTCAATCACACTTCTCTCTCTCAGTAACACCACACCAAACACGCCCACACCAAACATGTACTTTGCTTCATCCCACCTCTTACGTGGATATCACTCAGCACTCCCTTTCGTATACATGTTTTATTTTTTCAATTAATTATATAAACATTTTTATTATGCATTTAAGTTTAGTTAATTCCCTCCCGTACTTCCTTTCTTTAAGTCAACTACAATCTTTAATTTAAAAATCATTCTCCTCCCATCCCTTTTTATCAACACAACACTCTTTTAATTTAAAATTATATTTACTTCAATTTTTTTAAAAAAATATTTATATATAATTTAATATTTGATTTGTTTTTAATTTTTCAAATTAATTAAAATTAAATGAGATTTTTTTGCTTGCATATCTTAAGCATATATATATATATATATAATGCTATTTGATTCAAATGTAATATAATGCTTAAGATATGCAAGCAAAAAAAATCTCATTTAACTATAATTTTAATTAATTTGAAAAATTAAAACAAATCAAATATTAAATTATATATAAATATTTTTAAAACAAATTGAAGTAAATATAATTTGAGTGACTATATATATATATATATATATATATATATATAGAGAGAGAGAGAGAGAGAGAGAGTCTGGATCTTAAGCTCACCCCTTATCCAACTCACCCGAGCTCACCCTCCTTTAGTGACGGACCCGGCGACTGTTCGGTTATACAACCGTCGTCTATACTTTTAGCGACATACAACATATAGCGTCACTAAAAGTATAGATGGTTGTTATGACCGAACAGATTATCGAATGTCTGTCATTAAAGGAGAGGTGAGCTTCAGTGAGTCAATTAAGTGAGCTTAAGATCCGGGACCATATATATATATATATATATATATATATATATATATATATATATATATTAATATACTCAAACATCTCATATTTAATATGTGACGCCCCCAAAATAGGTATACAACACCCATTAAAAGTCGCCAAAATATATGTATACGAAATAATCGCAACTTTATTAATACAATTGTCGTGCAAAATAAATACAACACATAAACTGTGAGTTTAAATACAAATATTATCATCTAGATAATATCCACACTGAAATAAGTCCTCATTACAATTATTGATACACTATTTTACAAAATAGTGAGGACTACTATGACAACTTCTAGAACCATCATTCCATCCCCCGACTAGTACTCGTTATATTCTCGCCTCCTGAGAAGAACAATGGAACAAAAAGGAAAAGGGTGAGCTCAACTAGCCTAGTAAAGAATATTATGACTAAGATAATATAGAACAAATTATCATTAGTTCTCAACAGGAAAAAATCTGATAGAATACAATAGACAACAAGTTTTAAATCAATATTCGCAGTGGAAATAACAATTCATTAGAAGAGTTACGTAGAGAATGAAATCTACTATCTTCTATGATTTTAAAAATTCATCATCAATATTTTATCCCTGTAACATCAATCAATATACATCTTAAATCAAATATTCATATTTGCACTACATGCCAAAGATATTCATCAGTTGGTCACGTTTATCTCAACACCTGTACATCTTTGCACTATGGGCCAAAGATATTCATAAGAAAATCAACCATCTTTGCACTACAGGCCAAAGATATTCAGTAATATCATCATTTAGGACTGAGGATGATGAAAAATATTTTAAATAAAACGAATCTAGTGAAACAAAAGAACAAATAATAAGTATTCGTACTTTAAACAGTCCAAGTTCAAAAATACTTCATAAATAACCATAGTGAAGTAAAATTCAAAAATGATCAAAATATGGATACAATCAAAGCTAGTATCCATATTAGATATTTTGGACAAAAAATGAAAATTTAATTTTTCTGTGAATAGTGTCGTATTCGTGAATAAGTGTCGATACGTGAATGAATAGTATCATATCGTGAATAGTAACCCCTATACATTAAAAGACAAGAATTTCACAAGAAAAATCTTACCAATATTCGGCAAGATAAGGAAAAGGGTCAAAAAAAGCCTTCGATGTTTACCCCAGATGTCCCACTTGCACCTAAACTAATTTTTTTCCAAAAGTACCCTTAACGTTACATTTTGAATTAAACTTGTGCCCTTTAGTTGAGAATACAAGCGGTGTTAAAATTTGATGACGTGGCGGGGCTTAATTATAAAATATATTTTAAATAAAACAATATATATCATTTAATCAAAACAAAAAAATGCTAAAATTCAAAATAAAAAAAAAGCATAACATATTTACAAAATTTTTTAAAAAGCAGATTTGTTAAAAAAAACATAATTTTTAAAAAATAGATTTTTTTAAAAGCGGAATTTTTTAAAAGCATTTTTTAAAAAAATATAGAATTTTTAAAATAGCTTTTAAAAAATAGAATTTTTAAAAACAATTTTTTTTAAAAAACATAATTTTTAAAAAATAGAATTTTTTAAAATAAACTTTTTAAAAAATGAAAGCAAATTTTTTAAAAAATAGAATTTGCTTAAAAACAACCTTTTTAGAAAGCTAAAATGATTTTTTTAAAAAATAGATTTTTTTAAAACAAACTTTAAAAAAGCGGAACTTTTTAAAAGCGCTTTTTTTAAAAAATAGAATTTTTAAAGCGAATTTTTTAAAAAAAGCAGAATTTTTTAGTATTTTTAGTATTATTTTTTAATTAGTATTTTAGAATTATTTTTTAATTAGTATTTTAGTACTAAAATACTAATTAAAAAAATACTAAAATACTAAAAAAATCAAATTAAAAAATACTAAAATACTAACATTCTACATTTTTAAAAACTTCTATTTTTTAAAAAAGACTTTTAAAAAATTCTATTATACTAAAATTACATTTTTTTAAAAAAAGCTGTTTTTAAAAGAGTTCCTTTTTAAAAAAAATGTTTTTAAAAAATCTAATTTTTAAAAAAATCGCTTTTAAAAAGTTACGCTTTTTTAAAGCAGTTTGTTTTAAAAAATTCTATTTTTTTAAAAAATACTTTTTTAAAAATCTTTTTTTTAAAATAATTTGTTTTTAAAAATTTCGCTTTTTTTAAAAAAGTGCATTTTTAAAAATTTTATTTTTTTTTAAAAAAAGCATTTTTAGAAAAGTTTAGTTTTTTTTTAAAGTTTGTTTTAAAAAAATCTATTTTTTTAAAAAAAATCATTTTCGTTTTCTAAAAAAGGTTGTTTTAAGCAAATTCTATTTTTTTAAAAAATCGCTTTCATTTTTTTAAAAGAGTTTGTTTTAAAAAAATCAATTTTTTTAAAAAAATTGTTTTAAAAAATTTTCATTTTTTTAAATGCTATTTTTAAAAATTCTATATTTTTTAAAAAAGCGCTTTTAAAAAGTTTCGCTTTTTTAAAAAGTTTGTTTTTTAAAAATTCTATTTTTTAAAAATTATGTTTTTTTAAACAAATCATTTTAAAATTCTTTTGTAAATATGTTATGCTTTTTTTTAT
Source organism: Panax ginseng (assembly GCA_020205605.1). Classification (NCBI taxonomy): domain Eukaryota; kingdom Viridiplantae; phylum Streptophyta; class Magnoliopsida; order Apiales; family Araliaceae; genus Panax; species Panax ginseng. The sequence goes on from CM035149.1 coordinate 29,971,678, forward strand.
TTTGAATTTTAGCATTTTTGTTTTGATTAAATGATATATATTGTTTTATTTAAAATATATTTTATAATTAAGCCCGCTTACGTCATCGATTTTAACACCGCTTGTATATTCGTTAACTAATAGGGCACAAAGCGATTCAAAAATGTAACGTTAAGGGTACTTTTGGAAAAAAATTAGTTTAGGGTGCAAGTGGGACATCGGGGTAAACATCAGGGGCTTTTTTGACCCTTTTCCCTTCGGCATAATGATATTGAAAGAAATAATATCATTTATAAAAAAAAACATCCCTTACCTCGAAAAGACAGTACTTCTAACTAGAATACTGAATATAGTGTTGAAGGGAACTTGCACCGTATAGCAACACTTAAAGTATCAAAATACTCACAAGAATACACTCGATAATATAGAGAGAGAAAGAGAGAGAAAACTTGTTTCTGGTATGATTTTCAATTCTAACCTAAGCACCCTATTTATAGGAAAATGCTTAGAACACCAAAGTAAAAAATTTAATAAAATAATATATTTATAAAAATTATTCACGCCCACCTCTTTGGCAACTGAATTCAACATGTTTACAACACCAATGGGGCCCTCCAAATGACAAAAAAATGTTTTTATTAAAAAAAATATTTAAAACTTCAAAAATCAATTATTCTGGAACTTTGGAACTTCAATAATTCATAATAAATAGCCATTTTATCAGAAAAATTTGAACCTTATGTCCATTCCATAGAAAATTCCACTCTCTACAACTTTGTAAGTTTAAGTTTTTCCAAATTCCAGGCAGAAATTGGCCGAAATCCACATACGGATGATTTTACAGGCTATAATCAAATTTCAGTCAAGAAATGGGGTCCACAAACATGAAAAATATGTTTTAAATATTTTTAGTAACAAAAATACTCTTCATCCTCATATATTCATATATCCCACATTCATTGTAAAAATATCACCATTATTATATTATTAAAATATAATAATATATTTAAATAAATTATTTTATCAGAAAAGATAAAATATCAATTTTTTAACAATTGTTTCTTTAAAATTTTCTCCATCTATATCCACATAAAATGAATATTTTCCTTATCATATAAATCAATAATTAATTATTCACAAAAAATATTATAGAATCATAATATCGACAACCAGGCCGTTCCCAAGAAAGAGGGGGCTTTCCAATAAGAATTTCTCCTTACTGGCGCGCAATTAGGAGACCAAACCTCTCCTTAGACAGAACTTTCTAGACATTGTCAATAATGCTATCTAATAATATTACTCAAATAATATAAATTATTGATCTGATAATAGAAAATACTGTGTAGTGACAATTATTAAAACAACAATAATATAAAATATCAACGTAGCAATTATTGAATCAATAAAATAAAATATTGAACAGTAATTACTGTAATAATTATTGAGTAGTGCATTCTTATGTAAGAATCAATAATTGGTGCAATACCGTGTGCTACTGTGTTTTAACCACCGAGTATTTTAACAAAGATTATTACTGTGAATAACAACTACTGTGAGTTATTTATAAACAACTTATACTTGTCGTTTTCTTTCATCCAATCCCTTTTCGTTATGGGGCCCCACATAAAAGTCATTCGCTTGCGTCATTGCACGAATATTCCCGAAGCAATGAGAATATTCCACGACCAAACTAATATTCCCCGAAAACAATGAATATTTTATAACCACTTGCTTATTTAAAATATTTGCGCATGTTACCCATAACTAGCCATATTAATCAAATCAACCCTTACTATTTCAAAATAATTGTGACGCCCCCAAAATAGGTATACAACACCCATTACGAGTCGCCAAAATACATGGTATAGAAAGCAAACTACAACTTTGATAATACGGATGTCGTGTAGAATCGACCAATAATACAACCTGTGAGTTTAAATACAAATATTGTCTTTCAGACAATATACACACCCAAATAAGTCCTCATTAATTATTCATACACTATTTTACGAAATAGTGAGGACAACTAAAACATCTTCCTAGAACCATCACTCCATACCCCGACTCGATCCTCGCTTTATGTTTCTCACCTCCCGAGAAGAAAAAATGAAATAAAAAGGAAAAGGTGAGCTCAACTAGCCCGATAAAGAATATTATGACTAAGATAACATACAACAAATTATCGTTAGTCTTCAACAGGAAAAATCTAATAGAATACAATAGACAACAAGTTTTAGATCAACAAATGCAATGGAAGCAAAGAATCCATTAGAAGAGTCACGTAGAGAAAGAATTTCTCGTCTTCTAAGGTTTAAAAGTCCATCATCAATAGTTTATCCCCGTAATAACAATCAATATACATCTTTAATCATCTTTTGCACTACAGCCAAAAATATTCATTTGTATCACCAGGTTGGTCATTTTCATCTCAACACTGTTCATCTTTGCACTCTGGGCCAAAGATATTCATCGATTAATCGTTCATCTTTGCACTACTGGGCCAAAGATATTCATTTATATCACCATTTAGGATTTGGGGATGATGAAAAACATTTTAAAGAAGCGAATTCGGTGAAACAAAATGACAAGGAGTAAGGATTAAGGATTTAGTACTTTGTTTTACCCATGTCCAAAAATACTTGAAAATAATCATATTGGTGTAAAATTCAAGAATGATCAAAACATGGATACAATCAAAGCTAGTATCCGAATAGATATTTTGGACAAAAAGAAAAATTTTTATTTTTAAATTGAATAGTCTTAAATGATTCGTGAATAATGTAGATATCGTGAATAGTCCAGAGTATCGTGTGAAAGTAACCCCAACACAACAAGTTCCAAATTTGATAAAAAAAGTTCACCAATACTAAACATAATGATATTGAAGAAAAATATCATTTAAGAAGAAAATAATACCCCTTACCTCAAAATAACCGCATTACCGATTTGAATTTGATTGTAGTCTTGTGAAAACCCGACCAGTATAGCAACACTCAAAGTATACTCACAAGAATACGCTTTCGATAATTTAGAGAGAGAAAGAGAGAAAACTTTGTTTCTGGTGTGATTTTCAATTCTAACTTAACCCTATATTTATAGGAAAATGCTAGAACGCCAAAGGAGACTAAAATAATAAAATATTATTGTTTTATTTAAACTTCCTACGCATGCTTTGTTAGGCCAAGACCAGCCCCTCAATGCTGAAAATTTCAGCAGCCCATGTGTTTAATCACACCAACCAAAGTGGGTCCCACCCATTAATAAAAATTATTTTATTTTCCGAAACTTCAACAATTCGTAGAAAATAGCTCGGTTATCAGAAAAATTCAAAACTCGCGAGTTTTCATGGGAAATTCCATTCTCTACAACTTTGCAGAAGAAAATTTTTTCAAATTCCAAACAGAAATTGACCGAAATCCACAAACGGACGATTTTACAGTCTATAATCAATTTTCGGTCAAGAATTGTGTCCACCGACACACAAAACATATGTTAAACATTTAATGTCACAAAATACTCTACCTCCTCATATACTCATATGTCCCACATTCATTATAAAAATATCACCGAATTAATATATCATTAAAATAATATATTTAAATGAATTATTTTATCGAGAAAAAGATAAAATATTAATTTTCAACAATTGTCACATTAAAATTTTCTCCATTTATATCCACATAAAATAAATATTTTCTTTATCATAATAATCAATAATTACTTATTTAAAAAAAATAATAATCACGAGATCACAACTTGTGCCGGTAGTTCTCAGAAGAGGGCTTTCAATAAGAATTTCTCCTTCTTGGCAATGATTAGGTGACCAAACCTCTCCTTGACGAACTTTCTAGACATTGCCAATAATGTTATCGATAATATTATTCAAATAATATTAATTATTGATTTGATAATGGAAAATCTTGTGTAATGACAATTATTGAAACAATAATAATATAAATATCAACGCGATAATTATTGAATCAATAAGATAAAATAATGAACAATAATTCTTGTAACAATTATTGAGTAGTGCCTTCTTACGTAAGGATCAATAATTCAACAATCATGCTTAATACTGGTGTCTTTCTTTGTGCAACCACGCATATTGCGTATTTTAACCACGGGTAACCCAACAAAGATGTTAATCTGGTAACAATTTACGTCGTTATTTATAAAACTCAATCTTTGTCGTTTTCCTTCATCCAATAGTTTTTTACGTTATGGGGCCCACCAATGATCGTGGTGCATGACGGAGATTCGACGAAAAAGAATATTCCACGACCAAACGAATATTCCCCAAAACAATAATGAATATTTTATAACCACTTTGCTTTATTTTGTAAACTTTGCACATTTCATCCATAACCAAAGAATTATATCAAATTAACCCTTATTAATTTAGAATAATGAATAAAGGAAAATTCAATTTTATTTATAATAAGTTGGGGTCTTACAATAATAAATAGAGAAAATTAAATTTCATTTATAATAAGTTGGGGTCTTACATAATACTTCACCTAAATTCCACCCCTTATATCTGTCTCTCTATCTATAGTATATATTAATTTAATTTTTCAAAAGTAATATTTAAAAGTCGAAACATCTTAAAATAGTTAATATGGTAAATATGGTTTTTAACCATAACTATATAGTTCCAACCCACATAACCCATATTAAAAATGGTTAATATGATTTTAGTTCTTAAATGGAACCATAATCATATTTTGAAAACCAAAATCAACCCATAACCATATTTTGTCAGACCTAGTCGTACCCAAATTGGGGAATCGCGTAAATCTCTATGTTGTTTCTTTATTGTCCTGTGCGTGATCCGATCCTAACAAAGTGTCAACTCAAATTAAGATATCTTTGTATTCTGTCAGTTTATTATAGTGGATAATTCGGATATTATCGTGTGATTTTTATCTCTTATTTTTAGAAGATTTTACACGTAAAATTTTTGGTGTATTGTGTTTAGTTATTTTTGCTATTTAATTGATCAAAAATAACATTATTTGGAAAAGTGATTTTTACCACTACCATAAATAGGGTAGGTTAGAATCCAGAGGAGGCCTAGTTTGCAAACTTTTGAAGAATGAGTAGTACTTCGGTGAGAGAATGGATCTATTGAATTCGTTTTTCGAAGAATATAAATTCTAATCCAAATTATATTAGAATTACGAGCTGATGACTTAAAAATTTGTAAACTCAACCAACTAGGCGTATAATATCCAAAAAATAGAAAACAAATCTTGTTAGTAACATACAATAAATATTTTTTTTTCTAGATTTATATATTCCTTTTTTTATCTAAAAGAAATTTTACACACACTCACACCACACTCACGCACCCAAATATCCAATAATTAAAAAAATTGAACCCTTTACCTCATACAAATTATAAAACAAAAGATACGGCTGACCTAAGAACCCTACGTTAAAAAAAAATATATATTTCAATATATAGATTGTACAAATGGTCCAACAGTTGAAGTTTGCAAATTTAACCACAAGGTTTCTGAAATTATAACGTTTTTTTCGCATTATTTATTTACTGTTTTGTAGTAGTGAAAATGGATGAATGGATATTAGAAATAGTTGAAGTAGAAGACAAATGGGGATGACGAAAGCATTTTCTCATTAGGAACAGTTATGTGCTTTAACTGCTTGTATCTAACATGCGCCGAATAACCACAGCCTCACATGCAAATGATAAGATCATTCATTCAGCTGTTACTTTGCATCTTAATTAGGTCCACATATATATTCTGTCGGTGCGTTAACATGCATGCTGTACTATGTTCAATACCATCAAATGTAGCTAGGAATTAATTAGTGGGTTTGTAAATATATGCCATCTACTCATTCGGATTGCACATGCTTATTTTTTATGGGTAATGATATATGTATATTTATATTTGTACATATATATACATTATTTTACGAAGTTATATATATATATATATATATATATATATATATATATATATATATATGAATCTCTATATACCATATATACTAGTTATATATCTCATCCATTTTGTCTACCTCTAACTCGCCGGAGAGGGAAATAAGCTACACGTTGTTATGTTCCCTTGGCTGGCCTTTGGTCACATGATCCAATTCCTAGAGCTAGCCAAGCTCATAGTTCATAAGGGTCACAAAATTTCCTTCATCCCCACCCCAAAAAACATCGACCGACTCCCAAAACAGCTCCCTCCAAACTTATCATCCCTGATAACTTTCGTCAAGCTTCCTTTGCCCCACGTCCAAAACCTCCCCGAAAACGCCGAGGCAACAGGGGATGTACCTTATGACAAAGTCAAGTACCTTAAAATTGCCTATGGTGGCCTCCAACAATCCATAACCGATTTTTTACAAAATTCGGACACCAATTTGATCCTTTTTGATTTCGTGGCTTATTGGTTAGGCCCTATAGCGTCAAAACTAAAAATTTCTAGTGCCTATTTTAGTATTTTTACTGAAGCCATCTTAGGCTTTGCCTGCTCAGCAGAATCTATGACGGGCGGAGATTACCGGAAGAAACCGGAGGATTTTACAGTTTTGCCAAAGTGGGTAACTTTTGAGTCCACGGTTAGGTTTAAGCTTTTTGAGATATTACGCATATTTGGTGATAGCCTAGAAGGGGATGATGAAAATATTTTGGATATTTATCGGATGGGAGTTACCATTGAAGGCTGCAATTTCGTAGTACGGAGCTGTTATGAGCTTGAACCAGAGTGGCTTCGACTTCTAGAAGAGCTTAACGAGAAACGGTTTATACCGGTTGGCCAGCTGCCAACGGCATCGTTGGTCGATGTTTTTTGGGGTGGAGATGAAGGAAAGCCACTCCGGTTCAAGCTCATAACAGCTCCGTATCGCCGAAATTGCAGCCTTCAATGGTAGCTCCCATCCGATAAATATCCAAAATATTTTATCATCCCCTTCTAGGCTATCACCAAATATGCGTAATATCTCAAAAAGCTTAAACCTAACTGTGGACTCAAAAGTTACCCACTTTGGCGAAATTGTAAAATCCTCCGGTTTACCGGAAGAAACTGGAGATTACCGGAAGAAACCGGAGGATTTTACAGTTTTGCCAAAGTGGGTAACTTTTGAGTACACGGTTAGATTTAAGCTTTTTGAGATATATTTACGCATATTTGGTGATAGCATTGAAGGTTAAGGCTGTTGTGAGTATAGCGGTGTTGACATAAATCCTGTAGTAGACTTCCCAGTTCATCAAAACTTGTCTGCTTATCTTGTTAAGTTTTAGGTACCGTTTATACGTCTAATGGCAAACCTATTCAGAAATCTATCTAAGTCAAGAAGCTCTTCATCTTCTTCTTCTCCCTCTTTGGATTCATCTACTAAACAAGTTGTGTCCATTAGGAACATTGAGACCCATTTACAGAATTGGTCTATCCCAAAAACTCCTATTTCCCAAGTGTACAATAAAGGCAGTTTTTTGTTTAAGTCTGATTATATTATTAAGTCTGTTGAACAGTCTCTTCCGATAACTCAAGGTCATATGACTGTGGAGATGTTACCCAAAAGATTGCTAGAAGAAGCAGTTGAAAGAGGCTATAAATATTTGCATATTGGGTTAGTCCAAGTTGCGGTCAAACCGTTAACCAGAATTGGCCTTCCCACTTCTCTATTGTTGTGTTTAAGGGATAAGAGACATCTAAAGTTTAACGATTCTTTGTTAGGATGTATTACCTCATCTCTTTCGGAAGGACCAGTTTACTTTAATAGTTTTCCAAACTTTTCAGTCTCTCTTCTTGATCCCACAATTCTCAAAACCTTAACATTGACTTTACAGACGTCAGGTTTTGATATGGATCCTCTATCCTCTAACATGGCACTCATATATAGAATATATATTACGGTCATGAATACGATTACTCCAGATATTAATCTTAAGAGTAATTTTATTAAAGATTGTAGAGGAGAAACTACAGTGTTTCAAATCAACCCTTTGAAGGCTAATATTTCAATTCCTAAGACCTTAAAGTGGGATGATATAGCAATTCCAGAAAATTGGACATTACAAGATGCAATACCTAAAAAGGTACAAGGAGCAAATCATCAACTGGAAGAGGTTATAGAAAATCCAGATGGATCTGTAAATATCAGATTCAGAAATAATAGCTCTATTCGTCTTAACTTAGACGAACCTCGATGAAATAGCACGTCATCTATTCCTCAAAGGAATTTGGGAGAAACTTCAAGAAGATCTACGTCTTCCATTCAAGGAGTTATTAATCGGCCAAATGATCCCATCAGTCGTCCAACGTAAATGGTTGAAACTCCCTATGAACTAGAAGTTCCAAGGGCTCAAAGTCCTACGACATCTGATTTTGGTTATTCCGAGAGACAATCAGAGTTTAGGTCCAAATCAATCCTTCCTAAAAGAAATGTTTAATTCTGACAAAAACAAAGATAAACGTGAATGGTTCTTTGCTACTTATTCTCTTGAGAACCAAGATCTCATTCGCAACATTTATTACTATTTCTTAAAAGAATCAGGGAAAAATATTGATTTCTTTGTTTTTCTTAAGCATTGAGTATGTGCTAAAGGTTATACTTTCCCTTTTGGGGGGGGGGGGGATAAGGTGGTAAAGGATAAAAAGGAAAATTACATCACCATAAACATGGTAGAAAGTTCTTACAAACCCTACTAGGTTACGATGACAAAGAAGACAACGAAGTTGTGTCATCAATTCATCCTCCTCATTTGATTTTTGTAGGAACCTGGAAAGACTAGAAAGTCATTCCTTACAAAAGGTCTTTAGATAAAGAGGTGAAAGAAAGTCCGAAGAAGTTGGGGATCAATCAAGTTATAGAACAAAATAATTATACTAATTTGTTTCTACAATCCCTTGGAACACAATTGTCTAGATTGGAAAAGGTTGCTACTTCAAAAGTAAAACCTTTATTTGTTAGTCCATCTCCGGTAGAAATCCTTACTACTTCCTCAAAGGAAGGAAAGCATTAGAACATGAGAAGCGAGGATCAATCCTATTTAAGCCTCCACCGAGAGATGTCTAAAGAGTTTAAACTAGAGGCGCTTCTACATAAATGTTTGAAGAAATGAAGAATAGATTAGAAAAGTTGTCTTTAAAGCGGACATCTCTAGGATCTACTTCTCAAGGTCCTTCCATTTTCGGTTCTCAAAAGCGATGGATTAGATCTTGATGAGATCTTAAACAAAATCGAGAGAGCAGGAAGATCCTCGGTAAGCGAGTTAAAATGGGGAAAGGTTAAAAAATCATTCTATTATCATCGTCCATCTCTATTGATGCTCGGTTTGAAAATAGAGCATTTAATGATGGAGTCCGGTTTAGTGGAGAATATATTTGTGAATGGAACCTTGATGGTCTTACCAAGTATCAAATAGTATTTCTTCTAAAATAAATGATGATGTTTGCCCAACGAGCTAGGATCAAAATGAACTACGAAAAAGGATTGCTCAAGCTTTAGCATCTGGTTTCAGAGGTCGACTTGGACTTTGGTGGGATAACCTCTAACAAGCGAAACAAAGGAGAGCATCTTTAATTTTCAAGTTCAAAAAAGGCGTCGATCTTGTAAGGCAGGCCGTGTTTGTGGAGGATGCGATTAACACTTTCTTTGTATACCATCATGCGCCATTTTGTGGGGAAACAATCATTTGGTAATATCAAGAGCGTATGAGCAATTAAGCAACTTAAAGTGCAAATCGCTCTCACAATTCAAATACTTATCGTGACACATTTTTTTCTAAGGTGTTTAGCAGGCCATTATGATAGCGATTCTTTGGAAAGAAAAATTCATTGAAGGTTTACTGTTTTGTTTTCTCAAAGAGTTAAAACAAGGTTAAAAATAAAATGATGGAATAATTCCACAGGATGAATATACCTATGGAGAATTAGCTTGAAGTCATTCTTTGAAGGTGCGGATCATGCAATATTTTGAAGATCCAGTAAATTTTCGGAGGAAAGATACAGAGAAAGCGAGCCCTAGGAGATTTTTGTGAGCAATATGGCCTTCTTTGAAATCCACAAGGATAAGCGTAAAAGAAGAACTGGAAAAGAATCTTCTGCTTTTAAAGATAGCAAGAATCTAAAAGGAATTATCATCATAAAAGGTCTAAACATCAGACCAAAGAAGATCAACCTAAAAGGAGAAAGTCATCTAAAAGAAAGGTGACCAGTTCAAAACCTCCAACATGCTATAAATGTGGCAAGATAGGTCACAAAAGCCTTGAGTGTACTACTAAGAAGAAAATTAACCAACTGGTTAAGGATGAGGGGATGAAAAAGCAACTTTTAGCCGTTTTTATTGACTCTGATGAGGAAGAATTCTCTTCATCTTGTTCGAGTCCTAGAAGTAGTTGTTCTAACTCGGGAGATTCTCATTCCATTGAAGAAGAGATATCATGTGATGAGTTAAATAACTATCACTGCAATGAAGGAGAAGCCTGCTTGTGTGCCTTAAATGGACTCTCTATTAATGTTATATCTAAGGAAGATAGTTTTATCCTTGATATTATTGATCAATTGGAAGACTCTGGTCAAAAGAGACAAATGATCGAGAAATATATTATGCTTCTTAAAAGCGAGAAAAAATCTTCGATGAGGATAATGAAAGGTTTGACCGGGCCGATATTCATTACAAAAGATCTTTGATAAGGTGAGCAATGGCGTAAGGAGCTGACTCTTAAAGAGCTACTGAGGAATGATCATTAATCTATGAAGCCAATAGTGATTTAGAGAAGTTGATATTGCGGACTTGAAAAGAGAAATCAAGCAGATCAAAAAGGAAATTCGTTGGCTTAAAGGCAGAGATGATAATGGTAAAGGTAAAATGGATGAGTCAAATTCACCTATTATCAATGATGATGATGGTGATGATTTTGAGGATGAAGTCCTTGACTTTGCCACTCAAGATAGACGAATCATTCCAGGAGAATCTAGATCAAAAGGATTAAAAATTAACTTGATTGATAGAATTATCACTCAGAAGTGGTATGTGAAAATTACTATCCTTATTGAAGATGAGTTCTCAGTCACTACTGAAGCATTGATTGATTTGGGAGCAGATTTAAATTGTCTGGATGAAGGTCTAGTTCCATCCAAATATTATTCAAAAATAGCTCAAATGTTGAGTACTGCTGATGGGAGCCAATTGCATATTGATTATAAATTATCGGGACGATCGTGATATCTGATAATGGGGTTTGTTTTGAAACTCCATTCCTCTTAGTCGAGAATATGGCTCGAGGTGACTATTTTGGGTCGCCTTTTATTAGTTTGCTTTTCCCATTTCTATTGACCGTAAGGGAATAAGTCTTAATAAGGAGGGTTAGAGGTCGATTTGATTTTATTTGAACCTCATTATCAAAGGCGTCGATCATTTGCTTAAACGCAAAGAAGATTTTTTTTTTTCTCAAACAAGAGTTAAAAATAAAGAATATTGAAGAACATCCTACGGATGACAAGTTTAAGCTCAAAGTTAAAGCTTACCGAGAGGATTTATGTAAAGATATATATTCTACGGATCCTACGCTTTACAGAATAGAAAAAAGCATGTCATCTTTTTGCCTACGTAAAAGGATTGATGAGAAGTCTATTCTACAAAAGCAAGACCAGATTCAAATGAATGAAAGGTTTCTTAAGCTTTGCGCCAAGAAGAAATCAATGATCTCTTAAAAAAGGATTAATAAGGAAAAGTTACTCGCCATGATCATCATATTACGCTTTTTACGTAGAAAATCTTTTTGAGAAATAGAAAGGGGAGTTCGAAAGGTGATGATTAACTATAAACCTCTAAATAAAGTTTTGAGATGGATTAGATATCCAATTCCAAACAAGAGGGATTTGCTAAATCGATTGCTTAAAGCAAATATCTTCTCCAAATTCGATATAAAGAGTGGATACTGGAAAATCTAGATTAAAGAAGAAGATAAGTATAAAACAGCGTTTACAGTGCCATTTGGGCATTACGAATGGAATGTTCTGGGTTTTGGTCTTAAAAATACGCCATCTGAGTTTCAGAACATCATGAACAAAATCTTTAATCCATTTATGGATTTTATGATTGTTTATATTGATGATGTCTTAGTCTTCTCAAAAGACATTGATCGACATTGGAAACATTTAAGCGTTTTCAAAAAAGTCATTAAAAGAGAAGGTCTTGTGGTTTCAAATTTAGCAAAATCTTTGTTATTCAAACGAAGATAAGGTTTACAGGATTTGAAATTTCTCGAGGTAAATATTTCCCGGTCATGCCAGAGCCATTGCATTCGCTTGATAAATTTCGGACAAAATCTTGGATCAAAAAATGACTCCAGAGATTTATGGGAAGTGTTAATTATGTTAGAGATTTTTATAAAGATATGGCAATTGATCTTTGCTCCTCTTTCAAAAGGTTAAATAAAAGCCTACACCTTGGGCGGAAGAATGTACTCAAAGCCATTAAAAAGATTAAGGCTCATGTGAAATCCTTACAGTGTCTACATTTCTCTAATCACGATGCTCAAAGATTGTCAAAGCGATGCTTGAGACATAAAGGATATGGGGCATTCTAAAACAAATTATAAACTTCAAGCGAAGTTTTAGTTTGTTTTGTTTACGGAAAATGGAATGATGCATGAAAATCTATTCTACTATAAAAAGGAAATTTGTTCCATAGTTACGTGTATTGATAAATTCAAGGAGATCTCTTAAACGAGAGATTCCTTTTTAGAGTTGATTATAAATCGACCAAAGAAGTCTTAGAAGGGCGTTAAAAGCGTTGCTTCTAAAGCAGATTTTGCTTTCGATTGGCAAGCCTTCTTTATCGACCTTTGATTTTGACATTGAGTTTATTAAAGGAGACTACAACTCTTTGCTAGACTTCTTAATCGAGAGAGTTTTTGCAGGATACTCCTAATATTTGTGTGTTAAATCTTGATAGGTTTCTGAGGCTTTCGGCCGAACCAATGATGGAGAGACCTTTAATGACTTCCTCGAAGGACAATCTTCAGGATCTCAAAAGCAAGGAAACAAAGGCAAGACTCCTGAGCTTAAAGTTCAGGCTGATTCTAACTATCTTGACACCATGATCAGAGAAGTAGTAGATATTGAAGATGTGGATGCAATTAGATCTCCAGAACAAGTAGCTGATCTCTATCTATCTTACTCTCATGATCTGCAGTTTTCTCCCTAAAACTAGAGAGTTTTTGAAAAAATTACGGTTAAAAGCAGGCTCAATTAAAGTCTCTCATAAACACTAGAGATCATTATAATCTGGCGTTCTCAGCGGTTAAGATCTTAAAGGTCTTAAATCCTTGTATTTGGGTGGGTGACCTAAGGACTCATAAATATTTTGAAACAAAATCTATGGTTCTAAATACTTTAATTATTTTGATTACACCTAGCATGGGAAAAGTTTTTATATTATCAAAATGAGCCACTATACCCATAGCTGGTTTCTTCACCCTAAGTTTCCCAAAACCATCAATGTTCTAGATTTTCCTGCATGGTTTCAGTCTTGGTTCTATTACTGGGGACCAGTCCCATAGTTTTTTCCCCCTAAGGTTGAAGATATGTTTGATAAATATTTTCAAACCTCAAATGGCCTTTATGAGAATCAAGCCTTATTATCTTTCTGTTGTGCCAAGGAAATTCCTTAGATCTTTAAATGGTCATATACTATTACTCAGCATGCGAGAAGCAGGGGTTTATAAACTGCGAGACAACTAGCCATTAAATGGTGGTCCAAATTTGATGAGGATAAAATTGAAAATATTCCTCGTCATGTTGTCGATGGTGATATGGGCAAATATGACGCCTCTCAGCAGAAGTTAAAATCCATTCTCAAAGGAATTCCAAAAAATAAAATCCTTGATTTTCTCAAGAATCATGATGACACGGTCCTTTATCTTTAGATAGTGATGATGAGAAATATGACTTGGTTTGGTGGCGTCTTTCTCGGCTAAATAATGGAGGCGTCTTAATGCTTAAATCATTTTGAGGGATTTGTCGTTTTCTTTAATAATTCATGTTTTGGGTGATAAGATTCTTATCTTATCTTTTGTGGTCCCCTCTGGTTTTCTTTTGGGCCTGCTGTCCTCTCGACTCCATCTTATCTAGGACACGCATCAGCAGCATTTGCTTTTGCTTTTGCTTTTGCTTTTGCATTTACTTTAGTAAAAGTAGATTCCTTTTTATAAGTTGTTTGTTTTTTGTAATCATTTTGTTTCTCCTCGCTCCTATAAGAGGATAGTTATGCCCTTCTGTGAAGGCATCCAAAAATTTGTACTCAGTTTGTTTCTTGAGTTTTCTGGTGTGTATTATCAAGTTCGAAGTTCTCAAGCTTCTAACTCTATGTAAGTTTGTATGTTATTCAATAATATTCTGCTTATTTTATTTATATAATAATCTCTATATGATCCTGGACAATTTTATTTATATCATAATCTCTATATGATCCTGGACAAACCTCAAATGGCCTTTATGAGAATCAAGCCTTATTATCTTTCTGTTGTGCCAATGAAATTCCTTGGATCTTTAAATGGTCATATACGTCTGTAAAGTCAATGTTAAGGTTTTGAGAATTGTGGGATCAAGAAGAGAGACTGAAAAGTTTGGAAAACTATTAAAGTAAACCGGTCAAACTGACTGCAATAGCGATTACTGGAAAGAAAAATTCATTGAAGGTTTACCTGTTTTGCCTGCTTATCTTGTTAAGTTTTAGGTACCGTTTATACGTCTAATGTCAAACCTATTCAGAAATCTATATAAGTCAAGAAGCTCTTCATCTTCTTCTTTTCCCTCTTTGGATTCATCTACTAAACAAGTTGTGTCCATTAGGAACATTGAGACCCATTTACAGAATTGGTCTATCCCAAAAACTCCTATTTCCCAAGTGTACAATAAAGGCAGTTTTACCAATTGTCCAGGATCATATAGAGATTATGATATAAATAAAATAAGCGGAATATTATTGAATAACATACAAACTTATATAGAGTTGGAAGCTTGAGAACTTTGAACTTGATAATACACACCAGAAAACTCAAGAAACAAACTGAGTACAAATTTTTGGATGCCTTCACAGAAGGGCATAACTATCCTCTTATAGGAGCGAGGAGAAACAAAATGATTACGAAAAACAAACAACTTATAAAAAGGAATCTACTTTTACAAAAGTAAAAGCAAAAGCAAAACCAAATGCTGCTGACGCGTGTCCTGGATAAGATGGAGTCGAAAGGACAGCAGGCCCAAAAGAGAACCAGAGGGGACCACAAAAGATAAGATAAGAATCTTATCACCCAAAACATGAATTATTAAAGAAAACGACAAATCCCCTCAAAATGCTTTAAGCATTAGCACGCCTCCATTATTTAGGTTGAGAGCACGGGCCACCAAACGGGTCATATTTCTCATCATCACTGTCTAGTATAGTGACCGTGTCATCATGATTCCTGAGAAAATCAAGGATTTCATTTTTTGGAATTCCTTTGAGGATGGATTTTAACTTCTGCTGAGAGGCATCATATTTGCCCATATCACCATCGACAACATGAGGAGGAATATTTTCAATTTTATCCTCATCAAATTTGGACCACCATTTAATGGCTAGTTGTCCGCAGCCGATGAACCCCAATTCTCGCATCTTTGAGTAATAATATATGACCATTTAAATATCCAAGGAATTTCATTGGCACAACAGAAAGATAATAAGGCTTGATTCTCATAAAGGCCATTTGAGGTTTGAAAATATTTATCAAATATATCTTCAACCTTAGGGGGAAAAAACTGTGGGACTGGTCCCCAGTAATAGAACCAAGACTGAAACCATGCAGGAAAATCTAGAACATTGATGGTTTTGGGAAACTTAGGGTGAAGAAACCAATTTATGGGTATAGTGCTCATTTTGATAATATAAAAACTTTTCCCCATGCTAGGTGTAATCAAAATAATTAAAGTATTTAGGAACCATAGATTTTGTTTCAAAATATTTATGAGTCCTTAGGTCACCCACCAAATCACAAGGACGTAAGACCTTTAAGATCTTAACTTGATTGAAACCGCCAGATTATAATGATCTCAGGTTTATGAGAGACTTTAATTGAGCTCTGTTTCAACCGAGTTTTTTCAAAAACTCTCTAATTTTAGGAGAAAAGCGGTAGATCATGAGAGTAAGATAGATAGAGATCACTATACTTGCTTCGGAGATCTAATTGCATCCACATCTTCAATATCAACTACTTCTACGATCATGGTGTCAAGGTAGTTAGAATCATCCGAACTTAAGCTCGTGGAGTCTTGCCTTTGTTGCCCACGCTTTTGAGATCCTGAAGATTGTCCTTTGAGGAAGTCATTAGAGGGTCTCTCCATTGTTGGTTTGGCTGAGCATCTAGGAAACCTGTCAAGATTTAACACATAAATATTAGGAGTATCCTGCAAAAACTCTCCGGTTAAGAAGTCCGCAAAGAGTTAGAGTCTCCTTTAATAAACTCAATGTCAAAATCAAATCTTCGATAAAGAAGGCTTGCCACCGAGAGCAAAAATTTGTTTAGAAGCAACGTTTTTAACGTCCTTCTAAGACTTCTTTGGTCGATTTACAATCAACTCTAAGAAGGAATCTCGGTTTAAGAGATCTCTTGGAATTTATCAATACACGTAACTATGGAACAAATTTCCTTTTTTTATAGTAGAATAGTTTTTTGCGTGCATCATTCCATTTTCAGAAACAAAACAAACTAAAACTTCGTTTGAGTTTATAATTTGTTTTAGAATGCCCCATATCCTTTATGCGAAGCATCGGTTCGACAATCTTTGAGCATCGAGATTAGAGAAATGTGAACACAGTAAGGATTTCACATAAGCCTTAATCCTTTTAATGGCTTGAGTACATTCTTACATTCAAGGTGTAGGCTTCTTTATTTAACCTTTTGTAAAGAGGAGAGCGACATCAATCATGAGATCTTTATAAAAATCTCTAACATAATTAACACTTCCCATAAATCTCTGGAGCTATTTTGATCCAAGATTTTGTTTGAAATTTATTAGCGAATCTGATGGTTACATCGATTGGGAAATATTTACCTTGAGAAATTTCAAATCCCAGAAACCTTATCTTCGTTTGGAATAACAACATTTTGCTAGCTGAAACCACAAGACCTTCTCTTTTAACAACTTTTTTGAAAACGTTTAAATGTTTCCAATGTTGATCAATGTCTTTTGAGAAAACTAAGACATAATAAATATAAACAATCATAAAATCTATAAATGGATTAAAGATTTCGTTCATGATGTTATGAAACTTAGATGGCGCATTTTTAAGACCAAAACCCAGAACATTCCATTCGTAATGCCCAAATGGCACTGTAAACGCTGTTTTATACTTATCTTCTTCTTTAATCTGGATTTGCCCGTATCCACTCTTCATATCGAATTTGGAGAAGATATTTGCTTTAAGCAACCGATTTAGCAGATCCCTCTTGTTTGGAATTGAATATCTAATCCATCTCAAAACTTTATTTAGAGGTTTATAGTTAATCACCAGCCTTGGAACTCCCCTTTCTATTTCTGTAGCATTTCTACGTAAAAAGCAGAACATGACCATGGCGAGTAACTTTTCCTTATTAATCCCTTTTTTAAGAGATCGTTGATTTCTTCTTGGCAAAGCTTAAGAAACCTTTCATTCATTTGAATCGGTCTTGCTTTTGTAGGAATAGACTTCTCATTGAATCCTTACATGTAGAGGCAAAGAGATGACATGCTTTTTTTCTATTCCAAAAGCGGTAGGATCTGTAGAACATATTTCTTTACATAAATCCTCTTGGTAAGCTTTAACTTTGAGCTTAAACTTGTCATCTTTAAGATGTTCTTCAATCTTCTTTATTTCTAACTCTTGTTTGAGAAAAAAAAAATCTTCTTTGCGTTTAAGCAAATGATTGACGCCTTCATAGCGAGGTTCTGAAATAAAATTAAATCTGACCTCTAACCCCTCCTTATTAGTACTTATTCCCTTATGGTCAATAAAAATGGGGAAAAGCAAACTAATAAAAGGCGTACCCAAAATACCTGCATGAGCCATATTCTTGACTAAGAGGAATGGAGTTTCAAAACAAACCCCATTATTGCATACCATGGCGTCTGATAATTTATAATTAATATACAATTGGCTCCCATCAGCAGTACTCAGCATTTGAGCTATTTTTGAATAATATTTGGAAGGAACTAGACCTTCAGCTAGACAATTTAAGTCTGCTCTCGAATCAATCAATGCTTCAGTAGTGACTGAGAACTCATCTTCAATAAGGATAGTAATTTTCACATACCACTTCTGAGTGATAATTCTATCAATCAAGTTAATTTTTAATCCTTTTGAACTAGATTCTCCTGGAATGATTCGCCTATCTTAAGTGGCAAAGTCAAGGACTTCATCCTCAAAATCATCACCATCATCATCATTGATAATAGGTGAATTTTACTCATCCATTTTGCCTTTACCTTTATCATCTCTGCCTTTAAGCCAACGAATTTCCTTTTTGATCTGCTTGATTTCTCTTTTCAAGTCCGCAATATCAACTTCTCTAGCGTCAATATTGGCTTGCAGATTAATGATCATTCCTTGTAGCTCTTTAAGAGTTGGCTCCTTATGTCGGTC
Source organism: Panax ginseng (assembly GCA_020205605.1). Classification (NCBI taxonomy): domain Eukaryota; kingdom Viridiplantae; phylum Streptophyta; class Magnoliopsida; order Apiales; family Araliaceae; genus Panax; species Panax ginseng. Next base: position 29,990,302 of record CM035149.1, read on the forward strand.
GTTCACCTTATCAAAGATCTTTTGTAATGAATATTGGCCTGGGTCAAACCTTTCATTATCCTCATCAGAAGATTTTTTCTTGCTTTTAGCAAGCATAATATATTTCTCGATCATTTGTCTCTTTTGACTAGAGTCTTCCAATTGATCAATAATATCAAGGATAAAACTATCTTCCTTAGATAGAACATTAATAGAGAGTCCATTTAAGGCACACAAAGAAGCTTTCTCCTTCATTGCAAATGATGATGAATTTAACTCATCACATGATATATCTTCTTCAATGGAATGAGAATCACCCGAGTTAGAACAACTACTTCTAGGACTCGAACAAGATGAAGAGAATTCTTCCTCATCAGAGTTAATAAAAACGGCTAAAAGTTGCTTTTTCAGCCCCTCATCCTTAACCAGTTGGTTAATTTTCTTCTTAGTAGTACACTCAGGGCTTTTATGACCTATCTTGCCACATTTATAGCATGTTGGAGGTTTTGAACTGGTTACCTTTCTTTTAGATGATTTTCTCCTTTTAGGTTGATCTTCTTTGGTCTGATGTTTAGACCTTTTATGATGATAATTCCTTTTAGATTTCTTGCTATCTTTAAAAGCAGAAGATTCTTTTCCAGTTCTTCTTTTACGCTTATCCTTAGGGATTTCAGCAAGGCCATATTGCTCACAAAAATCTCCTAGGGCTCGCTTTCCTCTATATCTTTCCTTTGAAATTTGCTTCTGGATCTTCAAGATATTACAGATGATCCGCACCTTTCAAAGAATGACTTTCAAGCTAATTCTCTATAGGTACATTCATCCCAGGGAATTATTCCATCATTTTTATTTTTTAACCTTGTTTTAACTCTTTGAGAGAACAAAACAGGTAAACCTTCAATGAATTTTTCTTTCCAGTAATCGCTATTGCAGTCAATTCTGTTAAACACCTTAGAGAAAAATGTGTCACAATAGTACTTGAATTCAGAGAGCGATTTGCACTTTAAGTTGCTTAATTGCTCATACGTCTTGATATTATTACCGGTGATTGTTGCCCACAAAATGGCGCGTGATGGTATCTGACAAAGTGTTAACTGCATCCTCCACAAACACGGGCTCGTTCATAGCATCGACGCCCTTGTGAACTTGAAAATTAAAGATGCTCTCCTTTGTTTCACTTGTTAGGAGGTTATCCCACCAAAGTCCAAGTTGACCTACGAAACCAAATGCTAAAGCTTGAGCAATCCTTTTTTCAGAGTTCATTTTGATCCTAGCTGCTTGGGCAAACATCGTCATTTGTTTTAGAAGAACTATTATTTGATAGTCGGTAAGACCATCAAGGTTCCATTCACAAATATATTCTCCACTAAACTAGACTCCTTCATTAAATGCTCTATTTTCAAACTGAGCATCAATAGGAGATGGACGATGATAATAGGGCTGGTTTTTAACCTTTTCCCATTTTAACCTGTTTACCTGAGGATCTTCCTGTTCCTCTTGGATTTTATTTAAGATCTCATCAAGATCTAATCCATCGTTTTTGAGAATCGAAATGGAAGGACCTTGAGAAGTAGATCCGGTAGATGTCCGTTTTAAAGACAACTTTTCTAATCTATTCTTCAGTTCTTCAAATTTTTGTAGTAAGCAGTTCTAGTTTAAACTCTTTAGACATCTCGGTGGAGGCTTAAATAGGATTGATCACGGCTTCTCCCTGTCTAACAAGTTTTCCTTCCTTTGAGGAAGTAGTAAGGATTTCATCGGAGATGGACTAACAAATAAAGGTTTTACTTTTGAAGTAACAACCTTTTCCAATCTAAACAGTTGTGTTCCAAGGATTGTAGAAACAAATTAGTATAATTATTTTGTTCTATAACTTGATTGATCCCTGAACTTCTTGGACTTTCTTTTGACCTCTTTATCTCAGCACCTTTTTTGTAAGTGACATTTCTAGTCTTTCCAGTTCCTATAAAAACTGGAGCTGGAGGAGGATGATTGATGACAAAACTTCATTGTCGTCTTTATCATTGGCCAACCGGTAGGGTTTGTAAGAACTTTCTACCATGTTTATGGTGACAGAATTTTCCTTTTTATCCTTTACCACCTTATCCCCCCCAAAAGGGAAAGTATAACCTTTGGCACAGCTCCAATGCTTAAGAAAAACAAAGAAATCAACATTTTTCCCTAATTCTTTTAAGAAATTGTAATAAATGTTGCGAATGAGATCTTGATTCTCAAGAGAATAAGTGTGAAAAAGAACCATTCACGTTTATCTTTGTTTTTGTCGAATTAAACATTGCTTTTAGCAAGGATTGATGGGACCTAAACTACGATTTTTAAGAGTATAAATACTCTCAGGAATAACCAAAATCGATGTAGGACTTTGAGCCCTTGGAACTTCTAGTTAGGAGGAGTTTCAACCATATATCGTTGGACGGTGATGAGATCATCTCGCCGATTAATAACTCCTTGAATGGAAGACGTAGATCTTCTTGAAGTTTCTCCCAAATTCCTTTGAGGAATAGATGACGTGCTATTTCGTCGAGGTTAGTCTAAGTTAAGACGAATAGAGCTAATATTTCCGAATCTGATATTTACAGATCCATCTGGATTTTCTGTAACCTCTTCCAGTTGATGATTTTCTCCTTGTACCTTTTTAGGTATTGCATCTTATAATGTCATATTTTCTAGAATTGCTATATCATCCCACTTTAAGGTCTTAGGAATTGAAATATTAGCCTTCAAAGGGTTGATTTGAAACACTGTAGTTTCTCCTCTACAATCTTTAATAAAATTACTCTTAAGATTAATATCTGGAGTAATCGTATTCATGACTTAATATATATTCTATATATGAGTGCCATGTTAGAGGATAGAGGATCCATATCAAAACCTGACGTCTGTAAAGTCAATGTTAAGGTTTTGAGAATTGTGGGATCAAGAAGAGAGACTGAAAAGTTTGGAAAACAATTAAAGTAAATCGGTCCTTCCGAAAGAGATGAGGTAATACATCCTAACAAAGAATCGTTAAACTTTAGATGTCTCTTATCCCTTAAACACAACAATAGAGAAGTGGGAAGGCCAATTACAGTTAACTGGTTTGACCGCATGACTTGGACTAACCCAATATGCAAATATTTATAGCCTCTTTTAACCGCTTCTTCTAGCAATCTTTTGGGTAACATCTCCACGGTCATATGACCTTGAGTTATCGGAAGAGACCATTCAATAGACTTAATAATATAATCGAGACTTAAACAAAAACGCGCCTTTATTGTACACTTGGGAAATAGGAGTTTTGGGATAGACCAATTCTCGTAAATGGGTCTCAATGTTCCTTATGGACACAACTTGTTTAGTAGATGAATCAAAGAGGAGAAGAAGAAGATGAAGAGCTTCTTCGACTTAGATAGATTTACGAATAGGTTTGCCATTAGGCGATATAAGCGGTACCTAAAACTTAACAAGATAAGCGAGCAAGTTTTGATGAACGGGAAGTCTACTACGAGATTTATGTCAACACGGCTATACTCACAACAAATGACCTTAAGCGACAACCAACTTACCCATAAAGAAACTATAAGCTTAATCTATAACGATTATTTAGATGATGTTTATAACAAAATGAGCAGATTCTGGAAGAAAGAAGTCAAAATATCTTCAAACAAGATCAAACTCTATCTTGGCTATGATACCAATTGTCCAGGATCATCTAGAGATTATGATATAAATAAAATAAGCGGAATATTATTGAATAACATACAAACTTACATAGAGTTGGAAGCTTGAGAACTTCGAACTTGATAATACATACCAGAAAACACAAGAAACAAACTGAGTACAAATTTTTGGATGCCTTCACAGAAGGGCATAACTATCCTCTTATAGGAGCGAGGAGAAACAAAATGATTATAAAAAATAAACAACTTATAAAAAGGAAACTACTTTTACAAAAGTAAAAGCAAAAGCAAAAGCAAAAGCAAAACCAAATGCTGCTGACGCGTGTCCTGGATAAGATGGAGTCGAAAGGACAGCAGGCCCAAAAGAAAACCAGAGGGGACCACAAAAGATAAGATAAGAATCTTATCACCCAAAACATGAATTATTAAAGAAAACGATAAATCCCCTCAAAATGCTTTAAGCATTAGCACGCCTCCATTATTTAGGCTGAGAGCACGGGCCACCAAACGGGTCATATTTCTCATCATCACTGTCTAGCATAGTGACATTGTCATCATGATTCCTGAGAAAATCAAGGATTTCATTTTTTGGAATTCCTTTGAGGATGGATTTTAACTTCTGCTGAGAGGCATCATATTTGCCCATATCACCATCGACAACATGAGGAGGAATATTTTCTAAGAGGAATGGAGTTTCAAAACAAACCCCATTATTGAATACCACGGCGTCTGATAATTTATAATCATATGCAATTGGCTCCCATCAGCAGTACTCAGCATTTGAGCTATTTTTGAATAATATTTGGAAGGAACTAGACCTTCAGCCAGACAATTTAAGTCTGCTCCCAAATCAATCAATGCTTCAGTAGTGACTGAGAACTCATCTTCAATAAGGATAGTAATTTTCACATACCACTTCTGAGTGATAATTCTATCAATCAAGTTAATTTTCAATCCTTTTGAACTAGATTCTCCTGGAATGATTCGCCTATCTTGAGTGGAAAAGTCAAGGACTTCATCCTCAAAATCATCACCATCATCATCATTGATAATATGTGAATTTGACTCATCCATTTTGCCTTTACCTTTATCATCTCTGCCTTTAAGCCAACGAATTTCCTTTTTGATCTGCTTGATTTCTCTTTTCAAGTCCGCAATATCAACTTCTCTAGCGTCACTATTGGCTTGCAGATTAATGATCATTCCTTGTAGCTCTTTAAGAGTTGGCTCCTCATGCCAGTCGTTCACCTTATCAAAGATCTTTTGTAATGAATATTGGCCTGGGTCAAACCTTTCATTATCCTCATCAGAAGATTTTTTCTTGCTTTTAGCAAGCATAATATATTTCTCGATCATTTGTCTCTTTTGACCAGAGTCTTCCAATTGATCAATAATATCAAGGATAAAACTATCTTCCTTAGATAGAACATTAATAGAGAGTCCATTTTAGGCACACAAGCAGGCTTCTTCTTCATTGCAGTGACAGTCATTTAACTCATCACATAATATCTCTTCTATCCCAAAAACTCCTATTTCCCAAGTGTATAATAAAGGCAGTTTTTTGTTTAAGTCTGATTATATTATTAAGTCTGTTGAATAGTCTTTTTCGATAACTCAAGGTCATATGACTGTGGAGATGTTACCCAAAAGATTACTAGAAGAAGCAGTTGAAAAAGGCTATAAATATTTGCATATTGGGTTAGTCAAGTCAACGTCAAACTGTTAACTAAATTGGCCTTCCCACTTCTCTATTGTTGTGTTTAAGGGATAAGAGACATCTAAAGTTTAACGATTCTTTGTTAGGATGTATTACCTCATCTCTTTCGGAAAAATAGGTTTACTTTAATAGTTTTCCAAACTTTTGATCTCTCTTTTTGATCCACAATTCTCAAAACCTTAACATTGACTTTCTGATCGTCGAGGTTTGATATGGATCCTCTATCCTCTAACATGGCACTCATATATAGAATATATATTAAGGTCATGAATACGATTACTCCAGATATTAATCTTAAGAGTAATTTTATTAAAGATTGTAAAGGAGAAACTACAGTGTTTCAAATCAACCCTTTGAAGGCTAATATTTCAATTCCTAAGACCTTAAAGTGGGATGATATAGCAATTCCAGAAACTTGGACATTACAAGATGCAATACCTAAAAGGGTACAAGGAGCAAATCATCAACTGGAAGAGGTTACAGAAAAGGCGTCAATCATTTGCTTAAACGCAAAGAAGATTTTCTTTTTTTTCTCAAACAAGAGTTAGAAATAAAGAAGATTGAAGAACATCTTAAAGATGACAAGTTTAAGCTCAAAGTTAAAGCTTACCAAGAGGATTTATGTAAAGAAATATGCTCTCTCTGAGATCCTACCGCTTTACGAAATAGAAAAAAGCATGTCATCTCTTTGCCTACATAGAAGGATTCAATGAGAAGTCTATTCCTACAAAAGCAAGACCGATTCAAATGAATGAAAGGTTTCTTAAGCATTGCCAAGAAGAAATCAATGATCTCTTAAAAAGGGATTAATAAGGAAAAGTTACTCACCATGGTCGTATTACGCTTTTTACGTAGAAAATCTTTGCGAGAAATAGAAAGGGGGTTCAAGGTCGGTGATTAACTATATACCTCTAAATAAAGTTTTGAGATGGATTAGATATCGATTCCAAACAAGAGGATCTGCTTAAATCGGTTGCTTAAAGAAAATATCTTCTCCAAATTCGATATGAAGAGTGGATCTTGGCAAATCCAGTTAAAGAATAAGATAAGTATAAAGCAATTTACTGATTGCCATTTGGGCATTACGAATGGAATGTTCAGGTTTTGGTCTTAAAATCGCCATCCGAGTTTGAGAACATCATGAGCGAAATCTTTAATCCATTTATGGATTTTATGATTATTTATATTGATGATGTCTTAGTCTTCTCAAAAGACATTGATCAACATTGGAAACATTTAAGCGTTTTCAAAAAAATTTGTTAAAGAGAAGGTCTTGTGGTTTCAAATAGCAAAAAATGTTGTTATTCCAAACGAAGATAAGGTTTACGGGATTTGAAATTTCTCAAGGTAAATATTTCCCGGTCGACGTGAGCCATTGCATTCGCTGATAAATTTCGAGACAAAATCTTGGATCAAAAATAACCAGAGATTTATGGGATGTATTAATTATGTTATAGATTTTTATAAAGATCTGGCGATTGATGCTGCTCCTCTTTGCAAAAGGTTAAATAAGAAGCCTACACCTTGGACAGAAGAATGTACTCAAGCCATTAAAAGGATTAAGGCTCGTGTGAAATCCTTACCGTGTCTACATTTCTCTAATCCTAATGCTCCAAAGATTGTCGAAACTGATGCTTCAGACAAAGGATATGGGGGCATTCTAAAAAAAATTATAAACTCAAACGAAGTTTTAGTTTGTTTTGTTTCTGGAAAATGGAATGATGCACAGAAAAACTATTCTACTATAAAAAAGGAAATTTGTTCCATAGTTCTGTGTATTGATAAATTCCAAGAAGATCTCTTAAACCAGAGATTCCTTCTTAGAGTTGATTATAAATCGACGAAAAGAAGTCTTAGAAGAAGGACGTTAAAAATGTTGCTTCTAAATAGATTTTTGCTCGGTGGCAAGCCTTGCTATCAGCCTTTGATTTTGACATTGAGTTTATTAAAGGAGACTCTAACTCTTTGCCAGACTTCTTAACCAGAGAGTTTTTGTAGGATACTCCTAATATTTGCGTGTTAAATACTGACAGGTCTCTTAGACGCTCAGCCAAACTAGCAATGGAGAGACCCTCTAATGACTTCCTCAAAGGACAATCTTCAAGATCTTAAAAGCAGGGCAACAAAGGCAGAGACTCACGAGAGCTTAAAGTTTGATTGATTCTAACTACCTTGACACCATGATCGAGAAGTAGTTGATATTGAAGATGTGGATGCGAGTTAGATCTCCGCAGCAAGTAGGTGATCTCATCTATCTTACTCTCATGATCTACCGCTTTTTTTCTCCCTAAAACTAGAGAGTTTTTGAAAAAATTCTGGTTAAAACAGGCTCAATTAAAGTCTCTCATAAACCTAGAGATTGTTATAATCTGGCGTTCTCAACGGTTAAGATCTTAAAGGTCTTACGTACTTGTGACTGGGTGGGTGACCTAAGGACTAATAAATATTTTGAAACAAAATCTATGGTTCCTAAATACTTTAATTATTTTGATTACACCCTAGCATGGGAAAAGTTTTTATATTATCAAAATGAGCATTATACCCATAGCTGGTTTCTTCACCCTAAGTTTCCCAAAACCATCAATGTTCTAGATTTTCCTGCATGGTTTCAGTCTTGGTTATATTACTGGGGACCAGTCCCACAGTTTTTTCCCCCTAAGGTTGAAGATATGTTTGATAAATATTTTCAAACCTCAAATGGCCTTCATGAGAATCAAGCCTTATTATCTTTCTGTTGTGCCAATGAAATTCCTTGGATCTTTAAATGGTCATATACTATTACTCAGCATGCAGGAACAGGGGTTCATCGGCTTTGCAGACAACTAGCCATTAAATGGTGGTCCAAATTTGATGAGGATAAACTTGAAAATATTCCTCCTCATGTTGTCGATGGTGATATGAGAAAATATGATGCCTCTCAGTAGAAGTTAAAATCCATCCTCAAAGGAATTCCAAAAAATGAAATCCTTGATTTTCTCAGGAATCATGATGACACGGTCCTTTATGTTGGCGATGATGATGAGAAATATGACCCGTTTGTGTGGCGTGTGTCTCTCACTTAAATAATGGAGGCGTCTTTTAATGCTTAAAGCATTTTGAGGGGATTTGTCATTTTCTTTAATAATTCATGTTTTGGGTGATAAGATTCTTATCTTATCTTTTGTGGTTCCCTTTGGTTTTCTTTTGGGCCTGCTGTCCTCTCGACTCCATCTTATCCAGGACACGCGTCAGCAGCATTTGGTTTTGCTTTTGCTTTTACTTTTGTAAAAGTAGTTTCCTTTTTATAAGTTGTTTGTTTTTTGTAATCATTTTGTTTCTCCTCGCTCCTATAAGATGATAGTTATGCCCTTCTGTGAAGGCATCCAAAAATTTGTACTCAGTTTGTTTCTTGAGTTTTCTGGTGTGTATTATCAAGTTCGAAGTTCTCAAGCTTCCAACTCTATGTAAGTTTGTATGTTATTCAATAATATTCCGCTTATTTTATTTATATCATAATCTCTATATGATTCTGGATAATTGGTATTAGAGCCAAGATAGAGTTTGATCTTGTTTGAAGATATTTTGACTTCTTTCTTCCTGAATCTGCTCATTTTGTTATAAACATCATCTAAATACTGTTATAGATTAACCTTATAGTTTTGCTATGGGTAAGTTGGTTGTTGTCTTTGTCTATTTCGGATATTTATCGGATGGGAGCTACCATTGAAGGCTGCAATTTCGTGGCGATACGGAGTTTGTTATGAGCTTGAACCGGTGTGGCTTTCGGTGGGGGGAATCAAAATATTTTTAGAGGGTTCAAAATACATCAGTAAAAAAAAATTATTTATTGACCCTTGGAGTATTTCTTTCAAATTCATTTTGCCCGATTATATTATTTCACAACATCCTACCCTTGTCAACATTTGAGTTATGAGTCTAATGACTTTAAAAATATATATATATATATATATATATATATATATATATATATATATATATATATTCTTGAATTATGAGACTATTAATCAGATTTTGTAGTTTTTAGTTAGCTACTTTTATGGATAAATTACAATTATAATATTATATATTCAAAATCTTATATTGTGGTTCTGGTCATCTTCCTTGAAGACAACTTAGAGGAGTCACTCAAAGCAAGAAAATGAATTAAGTTATTCTCATTTATAAAAATTAATACCAATGTATGATTAAATTAGTAAGATAAATGAGTACAATATTAATTAATTAATTATCAAACTTATTTAACATTATTTTATCTTATAGTAATATTGTTATTTATTATAGGTGGAAGGACATGAGAAAGCAAATGAATTAATACCATCTCATAACAAAGATTAAATTTAACTAATATTAACATGCTTTATATTCCAGGGTTGGGGGTCATATGACCCCCTGGCTCCCCTAGTTTCGCTAGTGGTGGCTTCGATTTCTAGAAGAGCTTAACGAGAAACGGTTTATACCGGTTGGTCAGCTGCCAATGACATCGTTTGAGAGAGGTGACGATGTGAAGGACGTTGCATGGAGAGAGATGAAAGGGTGGCTTGACATGCAAGTTAAAGGTAGAGTGGTGTATGTTGCTTTCAGGAGCGAGGTGAAATTAACCAAGTTAAACAGAACTCGCCGAGATTGCACTCGGGTTAGAGCTATCCGAGTTGCCCTTTTTTTGGGTTTTAACGTAGAAAGCAAGAAGGCTGATATGGAGGTGATTGAGTTACCAGAAGGGTTTGAAGAGAGAACTAAAGGGCATGGGGTGGTGTGCACGAGTTGGAGGCCTCAACTTAAGATACTGAGTCATGACTTAGTGGGTGGATTCTTAACTCACTCAGGGTGGAGCTCGGTGGTGGAGGTCATACCAGAGGCGAAACCAAGGGGCGAAGGGGGTCAAGTGTGGAAGCTTAGGGATATCTTTATCCATCAAAAAGAGATGAGTCAAGGGGAAGAGAAAGCAAAGAGGAACAGATCATGACTAGAATAGAGGTAGACTTGCCTTTTCACAATTTATTCCCAATTTGCCATTCCCCACTTTCAATTACAGTAAAACCTCTATTTAGGAATAGACTTGGGATCAAACTATTTGTATTCTAATTGAGAGGTTGTTACTAAATAGAGGTATTGGTACAAAATATTTTCCGAACATCCAAAAATATTCACTTTAACAAAAATATAGATTTTATAACAAAAATTAAAGAAAACATAAATTATTTAAATTTTCAAACTAGGAAAATGTAGTCTTTTATAAGGAAATGTAGTCTTTTATAGTAAAATGTGGTCTTTTATAAAAAATGTAGACTTTTATAGGACAATGTAGTCCTTTATAGGAAATGTAATTTTTTATAGGAAAATATAGTTCTTTATAGGAAATGTAGTCTTTTATAGAAAATATAGTCTTTTAAAATTAATATTGTCTCTCTCATATATATATATATATATATATATATATATGAAATTATTATTATATAGAGGTATAGTTTCTTAATACGGGACTTAAAAAGTATATAACATATTACAATTTAGAGGTTATTCCTATTTATAACTGGCCCAAATTTGGACAAAATTTTTTTATAATATTATGGATTATTCTTATATAGAGTATTCTTAAATAGGGGTTTTACTGTACATAGGAAGGACTAATATTGTAATAACACATACAATCATCCAAATAATCCAATAATAATTCATGACACCTTCTTCGAACCTTCCTTTCTCAATTCTCTCATATCTTCAATTCTCATGCACAACAATCTTATTGCCATTATTATTATACTATCATTCACGCAAATTTTAGCCTATATTATTGTTTGAAACATGTTAAAATAATAAATAATATTAAGAATGTCAAATTTTTATCTTTAATATAGCTATTTGGGTTTAAGGTTGGGGTGACTTTTAGCCTATAAGTAACCATATAAAGGCTAGAAAAAAAAAAGCATATTTAATTATATGTTATTTAAGAGTAATAAATTAATTTCACCCCATGAACTAGCATTACCACATTTTTGTAAGTGCACTAAGAAATAAGTAACATAGTTCATTTTTCATAATTTGGTGCAAGTATTGGTTTGATTTCTTTTAAGACATAGGTGTTTCTATTAGTTTGTTTATCTTTAAGACGTTGATATTAGTATCACTGCTATTATATTGTCATCGCCGGTTGCCGCCATTGTAGCTCGTATCGCCGCCATTATAATTTTACAAGTATATTTTGACCCACCCTTCTCTTAAAAGTTTATGGTTCCGCCACTGGGTCATACAGTTTGAGAAAGCTCTTGTTTTGTTGACGTTCTTGGTGGACCAAGGTATAAATGCCAGAGTTTTGGAGGAGAAAAGGTTGGCGTACTCAATACCGAGGGATGATGGAGACGGATCGTTTACGAGGGACGCGGCGGCCGAGTCACTCAAGTTGGTGATAATTGAGGAGGAAAGAAAGATATATAGAGACAAGGTTAAGGAAATGAAGAGTGTATTTGTGGACAAAAATAGACAAGAAGAATACGTCACTACAAAAAAATGTGCCTTTAGCAACGATTTTTCAGGCAACGACTTTATAAGTCGTTGCTAAAAGTATATTGTGATGCCCCCAAAACAGGTATACATCACCCATCTTAAATCGCCAGATATCACACTACATAAATCAAATACGAGCTTAATTATACAACTGTCGTGTAAAATACGACAAAACATAGCTGAGAGTTTTAACACGAATATTGCCTTCTAGATAATATCCACTCTCAATGGAGTCCTCATTACAATTATTATCACACTATTTCATAGAATAGTGAGGACTATTAAAGCCACTGATCCTAGACCATCACTCTGTTCCCCGACTAGTCCCAGCTATGTTCTCATTTCCTAAAGAGAACAGTGAAAGAAAAGGGTGAGCTCAACTAGCCCAGTAAGAAATATTATGACTAAGATAATACAGAATAAATTCTCCTTAGCCTTCAACAGTATAACAACTGATAGAATATAATAGACAACAAGTTTTGGATCAACAACTGCAGCGGAATAAGCAATCCATTAGAAGAGTCAAGTAGAACATAATGTCTACTATCTCCTCTAGATTAAAAGTCCATTGTTAATATTTCATTCATATAATACTCATCAATAGTTCTTTGTTATACAAAAAAAGAATTCTCATCACCTGTCTTCACTTGACCCACCAAAGATTATAGTTAAATCCATAATTTATAATTGTAAGACCCCAACTTTTATGAATAAAAATGAATTTTCTATAAATATCATTTTTGAATATTATGGAATGAATTTAATATAATGTTATAGTTGTGGGTAATATTTATAAATTTTACAAAGTACGCAAGTGGATATATAATATTCGATTGGTCGGGGAATATTCGTTTTAGCCAGGGAATATTAAATGCACGGCACAATCATTAGTGGACCCCATTAATAATAATTATTGTCGTATTGAGAAAACGACAAAAATATTTTATAACGACGGAAGTTTTATTGTTAATAGTGTTGAACTACTCGGTAGTAAAAGTACAGTAATACGCGTGGTTGCATAGTAGCACACGGTATTGATTATTCATGCTTACGTGAGAAGTCATTCAATTTTATTCAATTATTATCGATATTTTATATATTATTAAATCAATAATTGAGATAACAAAGTTATTGATATTATTATTTGCAATATTAACGATGTCAGAAGTTACGCGAGGAGAGGTTTGGTCACCTAATTGCGCGCTGATAATAGGGAGAAATTCTTATTGGAAAGCCCCCTCTTTCCTGGGAATGACCTGGTCGATTAATATTATGAATTATAATAAAGGTGATAAATGTTGTTAAAATTATTAAGGTGATTTTTATGAAGTTTTGCTTATTTTATGGACCCCCATTTACCCTTTTTTTTTTCAAAGTAATCGATAGGAAGTTTTTTTGGTATATATTTATATATATATTTGGTTGGGACCACTAGTGGAGGATTTTGGTGGAGGAATTTTCAACCGTGAATGGGGTGGAGTGGTGAAGTGTGGGTGAGTGGGTTGTGGTGGAGGATGAAGTTTGGCATGATATATGATATGATTTTCAAGCTTGCACCTTATTGGTTGAACAAACCAATAATGCTATCAAACATGTGCATAAAGCCATTTTCTCAAACTTGGCGTGTACTAGTTTTTTTTCTCTTTCTTCTAATTGGCCAGCACCTTGACAAATGATGCATGGGTGGTAGAATTTTTCTAATATAGCATGTGTTATATTATATATAAATATATTATAAAAATTTGATTTTGAAAAATCTAGCGTATAATTTCAGCCAGTGATTTACACAGTGACTTTCCATTCTCCTATAAATAGAAGCTCATTCCTTCATTATTTCTTACGAATTCATTGAAACTCTAGAGAGAGAAACTTAAAAAGAGAAAGAAGAAAAGTATTCTGCTACTTCCCTACTCTTATATCCAGTTTCTTTTACGGTAAGGGGTATTATTTTTTTTCATATTCATGAAGAGAACTTCTGCTATTCCATTCTTTATTATTTTGTTGGAATAACTTTGTATCATCATGGTCTACCCTATACTTGGTGAAATTCTTACATTATTCCATTATTTATTATTCTCATTGGAATAACCTATCTATCGCAATCTGCATACATGGTGAAATTCATTGTTATTCCATTCTTTATTATTACATTGGAATATCTTGTCTGCATGTGTTTTTCTGTGGGACTGGTTAAAATCTTTATTATTACATTAGAAGAATATCACATGCATACGTTTTCACGGACACTGGTTCCATTTTTATTATACATTGGAATATCACCGCCGGTCGTATTACGTCGACACGGTTAAGATTTCTTATTATTACATTGGAATAACTTTGTTTATCTGAAATCCGCATACGTGGTGATTTCTTTTGTTATTCCATTCTTTATTATACTCGGTTGGTTAAAGTTTTGACTTCTATACTCCATGAAATTAGTGGAATATCCTTGATATTTGCGCTTCATCCAAATATCTTTTATGGAAATATTCTTACGAGCATTCTTGAATTTTACTCTACAAAGAAGTATCATGTTGACAATTTGGACGTTATTAATTCTGAATAAATTAATTCTTGAACTTGTTTTATTGAATTCTTATATCATTGTCATCATCCTTATGTTTATATTTTTTTGAAAGTCATCGTGGCTTTTGTAGTGCATAGATGGACTTGGTATGATTATGACCGAGGATTATTTGGTGTAATCATGGTAGGAATGTTACAAATGAAGTGGTAAAAGTCCTCGTTGGCCCGTAGTGCATTGATGGACGATTGTTGGCATGATCATGACCATTGATGAATACATGAATATCCTTGGCCCGTAGTGCATGGATAATTTGTGATTGTGATACTAATGAATATCATTGGTAGTAGTCTTGGGGATGATGTGGATTATTTATTAAGTCGAGTCCCAATGATAAAAGTGATGAAAACTTTTAAATCATAAAAGATAGTAGATTTTATTCTCTACTTGACTCTTTTAATAGATTGCATGTTCATGCGCAGATTAAACTTGATGTCTATTGTATTTTATCGGTTTAACATTGTTGAAGACTAATGATAATTTATTCGCATTATCTTAGTCATAATATTTCTTACTGGGCTAGTTGAGCTCACCCTTTCTTTCACTGTTCTCTTCAGGAAATGAGAACGTAGCCGGGACAGTCGGGGAACAGAGTAACGGTCCAGATGATAGTATTAGTAGTTCTCACTATTCCATTAAATAGTGTGACAATAAATGTAATGAGGACTTATTCTGAGAGTGGATATTGTCTAGAAGATAATATTTATATTAAAACTCACTGCTTTCTTGTTGTATACTAAAAATTGTATTTGTATTCTGTACCATGTATTTGGCGACTCAGAATAGATGATGTATACCTATTTTGGGGGCATCACAATAATCATGTAAATCGACAGTTCCTCCTTGCCACAAAGGCTTAATAGAACGTTTACTCAATATCCTTACCCCAAAGGCTAAAGATATTCAAATGTAATAACAATGATCATACCAATCAGTTGTCTACCTTTGCACTACGGGCCAAAGATATTCAATTATAAAACCAATGGTCAATATCATACCAATCAATTTTCTGTCAGTGCACTACGGCCAAAGACATCCAACTGTTAACTAATGGTCATGATCCTGCCAATCACATCATCAAATTATCCATGCACTACGGGCCAAGGATATTCGTTAGTATCACCAGTGGTCATGATCATGTCATGCACCTGTCCATCTTTGCACTATGGGCCAATGCTTTCAATCAACAGTTCGCCTTTGCACGTAAGCCAAAGATATAAAATTGTAAAATCAATAATCAACAATCCATCTTTGTACTTCTGCCAAAGATATACAACCATAAAACCAATAATCAACAGTCCATCTATACACGCAAGCCAAATATATACAACTGTAAAACCAATAATCAATAGTCCATCTATGCACGTAAGCCAAAGATGACTTTCATCACAATATAAGCATGAGGATGATGACAATGATATAAGCATTAATCAAATGAAATCAAGGATAAATATTAAAGACTTTAAATTTATCCAGAGTTTTAAAATATCCAAATTGTCAACCGGATACTGCTTTGTGGAGTAAAATTCAAGAATAATATTCATGTACCAAAAATAATTTGGACAGAAAATGTAAAATCCAAAATTTTACGAATAAAGATTTAATTTTCTCGAAATATTTTTTTGAAAATTATGGTGTGAATTTGAGA
The DNA here is from genome assembly GCA_020205605.1 of Panax ginseng. Lineage (NCBI taxonomy): Eukaryota > Viridiplantae > Streptophyta > Magnoliopsida > Apiales > Araliaceae > Panax > Panax ginseng. The sequence continues at coordinate 30,006,408 of CM035149.1, forward strand.
TAATATTATAGTTGTGGGTAGTATTTATAAATTTTGCAAAGTATGCAAGTTGTTATATAATATTCGATTGATCGGGGAATATTCGTTTTAACAGAGAATATTCGTACGACGGCACAATCATTGGTGGACCCCGTAACGGAATTATTGTCGAATTGAGAAAACGATAAAAAAAAATTATGAAAATAACGGCGAAAGTTTAATCGTTAATACTGTTGAACTACTAGGTAGTAAAAGTGCAGTAATACGCGTGGTTGTATTGTAGCACACGGTATTGATTATTGATGCTTACGTGAGAAATCACTCAGTTATACTCAATTATTACTACGAAAGAATTCTTGCATCATATCTCTCATATTATTGATTCGATTATTGTCACAAGATTATCATACGTATTATATGTTATATTATTAAATCAATAATTGAGGCGACAAAGTTATTCATATTATTAAATTACAATATTTACAATGTCTAGAAGTTACATCGAGGAGAGGTTTGGTCACCTAATTGCGGCGCTTGATAGGAAGAAATCCTTATTGGAAAGCCCCCTCTTTCCTGGGAACAACCTGGTTGTTAAATATTGAGTTATAATATTAATGATGAATAAGTTCGTGTTGATTAAAAATGAATTTGATAGTTTCATTATGTTGGGATTATTTGTGTTAGTAGAAATCGACATCTATTCCGATGATAATTGATGTCTGGAGGTTATATTGTTCAATCGGGTATTCGGGACACTCTTCGTGTTGGAGTACTATTCACGAGTTACTATTCATGAGTTACTATTCATGAGTTACTATTCACGGGGTACTATTCACCCGAACAATATATTTCTTTTCGGTCCAAATTATTTTTGGGTACAATATTATTCTATGAGGAGATGTGCTAATTTTTCAGACCATTGGTTGAAATTATATTAGTAAATCAATATGGATCGTTGGTTTAAAGTTTTAATAGTGAATCAGTATGGATCGCTGGTTTAAAGTTTTAATAGTGAATCAATATGGACCATTGCTTTAAGTTTTAATATGGACCGTCCGTTTAAAAATAAATTAATCTGGACCATTCATGAATTAGTTACTATTCAATCCATTCTCCTATAAATATAAGCTCATTCCTTCATTAGTTCTTACGAATTCACTAAAACTCTAGAGAGAGAAATTATAGAGAGAAAGAAGAAGAGTATTCTGCTACCTCATTTATTCCGATATCAGATTTTATTCTAAGGTAAAGGGTGTTATTCTTTTCGTATTCATGAAGAAGAACTTACATTATTCCATTCTTTATTACTCTGTTGGAATAACTTTTGTATAAGTGGACTCCTTATACATGGTGATCTTCTTCATTATTCCATTCTTTATTATTATGTTGGAATAACTTTGTTTATCACAATCTGCATACATGGTGATCTTCTTACGTTATTCCATTCCTTATTATTATGTTGGAATAACTGTTTATCACAATACCGCATACGTGGTGAAATTCTTCTATTATTCCATTCTTTATTATTACATTGGAATATCACATGCATGCATTTTACATGGACTGGTTCCATTATTTATTATTACGCATTTATTATTACTGCCGGAATATCGTATACATGCATTTTACGTCGAACCTGGTTCCATTATTTATTATTCCATATTTATTATTTTGTCGAAATATCCTGTCTGTGCGTTTACGCCGGACCTGGTTCCATTATTTATTATTCTGTTGGGAATAACATGTCTGTGCGATCTCTATCGCATGCATGGTGAATCCTTATGTTATTCCATTCTTTATTATTTTGTTGGAATAACCTGTCTATGTGGATTACCACATGCATGGTGAATGATCATTTATATTCATTCCTTATTAAATTGTGGAAATGATCTGGTTACGTTGATTATGATGAGAGTCATAATAAAAGCATCCGACTGATGAAAATCATGGGTATATGAAGTATTAGTAAGTGTTATGATGAGTTATTTTGGTTATTATGTAAAAACATGAAAGTTTCTTAGAAATCACAAAGGGTTGAAAATCAGATTTTGGTGAAAATGGAACATAAAATTCAATTGACTATATCTCCTATTATATTTTGAATTTTTGAGTGTGGTCCAGTTCTAGAGTTAGATCTACGAGTTTTGTAGCATCTCCAAGTGGAATCACTGGAAAAGGTATTGTATATTTTCGTGTGGACTGATTTTAGCAAAGGAGTCAAAAGCTGGAAATTACCAAAATGTTACTGTCCAGATTTTTAAAAGGTCTATTTCGGCCACTTAATTTGTGAGAAAATTTCTGGCCTTTTGGGACATGAAAGTTTATGGTATAAGGTACCTCCTGTCCAAAAATGAGCTCATTCCGATTTAAAATGATCAAGTTATGACCATTTCAATATTTAGGTTTTTCTAAAAAAAAATGCTATAATCGGAGTTCTATAACTCCGATGACCATGAAATTTAAACTGGAGGCTCACGTTAACATGTGTAAGATCCTGCCAAGATTTAGGAATTTCTGGAGTTAACCTTGAGGTATCTAATTTCTTAAGGAATTAATTAGAAATTAATTTTTGAAAAATAGTAAATGAATTTTAAAAATTCTGAGAAAAATATATGTTCATTATGGGACTATATTATGTAAAATCTCAGAAAAGAAATATTTTGGAACTGATTTGGTATTTTTTATGAAAATAGTTTAGTTACGAACATATGAGTTAAATATGTTATGTGAAGTAACAAAGTTGGAAAATAGGATTTTGTGGCTTGGAAATCCTATATAAGGTATATGAAGATTTTTGATAAGGGATTTGATCATTGGTGATGAAATCTTATGAGTATAGCATTTTTGAATAACTAAATGCATTATTTGCTAAAGTGTAAACAATTGAAATAAATTGTTTATAAGTTTAAGAAGTGATTAAAATATTGTTATGATATAAATAATATTAGATTATGAGTGGTTGATAATATTTGGATAAATTTAAAGTCTTTAATATTTATCCTTGTTTGCAGTTGATTAATGTTTATATCATTGTCATCATCCTCATGCTTATATGGTAATAAAAGTTATCTTGGCTTACGTGTAAAGATGGACTATAGATTATTGAATTGTATATCTTTGGCTTACGTGCAAAGATGGACTGTTGGTTGTTGGTTTTATAGTTGTATATCTTTGGCTTACGTGCAGAGATGGACTTGGTATGATTATGACTAGGATTTTTTGGTATAGTCATTACCATTGATGATTTAATGAATATCCTTGGCCCGTAGATGCGGGATGATTAGAAGATGTGGTTTATTTATTGTCGAGTCTCAATGATAAAAGTTGATAAAAACATTTTTTTAAATCATAGAAGATAGTAGGTTTTATTTTCTACTTGACTCTTCAATGGATTGCTTATTCGCTTCGATTGAGTTAAACTTGATATCTATTGTATTTTATCGGTTTAACATTGTTAAAGGCTAATGATAATTTATTACGTATTATCTTAGTCATAATATTTCTTCTTGGGCTAGTTGAGCTCACCCTTTCTTTCACCGTTTCTCTTCGTGAAATGAGAATATATTTGGGACGCAGTCTGGGAAGCGGAGTGATGGTCCGGATGATAGCATTAGTAGTCCTCACTATTTTGTTAAATAGTGTGACAATAAATGTAATGAGGACTCCTTTGAGTGTGGATATTGTCTAGATGACAATATTCCTATTAAAACTCTCAGTTTATGTATTGTCGTATATTACACGACGGTTGTATAATTAAGTTTGTATTTGTATTCTGTACTATGTATTTGGCGACTCAAGATGGGTGATGTATACCTATTTTGGGGGCGTCACAGAAAAGAAATATATTTTTCGGGTGAATAGTACCCCGTGAATAGTACTTCGGGAATAGTACCCCGTGAATAGTACCCCAACATGAGTGTCCCGAATACCCGAGTGAATGATAATAGAGTGAATAGTAATTGGGTGAATAGTAACCCATGAATAGTAACTCGTGAATAGTACTCCGGCACAAAAAGTGCTCCGAATACCCGAGTGAATGTAAATAGTAACTCGTAAAAAAAATATCAAAGAAAATGATATTCCATGACGAGTACAAAAGAAATGATAGGTTATTCCAAAATAATAATAAAAAATGGAATAACAACCCTTATGAGTATTGAAAGAAAATAACCCTCTTCATGAATACGAAAGAATAATACCCCTTACCTTAAAAGGAACTGGATATTGGAATAGTGAGGTAGCAGACTTCTCTTCTTCTTTCTCTCTATAATTTCTCTCTATAATAATTTCTCTAAACCTTTAGTGAATTGGTGAGAAATGAAGGAAGAATGAGCTTCTATTTATAGGAAAATATAGTTTCGATAATTGCACGTTTTGAGACTCAAAATATTACAGTACAATACCTTCAACTTTTCTTTCATTTTTAATTTAGTCCTGCAAGTATTATCAAACTTGCACCACCTCCCCTAATAGTAAATAATGTGAATCAATAGTTCAATCATGTGAATCAATAGTTATAATTATGTGAAAATAACGAATTATAGTATAGTACCTCCATTTTAACTTAGTCATGCAAGTATTATCAATCTTGCACCAACTCCCCTAATAGTACAAGAATGTGAATCAATAGTACATACATATGAATAAATAGTTATAATCATGTGAATTAATAGCAATTAATTGCTCATTTATCCGATTAATTACTCGACTGGTCAGTAAAACTTCCAAACATCAATTAATATCGAAATAAATGTTGATTTCCACTAACACTAATAATTCCAACACAATAGAACTATAAATTTCATCTTTAATCAACACGAACGTATTCATCATTAATATTATAACTCACAATATTTAACAACTAGGTCGTTCCCAGAGGGGGCTTTCCGATAAGGATTTCTCCTTATTGGCGCACAATTAGATGACCAAACCTCTCCTTGACAAAACTTCTAGACATTGTAAATATTGCAATTTAATAATATGAATAACTTTGTCGTCTCAATTATTGATTTAATAATATAACATATTATGCAGATGATACTGTGATAATAATTGAATCAATAATATGATAGATATGATGCAGCAATTACTGTAGCAATAATTGAATACAACTGAGTGACTTCTCACGTAAGCATCAATAATCAATACCGTGTGCTACTATGCAACCACGCGTATTACTATACTTTTACTACCAGTTATTTTATGACAACGTGCTTACTTTGAAAAATTTCAAATATCACCCTTAACTTTAAACTTTTATCAATTTAACTATTTACCAAAATAGAAAAATTAAATACTTGTATTCCATAAAATTCGGGATCTCACAATCTCCCCTCCTTATGAAAGTTCACCCTCGAAATTTACGTACCTGGTAGTTCGAAGAGATGAGAATACCCTGCTTTCTATTCGAATTATACCTTCCCGGTTATTTCCTCTGTATCATGATTTTCCCATTGCTCATCTCCTGTATTTCAGATATCATTCTAGAATATATCTTCAAAACAAAGGTTAATTGACATGCCACATCTCCTGTAAGTCATATTAACTAAGGAATTCCCCGTCTCTCCCCTCTTAGTTCTTGTCTCACATCTCAGCCATGGATCATATCCCTAAGCTTTGATACCAACTGTGACGCCCCCAAAACAGGTATACACCACCCATCTTGAGTCGCCAGATATCACACTACATAAATCAAATACAAGCTTAAATATACAACTGTCGTGTAAAATACGACAGAACATAGCTGAGAGTTTTAACACGAATATTGCCTTCTAGAAAATATCAACTCTCAATGGAGTCCTCATTATAATTATTATCACACTATTTCACAGAATAGTGAGGACTACTAAAGCCACTAATCCTGGACCATCACTCTGTTCCCCGACTAGTCCCAGCTATGTTCTCATTTCCTGAAAAAGAACAGTGAAAGAAAAGGGTGAGCTCAACTAGCCTAGTAAGAAATATTATGACTAAGATAATGAAGAATAAATTATCCTTAGCCTTCAACAGTATAACAACTGATAGAATATAATAGACAACAAGTTTTGGATCAACAACTGCAGCGGAATAAGTAATCCATTAGAAGAGTCAAGTAGAACATAATGTCTACTATCTCCTTTAGATTAAAAGTCCATCGTTAATATTTCATTCCTGTAATACTCATCAACAGTTCTTTGTTATACAAAAAAGAACTCTCATCACCTGTCTTCACCTGAGCCACCAAAGATTATAGTTAAATCCAAAATTTATAATTATGTAAATCGACAGTTCCTCCTTGCCACAAAGGCTTAATAGAACATTTACTCAATATCCTTACCCCAAAGGCTAAAGATATTCAAATGTAATAACAATGATCATACCAATCAGTTGTCTACCTTTGCACTATGGGCCAAAGATATTCAACTATAAAACCAATGGTCATGATCATACCAATCAATTTTCTATCAGTGCACTACGGCCAAAGACATTCAACTGTTAACTAATGGTCATGATCCTGCCAATCATATCATTGAATTATCCATGCACTACGGGCCAAAGATATTTGTTAGTATCACCAGTGGTCAAGATCATTTCATACACCTGTCCATCTTTGTACTACGGGACAAAGCTTTCAATCAACAGTTCGTCTTTGCACGTAAGCCAAAGATATAAAATTGTAAAATCAATAATCAACAGTCCATCTTTGCACTTAAGCCAAAGATAAACAATCATAAAACCAATAATCAATAGTCCATCTATGCACGTAAGCCAAAGATGACTTTCATCACAATATAAGCATGAGGATGATGACAATGATATAAGCATTAATCAAACGAAATCAAGGATAATCCAGAGTTTAAAAATATCCAAATTGTCAACATGATACTGCTTTGTGGAGTAAAATTCAAGAATAATATTCATGTACCAAAAATAATTTGGACAGAAAAGAAATATATTTTTGGGAGAATAGTACCCATGAATAGTACTTGAGGAATAGTACCCGTGAATAGTACCCCAACACGAAAAGTGTCCGAATACCGAGTGAATGATCTTTAGAGTGAATAGTAATCGGGTGAATAGTAACTCGTGAATAGTACTCAAACACGAAAAGTGTCCCGAATACTGAAGTGAATAATACTAGAGTGAGTAAGAATCGGGTGAATAGTAACCCATGAATAGTAACTTCGTAAAAAAAATATCAAAGAAAATGATATTCCATGGCGAGTACAAAAGAAATGATATCTCGAGGCGAGTATAATAGAATATATCTAAAGCGCAAATGGATTTTCACCGGTCATGCGGTAATCCACGTGAGATGATCATTCCACAATTTAATAAGGAATGAATAATGAAGGATCATTCACCATGCATGCGGTAATCCACATAGGCAAAAGTTATTCCAACGAATAATAAAGAATGGAATAAATGAAGAATTCACCATGCATGCGATAGACCGCGCGCATGAGTTATTCCCAACGAATAATAAAGAATGGAACAAAGTTATGCGTAATCCGCATGCAGACGAGGATATTCCAGCGAATAATAAAAAGAACGAAACCGGTTCATACGTAATCCGCGTAGGCGAGGATATTCCAATGCGAATAATAAAGAATGGAATAACAATGAGAATTCACGGGCATGCGATAGATCAAGACAAACAAAGTTATTCCAACAATAATAATAAAGAATGGAATAACAGAAGAATTTCACCATGTATGAGGTACCTTCGCATAAACAGGTTATTCCAACATAATAATAAAGAATGGAATAACAACCCTTACGAGTATTGAAAGAAAATAACTCTCTTCATGAATACGAAAGAATAATACCCCTTACCTTAGAAGGAACTGCATATTGGAATAGTAGCAGACTTCTCTTCTTCTTTCTCTCTATAATTTTTCTCTATAATAATTGCTCTAAAGCTTTAGTGAATTGGTGAGAAATGAAGGAAGAATGAGATTCTATTTATAGGAAAATATAGTTTCGATAATTGCACATTTTGGGGCTCGAAATATTATAGTACAATACCTTCAACTTTTCTTTCATTTTTAATTTAGTCCTGCAAGTATTATCAAACTTGCACCACCTCCCCTAATAGTAAATAATGTGAATCAATAGTTCAATCATGTGAATCAATAGTTCAATCATGTGAATCAATAGTTATAATCATGTGAAAATATGAATTACAGTATAGTACCTCCATTTATACCTCTATTTTTAACTTAGTCATGTAAGTATTATCAATCTTGCACCAAATCCCCTAATAGTACAAGAATGTGAATCAATAGTACACACATGTGAACAAATAGTTATAATCATGTGAATTAATAGCAATTAATTGCTCATTTATCCGATTAATTACCCGACTGGTCAGTAAAACTTCCAGACATCAATTAATATCGAAATAAATGTCGATTTCCACTAACACTAATAATTCCAATACAATGGAACTATCAATTTCATCTTTAATCAACACGAACTTATTCATCATTAATATTATAACTCACAATATTTAACAACCAGGTCGTTCTCAGGAAAGAGGGGGCTTTCCGATAAGGATTTCTCCTTATTGGCACACAATTAGATGACTAAACCTCTCCTTGACAGAACTTCTAGACATTGTAAATATTGCAATTTAATAATATGAATAACTTTGACGTCTTAATTATTTATTTAATAATATAACATATTATGCAGATGATACTGTAACAATAATTGAATCAATAATATGAGAGATATGATGCAGCAATTACTGTAGCAATAATTGAATATAACTGAGTGACTTCTCACGTAAGCATCAATAATCAATACCGTGTGCTACTATGCAATCACGCGTATTACTATACTTTTACTACCAATTATTTTATGACAACGTGCTTACTTTGAAAAATTTTAAATATCACCCTTAACTTTAAACTTTTATCAATTTAACTATTTACCAAAATAAAAAAATTGAATACTTTTATTTCATAAAATTCGGGATCTCACATATATGTTTAGCAACGAAATTTGTCATTCGTTCTTGATTGTATCGAACTTTCACTTTTTGCAACGAAATTCATAAGTCGTTGCAAAATTTAGATTATTAATTCATCAAGGAAAAAATTTCGTTAGAAATTCGTTGCAAAATTTTCGGCCACTTGATTTCCCGTCATCGTGGGCAACGAAAGTTTTTTTGTTGCTAAAAATAGGGCTTTAACAACGATTTTTCAGGCAATGACTTTATAAGTCGTTGCTAAAAGTGTATGTTTAGCAACGAAAGTTGTCTTTCGTTGCAGATTGTGAAAGACTTTCACTTTTTGCAACGAAATTCGTAAGTCATTGCAAAATTTGGAAACAAAATTCGTTAGAAATTCGTTGTAAATTTTTAACCACTTGATTTCTCCTCATCGTGGGCAATGAAAGTTTTTTTGTTGATATATTTCGTTGCCTAATATGGACCATACATTCATCAAGTGGCAGCTTTTATTTTCGTTGCATATTTTATACAACCTTTTGCAACAACTATTAAAATGTTGCCTTAAATTAAGATGATGATGATAATAATAATAATAATAATAATAATAATAATAATAATAATAATAATAATAATAATAATAATAATAATAATAATAACAATAATATAATAATAATAATAATAATATCATAATAATAATAATAATAATAATAATAATAATATTAATAATAATAATAATAATAATAATAATAATAATAATAATAATAATAATAATAATAATAATAATAATAATAATAATAATAATAATATGGCGGATAACAGTCACATTCATGCAGCAGTTACTTTGACTCCCTATAAAGAGTAAATGATTATATATTTATTTCTTCATGTATGTGATCTTCATTTTGTTGAGCTTCACAATTTCTTTTAGTAGCTTTTATATTGGCTCTGTCTTCCAGTACTATTGTGAAGTAAATTACTATTGAGTATCACTTTTATTATCTATTGTTGAGATATTCTTCAATGCTTCTTATATTTTTTTTCCTACAAGATAATTTATCATTCCCTCTTATATGTCCTGACTGGAATGCAGATGAAGAAATATTACTACTAGAGGTATTCCTATATACAGTAATATTTCCTACTTAGATTTTGTGCATGCAAGTTATCTAATGGTGGTTCCTGATGGTTGTCCTTGTTTATATGCTTATTGTTACATTTTGGAAGATATTTGCTCTCCTTTTTCCTCGGTGGCTACAAGTGTTCATTCCTAATTCTAACTTTTAAGGGTTCTAGCCTGGTTAAGACAAAAATAAAATAAAATGGAAATTAAAATTGAAATTGAACTTGGAATATTTACCTAAAAACTTGTACATCCTTCGTGCAGGGTATTGAAATGTATGGGTTGGGGAACTTGAATGAAGTTGTCGAGCATGTTGGAACAAAAAGTAGATCTCTGTGTGTCGACCACTACAACACTATATATATGAACTCGTTGTGCTTCCCTCTTCCGATATGACGTTATAATGTAATAGTTTTCTTTTAATAGATATGAATCTGTTAGAATAAATTGCTAATATGCTATATGCTTGTAGGACATGTCTCATGTAATGGGAAAGAACAAAGAGGAACTCCTTGCTATGGCCAGAGGACTTGGTGAAGTGATGAAAGGTTAGCTTATCAGTTACTCAATTAAATTTGTGTCTGTATTTGAACTTCCCAACCTAAATTTAAATAGTTTGCCTCTGGTGATCTATTTGCTTCATTTTCCTGACTTTGCTATTATTTTTAAATATATAATGGGAAGACCGCTTCTACGACTTGCCTTATAACACTGGGTATCAAATTTTCGTACATGCTACGTTTACGGAAGACAAGGACTAAATTATGAAGTGTACTCTCTATATATGTAGATACATACTTTGATTGAAGAACTGTGGTAGCTTTAGATGGTTAATTGTAAAGATAATGAATGATTATGTAGTTGATGATTTTATTAAGTTAATAATATTTTAGCTTTTTGTATTTTTGCCATTATTTGCTATGGGGACATTGAGTCAGCCAGGTACACAAAAAGAATATCAAATTTTGATTTGGCAACAATATAATTCGTTACTAAAGTATTGAACAAGTTTTAATATAGCAAAATTTTTTTATACATTTAGCAACAAATTTTCGTTGCTAATGGCATTAAAAATATAATATTTGGCAATGAAAAATTAACCTAATAACAACGGAGAGGATATTGTTGCTAATACTAACATAAAAGGCAACATTTTTTATCGTTAATCATATCAACTTTCGTTGCACATATAAAGAAACGGCAACATATAATGTCGTAGCTAATCGACACTTCGTTCTTATTGAAAAATAACCAAAGAACAAACATTTTCGTTCTTGATTCAAAGATAATGTCATTGCTAAATAATATAATCAGCAACGAAAATCGTTGCTAAAAAGTTTACATTCCGCAACGAAAGCAAGCTTAGGCAACAATTTTCATAATTTACTGCAACGAAAAATGTCGTTGCAAAATGGTGTCAATTGCAATGAAAATGCATGTTCGTTGCAAAAAAAAAAGAGTTCATTTCGTTGCCAATTAGCAGGCTTTTGCAACAAAATGGAGTTTTTAGTAACGAAATTTTAGTTATTCTGCAACAATACATTTTGTTGCTAAAGGATCGATGTCTCTGTACGAAAGCCAAATTTTGTTGCAAAATGTATTACTTTTTGTAACGAAAAAAAAGGTTCGTTGCGAAACAATTAGCAACGTTCATTGCGCAACGACAGTAAAGTCGTTGCCAAAACCCTTTTGCAACGAAATTTGACACCTTTAGCAACGAAAATCGATTGTTGTTGAAGCCCCATTTTTTTGTAGTGTTAGAGGTTCTTTTAAAGCAGAGGGAAGAAATTGCTGAGCAAATGCTTCATATGGCGAAACTGAAGGATGAGGCATTCAATTATGCTCAATCTAAAGGACATAGTACGTCCACAGAGAGGCGACCAAGACGAGGTAAGGAACCTGTACACTCTGGTCATATATCTCGTGGCCGACCTCGAGATCGAATAAGGTCACGAAGCCATACTCCTGAGGTATCGAAGAGGGCACCTCGCCCTATCAGTTCTCGAGATCATTGTAGAAGTAGATGAAGAAGCAAGTCCAGGGAGTACACACCTGAGAATACAAAAAAGGTATTCCGCCTTGAATATTCTCACCACGGTGATAGAGCTCGACACTAAAGCAGATCTAGAAGTCATTATCCTGAGAATCCAACGAGGGAACACCACCCTATGGATACTCGTCATCAGGAAAGTCCGTCTAAAGCTGCGGGTTCGAATGGTAAGGGCCAATCTAATCAGAAGAATAAGAGTTCTCCAGAGAAAGAAGTTTCCTTGCAACCGGAAGGAGTAGAATTTTTGGTCAAAAAATTGAAAGAGCTTCGAAGGCACCTAGCCGAAGTTCAACAAGTGAAAGATACTTCAGGGAAAAAGGCTTCTACTTTTTCTTCGGATATTCTTAAAGAGAAAGCTGACTCTACCAAAAAACTTCCTTATATGGAAAGTTACGATGGATCGGGTGATCCATATGACCATAGTCAGGCGTTTGATAAGCTGATGGATTATTATGATTTCTCTGATGCGACCAAATGTCAGACGTTTGTGATGACGCTCAGGAAGGATGCTAGGCAGTGGATGGGAACTTTGCCTTCAGATTCAATCTCGTCTTGGATAGATTTATGTGGTAAATTACATGCTCGTTTTGGGAGCAACAAGAGGAGAGGAAAGCCTACTGGTTCGTTGGCTCAAGTTCGACAATATTCGAATGAGTCTCTGGGGCAGTATGTGAAGCGTTTCAGAGAAGCAGTCGGCCAAGTAACTGATCTCAATGATCTTCAAGCTGTCGAGTTGTTTCAGAATGGTTTAGACTTAGTAAAATTAGAGAAGCTGGTGAAGAAGCTGATGTTTCATCACCCGAAGAGTTTAGCCGAAGCCTTTGATAAAGCTAAAGGCTATATTATGGTGGAAGAAGCTATGAATAGTTTGAAATATCCTTCTTCGGACAAGTTGAAAGATAAAGATAAAGTTGAAGGTGATCAGAAGAAGAATGGTGGGAATAATGATCGTCCAGAAGGGAATTCTAAGCGATATAACAATAATTGGCGTCAAGGAGGAAGTCGTCCGCCTGTTCCAACTCAGAAGATAAATAAGGTATACACTCAATTGAATACTGATAGGGCTGTTATTTTGGATTAGATCAGAGACCAACCCTACTTTAAACCACCTCATGATAATCTTAAACCGGGATCGAGTAATACTCGCAAGTATTGTGATTATCATCAGGCATCTGGTCATGACATGGACGATTGTGGCAGTTTAAAGGAGTTCATAGAAAAGAAGGTTCAAAGTGGTGTATTGGTCCAATATATGGCAGGAAGAGAGCACCAGCAAGAACAGCAGAAGAATGACAGGCCTGTTCAAGTTGCTCAACTAGTTCAACCTGCACAACCTGCTTCGAATCAGCCACCGAGGCACGTCGTTGATGTTATTACTGGGGGAATTATTGGCAAGATGATCGGGAAAAAAAGGCATGGATACTTGGATTCGGTTATATCAATGGCGGGTACACTCCCAAAGACTGACAGACTGTATCCAGGAACGGTAATTTCCTTTACTGATAAGGATTACCCTTTAGAACCCATTGAACCCCATGAAGGAGCCTTGGTAATTACAGCACAAGTGGGTTCAGTGAATATGAAGAGGATGATGATTGATAATGGGTCTTCTGTAGATATTCTATACGCCCATGCTTATCAGAGGATGCATCTTGATGGATGAAAGATGGAGGTCGGACAAGAGGCAACTTTATATGGCTTCAGCAACGATCCAGTCAAAGTGGCGGGAACTATTGAGCTACCAGTTATCTTTGGGACAGCTCCACAGCAGGTAGAAATTACATGTAATTAAATTTTATGTTGTGCATGTAGACTCGGCTTACAACGCCATATTGGGAAGACCCACTTTGACTGCTCTTCAAGCAGTAACATCAATTCCTCACTTCAAACTCAAGTTGGTGATAATTGAGGAGGAAGGAAAGATATATAGGGACAAAGTTAAGGAAATGAAGAGTGTATTTGTGGACAAAAATAGACAAGAAGAATACATTGATAATTTGTTAGGTTATTGTCAAACCATGAAAGATCAAAGAGGGTAATGTTGGGCCATGATATTTCATATATTGGGCCATTTGGGCCAAGTCACGGGTTACCTCTGTTTGGTCTTAAAAGTATTGCGCCGAATCGCTGGGCTGACCCATTAGGTGAATAATATCTTCATTGGGGATTTAACCGGTAATGATAACCAAGATAATAGTTGACTGATATACCTGTAAGGCATTAATGTGGATGGGATTTAGTCAACCGACGGTGGAAAACAGTGATGGGATGGAGCAGGTGGGTTGCATGCAGTCGGCTGAGGTTATGGCAAGTTAGGGGAACGTACCCAGAGGAAGAGGTATATGAGGACCGGATACAACACAAAGTAGGTAACTGATATTTTTTTTATCTATCAAAACACTAGAGCTATTATCCTCTATTATAATCCTTGTATCTACCTATACTGACTCTCACGCCGGAGCTATCCCCCGACGGTTTAAGCCGTCAAGCTTCTGATATTAACTTGTTTATTGTGCAGGATAGGACGCGCTTTTACGTGATTGAAGTGCATAGAAAGATCTTCGTGTTAACATGAATTAATATGAAGAAAAAGTTAACTCTATCTTAAGGCCACTTCTATGGCTTTTTAAAGCCAGTATACGTAGTTACAATAAACAATTATTTAATAATCAGTTACGTATACTTTTTACGAGGCACTTTTTAAAAATGCCTTATTAAGATTTATTTTTAGTGGCATTTATACATATAAGTCATTAAATATTCTTTTTTTTATTTGGGTTTTACTTTTTAATGGACTAAATACATTTCTGTTATATTAAGTACCATCAAATTCATAATTCGGTCCTCAAAGTATTTGGGCTTATAATTTACTACATAAATTACATAATTTCATACCATGTAGCTCCCAAATTCAAATTTCGACCAAAATATATTGGTCGGAATGCCTGACCCGTCTAGAATAAGATTGGGTCTTTGGTTATTTTATACCATTTAACTGTAGAAATATACAAATTGACTTAATTTAAAAAAAAACTAACTAATACTATATATGTTTAAAATAAGGTATAAATTATCAATTTTCCTTTAAAAAATCCTTCACTTTCTCTTTCCATCTCTCTTTTCAACTTTGTCCGATCGATGTGTGCGGCTGAGTAATCAAATGCCAACAAAATAATTAATGTAGATCTGTAGTCATGTACTGGACTTTGAAATTAAGTGTTTGATGACTTAGGAACCCAAGGGCCATTGCATTGAATCTGTTCAACATATTCAATGAATTTAACTCAAGTAGACCAACATGGTGAAAATGAAAAATATAAATTGCAGTGATTCAAAGAAAAAGGTACAATTTTATGGAAGAAATCACTTGGGGATTTATTAATCATCAGCCATAAAGCATAAGCTATAGCAAAAAAGGTAGTCTCAAAGGACGTTACATACTGACGCCGGACAAGATAGCTTTTATCATGCGGGCTAGTTAAACAAATAAATCTACAGGCAAAGGAACAAGAGATTCACCAAAACACAGAGAAATCTCTCTAATATGTAAGTTATTTTTTATCAAAATCAAAAGTTATCATCTATTCACCCACAAGTCGAGTTTTATAGCTAACAAAATTTTCTCTCCAAATCATAACAGAATTCCTAGAAATACGAAAACAAAATCCTATCAAACTTCCTATATTTATGGAAATAAAATCCTAAAAAGTAACAACTTCTTATAAAAGGTTTACTTCCTAATAAAACTCTACTACCATAAAAGAGCTAACAAAAATGTCGAACTCTCGAAGTTATGACTCCACGAGCCCGAAAACATCCAATCTCCCGAAGCCAACCCTCTCGTCCGTAGCCGAAGGCGTTAATGACTTCCACACCTACGACGATCCTCCAACTCATGATACTCCAAGGCCATCAACATGTTATTCAATAGCTCTTCATCACCAGCCTCGGATCCTCCTTCATCACATACGATTGACCTACTTCACGACTTTGATATATCTGCGTACACTGAGCAGTTTCACCTGCCTACAACACAGATAACCATTTTGAGGAATGCATTATTCAGGAGAAAACCTCTTTTAATTATCGGGACAATATATTCAACATCTAACTTATTTCTTTCACCTTTAGGAAACAAAGAGAGAACTTCACCTTATCAGCCAAACAGTTATATATTTTCTCATTTTTAAGTAAAATAACAAATTCAATTTATAATTATATTTATTATAAAACTAGTTATTATATGGAGACTCGTATTCAAGCTTGAATTTGAAGCTCGCGAGTAGTTTGAATATAATTCAATCCAAGTCAGATCGAATTCGAGTAATAAATATTCAAGTCGAGTCGAATCTGAGTAAAATTTTTCAAATACAATTCGAATTCGAGTCGAATTCAAGTATGACTTTATCATTTCGAGTCAAATTCGAGCAGTTCTCTATTTGCTTCGGTTCGACTCGTTTACACTCTTAGAGATGATGTACTAAAAGTAGTAAAATCACATGGGGTACAGGTATCAGAAATGACCGACCTAGAATTTTCCATATACCCCATCTAGAGAACTAGAAGTGAGGCTTGTTAGGCTTTCAGGCCATGTTTATTTATAAGAATTATAATCTCGGTACTATATTTTATGGATTATAATTTTAAGCATATTAGTCATATCCTACTCATATGTTTATTTAAAATGTGATTATTTATATGATAATTTAAAATAATTACATGTTATGTTTGTTTTGTCTAAAATTATTTAAAAGATTGAACAATAACTATTCGTTTAATTTGAGCTATTATTGTACTCTTTATCAGTAATAATAAAGAGATCGTATTCTCAGCAGTGTGAGTATAAATGGATAGAATAGGAAACATCAATTATTTTGAGAAAAGATAAAAGCTAAATTTGTCAACAAATTTTTAATTCCAAGTAATAACGATTATAATACCTGGTTAAACATATGTTTAAATAATCCCCCATTCTAAGTCATTGTTGTGAAATCAGACTCACCCAAATACACCAAGATAAACGCATGCACACTACTATATGAGATATAAAATAATGACACAAGAATTTTTACATGGAAAACCCAACTGACAAAAATCACGGGGAGAGATCTTAAAAATCCACTATGAAAATAATATGGAGAATACAAACTCTCAACTAAGAAATAAACTCATTGTTTATTTCCTCTCTACACCCTCACTCTTGTTATTGCTCTTCTTAAGTTATTAGCTAGCTAACTTTTTACATTGCTCTAAGCTTTGTGTTGTGGTGTTCTCTCTTGCAAAATGGGTGCTCTATTTATAGTGTATAGGAGGAGAAAAGGTCCCTCAAAATAAGGATCATAGTCAAGATTAGCACACCGTGTTTGACAAGGTTAACCCATAATTTTTCATAAGGTTGATCACTTTGTGGGTCACATAGGAGAAAATAATCCAATTTGTAACAATATCCACTTTGGCTTATATTCGTATCTATGAATGTATCCCTCTTCCTGGATACTCTACCACGAACTCTATTTGTGGGCCCAATTGTGAAGATAACCTAAAATGTATTGCCAACGGAGTGCTCACTAGTGTGACACCCCTAAAATAGGTTCACACAACCCATTTTGAGTCACCAAAATACATGGTACAGAATCCAAATACAAACTTCATTTATACAACTATCGTGTAAAATACGACAATACATAAGCTGTGAGTTTGAATACAAATATTGCACCGTACATAATACGACAATATCCATACTCAAATAAAGTCTTCATTACAATTATTGTCACACTATTTTATAACATAATGAAGATTGGTATAGTGACTATCTCGGACCGTCACTCCATTCCCTGACTAGTCCCCACTATATTCTCATTTCCTAAAGAGAACAATGAAAGAAAAGGGTGAGCTCAACTAGCCTAGTAAAGAATATTATGACTAAGATAATGTAGAATAAACTATACTTAGTACTCAACAGGGAAAAATCTGATAGATTACAATTGACAAACAGTTTTAGATCAACAACTGCAGCGGAAATAATAATCCATTAGAAGAGTCAAGTATAAAATGATTTCTACTGTCTTCTATGATTTAAAAGTCCATCATCAATATTTTATCCCTGTAATGCCAATCAATAATTATTTTCAATCAACGAATTATCTATGCACTATGGGCCAAAGATAATCGTTTGCATCAGCAGTGGTCATGATCATACTAAACACTTGTCCATCTATGCACTCGGGCCAAAGAGGACTTTCACCATAAACCTTTATCTGTAACATTAAAGGTCATGATTATACCAATACACAATTTCTGGTCAAAATCATACTAATCAACAGTTTATCTTTGCACTATGGGCCAAAGATGACTTTCAGCACAATATAAGCATGAGGATTATGACAATGATATAAAGAATGAATCAAGTGAGATCAAGGATAAATATTAAATATTTATAATTCAATTTATCCAAAGTTCAAGAATGTCCAAATTGTAACATGATAACTAATTGTGGAGTAAAATTCAAGAATGATATTCATGTATCAAAAATAATTTGGACAGAAAAGAAACCAATTTTGTCGTGAATACTACCCCATGAATAGTACCCCGAATGAATAGAACCGTAGTGAATAGTACCCCGAATGAAAATATTAAAATTTAATAAGAAAGTTCAGACCAATATTTCAATGAAATGATATTAGATGAAGCACAAACTATTAAGAATATTATATTAATTTCAGGGATTTTCACCATTTAACAATAAGGTTATGGAAACAAACAATAAATTTGTACCATAAATGGAGAAAAATATGAAAGAAAATGATATCCCTTGACGAGTACAAAAGAAATGATATCCCATACAAGTATGAAAAAATATACGTAACTGCAAATGGATTTTCACCCGTCATGCGGTAATCTGCGTAGACAGATCATTTCCACAACTTAATAAAGAATGAATATGAAGGGTTATTCACCAGGCATGTGGTAATACGCGTAAACAGATTATTCCCACAGATTAATAAGGAATAAAATGACAACCCTTATAAGTATGAAGAAAATAATATCATTTACCTTAGTAGGAGACTAAATCTGACTAATTTAGTAGAGATATTCTTGAGGAAATCTTTCACTATTAACTACACACAAAGTATTCTTATACTAGAAAGAAATACGCACAATATTATAGAAGAAGAATTCTCTTTTTCTAGTGTGATTTTCATTTCATAACTAAGCATCCTATTTATAGGAGAATTGTATAGCACTATTTAATCACGGATGAACAGTCGAATTTTGGACGAATTCACGGGCGAAAATCTAATTTTTACTATTCATCACTGTGCAATAAAATATTCTAATAAAATAAAAACTTTATATATAATAATATATTCTTATCCGACAGTTATTCTATTGTGGGGTCCACCAATTATTGCATCGTGGTGCGAATATTCCCCGACAAAACGAATATTTTATGACAACTTTCTTACTTTGCAAAATTTGCACATATCACCCATAACTATAGCATTATATCAAATCAAAACCTTACTATTCAAAATAATATTTAGAGAAAATTAAATCTTTATTCATAAAAAGTTGGGGTCTTACAACTGGTTTAACATTGTGCATGTTAAACCTCTCTAAGACCTTCTACACATAACTGTTATGAGTTAACCACAATTTTCTTACCTGACGATCTCTGTGAATTTCCATACCTTGGATCTTTTTCTGTGAAGAATCCATCTTTTCTGCCATCTCTATCTCTCATTATCCTTGAATTGAATAGCATCTTGATAACTAGTTAGATCCTCTTTTGTAAAGACTCTATCTCTTCTGCCATCACTATCGCCCATTATCCTCGAACTGAATAGCATCCTGATGGCTAGTTGGATCTTATTCAGTAAAGACTCAATCTCTTATGCCATCGTTATTGCCCATTATTCTCAAACTGGATAGCATCTTGTTAACTAGTTGGATCTTTTGCTGTAAAGACTCCATCTCTTCTACCATCGCATCAACCATTATCCTAGGACTAAGTAGCATCCTGATAGCTAGTTGGATTTTCTTTTGTAACTTCATTAAGCTCCACCACAACTGGGTGTTTCTGTAACTCACGTACTGCATTTTCTTCATTCTCGAACTGTCGCTCCTTGACTGACAAATGAACATAAGCTGGACAACCAAAGATTTTCATCACAAAAAAATCAACTGGTTTCCCACTCCATACATCCTCTGAGATTTTATATTTATCAGATAACAGGTTATGTTGAGTGCCTCAACCTATAAACTCTTGGGCAAACTTGCATTCAACCTCAAACATCTGACTAGTTCCAACAAAGTTCTATTCATTCTCTTTGCAACCCCATATATTTTGTTATGAAGTTCTTTTAACTAAGAAGTGTCTGATGATACCTTCATCATGACAGAACTGTAGGAATAGCCTATCATTATACTCCATGACATTATCTGGTCTAAAATACTTTAGCTTCTTTTCGATCTGGTTTTTTACTTTAGCTTTCCACTTCTTAAAGATTCTGATAACCTCAGACTTATGCTTTATAAAATACACTCACACCTTTCTGGAGTAGTCATCTGTGAAGCTAACAAAATAATAGGCTTCACTAATTGAGGTATGTTTGATCAGGCCCCACACATCTGAATGTATATAATCAAGTACATTCTTATTGGTGTGTGTTCCTACCTTGAAGTTGACCCTTCGTTGTTTTTTGTACACACAAAACTTGCAAAATTCCAAACTGCACTTTGACACCTTTTAGCAATTGCCTTTTGTAAAGTTCTTTCATTCCACCTTCACTCAAATGACCAAGTCGCATGTGCCATAATTCTGTGCAATAATTATTGGAATTATCCTGTATAGAAAATCGTTGCTCCACCTACAACAGTGTCCCCTATCAACCTATAGACGGTGCCTTTTTTCTGTACCTTCATAATTACCATTTAACCCTTGGTAATTTTCATGACACCATCTCTGACTGAGATATTATAGCCATAGAGTCAAGTACTCCAACCGATATCATGCTCTTCTTCAATTCTTGAATATAACTTACATCACCCAATGTTCTGACAACCCCGTCAAACATTTTAACTTTGATGGTGCCTATCCCAATAACTTCATAGACTGCATTGTTACCCAATATCACAGAACCACCATTACATGATGTAAAAGTATCAAACCAATCCTTGTTAGTGGACATATGAAAAGAACAACTAGAATCCAAGTACTAATCTATAAAGTTGTTACTGTCTCTAATAGATAAGTGACCACCTTGTGAAGCTTCATTTTTTGTCACTGTGTATAGCTCCTCGTCTCTGCAGACATCCGTTTGCTCAATGGACACTGAATTTTGTAGTGGCACTTCTCATGACAATAATAACACTCAACCTAATATTTATCCTTCTTTTCTAGTCTCGAATGAGACCTTCCTCATTCTTTGCTGGAATTCTTCTTCCGATTAGGACCCCTACCACATCCATCTGAAGATACAAGAATAATGTCCCCTTAATCTCAAGAAGTAGTATCCCTGAACTTATCTTGAGTTAGGACTGCTGACATCACATCGTTAATTACAAGTTTTTCCTTCCCTACATAGAGAGTAGTCTGGAGAGTTGAGTATGAATCTGGTAGAGAGACACGAAGCAATAAGGCTTTATATTCTTCATCCAGCTATAGACACTCAAAATTTTGCTTTCCTTCTACTAATCTAGTAAGAGGTCAAAAGCATAATTTCACCCCAATAACAACATATTCAAGCAAGGATCACAAAGCTGAGGATGAGGTCATAAGAATCCACATGACAAAGAATCGCCGAAGCGTGAACTACCCAAGGTAATGACTACCAAGCAATTACTAGAAAGATAACTTTCTGCTATTTGCTTTATCTTGCAGGACCTAAAAATGGTCAAGCTTGATGTTATGTCATAGCTCTCGAAAAAAAAACTTTTTGGAATAATATTGTGCATCTCCCAACTATTCCCGGATTAAAAGATAAAGATATCTCAGCATACCGCACAACAACCGACCACACAAACTTCGAAGCGATGGGACCCATAGGGCCCAGCCATAAGTGCAACCGCGGCTACCCACAGGTGTACCTATAGCTGGCCCCATGGCCTAAATCAAAGCAATAACAACTCATTTACAAGAAAGAGCTCATTTTAGAGAGAAAAATTAATAGCATCTAGAGATAGAAAGAGCTCAGAAATCACTCCAAAAATCACTAGATTCAAGCTAGATCTAGGATTATATAGTTAGATCTTATGCATATAGAGTGATATAGCTTAGATTCAAGTCAAAGGAAGCTTATTCTTCATTTCCCAAGGTGAAAAATTAAATATTTTGTGCATTTCATTGTAAATCTTTAGATATATTAGATCTAGTTAAATATTGTGTTTAGATCTAGTTAAAGTTACAATCTTTATATATATATATATATATATATATATATTGGTTGTTTATATATAAATCTATCCATTTTACTAATTATTTTATTTATATATAGTTGAAGATTGAATCTTTTACTAGATCTACCCTAGATCTTGCCAGATCTAGCCCTTAACCGATTCTAAAGCTTTAAAGCTTGAACCTTTATGCTAGATTGGCTTGGATATAGGTTAGATCTAGTCATTTACCATGTTTTCAATCAATTTTGAGCACTTCGCAAAACACTAGATCCATATCTAGTGGGGAAGAGGTACTAACTACTCGCGCCCAAGGATTCTGACCAGTGAATCACCTGATAGCGGGTTTAGGATACATTTTTATAAACTTTCATTTAGATCCTGATTGTGTCATCGTGCGGATCTTTGGATACCTTAGATCTATGGATTCATGTCCTAGATTATGAGATCCTTTAATAGATGTCGTCGATACACATAATCCCTCGGATGTTGGTTTTGATGATGCAATCTAAAAGTTAGGGTCACGGGAGACCACTTTTAGATCTCTTTCGATTATGTTCAAACATATTAATGTGAGCCTAGGAATCCTAAAGTCAAGATCCGTGACTTTTAGATCTCTTCGGATCTTGACTCGATTCCAATGATAGACGTATATCGATTGTAATAATAATTGTTCAAATCATTGTACATGTAATGTTGGGCCTTAAAACAACATCGGGGGTTTCACCCCGAGACACCAGATTTAAGGCCTTGTAATAATGGAAATTTGTGATTGTGGGTGCTCGGGTCTATCGAGACGGCTTTCATGCCTATGGGTGGCCCGACCCTTTTCGATGCTTTATTTCGTATGTTATCACCAAAACGATTTTCAAATAAAATAATAATGATCTTATAAAATCAAATCACTTCTGGTTAGATAAACTTAAGGCTAAAAAGTTAGAAGTAACAAAGAGCCTCTATTCCTGTAAGACCCCAACTTTTTATGAATAAATATTTAATTTTCTCTAAATATTATTTTGAATAATAAGGTGTGATTTGATATAATTCTATAGTTATGGGTGATATGTGCAAATATTACAAAATAAGCAAGTTGTCATAAAATATTCGTTTGGTCGGAGAATATTCTTTTTGTCGGGAAATATCCATACGACGGCACAATCATTGGTAGACCCCACAACAGAATGACTGTCGGATATAGAAAGTGACAGAGATAACCTTTTTATAAAAAAATAACAGTAAAACTTTTACCGTTAACTATTGAAATATGGTGATAAAAGAACAAGAATGTCTGGCGTTGTTGTTGTGAAGAGTACATGGTATTACACAGTATCTATGATTATTGATGCTTACGTAAGAAGCCACTCCGGTTTTATTCAATAATTACTATGATGAGTTCTTTGCGATAGTATCTCATATTATTGATTCAATTATTGTCGATGATTACCGCATAATATTTTATATTATTAAATTAATAATTGAGACGACACAATTATTCATATTATCAATTGAATTATTGACAATGTCTAGAAAGTTTTTATAAAAAAATAACAGTAAAACTTTTACCGTTAACTGTTGAAATACTGGTGATAAAAGAACAGTAATACGCGTTGTTGCACAGTAGTACATGGTATTACACAGTATCTATGATTATTGATGCTTACGTAAGAAGCCACTCAGTTTCATTCAATAATTGCTATAGTAGTTGCTGCATAGTATCT
Source organism: Panax ginseng (assembly GCA_020205605.1). Classification (NCBI taxonomy): domain Eukaryota; kingdom Viridiplantae; phylum Streptophyta; class Magnoliopsida; order Apiales; family Araliaceae; genus Panax; species Panax ginseng. The sequence goes on from CM035149.1 coordinate 30,030,608, forward strand.
CATATTATTGATTCAATTATTGTCAGTATCAGCTGCACAATATTTTATATTATTAAATCAATAATTGAGACGACACAATTATTCATATTATCAATTAAATTATTGACAATGTCTAGAAAGTTCTGTCGAGGAAATGGGTTAGGTTATTTAATTGCGCGCCAATAAAGAAAAATCCTTATCAGAAAGCCCCCTCTTCCTTGGGAACGATCTGGTTGTCAATATTGTGAGTTATAATATTAAATGATGAATAATTGTTGAAAGATTAAAAATATGTTGATTGAAGATGATTTGTGACAAATATTTATTCATTTTTTGATGTAAAGAGAGGGATTTGTCATGAGGCATTTGTTGTAAGTTTGGTTTATTATTCCATGGAGAGATGTGCTAATTTTTTGAATCGTTGGTTGAAGTTATAATAGTAAATCAATATGGACCGCTGGTTGAAGTTATAATAGTAAATCAATATGGACCATCAATTGAAGTTTTAATAGTAAATCAATATGGACCGTCCGTTTTAATAGTAAATCAATCCGGACCGTTCATGAATTAATTACTATTTAGTCCATTTTCTTATAAATAGAAGCTCATTCCTTTATTATTTCTTACGAATTCACTGAAACTCTAGAGAGAGAAACTATATAGAGCAAGAAGAAGAGTATTCTGCTACTTCACTATTGTAGTATCCAATCTTCTACTAAGGTAAGGGGTATTATTTCTTTCGTATTTGTAAATGATGTTATTTTCTTCATATTTATAAGGATTGTCATTCTATTCCTTATTAATCTGCGGGAGTAACATGTCTACGCGGATTACCGCATGCATGGTGAAAGACCCTTCGTATTCATTCTTTATTAATATGCGGGAGTAACCTGTCTACGCAGATTACTGCATGCATAGTGAATGACCCTTCATATTCATTCTTTATTAATCTGCAGGAGTAACTTGTCTACACGGATTACCGCATGCATGGTGAATAACCCTTCGTACTCATTCTTTATTTGTGGAAAAGATCTGTCTACGCGGATTACCGCATGACGGGTGAAAATCCATTTGTAGTTTCGTATATTATTTCTTTTCATATTCTTAAATCTAAACTTACTATGGTAAGTATTACTTCTATAATCCCTGAAATTAGTAGAATATCTTTGAGTTTTTTGCTTCATCTAGTATCGTTTCATTGGAATATTGGTCTGAACTTTCTTATTAAATTTTAATATTTTCATTCGGGGTACTATTCACTCGGGTACTATTCACTCGGGGTATTATTTATTCGGGATACTTCGCATGACGAGGTACTATTCATTTGATACTATTCACTCGGGGTATTATTTATTCGGGATACTTTGCATGACGGGATACTATTCATTTGATACTATTCATTCGGGTATTATTCACGTGGTACTATTCACGACAAAAGTGATTTCTTTTCCATCCAAATTATTTTTGATACGTGAATATCATTCTTGAATTTTACTCCAAAATTAGTTATCATGTTGACAATTTAAACATTCTTGAACTCTGAATAAATTGAATTATAAATCTCTAATATTTATCCTTGATCTCACTTGATTGATTCTTTATATCATTGTCATCATTCTCATGCTTTTATTGTGGTGAAAGTCATCTTTGGCCCGTAGTGCATAGATGGACTGTTGATTGGTATGATTATGATCAGAAATTGTGTATTGGTATAATCATGACCTGTAATGTTACAGACAAATGATGTGGTGAAAGTCCTCTTTGGCCCGTAGTGCATAGATGGATAATTGTTTGGCATGATCATGACCACTGGTGATACAAACGAATATCCTTGCCCCGTAGTGCATGGATAATTTGTTGGTGATACATACGAATATCCTTGGTCTGTAGTGCATGGATAGTTCGTTGATGTAAAATGTTTATTGATTGGTATTATATGGATAAAATATTGATAATGGATTTTTAAATCAAAGAAGATAGTAGACATCATTCTCTACTTGACTCTTCTAATGGATTGTTGTTTTTGCTGCAGTTGTTGATCAAAAACTTGTTGTCTATTGTATTCTATCAGATTTTTCCCTATAGAGGACTAATGATAATTTGTTCTACATTATCTTAGTCGTAATATTCTTTATTGGGCTAGTTGAGCTCACCCTTTTCCTTTTGGTTTCATTGTTCTTCTCAGGAGGCGAGAATGTAGCAGGGACTAGTCGGGGAGTGGAGTGATGGTCCAAGATGGTTATTTTAGTAATCCTCACTATTTTGTAAAATAGTGTGATAATAATTGTAATGAGGATTTTATTTGAGTTTGGATATTGTCTACGAGTGTATTAAAACACGTAGTGTATGTTTTGTCGTATTTTACACGATAATTAATAGTTGTATAATTTAAATTTGTATTTGATTTCTGTACCATGTATTTGACGACTCAGAATGGGTTGTATGGACCTATTCTGGAGGCGTCAAAATTCCTATTTGACAAATGGTTTGAAAATCAGGTTTTCCAAAACGTCATCTCAAAATGATTTATCAAAATAAAATCTAAAATGAACTTTTCTTTGAATAAAATTCTTGGCGCATAGGTTTAAAGAGGTTCAACACTACATTCAAAATAATGCACTTTAACACGATTTCGATTCAAGGCTAAAAAATCCTAGACTTTCTCAAAATCACACACACACACACACCCATTTCACACTAAGGAAAACAATAAGATGTAGTTTCACGGAAGTCGGGGTGTGCCTAACATCTTCCCCTCGCTTAAGTAAATTCTCGAACTCTATGAATCTCAGTTTCAAGACCAATTTTACGGAGTCACATATTAGGCTATATTGCAAAACCTCAAAAATTTAGATGAGTTTACATTCATTTAAACTTATACCAACTGGCGGCTCTGTCTAATTCAACCCATCATTAAAATTATCCTTTTTCAAATTCGTCGGCATTTATGTCTGTCTTTTCCTAAAATATCACCCTTTAAATAAATTAACCGACTTACCGAAATACAAAAGGTAGAAACAAAGCATTAGGAAAGGAAATCTTTTTCCCCAGCGTCGACACCAACGTTGCATCGATAATGGTCAGCTAGGTCACCAATCTATTAAATTCATTAATATAACTTAGTCAAATATGACCCTTCTTCCATCTGAAGCCGGTACAATTCATTCTTCAAATATAATCGTTTCGACAGAGACTTCGACTTGTAAACTTTTTCAAGTTTCTCCCACAAGTCCTTAGGAGAGGTTTCTGTCAAAACCCGATATTTGATCTGTGGCTCCAAACTCTATCTGATTGTTGTCACGCTTTGCTTCAAGTTTCGTCCATTTTTTTATCTGTCAGAGTCGTTGGTTTCTTCTCATTCCCTTCTAGTGTCGTTTCCAATCCTTGTTGAACAAATACATCTTTGACCGTACTTTGCCAAATACTGAAATTTGACTTTACGTCAAATGGTTCAACTTCGTACCTCATACTCGTGTTTGTCATCTTCATATTCGTGACCTACGAGATTTCTTTTTAAACGGATCGTATCAGTTGGCCATGTAAGTGTAAGTCGGGTGGGAGTCTCTTCGTGCTTTTACAACGGTGACCAATTAAATAACCACCTTTTTCTTAAAGGCACTGCCTTTTAAACCACTTTCCTCGACACCAATGACGTGAGCCAAAAGTTTTCAATATCAATTGTTGCAAAATTAGACTCACACAAATACACTAAGATAAACACATGCACACTACTATATGAGATATAAAATAATGACACAAGAATTTTTACGTGAAAAATCCAACTGAGAAAAATCATGGGGAGATATCTCAAAAATTCACTATGAAAATAATATAGAGGATACAAACTCTCAATTGAGAAATAAACTCATTATTTATTTCCTCTCTACACTCTCACTCTTGTTATTACTCTAAGAGCTATTAGCTTTTTAACTCTCTACATTGCTCTAAGTTTTGTGTTGTGGTGTTCTCTCTTGCAAAATGAGTGCTCTATTTATAGTGCATGGGAGGAGACAAGGTCCCTCAAAATAAAGATCATAGTCAAGATTAGCACACCATGTTTGACAAGGTTAGCACACAAAGTTTGACAAGGTTGATCACTCTGTAGGTCACATGGGAAAAAATAAGCCAATTTGCAACATTCATTTTGTTATCTCTAGATTACTAATCACAAGTTCAATTTTTAAAACAAACAAGTAAGTTAGTATTAATAGTTCAATTAAAAAGGGTATCCTTGCAAACAAACATATTTGTCACTATAAAAACAACCTACTATTACTTGATGGTAAAAGCTCGCCTTCCTTTTTTTTTTCTTTTTTTCTCCTTTTTTTTTTGTTTTTTGCATTTTTTTTTGTTTTGTTTATATGTTTTCTGGTAAATGAAAGTTCTTAGAAACTGTATCTCCATACAAAAATATTTTTATATAAATCTCTCTCATATAAATATGGAACTTATTCAATATTCATACGAGAGAAATAATATAAAAATATCATATTATCTTGTAAATATATCAATTCTATTTTATTTTTCTTTTCTCATTTTTAGTATCATTGTTGATGCAAAATAGGTTTTGGAAGTTGATTCAGAATTGGAAGTTGGTTCGCAAGTTGAATTGGAATAGGAGTTTTTTGTCGTGTAAACTTTAAATGGGCATAACTTTTGATAAGTTTGGAGTTACAGGACCCAAAGTATATCTAATCGAATGTCTCAACGAGCTCTACAAAACCATGGCATATACCGTTTTAAGCCTGAAAAAATTATTTTAACGGAGTCTTATCTTCCGGATAAAGTTCAGTCAAACTTGGAGTATTATTTTTATTTTTCAGTATTTCATTGTTATCTTTTCTAATTAGGATTGGAACGTGTTTTAGCCTATAAATATGTTATTTTAGGGATTTGAAGAAATCTTTTGACAATTATTATCAATTTATTGTGTTTTTTTTTTGAAAATTCTTTATTTTCCCTTGTGTGCAATGATTAATTTATATTTGTGTTAGTAGGTCAAACTAACCATTATAATTCATTGCGTCAATTGTATTATACTCCCTCTGTGCTCAAAATTTCTTTTCTCTTAATCGTATTTGTTGTTACTGTTAGGGGTAAATATTCAGTCATAACCGAATCAAATTGTTTATTCAGTTATAAACTGTGACGCCCCAAAAAATAGGTCCACACAACCTATTTTGAGTCGCCAAATATATACTACAAAATTTAAATACAAACAATTATTAAACTGTCGTTCAAAATACGACCACACTTATTGTGAGTTTGAATACAAATATTGCACCGTACATAATACGACAATATCCAAACTCAAATTAAGTCTTCATTACATTTATTATCACACTATTTCACAACATAGTGAAGACTTCTATAGAAACTATCTCGGACCATTACTCCACTTTCCGACTAGTCCCAGCTACACTTTCATTTTCTAAGACGAACAATGGAACGAAAAAGAAAAAGGTGAGCTCAAATAGCCCAGTAAATAATATTATGACTAAGATAATGAGGAATAAATTATCTTTAGCCTTCAACAATGATAAATCAGATAAAATATAATGAACAACAAGATTTAGATCAATAATTGCAGCGGAACAAACAATCCATTAGAAGAGTAGATAATGATATCTACTATCTTTTATAATTTAAGGGTCCATCATCAATATTTTATCCCTGTAACACCAATCAATAATTATGCAAATCAAAATTTTATCTTTGCACTACAGGCCAAAGATATTTATGTGTATCATCAGTGGTCATGATCATGCCAAACACCTGTCCATTTATGCACTACGGGCCAAAGAGGACTTTCACCACAAACCTTTATCTATAATATTAAATGTCATGATTATACCAATACACAATTTCTTGTCATAATCATACCAATCAACAGTCCATCTTTGCACTATAGGCCAAAGATGACTCCCACCACAATATAAGCATGAGGATGATGATAATGATATAAAGAATGGATCGAGTGAGATCAATGATAAATATTAGAGATTTATAATTTAATTTATCCAGAGTTCAAGAATGTCTAAATTGTCAACATGATCACCAATTGTGAAGTAAAATTCAAGAATGATATTTAAGATTCATATTTCAAAGATAATTTGGACAAGAAAAAAAAATTAAATTTCATCGTGAATAGTACTCCAGCATGAATAGTACCCCGGATGAATACTACTCTGGCATGAATAGTATCCCGGATGAATAGTACTCCAGTATGAACAATACCACGGATGAATAGTACCCCAAAATAAAAAGATTAAAATTTAATAAGAAAGTTCAGACCAATATTCCAGTGAAATGATATTAGATGAAGCGTAAACCTCAAGGAATTTCTAATCATTTCAAGAATTATAGAAGCAATACTTACCATAGTAAGTTTAAATTTAGGAATATGAAATAAAATAATATCATTTACATAATATGAAGTATGAAAGAAAATGATATCCCTTACGAGTATTGAAAGAAAATAACATCATTTACCTTAGTAGAAAACTAGATCTGACTTGGTATAACGGATATTATCCTGAGAAAATCTTGCACTATAAACTACATTCAAAGTATCCTTAAACTCAAAAGAAATACTCACAATATTATAGAATAAGAATTTCTGCATTGTGATAATGTTGGTTTTGATTGCTCATCCGAGTAATCCTATTTATAGTGCAATGGAGGGAGAAGGCTTGTCAAAGTTGGCAGGTAATTAGGAAAGGTTTAAAAAACCTTCTCGACCACCAACCAATTATTCATGCACCAACCATTTCCACCAATTAAGTGGCCTAAAAACTTGAAAAGATGCACACCCCTCAGCACACCCACATGGAAAATTTGGTAATGGAGCCATTCAATTTAGGAATTCAGTGAATTATTTTCCTAATCTTAACAAAATATGACTCATCGCTCACTTGGAAAATTTGGTAAATGAGGGCCACTCATTGTAAAAGAATTGCATATCTTCCAAAATCAAATAAAACAATACCCATTTATTCATCAATTATTCATATCTTTTTAATTTTATAAAATTTGTTCATAATTAATATTATAGACTCACAATATTGACAACCAGATCGTTCTCAGGAAAGAGTAGGCTTTCCGATAAGGATTTCTCCTTACTGGTGCGCAATTATATAACTTAACCCATTTCCTTGACAAAACTTTCTAGACATTGTCAATAATGTTATCTAATAATATCATTTCAATAATATGAGTTATTATGTCGTGATAATTATTGAATCAATAATATAAAATATTATTATGTTACTGTGACAATTATTGAGTTAATATTATGCAATTATCACTGTAGCAATTATTGAACCACTAATATAAAATGTTATGCCGTAACTACTGTGGCAATTATTAAATGAAATGTTGAGTGACTTCTTACGTAATAATCAATAATCAGAAATACTATGCAATACCGTGAACTACTGTGGAACAAAGTGTATTACTGTACTTTTATCACCGGGTATTTCAACAGTTAACAGTAAAAAGTTTTGCCGCTATTTTATAAAAAGGTTATTTCTGTCGCTTTCTACATCCGAAAGTTATTTCGTTATGTAGTCCACCAATGATTGCGTCGTCGTACGAATATTTCCCGACAAAAAGAATATTCCCCGATCAAACGACTATTTTCCGATAAATATTTACTTGTTATAATTTGCACATATCACCCATAACTATAATATTTATTAAATCAACACCTTACTATTTAGAATAATATATATAAAAAATCAAATTTTATTCATAAAAAGTTGGGGTCTTACAACCTCCCCTCCTTATAAAATTTCGTCTTCGAAATTGATGTACGCACCTGGTATTTCGAAGTGGTGAGGATACCTTGCTCTCATTTCGGATTCTAACTCCTAGGTTATTTCCTCAATATCATGGTTTCTCCATAAAACTTTGACTTGAGGTATAACCTTTGAGCGTAGATCATGTTCCTTCTTATCCAAGATCTTGACAAGTATCTTCTCATACATTAAATTTTTTGCTATTTTGTCTGGTTCTAATTCAAAAATGTGGTTCGGGTCTTTCACATATTTACGTAGCATGGATATGTAAAAACGTTATAAACACGAGACATACTTGGCGGTAAGATGAGTCTATAGGCCATAATTCCTACTCGATCGAGGATTTCAAATGGACCAATAAATCGAGGGTTAGACTTTCCTATCTTTCCAAATCTCGTAACTCATTTCCATAGAGCAACACGTAACAATACATGGTCTCCGATATTGAATTCTACATCCCTTCGATGAAGATCAACATAACTCTTTCGTCGATACAACGCCTCGAATGGAGCCATGCCTATACTCGTTTGATAACTGTTGTTATAGGAGAATTCTACAAATGGTAAGTATTTGTCCCAACTTCTTTTGAAGTCTAGGACGCAGAGTCTCAATAGATCTTCAAGAGTTTGAATAGTCATTTTTGATTGCCCGTCTGTTTGGGGATGATATGCAGAACTGAATCGTAACTCAGTGCCCATAGCTTTCTGCAAGCTGACCCAAAATCGTGTAGTGAATCTAGGGTGTCGATCAGAAACTATGGATACTGGCATACCATGCAGTCTTACAATCTCATTTATGTACATACGAGCAAGACATTCGAGTGAATAAGTTTCTCGTATAGGTAAGAAATGAGCAGACTCGGTTAATCTATCGACAATGACCCAAATTGCATCTATGCCTTGCGAAATCTTGGAAGACCGGTAACAAAATCCATATTGATGTGTTCCCACTTTCATTATGGAATTTTAAGTGGTTGCAAAGGACCTTTTGGCACTTGACGCTCTGCCTTGGCACGTTGACAAGTTAAACACCTTGAAATAAACTCCGCGATTTTTCTCTTCATACTCCTCCACCAAAATGTATGTCGAAGATCACGATACATTTTGGTACTTCCAGAATGGATTGTAAACAGTATTTTGTGTGCTTTCATCATGATTTTATACTTCAAATCAGAGTTGTTAGGAACACAAAGTCTAGAGTTGACTCGAAGTATTCCTTCTTCGTCGATTCTTACTTCTAAAATAGTACATTCTTCTTCATATTCATCAATTCTGGGTCTGTAGCTTGAGCAGTTTTAACTTTATCGATTAAAGTCCTTTCTACTCATATATGTGACATCATCACGTGGGTCCTTGGAGTTTTTAACTCTATCTCCATCATTTGTAAGTCATATAAAATGAGCCTTTGTGTTGACAATATCGCACGCGTACCCGCATATGACCTTCTACTCAACGCATCAACTACCACGTTCGCTTTTCCAATATGGTATTGGATGGTAGGTCGTAATCTTTCAACAGTTCAATCCAACGTCGTTGTCGTATGTTGAGTTCCTTTTAAGTGAAAAAATATTTATGACTCTTATGATCTGTATATATCTCTACTTTCTCCTCATACAGGTAGTGTCTCCAGATCTTTAGCACGAAAACGACTGCTGCCAACTCTAGATTATGAGTATGATAATTCCTCTTATATTCTTTGAGTTGTCGTGGGGCATAGGTTATGATTTTCTCATGTTGATGAGAACACATCCTAAAATTTTGTCTGAAGCATCGATGTAGATGACAAATCCCTCTGATCTTGATGGTATTGTCAGAACAGGTACTGAAATGAGTCTCCTCTTGAGTTCTTGAAAACTCTTCTCATATTTTTCGCTTCATCCGAACTTTGTATCTTTTTTAGTCAACTAAATTAATAGAGTGATGATTTAAAAAAATTCTTTCAGAATCTTCGATGATAATAATTAGTTAAGCCTAGTTAATGGAGTGACTTCACTCGCTTATCCTTGAGTTGATTTTACATCATTTACCATTTCAGAATGGGGAAATCACTTTCCTCCCCACTCCACGTAATGCAAATCTAATTGTGCGTTAGTATGATCTAGCGAGCCTTCTTCACGTAAGCATATTCTAGTATTTAATAATTGTACTAATAATTTAAGAGTAGGTCAAATTTAAACGGATCAAGATTCTCATGTAACTTTAAATGTCTTGAATATAATTAGCCAAATATGCACAAAAAGACTTTAATAATCTAATTACATCTTTCTCTGACGGGAAGAGACTTAAAATAGAGCAGAGACTACAAATAAGTTATGATTTTGCTTATAGTGGACCCTACATATAGTACACTAACGATTACATAATCTTTTTCTTTTTTTAAACTAATTGACCTAAGTACGTTGATGACCGAATAGTTTTTGTATAATATTTTAATTTACTCAAGCTATCTTTTCTTTTATAGGATAATTATTTTTTGTACCCAACTCATTTTTTATGACGATGCAGAGTAATTTTATTTATTTTAAAAAAAGGCTTTAACAACTATAGACTGGTCCATTAAACTTTAATGTTATGTTTAGATTAGAGTAATAAAGGTTGGAATGAAATGATTTTCTTATAGAATAAAAAAATTGTGTTTGGTTCCTTTGGGGAGGAAGAGCATATAGAATAACTCATTTCAATTAGAATACAATAAATCATTTCACTCTTCATTCCATTCATTCGATTCAAACATAACATAAAGCTCAATAGAAAAGTAAATCATACACTAGGTCTAGGACTTGGACCGGGAACCCTTTAGTTTCGGCTTTTAAATGAGGTCGGGCAAGCTTTTTTGAGTTTGATATATCCTAGGTAGGACTCAATGCTGTTTGGTACCTCATTTTCTTCAAATTAGTAGGAAATTTACTCGATATTAATTGGGCTAGATTTGGCTAGAACGCTTTGAGAATTGGATCATTTTGGGTTTTGTGAACTTGGCTTTGGCAAGGGAGTAACATAATGCGACTACTAAACTTTTGGTAGTATTTGATACGTTTAGACCTCCAAACCCAACACACTATTTTTAGTGTGTTGTTTTTGAGCTTCAAGTGCAGTATTTATGAGTTAAATAAATTGCGTATGAAATAAACTACTTCTAAGCGAACAATATTTTCAAGCGCGTTTGCACTTTCAAATGCTCCAAACACGTTAAAAGCTCCAAAAAGTCCAAAAGTAGTGTAAACAAACATACACCATGTTTTGCATTTGCAAAAAAGTTTCAAAAGCAAATGTACACTTAGTTGTGAAGTGACTATTAATTGAATCTTTTTTGAACTTTATATATTTTGAGCTTCCAAGCTTTAACCAGTTCAATGTGCATACAATTTTTTTGTAAAGATCTCTTATATTTTGTGTTTTTTTAACATTTTGAAATTAATGATTTTCCTGTACCAATTGAGACCAGATCTTATTTAAAGTTATAAATATATTAAAAGGCTGAAGATCAGCTGAAATTTTAAGCAAAACAATAACCAATTTGTTGCCACTATTAACCAATGAACCTTTCTGTTCCAATTTATATCTTCATTTGAATGAACAATTCATTCTAGGAAGTAGTGATATTTCCACAAGTAAAATTTTATATTTCTACCAAGTCTCTCTCACGTGATTGTGGGACCCACCTATTATTCATGTAAGGAGACTCGTGGAAATATCAATTTCCTTCATTCTCAATTCTAATAACATGTAGATACTAATAATATTCTGATGCCTACACTACATGCAGGAGGTATAAGCTGAAAACTTAAGTGGTGGTGGATATAACCTTTGAAATAAATTCGTCGATATTCTTATCAGAGCTTCCACCTTCACTCATTGCCTCAACCGCCTGTTCCTTCCATTTGATGGCATTCACTCTAAGCTCTTCCCCTTTTGCTCCATCCATGACATCCTTTATACGATTAGTAATGTCCTCCCTCGTAAAAATCTCCTTGTCACGAGCCTTAACCCAGACCCCAGTTTGCCATACGTCCACAACATATTTAGCGTTCGTAGTTTGATCCGCCCACTGAGGCATAACCAGCATTGGCATTCCCAAGCTCAATGCTTCAAGCGTTGAGTTCCATCCACAATGCGTCATGAAACTCCCCACGGCCTTATGGGCCAAAACTTCGAGCTGAGGGCACCAACTCACAACCAGGCCTTTCTCTGACGCCTCGGCTTTGAAATTACCCGGAAGCTTATTCTGTTCAGTTTCTCTGACTACCCACAAAAAGTTGATGTTGCTGTTCAACAAGCCCCACGCTAATTCATCCATATGGTTTTGCGCTAGGTTGGCAACACTCCCAAAGGATACGTAGACTACTGAGCCAGTAGCTTTTGCACTGAGCCACTTGATGCAAGCTTCAGCATCTGGTTTGAAGAGGTTGAGGCCATAGTCTCTGTCATCTGGTAATCGCTTGTCTAAGAACATTGATGGAATTGATGGTCCAATGGTCTTAATTGGCCATTGGCTTGACAACCATTTCGCTATCTAACAGAACATAACAACATGATTAATAACAGTTGCCCCCACAAAATTTATTAAGATAAGGAACCAAAGCAGACTACATCATAAAACATGAGAAATTTAATGAAGCTGGAGACATTGCATAAAGAATAAAACTTGATTAATCTAAGATCATCTAATATCAGAATATGGTAAACTAGGAACCAAAAATAACCATCACTTTGAGGGAAATTCATGCCTCTACTCGATACTTTTTTTAGCCTACAGACTCTGCCTATGTATCATTTTCAAAGATATTTAGCAGGAAATAGAGATTAACTGCAGAGTTTATACATAAACAATAGAGAAGGCTAACTATATAGCAATACTATAATCAGAACAGATATATCATTCCTGCCAAATTATCAATCGTCATCTCCACCAAAGTGTTTGATATAGAAACAAAACATAATTAAGGCATGAATATGTAAAGTTAAGATTCAAGCCCCTCAATCTGGATCAATATGAATTAAAATTAAACATAACCCACCTCATCTTCAAGCTTATCAAAAGTGTCAAAAACAAACAATCAGCCTCCTGGAAGTTAGAAAACCGATCAAGAACAAGCCTGAGAATATCCAGGTAAGAATCCACATCCGAGACAAAAGAGGGCCAAATTATGGAGTTGCAGGCAAGCAAATCACAGACCCTTTTTCCACTGGAATCTTAACAGACCCTTTATGGGCATGATAATAAATTGCAGAAACCGCACACGACTGAGTAAAAAAAGAAACCCCATATAACTAGGGATGTAAATGAACCGAGTCGAGCCTAGTATTGAGTTGCTCATATTTGGTTCACAAAATTTATCGAGTATGAAGTAAGGTTTGATTGAGGCTTGTTTAGCTATCGAGTCGAGCTCAATCTCGAATCGAGCCAGTAGTTTGAAATTTTCGAGTGAATATGATCTGAGCATCAATAGAAAATTATAATTTAAAGAGGTTCGAAGAATTTATTGAACTTTAAAATTTGCTTATATTTGAATCATTTATATTTCAAGTCGAACTCGAATCGAACTTTTAGTCGAGTGAGTACGAATCGAACCCGAACGGTTTGTTTCATTTTACAGCCTTACATATAACCCAATTGTTAATGATTTTCAAAATTTCTAATTAAATTTTGGGTGGGTTTATTTTATATATAAAGTTGAAAAGAGAAATTGAAATACATATTAAGCGTCATAGAAATGACCTATACATTACTGTAATAAACCAGTAAAATTGTTGTTGTAATAATAGATACAACAACAATAGTAGTTATTTTCTGCACAACGATTTGTGTTGGTTAAAAGCCATAAGTCGCAACTGTTTGTAACTGTTAAACCTGCATCAATTAGTAGAAGTTTTTTTCCTAATTTTGGAAAGTTGTAACTTACCAAATGATACATATTCAAACGCTATAAATAAGGGGCACATGTAGCATTCAAGAAAACATATTTTGGACACATTCAGTTCCTTATTCTTTCTTCTTCTTTTGCAGATCTTCTAACTTATTGTATTACTGCAAAATACAATACTTAGCAAACAACAATCCAGAAATTCATAGATTTGTCTGTAGGATATTCTTCAATAGTGCAAATTGAAGAATATCACGAATTTCATTGTATTTTAGAGGAAATTCGTTGGAACCATTTTGCATCAATTAGTGGAGCAAATTAAGTTTTAAGGACAGTGACCTGGTCACGCCTTGAAGTAATTTTATCTATCATTTCCAGTCTGTCACTTATAAAAATATTTTATCCAACAATCTTAAGACTTAATTATTTGCGTATTCATTTCAATGGCTTCAACACTTTCATCCTTGAGGGATATGGCTATGGATTTCAATAGCTTGGAGGGCTTTGATGGAGGAAATTTTTATTGTTGGCAAAAAAAGATTTTTTTCTTATTAACATCTTTAAAGGTCTATTATATCATCACCACACCAAAGATGGATATCGCAGACGACGAACAACTGGCCCGAACTCATGAAAGGCAAAAATGGGATCAAGATGATGATATATGTTGAGGGCACATATTAAATGCAATGTCCAATACGCTTTTTGATGCATATCACAATGTGCCGACTGCCAAAGAGTTATGGACACAACTATAGGAGAGGTACATGGAGGACACAACAAGTAAGAGATTTATTGTTTCCAAATTTAATAATTATAGCATGGTTGACTCTCGTACTGTTATAGATCAGTTTAGGGAAATAAAAACTATTCTAGATCAATACTCTCAACACAAGTTACACATGGATGAAGAAATAATAGTAACATTCATTGTAGACAAATTGCCACCCACTGGGAAAAATTTAACTCAAAAAACAGAGCATTACTCTTGAAGAGTTAAGAAATCATCTACATATTGAGGACTTGTGAAAAGAAAGCAAGGAAGGAATGTCCAAAATTAATGTTGTGGTGGAAAATATGGCCAACATGTCTTTGTATTCTCGCAAGAAAAAGAGGTCTTCGACCTAGCATGACAAGGAAGTTAAGCACAACAATAAGAACTAGAAAAAGAAGATAGGTCTCTATTTCAATTGTGACAAATTGAGACATCTAAAGAGAGATTGTCGTTTCCTTACAAACAACTAGAAATTTTGGTTATTCTTATCTCAGAGGCAAATGTGCTTGAAGATAGTGATGCCTGGTGGATAGATTCTGCTGCTACAAAACATGTATGCAAAGACAAGATGTTTTTCAAAACCTATGAACTATAATCAAATGGTGTTGTCCTATACATGGGAAATTCATCTACTATCCTAGTCCAAGGAAAAGGAAATGTTCAAATAGAGTTCACATCTGCAAAAGTCCTTACTCTATCTAATGTATATCATGTTCCTGAAATTCGGAAGAACTTGGTTTCTGGCAGCCTTCTAAACAAAAATGGGTTAAAAGTTGTATCTGAGGCTGATAAATTTGTATTGTCAAACGGAGGTGCATTCGTTGGAAAGGGTCATTTGTATAAGGGGGTGTTCAAAGTTAATATTACTAATAAAATAAGTAATTCTGCTTATATTGTTGAGTCTCTTCTTCTTCACTTTGGCATAATCCTGTCCTAAATTCTAGAAGAATGCATAATATGGTAAATTTACTTCCTAAAATTGATAATTATATGAATAAATGTAGAACTTGCATGTTAACTAAGATTACTAGAAAACCTTTTGCTAGTGTTGAAAGAAATTTGAATAAATTATAGTTGATACATAGTGATTTATATGATTTTCACGCTACACCATCTTTAGGAGGAAAGAAATATTTTTTGACTTTTATTGACGATTATAGTAGATATTGCTATGTTATCTTCTAAATTCTAAAGATGAAGTAATGCATTATTTCTCTATCTATAAAAATGAAGTGGAACTTCAATGCAATTGCAAAATTAAATGTCTAAGAACTAATAAGGTTTGGGAGTATTATGATCCATCATTTTTTAAACCAAATTCCTACAAAAGGAAATAAGGTTACACCTTATGAATTGTGGAAGAAAAGAAAATCAAATTTGAGTTATCTCAAAGTTTGGGGATGTAGAGCTATTGTAAGAGTTCGGAACATAAAAGGAAGAGCTAAGGTGAAAGATGAATAGAGTGTATATTCCTTGGTTATGCGCATCAAAGTAAAACATATATATTTTTGGTGGTTGAACCAAATAGTTACTATAGAAATACCATTGTTGAATCTCGAGATGTTTTATTTGATGAAAGCAGGTTTAATTCAATACCTAAAACCATTGCAATTGAAAATGAACAACCAAAAAATTAAACTCAACCACAGTAGTGGAGGTAGATAAACCAAACTGAAGAAGGAGCAAATGAGGTAGGATTGCAAAAACATATGGACCGGATTTTCATATGTACCTAGTATGTAGAAGGAACTAGAGAAAGTATAAGTAATTCAATTCCAATTGCCTTTAATATAGAATATGACCTCGTATTTTTGAAGAAGCAATGAAATATAGAAAGATGGACTCAATTATGGGAAATAAAACTTAGAAATTGCTAGATTTACCTCCAAGTAACAAACCTATTGGTTACAAATAGATCTTCAAAAAAAAGTTGAGAGTTAATGGAACAACTAATAAATTTAAGGCAGTTGGCTAAAGGATTTTCCCAAAAGGAAGGTGTTGATTACTTTGACACATATACACTGGTTGCAAGAATAGCCACAATAGATTACTTATAGTTTTAGCTTCAATACACAAGCTTGTAATCCATCAAATGGATGTAAAAACAACCTTCTTAAATGGAGATCAATTAGATGAAGAGGTTTACATGAAGCAGCCTGAAGGCTTCATAGTCAAAGGACAAGAGAATAAAGTTTGCAAATTGGTCAAATCATTGTATGGGATTAAACAAGCTCCAAAGCAATGGTATGAAAAGTTTGGTGGAACTATTTTTTCAAATAGATTTAAAATTAATGAATCAGATAAGTTCGTGTACACACGATTCATTAATGGAAAGTGTGTCATCATTTGCTTTTATGTGGATGACATGTGATATTTGACATTGAGCTTGAACAAGTGTAGAATACTAAAACATTTCTTTCTGCAAATTTCGACATGAAAGATATGGGTGTTGCTTATGTAATTTTAGGAATTAAATTATAAGAGACGATGAGAGTCTAACCTTAACACAATCTCACTACATTGAGAGAAAGTGTTAAAAAAGGTTGGACATTTAGAAAGCACACTATTTGATAATAGTATCAAGTTATCTAAAAATGATGGTAGGTCTATTACTCAATTAGAATATGTTACAGAAATTGGATGTATAATGTATGTCATAGCTTGTACTAGACCCGATATTGCATTTGTTGTTGGTAAGCTTAGTAGATTTACTCATTGTCCTAGTAATGAGCATTGGAATGTTGTACACCGAGTTTTTAGATATTTGAAAAAGACTATAAACTATGACATATGTTATAAAGGGTATCCAACAGTTTGGAAGGATACACAAATGCGAGTTGGATAACAAATCAAGATGAAGGCTATTCGTCTACTAGTGGTTGGATATTCACTCTTGGTGGGGGTGCTATTTCTTGGGGATCTAAGAAACAAACATGTATTGCGAATGCAACTGTGGCATCTGAGTTTGTAGCATTATCTTTCAGGGTTCAAGAAGCGAAAAGGAATCTATAATTAGAAATTCCTTTATGGCCTAAGCCTATGGCCCCTATATCAATTAGGCATGATAGCGAGTGACATTCGCTAAAGACTATAACAAAGTCTACAACGGGAAATCGAGACATATTGGATTAAGGCATTGTAAAGAAGTTAATTGGTGATGGAATAATCATAATAGAATTTGTTAGATCTGCCAGAAACTTAGCAGATCCTTTAACCAAAGGGCATGCTCGAGAGCTAGTGGTTAAAACGTCACAAAGAATGGGTCTCAAGCCTATTACAAAAAAAATCACCCATGATGGAAGCTCGACTCAACTCTTAATAACCCTAAGTCTTGAGTTCATGATTTTTTTTTACCATAAAATAAAAATAGTCATTCCAAGGTGGATGGTACTTGGTAGCCGTAATGATATGGAGAGGACAAGCACCAAATGCTTTTAACAGACTTATAAAAGATATATATTTGGTATGTTAATTACGGGACATACTTGATAAGTCTGGCTAGTGAGTGTGAAGTGAGGCCACTTCTGTCAAGTTCAAAGGATTAATTCTAGAGCAATACGAGACACAATGTCATTAACTGTATCATCAAACAATTGGACAGTTTTATGAAGAATGTATGATACAAGCCCAATTAACCATATAAGATTTGTGGTTTAAAGTTTATACTACCACATTTTCTGTTTAAGTTTGAATTGTTTTCACTAATTCAAGATTCAAGTCTAAATGACATCTTCATCTATGCATTGACTTCACTGAACAAGTTAGGATCTAGATTAATTTATTTCTTAGAGTCAAAATGTTTTGAAAATGGTGGGGGATTGTTAATGATTTTTAAAATTTCTAACTAAATTTTGGGTGAGTTTATTTTATATATGAAGTTGAAAAGAGAAAAGAACATGCATATTAAGTGACATAGAAATGGTCTATGTATTGCTGAAATAAACCAATGAAATTGGTGTTATAATAATAGATACAACAGCAACAATAAAGGTTTTTTTCTGGAACAACGGTTGGTGTTGATTACAGACCAGAAGTTGCAACTGTTTGTAACTGCTAAACCTGCAGTGGTTAGTGGAAGTTTTTTCCTGATTTTGAAAAGTTGTAACTTACCAAATGACACATATTCAAAAATTATAAATAAGGGGCACATGTAGCATTCCAGAAAACATATTTTGTAAACATTCAGTTCCTTATTCTTTGTTCTTCTTCTGTAGACTTATTGTATTACTGCAGAATACAATATTTAGTAATCAACAATCCAAAAATTCATAGATTTGTCCATAGATATTCTTCAATAGTGCAACTTGAACAATATCACGGACTTCAATATATGTTGGAGGAAATTCGCTGGAACCATTTTGCATCAATTAGTGGAGAAAATTAAGTCTTAAAGACAACGACCTGGTCGTGCCTTGAAGTCATTTTATCCAATTCTATCACTTATAAAAATATTTTATCCAATACCAATTTCCTTAGCTATATCTAAAATCCATGGCATACTTGCATCATAAACAATGGCATTCAAAGGGTGCCCAGAATTCTCCAATTTCTCAATTATCTTTGGCGAACTTTTCGACGGCCTTCAATCCTTGAACAAAAAGCTCGATGCTATCAGGTTTTTGGTCTTCATTGAACCCATCAGAGATGTGCTTAAAACTGATGGGGCTGGTGGGTTGGTTTTGTATGAGGGTTTTGTGAGCTGTGGTGGTGACTAGTGTGACTCTAAGGCCTTTTGAAGCTAAGCGCTTGGAGAATTGTAGCATTGGGTTTATGTGACCTTGTTGTTGAAAGGGGATTACCAGAATGTGAGATTTTTTTGGCCATTTTTGATTTTGTGCTCTAATGGTTCTTGGATCAGTATTTATCAGAAGACAAAGAAATTAAAGGGGATTATTACACATACAATAGTAATTAGACAATGGTAAACTAATTGCTTTGGATATAGCTAAGGAATTCAAATTATTTCTATATAATCCAATTCTTTACCATATATTAAAACTTTAAAGAAGGGAATTGTTATATCTACAAGAAAATATAATCCAACGAATTCAAATTATTTCTATATAATCCAACTCTTTTCCATATTAAAACTTTAAAGAAGGGAATTGTTATTTTCACAACTTCTAACTCACATAAATGTGAGTCTCTTATTTACTATTGTTTTGTGAAATTATCATATTAATTTTTGTAAGTAACTTTATTGGCTTATTGCTTACACTAAACGCACTTACGGGCTATATCATTAGAGTTTAAAATAACTTTAACATAAATCAACTATAAATGAACACACTTATTAACTTATCATGGGTCAATTTTAAATATGTTGAAGTGTACCTTTTGGATTTTTGGATTTTTATATTAATAAATAATTTTAAGATATATTATTTTTTTATTTATAAATATTACTATCTCAATTTTAAAATTAGAGATACATTTTTACCTTTTAAAACAAAGCGCGAAATTCAAAATTTCAAAATTGATATGAAGTTAATTAGTTTTAATACAACAATTGTAAACTAATTATAAAGTACATCATATTTGTTGTTTTCAAAACTTAAACAAAATTTTCACAAATTAACTTTAAAATGTTAAAATATATCTCTAACTTTAGAACGGATGAAATATTATTTTCTAAATACATAACCTCACGTCCTCACCCCAATTGAAATCAATATATATACACACTATATATATATATATATATATATATATATATATATATATATATATATATATATATATATATATATATATTATAAAGGGAGAGGGAGAGGGAGAGAGAAAAACAAGTTATATTGGTTTTCTAATAACAAGTTATATTGGTTTTACTTAATAAAAAAGAAAGAAAAGAACTTACTATACGTAATTGAAAAACAAACCTCTTCTTCCAGCTTGTCAAAAACATTGAAGAAAATCCATTCAGCCTTTTCAAGATCAACGAATTGCTTCTTAATAACCTCAAGCAAACCGGGATACAATCTGTCATGAGCCTGAACCAGAGAAGGCAGATCTTCTATCTCCAACACCGGTATTGAGGGCAAGGAAACCGTATGCCCTTCCAGAGGCAGCGCCAAGCTCCCTCGTTGAACGTGATAATAAACAGAACAAACTGCACACGTTTGCGTAAACAATGACGCTCCGCGTAGCCCCAACTTGTGAGCCAACTCCAGAGCCCCATGAATAAGTGAATCATACACTATAACTTTAATGGGGGACCCACTAGCCTTATGCTTTTCTATGATGCCGGGCACCCTTTTTAGGACTTTGTGATTGACATAGCCTAAGCCGGCTGCAACACTCTTTGGTATTTCATCTCCTTGTTCAATTTCATAGGAAATATACTCTATGTTTATTGAGCTTGTGTGGGCTAGCTTGGAGGTTTTAACGTCATTGGTGGCGAGGATGGTGATTTGCACGCCTTTCGAGGCTAAACGCTTGGAGAATTGGAGCATTGGGTTCATGTGGCCTTGATATGGGTAAGGGATTGTCATAATGTGAGGTTTGTTTGCCGATGTTTGCTTCTCCATTGTTTTTCTTATGGTTCTCGATGAAGAGTTTTAGTAGCAAGAAAGGAAGGATTTATAAGAGGGGAATAATAAGGCAAAGGATAGTGACTGAGTGGTGATTAGAGCATTAGAGGATTATTTATGTATGGGTGGAATGAAACTTTTGTCCTGTCATCCATTTTTATAACTAAAATGGCAATTTTTTGCGCCCGACCCTAATTTTACCAATTATTATTTTAAAAACAAAATTATAATTCAATGATTCATTATATATACTTTTTTATAGGAATAAATAATTTTTTTATCATCGATATTGAATCAGGTTTTCATTACAATAGAAAATTTTTTTTATTACAATCAATTCATCAGATTCTCACATATTACAAAATGGTCATTAATTTTACTTTCCGTCCAAAAACCAGACAGAAATCGTGAGTGTGCAGCTCACGTGATGATTTTTGTTGATGTGTACAATTCATTTGCCAGGTGTATATCATGTGCTTGGCACATGCTCAATATTACACAGAGTTGCGACTTTATCAGATTTGGGAAATAAAATTAGGGCTCGAGCGATTCTCTCAGCAAAATCGATTCTCCCCCTCCTCACTTTGTTCGATTGATTCTCCTCCTCCTCACTTCTTGAGTAAAAATCGATTATGCTGCTCTTTGTTGCATGTGTATGCGATTGATTATTCATCATGAATTCTTCATCTGGAGTTTTTGTTTATGGAGATGACACAGATGAGATATCTTCATCTCATCAAATACAATGGCAAAGACCTCATCTTCCGGTGCAATGTTACTGTGGAATAAGCGCACGGATGTAGGAAGCTTGGAAGGTTGGAATGTGAGATCCCGAATTTTATGAAATAAAAGTATTCAATTTTTTTATTTGGTAAATAGTTATATTGATAAAAAGTTTAAAGTTAAGGGTGATATATATAAAATTTTTAAAATACGCAAGTGGTTATAAAATACTCATTTTTGTCGGGGAATATTTGTTTGGTCGTGGAATATTCTTGTTGTGGGAATATTTGCACGCACGAATGTGACCATTGTGAGGAGCCACATAATGTAATAAATCAGTCGAATGAAGAAAGCGACAAGTTTGAGTTTTATAAATAATCAGGCGTAAATGTTACTGAATTAACTTTGTTGGAATACACGGTGGTTAAAATACAATAATACGTGTGGTTGCACGATGGAAATTGCAGTATTGCCAAGATATTTTGAATTATTGATCCTTACGTAAGAAAAGCCTTACTCGATAATTGTTACAAAGTAATTCTTGCTCAATATTTTATTTTATTGATTCAATAATTCTTTGCGTTGATATTTTATATTATTGTTGTTTCAATAATTGTCACTGCATAGTATTTCCCATTATCATATCAATAATTCATATTATTTGAATAATATTATTAGATAATATTATTGGCAATGTCTAAAAAGTTCTGTCAATGAAAGGTTTGGTCACCTAATTGCGCGCCAGTAAGGAGAAAATCCTTATCGAAAAGCCCCCTCTTTCCTGGAAACGGCCTGGTTGTCGTTATTGTGATTCTGTAATATTATTTGTGAATAATTAATTATTAATTTATATGATAAGAAAATATTTATTTTATGTGGACATAAATGATGGATAGGAAAATATTTATTTTATGTGGTTATAAATGGAGGAATTAATGTTGAGGTGTTTTATCAGCATTTTGTCGGATTGGAGGTATTAAAAAAAATCAAATCGGTGTTCTTAAAGTTCTATTGCGTGAGTGATAATTTTGATCCGACCGTTGGATCGTTGTGATTTTTGGATATGTTATACATATATAAGTTGAGTATATGTCCAAAAATTTTGAACCGTTAAAAATTAGCGTATGATTTGTTATGAATTTAAGAGGTGTTGAAAATCATCCGTTTGTGATTCAGATATTTTCCGTTTGGAATTTAGAAAAACTTAAAGCTACAAAGTTGTAGAGAATTCGATTTCGTGTGGAATGAATATAAAATTCGTATTTTTCTGATAAAAGGGCTATTTATTATGAATTACTGAAATTTCGGAAAATAAAATAATTTTTATTAAAATTGGGTGGACCCATTTTTGGTTGGTGTGGAAATCTGATTTTGGTGGGCCCCACTGGTGGTGGCTGAAATTTGGGTCAAAAATGTGTGCGTAGAAAATTTTTGAAATATTAATATTTTATTAATTTAGTCTCCTATGGCGTTCTAACATTTTCCTATAAATAGGCGCTTAGGTTAGAATTGAAAATCACACCAGAAATAAGTTTTTTCTCTCTATATATTGTCGAGCGTATTTTTGTGAGTATTTAGATACTTTGAGAGTTGCTATTCAGTGCAAGTTTTCTTCGGCGTTACATCCGATATTCTAGTCAGAAATACTGCTCTTTTGAGGTAAAGGATGTTATTTTTGTTCAATATTCGCTTGAAATAATATTTTCTTCCATACTCTGTAGTATATAAGTAATATTATTTCGTTTCAGATTTCGAATTCTATACTCATTTTGTTAAAATTTTGACTTCTATACTCCATGAAATTAGTAAAATATCCTTGATATTTCAAGGCTTCATCCAAAGATCTTTTCATGAAAATATTATTACGAGCATTCTTGATAAGTTTTAACTTTTTCATGCCGGAGTACTTGTAAGACCCCAACTTTTATGAATAAAAATAAATTTTCTATAAATATCATTTTTGAATATTATGGAATAAATTTGATATAATGTTATAGTTGTGGGTAATATTTATAAATTTTGCAAAGTACACAAGTTGTTATATAATATTCGATTGGTCGGGAAATATTAAATGACGCAGCACAATCATTGGTGGACCCCTAGCAGTAATTATTGTCGGATTGAGAAAACGACAAAAATATTTTTATGAAAATAACGGCGAAAGTTTTACCATTGATACTGTTGAACTACTCGGTAGTAAAAGTATAGTGATACCCGTGGTTGCATAGTAGCACACGATATTGATTATTAATGCTTCTGTGAGAAGTCACTCAGTTTGATTCAATTATTGTCGATATTTTATATGTTATTAAATCAATAATTGAGATGACAAAGTTGTTAATATTATTATTTGCATTATTAACGATGTCAGAAGTTTCGCCAAAGAGAGGTTTGGTCACCTAATTACGCTACTGATAGGGAGAAATCCTTATTAGAAAGCCCCCTCTTTCACAGGAACGCACTGGTCGATTAATAGTGTGAATAATAATAATGATGATGAAGTTTTGTTTTATTAGTATTATTAACGTAATAAATGTAGAAATTTTTTATATAAAAGCAGAATACTTTTATAAAAGTTATTCGCTTTATTAGGCTAATAGTAAATTTTTTATATATAAAGCAGAATACTTTTATAAAGTTATCTCATTTTTATTAGACAATAATTAGAATATATTATATTTTATTATGCATAGTGTTTGCATAGTACTGCGTAGTGTTTTGCATAGTAAAATCTTTTTAAAAGTTATTCGTTTTATTAGATTATAAATAGAATATATTATATTTTATTTAAAAGATTTTGCTTTTAAATATGGACCGTCCAGATTAAAGTAAATCAATCTGGACCGATTCATGGATTGGTTCTTATTCATTCCATTCTTCTATAAATAGAAGCTCATTCCTTCATTATTTCTTACGAATTCTTTGAAACTCTGTAGAGAGAAACTATAGAGAGAAAGAAGAAAAGTATTATGCTACTTCACTACTCCGATATCAAGTTTCTTTTTACGGTAAGGGGTATTATTTTTTTTGTATTCATGAAGAGAACTTTTATTATTCCATCTTTATTATTACATTGGAATAACTCAGATATCTGCTACCCTATACTTGGTGAAATTCTTTTTGTATTCCATTCTTTATTATTACATTGGAATATCCTGTTTGTCTTTACATTCGGACCCGATTTCGTCTTTATTATTCTGCATTGGAACATCCTGTTGGTGTGAATTTCACCGAATCGGGTTCCGTTATTTAGTATTACATTGGAATAACTTTATATCATGCGAAATATCGCATGCATGGTGATTTACATTGTTATTCCATTCTTTATTATTCATTGGAATATCCTGTTGGTGCGTACACGCTTTGACCGGTTCCGTTATTTATTATTCTAATGGAATAACTTCATCATCACAAGCACCGCATGCATGGTGATTTCTTTTGTTATTCCATTCTTTATTATACTCGGTTGGTTAAAGTTTTGACTTCTACACTCCATGAAATTAGTGGAATATTCTTGATATTTGCGCTTCATCCAAAGATCTTTTCATGGAAATATTCTTCCGAGCATTCTTGAATTTTACTTTACAAAGAAGTATCATATTGACAATTTGGGCGTTATTAGTTCTGAATAAATTAATTCTTGAACTTGTTTTATTGAATTCTTATATCATTGTCATCATCCTCATGTTTATATTATTTTTGAAAGTCATATGTGGCTTTGAAGTGCATAGATGAACTTGGTATGATTATGACTGAGGATTATTGATTGTAATTGTTGGATAAAATCTAATTACGCACAACACGCAAGTATACGTGGTTAACAAGTAATAAAGTGATAAGTTGAGTATCGTTCCCACAGAGAATTATTTAATAAAAATCACCAAGTACTAACCCATGACCAATTTAATCTTATTTAAACAAATGATTTAATAATTTAATTTAAAATAATTAAATAAACAATTACTAACTATCCCTAGAATGAAACAAGATATTGAAGACTTGAGATTACAGTTTCACTTATTATTACATTTAAATCAACACACTTCCTGTTAAGCCAAATTATTTATACTGGATTGTTAATCAAGAACACGAAAGTAAAATATGGCCATCTCTCAATGCACCATACTCATATCAAATCAAATCCACAAATGATAGAATCAATTTGAACACCCTAATTAACTAACCCACTATATCTCTATGTGAATTACAATTAAAAAGAGTTTAAGTTCAAGTTCTTATTAGACTACATATGGCGTAAAGGCATATCTCTATCCTAAACACGAATCATGAATTCCATCTATGCAGAAATCACAAACACATGTTATCATGAGCAGATCTAAATTTATACTTCATCTCTCGAATTCATATAGATTATCACGGTAATTGTTAGCTAGACAATTAAGCAATTAAGTCCAAATCATAATAGATAATCCAAATATAGCTAATAAGACTAACAAAGAAGCATATCAAAGTAAACTACACAATAAGATCCATAGTAATCTCAAAATAGAGTTTAATTCATAAATAAACTAGAATCCATCATCCACAATTGATTAAGCATTAAAAAGATACAAATAAATAAGAAAAGAAATTAGAATTGAGATAAACAAATCTGCATTCTCTTGCTTCCAATTTGATTCTCCAATGATAATCAATAGCTTCAATCTTCAATTCTAATCTAATCTGGGGTTCCTAATCTAAGAAAGAAAGCAAAGAAATAGATTATAGAAATCTATCCCAAGAGGGATTTTATGGATTCTTAGAATTAGCCTCCCAATCCAAGTAAAACTCAAGTATTTAGAGTTCTAATGAACATCCTAGCAAGTTAGGCAACTAAGAATCCTATTCTAGCTCAATTTGGACATCAAATAACCCAATTTGACTCAAATCCATAGCCTAGCGCTTCAAATATTGTCCTCAAGCCATTTTTGGCGCAAGTCCGCCATCTTGGGTCCGACATTCTCTTTGGCTGTGGCGCTTAGCGCTAAGCGTAAGCGCAAATCGCGCTAGGCTATTTTCTCTCATGACGTCCTTTGGTAAAACAGGTATAACTTTTGATCCGCTTGGAGTTATGGGGTCTACCACCTATCAAATCGAAGATAACGACGAGATATACAACTTTCATTCTTCAAGGATTGACAGATTAGAATTGGATCAAGGCGGAAATCGGGCTTGAAGTAGATGCTATGTAAATGGCAAATATGACAACTCTTAGCTTTGATCTTCGTTGATAAAAAGGCCATAACTCTCGCATCCGAGCTCCGATTGGGATGATTCAAGATGTTCCGGAAAGCTAAGAAGTAGAGCTTCCATAAAATTCAAGTTTCAAGCCAAGAACATGCATCCAACTTGGTGTTAAAAGTCCTTCAATATTCCCTTCTTGCACTTGCTTGCGTATTTTAGTCCAAAAGATGTCCGAATAGCTTATCCTTGCTTCTTTATGCCAATGTCATGCCATAGCCTACAAAATAACATAAAATGAATGAAAAGAAACTAAGAAACATGAATATAAGCAACTAATTCAAGTAATAGATACCGAATAAGTAGATATAAAACCTACTTATCAGTAATCATGATCGTAATGTTACAAATGATGTGGTAAAAGTCCTCATTGGCCCAAAGTGCATTGATGGACAGTTGTTGGCATGATCATGACCATTGATGAATACACAAATATCCTTGGCCCGTAGTGCATGGATAATTTGTGGTCGTGATCCTAATGAATATCCTTGGCAGTAGTGCGGGGATGATGTGGATTATTTATTGTCGAGTCTCAAATGATAAAAGTGATGAAAAACCTTTTAAATCATAAAAGATAGTAGATTTTATTCTCTACTTGACTCTTTTAATGGATTGCATGTTTCGGCTGCAGATTAAACTTGATGTCTATTGTATTTTATCGGTTTAACCTTTGTTGAGGACTAATGATAATTTATTACGCATTATCTTAGTCATAATATTTCTTCTTCGGGCTAGTTGAGCTCACCCTTTCTTTCACCGTTCTCTTGTGAAATGAGAATGTAGCGGGACTAGTCGGAGAAGCGGAGTGATGGTCCGAGATGGTGTCTTAGTAGTCCTCACTATTACATTAAATAGTGTGATAATAAATGTAATGAGGACTAAATTGAGTGTGGATATTGTCTAGATGACAATATTTGTATTAAAACTCACAGCATGTATTTTGTCGTATTTTACACGACTGTTGTATAATCAAGTTGTATTTGAATTTAGTACCATGTATTTGGCGACTCAAGATGGGTGATGTATACCTATTTTGGGGGCGTCACAGTACTATTCACGGGGTTACTCTTCCTAAAGTACTATTCACGGTGTACTATTCACTCGAGTACTATTCACCCGGGGTACTATTCATGATAAAAATTGATTCGTTTTTGGTCCAAAGTATTTTTGGTACAATATTATTCTTGAATTTTACTCCACAAAGCAGTATCATGTTGGCAATTTGGACATTATTGATTTCTGAATAAATTAAATTATAAATCTTTAAAAATTTATCCTTGAACTTGTTTTATTGAATTCTTATATCATTGTCATCATCCTCATGTTTATATTATGTTGAAAGTCATCTGTGGCCTGTAATGCATAGATGGACTTGGTATGATTATGGCCAGGGATTATTTGGTATAATCATGACCGTAATGTTACAAATGATGTGGTAAAAGTCCTCATTGGCCTGTAGTGCATTTATGGACAGTTGTTGGCATGATCATGATCATTGATGAATACACGAATATCCTTGGCCCGTGGTGCATGGATAATTTATGGTCGTGATACTAAAGAATATCCTTGGTCGTAGTGCAAGGGTGATTCGATGTTGTGGATTATTTATTAAGCTGAGTCTCGGCGATAAAAGTGATGAAAAACATTTTAAATCATAGAAGATAGTAGATTTTATGCTCTACTTGAATTTTCTAATGGATTGCTTGTTCCGCTGCAGTTAAACTTGATATTTGTTATATTTTATCAGTTTAACACTATTGAAGGCTAACGATAAATTATTCTTCATTATCTTAGTCATAATATTTCTTTTTGGGCTAGTTGAGCTCACCCTTTTGCTTTCATTGTTCTCTTCAGGAAATGAGAACGTAGTCGGGACTAGTCGGGGAACGGAGTGACGGTCCAGATGATATCATTAGTAGTCCTCACTATTCTATTAAATGGTGTGATAATAAATGTAATGAGAACTCAATTAAGTGTGAATATTGTCTATATGACAATATTTGTATTAAAACTCACAGCATACGTTTTGTCGTATTTTACACGACAGTTGTATTATTAAGTTGTATTTGAATTTTGTACCATGTATTTGGCGACTCAAGATGGGTGATGTATACCTATTTTGGGGGCGTTACATGGAACATCTCATCCGGGTAGGAGGTTTGTAGGATGCAGTAGATACAAGGTATAAATTGTTAATAATTGTATAATTTGCTTAATGTGAATGTGAATTTAATTTTTTTTAAATTACTTGTATATATATTTTGTACACATGATAATGTATAATTAGCTTAATGTTAATGTGGAGTTAATTTCTTGTTAAATTACTGATATATATATATATATATATATATATATTTATTACAGGATAATAATTCTTATTGTGGATTCTTTAAATGGTATAATGCCCCTTTTACCACAAGATCAAAGGAGGTTATTGATCGATTAAGAAATGAACTTCACAAAATTGATAGAAGGTTTAACATTTCAGTTGGGCATGAGGTGGAAATCAAGGAATTGGAGAGGGAAGTTAATACATCAAGACTTGATTAACAAATTAAATTAGAGAAAAAATTAATCTTGTTGCTCGTCATATCTTGGGTTTTATGCTTTCTCATCATGTATATGAAGTGAATTAGGAAGATTTAGATGAACCACAATGGATTGATTTTGGTATGCAGCTGAATGTAATGGTGACAATCTAGAAGTTGATTTTATAATTAGAAAGTAATGGATTGATTTTGGAATTATTATGTACTGGATTTATCCCTTTTGGTAGCTGAATGTAATGGACCTCCAGTTGGTAACTTTGTGTTTTAATGATGCTTTGTTATGTTTAATGAATTGTAATAAGGTTTAATGAGGCCTAACTTCAAAGACAGGGCATCAAGACAACTTTGTGTTAGTGTTACGTTAGTGGAGCCATATGAGACTATTTCCAAAACAGAGACATAACTGCATCAACATTACTGCAAAAAGACAGAGACATAATACTGTAGCTGTAACACCCCCAAAAATAGGTATACATCACCTATTTCGAGTCGCCAAATACATGGTACAAAATACAAATACAATCTTAAATATACAACAAGAGCTGTGAGTTTTAATACAAATATTGTCTTCTAGACAATATCCACTCTCAAAATAAGTCCTCATTACATTTATTATCACACTATTATATAGAATGGTGAGGACTACTAAGACACCATCTCGGACCGTCACTCCGTTCCCCGACTAGTCCCGCCACGTTCATTTCTGAAGAAACAGATGAAAGAAAGGGTGAGCTCAACTAGCCCAGTAAGAAATATTATGACTAAGATAATGCAAAATAAATTATCATTAGTCTTCAACAATGGTAAACTGATAAAATACAATATGTAAGACCCTAACTTATTATAAATAAAATTAAATTTCCTCTATTTATTATTTTGAAATAGTAAGAGTTGATTTGATTAATGTGGTTAGTTATGGGTAAAATGCGCAAATATTTCAAATATGCAAGTGGTTATAAAATATTCATTTTTATCGAAGAATATTCGTTTGGTCGTGGAATATTCTTACTGTCGGGGAATATTCGTATGACGGCGCAGCCTTGTGTGGGCCCCATAACGGAAAGCGATTGAATAAAGAAAACGACAAGTATAAGTTGTTTATAAATAACGGCGTAGTTGTTACCGTTAATACTGTTGGAATACCCGGTGGTTAAAACACGTGCTTTGCGGTATTACACCAATTATTGATTCTTACGTAGGAAGGCATTACTCAATAATTATTACGATGAATTCTTATTCAATATTTTATTTTATTGATTCAATAATTGCTACGTTGATATTTTTATATTATTGTTGTTTCAATAATTGTCACTACGATATTTTTATTATCGGATCAATAATTCATATTATTTGAATAATATTATTAGATAACATTATTGGCAATGTCTCAAAGTTACGTCAAGGAGAGGTTTGGTCACCTAATTATACATGATGAGGATAAATCCTTATTGGAAAATCCCTCTTTCCTAGGAACTACCTGGTTGTCAGTATTGTGATTCTGTAATATTATTTATGAATAATTAATTATTGATTTATATGATAAGGAAAATATTCATTTTATATGGATATAGATGGAGAAAATTTTTATGTGACAATTGTTGAAAAATTGTTATTTTATCTTTTTCGATAAATAATTCATTTAAATATATTATTATATTTTAATAATATAATAATGGTGATATTTTTACAATGAATGTGGGATATATGAGTATATGAGGAGGAGTATTTTTGTTACAATTAATGTTTAAAACATGTTAAACATGTCGGTGGACCCCATTTCTTGACTGAAATTGGTTTATAGCCCGTAAAATCGCCCGTTTGTGGATTTTGGTTAACTTTTGTTTGGAATTTGGAAAAACTTAAACTTACAAAGTTGTAGAGAATGGAATTTCCTATAGAAAAGACATGTGGTTTGAATTTTTCTGATAAAAGGGCTATTTATTATGAATTATTGAAATTTTGTAGTTCCGAAATAATTGATTTTTGAAAGTTTTAATTATTTTTTTTAAAGAAAAACGTTTTTTGCAATTAAGTTGGCCTCACATGTGATTTAAATGAGCTGAAATCAAATTTCAAAGGTGGGCTTGAATTTTTGTTAATTATATTATTAATTTATTAAATTTTCTGCTTTGATGTTCTAAGCATTTTCCTATAAATAGGGTGCTTAGGTTAGAATTGAAAATCACACCAAAAACTGAAATTCTCTTTCTCTCTCTATATTATCGAGCGTATTCTAGTGAGTATTTTGATACTTGAGTGTTCTTTATCTTGTGCAAGTTCCTTCAAAGACTTATATCCAGATTATTAAATTTAGAAGTCTGATCTTTTCAAGGTAAGGGATGTTATTTTTTAAAATGATATTATTTCTTCTAATATCATTATGCGGATTATTGGTAAGATTTTTCTTGTGAAATTCTTGTCTTTTAGTTATGGGAGTTCTTATTCACGATACAAGCCTTTATTCACGAATCGACACTTATTCACGTAAAATTAAATTTTTAGTTTTTGTCAAAATATCAATTATGGATACTAGCTTTGATTGTATCTATGTTTTGATCATTCTTGAATTTTACTTCACTACGTTTATTTATGAAGTATTTTTGAACTCGGATTGTTTAAAGTACGAATCCTTAATATTTGTTCTTTTGTTTCCTTTGGATTCGCTTTTCTTTAAAATATTTTTCATCATCCTCGGGTCTAAATGATGGTATTCTTGAATATCTTTTGGCTGTAGTTTAAAGATGGTTGATTTTTCTATGAATATCTTTGGCGTGTAGTGCAAAAGATGTATAGGTGTTGAGATGAACATGACGGTGATGAATATCTTTGGCACATGTAATGCAAAGATGAATATTTGATTCAAGATGAATATTGATTGATGTTACAGGGATAAAATATTGATGATGGACTTTTAAATTCATAGATTATAGTAGATCTCATTCTCTACGTAACTCTTCTATGAATTATTATTTCCGCTGCGAATATTGATCTCGAAACTTGTTGTCTATGTATTTTATCGATTTTTCCTGTTGAAGACTAACGATAATTTGTTCTATATTATCTTAGTCATAATATCTTTTCTTGGGCTAGTTGAGCTCACCCTTTTTCTTTTTGTTCCATTTTTCTTCTCAGGAGGCGAGAATGTAGCGAGTTCTAGTCGGGGAGTGGAATGATGGTTCTAGAAAGTTGTTTTAGTAGTCCTCACCATTTTTGTAAAATAATGTACCAATAATTATAATGAGGACTTATTTGGGTGTGAATATTGTCTAGACGGCAATATTTGTATTTAAACTCACAATTTTCATGTTGTATTAATAAAGTTGTAGTTTTTTTCTGTTCCATGTTATTGACGACTCAAAATGGGTGATGTATACCTATTTTGGGGGTGTCACACAATAGACATCAAGTTTAACTGCAGCGGAATAAGCAATCCATTAAAAGAGTCAAGTAGAGAATAAAATCTACTATCTTTTATGATTTAAAAGTTTTCATCACTTTTATCATTTGGGACTCGACTTAATAAATAATCCACATCATCAAATCATCCCCACTACAAGCCGAGGATATTATTTAGTATCACGACCACGAATTATCCATGCACTACGGGCCAAAGATAATCGTGTTTTCATCAAATCAGTCGATCATGCTATAAAATAATTGATCTTTGCTCCCTTGGTAGAAGAGAATCCATAGCCATAATCATACCAAAAGCATCCATCAATGCACTACACAGCCAATGAGGACTTTTTTCACATCATTTGTAACATTACGGTCATGATTATAAAGAATAATCCACAGTCATAATCATACCAAGTCCATCTATGCACCACTGTGTCATGAGATGACTTTCAACAAAATATAAACATGAGGATGATGATAATAATATAAGAATTCAATAAAACAAGTTCACGAATTAAATCATCCAGGAACTAATAACATCTAAATTGTCAACATGATACTTCTTTGTAGAGTAAAATTCAAGCATAATATTCATGCACCAAAAATAATTTGGACAGAAAAGAATCAATTTTTTGTCATGAATAGTACCCCATGAATAGTACTTCGAGAATAGTACCTCGTGAATAGTACCCCGACATGAAAAGTACTCCAAATACCCGAGTGAATAATATTCGGGTGAATAGTAATTTTGGTGAATATTAACCCATGAATAGTAACTCGTGAATAGTATTCTGGCATAAAAAGTGCCCCGAATACCCGAGTGAATAATACTAGAGTGAATAATAACTGGGTGGATAGTAACCAGTGAATAGTAACTCGTAAAAAAAATACCAAATAAAATGTTTTTTCGTATATCTGTGCTTTGTAAATATGTAAAAGACCCGAATCACGTTATTGAGTTAGAACCGGATGAGATAGCCGAAGACTTAACGTACGAGGAGGTACCTGTCAAGATCTTGGATAGGAAGGAGCATGTCTTACGTACAAAGGTCATACCACAAGTTAAAGTTTTGTGGAGAAACCATGCTATTGAGAAAATGACCTGGGAGTTGGAAACGGAAATAAAAGCGAGGTATCCTCACTTTTTGAAACACCGAATACGTCACGTCGATTCGAGGGACGAAATTTCATAAGGAGGGAAGGTTGTAAGACCCCAACTTATTATAAATAAAATTAAATTTCCTCTATTTATTATTTTGAAATAGTAAGGGTTGATTTGATTAATGTGGTTAGTTATGGGTAAAATGCACAAATATTTCAAATATGCAAGTGGTTATAAAATATTCATTTTATCGGAGAATATTCGTTTGGTCGTGGAATATTCTTATTGTCGGGGAATATTCGTATGATGGTAGTGACCTTGTGTGGGCCCATAACGAAAAACGATTGGATGAAGAAAGCGACAAGTATAAGTTGTTTATAAATAGCTTGGCGTAGTTATTACCAATTAATACTTTTGGAATACCGGTTGGTTAAAAACACGGTAGCTACGGTATTACAATAATTATTGATTCTTACGTAGGAAGGCATTACTCAATAATTATTACGATGAATTCTTGTTTAATATTTTATTTTATTGATTCAATAATTTTATGTTGATATTTTATATTATTGTTGTTTCAATAATTGTCACTACACGATATTTTCATTATCGGATCAATAATTCATATTATTTGAATAATATTATTAGATAACATTATTGGCAATGTCTAGAAAGTTACGTCAAGGAGAGATTTGGTCACCTAATTCAAGGCCGCCAAGAAGGAGAAATCCTTATTGGAAAGCCCCCTTTTCTTAGGGAGCACTTTTGTTTATCGAGATTGTGATCCTGTAATATTATTTGTGAATAATTAATTATTAATTTATATGATAAGGAAAATATTCATTTTATGTGGATATAGATGGAGAAAATTTTTATGTGATAATTGTTGAAAAATTGTTATGTTATCTTTTCTGATAAATAATTCATTTAAATATATTATTATATTTTAATAATATAATAATGGTGATATTTTTACAATGAATGTGGGATATATGAGTATATGAGGAAGAGGAGTATTTTTGTTACAATTAATGTTTAAACATGTTAAACATGTCGGTGGACCCCATTTCTTGACTAAAATTGGTTTATAGCCCGTAAAATCGTCCGTTTGTGGATTTCGGTCAACTTCTGTTTGGAATTTGGAAAAACTTAAACTTAAAAAGTTGTAGAGAATGGAATTTCATATGGAAAGGACATGTGGTTCGAATTTTTCTGATAAAAGGGCTATTTATTATGAATTATTGAAGTTCCGTAGTTGTGAAATAATTGATTTTTGAAAGTTTTAAATATTTTTTTTAAAGAAAAACGTTTTTTGCAATTAAGTTGGCCTCACATGTGATTTAAATGAGCTGAAATCAGATTTCAAAGGTGGGCTTAAATTTTTGTTAATTATATTATTAATTTATTAAAATTTTTGCTTTGGTGTTCTAAGCATTTTCCTATAAATAGGGTGCTTAGGTTAGAATTGAAAATCACACCAGAAACTGAAATTCTCTTTCTCTCTCTATATTATCGAGCGTATTCTTGTGAGTATTTTGATACTTTGAGTGTTGCTATACTGTGCAAGTTTTCTTCAGCACTATATCCGGTATTTCAGCTAGAAGTACAGTCTTTTCATGGTAAGGGATGTTATTTTTTTAAAATGATATTATTTCTTCTAATATCATTATGCCGGATTATTGGTAAGATTTTTCTTGTGAAATTCTTGTCTTTTAGTGTCGGGAGTTCTTATTCACGATATAAGCCTTTATTCACGATATCTGACCTTATTCACGAATCGACATTATTCACGGAAAAATTAAATTTTAGTTTTTTTCCAAAATATCGATTATGGATACTAGCTTTGATTGTATCCATGTTTTGATCATTCTTGAATTTTACTTCGCTACGTTTATTTATGAAGTATTTTTGAACTCGGATTGTTTAAAGTACGAATCCTTAATATTTATTCTTTTGTTTCACTGGATTCGTTTTCTTTAAAATATTTTTCATCATCCTCAGTCCTAAATGATGGTATTACTGAATATCTATGGCCTGTAGTTTAAAGATGGTTGATTTTTCTATGAATATCTTTGGCCCGTAGTGCAAAGATGTATAGGTGTTGAGATGAACATGACCAACTGATGAATATCTTTGGCCTGTAGTGCAAAGATGAATATTTGATTCAAGATGAATATTGATTGATGTTACAGGGATAAAATATTGATGATGGACTTTTAAATTCATAGATTATAGTTGATCTCATTCTCTACGTAACTCTTCTATGAATTATTATTTCCGCTGCGAATATTGATCTGAAACTTGTTGTCTATTTTATTTTATTAGATTTTTCCCTGTTGAAGACTAACGATAATTTGTTCTATATTATCTTAGTCATAATATTCTTTACTGGGTTAGTTGAGCTCACCCTTTTCCTTTTTGTTCCATTTTTCTTCTCAGGAGGCGAGAATGTAGCGAGTTCTAGTCGGGGAGTGGAATGATGGTTCTAGAAAGTTGTTTTAGTAGTCCTCACCATTTTTGTAAAATAATGTACCAATAATTATAATGAGGACTTATTTGGGTGTGAATATTGTCTAGACGGTAATATTTGTATTTAAACTCACAGTTTTCGTGTTGTATTAATAAAGTTGTAGTTTTTTTCTGTACCATGTTATTGACGACTCAAAATGGGTGATGTATACCTATTTTGGGGGCGTCACAGTTGGTATTAGAGCTTAGGGATATGATCTCTGGCGTAGATCGGGGAATAGAACTAGGAGGGGAGAGACGAGTAAATCCTTCGCTAGTGTGTCTTACCTAAGCTTATTTGTTAGTTGGTCAGTATATAGGGATATTATGTGATATGTTGATTTCCTTAATTAGCCCTTGTTTTATGGCGATGTTAAGAATGTCGATTGAGAATGTTAATGATGGAGTAAATGAGACCGTGGAGACACCTTTGCTCACCAATGAGGAGAATGTGCAACAGGCAGACAATGTTCCTCCTGTGAACAACACCACTGAGCAGATAATGACGACGGGATGTTTAGAAGCTTTTTGCAGTTCATGCAAAATCAGACGAGGGAGACTCGTGTACAAAATACAGTGGAAATGATAACAACGCATACGGTTTATTACACCAAGCGATTCAAAGAGTTGGGACCACGAGTGCGGGGAAAGCTGGATCCGATTAAAGGCGAGAGGCGTGGGTCAAATAAATTACGAAGATATTCGATGTCTTGGGATGCGGCGGAGGAGCGAAGGTTCCATTCGCCACTTTTATGTTCCAGTAATGAGGCGATTCTTGGTGGAAATCATGAAGCATACCCATCTACCCACTCAAAGATGTCTTGGGAGACATTTCAAAAGCTATTCAATGACAAGTACTTTTCTGAAAGTATTCGTCATATGAAGGAAGTGGAGTTTATTAGGTTGGAACAAAACAATATGATGGTGTCCCAGTATGAGGTGAAGCTTGCAGAGTTATCCATGTTTGCACCTCATTTGGTGGAGAATGAGGAACGTATGACGTGGATGTTTCTGAGAGGTTTGAAACCCGGCATACGTCAATATCTCATTTCTCATAAATTTTCTCTCTATTCAGATGTTGTCAACAGGGCTCAATTGTTAGAGCAAGATAACGAGTACGTTCAACCGAGGGACCACAACCAGGATCATACCGGTGACAACAATCATCAGAATAACGATAACCAGCAGAGAAAGAAAAATACGGACAAAAGCGGCAACCACTCTGGTGGTAATCATGGCCATGAGAATAGAAGAAGCGAGTCGGGAGGAGATTTTAAAAAGAGGAGATTCAACAATGACCATGTGAAAACGTCGACTCCAGTGATGAATTGTTTTAAGGAGGAGAGCGACCACCGGTCAGTATCTTTATAAATGTGGAAAAGAGGGACATATCACCAAACCGCTTGCTCACAGCAGTTCAAGGTATGTTATAATTATGGAAAGGAAGGACATATCGCTCAAGATTATCTTGTAGCAAAACCAAGTCCGGTGAGGATGGTGACTCAAAAGGTCATCCCGAGAAAAGTCAAAGTCAGCAGTTCACGGAAGAAGCGTTTGTCATGATTGGTCAAAATCGAGGAACCCAAACGAGGTGATCACGGGTAAGCTAATCATAAATTCTTGTGAAATTTATACCTTACTTTATACCGGTGTTACCCATTCATTTATCTCTCCTGCTTGTGCTCAACGTTTAAACTTAACTCCAGAGAAATTAGACTTTGATTTATCTGTGGAGACTCCGTTAGGAGAAACTTTCATCACATCCACTATTTATAAATCTTGTTTGATCCAAGTTGGCACCATCACATTACCTGTTGACCTTATCTCTTTAAAGATACTTGTTTTTGATGTGATTTTAGGGATTGATTGGTTAACTACTCATCATGCCAAAATTGATTGTTTTCGTAAGGTTGTTAGTTTTCATATTCCTAACCAACTTTGTTATGCAATTCAAGCAACTAAACCATTAAAATCAATCATTGTCATATCTAGTCATAAAGCTATTCGTTTATTAAAAAACGGATATCAAGCTTTCTTAGCCCATGTTATGGATTTGAATAAAGACACGTCAGATTTGAATAATATTCCTGTTGTTAGTAAATTTTCTGACGTGTTTCCTAAAGAACTTCGGTTTACCCCGTAAGCGTAAAGTTGAATTCTTTATTGATCTTGAACACGATACAAAGCCCATTTCTAAAACCCCATATCGAATGGCTCTATTGAACTTCGGGAGTTAAAGATCCAACTACGGGGAGTTGTTGGACATCGGTTTCATTAATCCTAGTACATCTCCTTGGGGTGCTCTGTTTTATTTGTAAAGAAGAAAGAGCGGGAGTATGCGACTTTCATATTGACTATCAAGAATTGAACCATGTCACCATCAAGAATAAGTATCCAGTTGCCTCGTATTGATGACACTGTTTGACGATTGCAAGGAGCATAATTCTTTTCGGGAGATCGATCTTCATTACGGATATCATCGGTGAAGATTAGAAGGCGAGGATATTCAAAGGCGCCTTGAGAACTTCGTCGATGGGCATTATGAATTTTTAGTCATGTCTTTTGGATTGACTAATGCTCCTGCTTGACTTTCATGGATATGATGACCAAGTATTCAAGGACTATTTGGATCGATTCGTTGTTGTTGTCTTTATTGATGACATTCTCATATATTCCAAAGCCGTGAAGATCATGAGCACCATTTGAAGTTGGTACTCAAAGGCTTCATGAAAATAAGCTATATGCTAAGTTGAAGAAATGAATCTGTCTTGAGATAGCATTTTTCTATCAAAACATTATCATTTGAAGATTGAGGAATAGTTAGAACAACGAAATCGATGAATGATTTGGTTATTTGAGATTATGGAAGGATTTTCTTGAATCGCTACTCCATTGTGGTGTGGAAAGATACAAAATTTTGGAGCGAGGAATAAAGAGTTTTCAAGAGCTCAAAGGAGACTCATTTTCGGCACTTGTTACGACAATACCATTTGTTATGATTTGTTATATATTTTAAGACCCCAACTTTTATGAATAAAGATGATTTTTCTATAATTATCATTTTTGAATATTATGGAATGAATTTGTTATAATGTTATAGTTGTGGGTAGTATTTATAAATTACGCAAAGTATGCAAGTTGTTATATTATATTCGATTGGTGGTGAGAATATTCCTTTTAGCGAGGAATATTTACAACAGTATAATCATTGGTGGATCCTGAAATTAAAAGCGACAAAAATATATTTATAAAATAACGGCGGAAGTTTTCACAATTAATCTTATTGAACTACTCGGTAGTAAAAATACGATGTCTGGCGTGGTTGCATAGTAACACACGGTATTGATTATTGATGCTTACGTGAGAAGTCACTCGGTTATACTCAATTATTACTACGATAATTCTTTGCATCATATCTCTCATATTATTGATTCGATTATTGTCACGATTATCATTTTGCATAATATTTTATTTTATTAAATCAATAATTGAGGCGGCAAAGTTATTCATATTATTAAATTGCAATATTTACAATGTCTAGAAGTTTTGTCGAGGAGATGTTTGGTCACTAATTGCGGCATGATAGGGAAAAATCCTTATTGGAAAGCCCCTCTTTCACAGGAGCGACACTGGTTGATAAATATTATAAGTTATAATATTAATGATGAATGTTATTAAAATTGAAGTTGTGCTCGGGAGTTGAATTTGGAGACGCAGACATGATATTTGAGTCGGAGACGATGAAATTAGTAAAATAGACTATAAACACAAAATTTTCCGGATTTTACTATTTGGTCGAAAAAAGTCAACAGTTGAC
Organism: Panax ginseng; assembly: GCA_020205605.1. NCBI lineage: Eukaryota > Viridiplantae > Streptophyta > Magnoliopsida > Apiales > Araliaceae > Panax > Panax ginseng. The sequence continues at coordinate 30,070,893 of CM035149.1, forward strand.
TTTTTTAGGAAAAATCAAACTTTGAAATTTCAAAATTTATATTTTGATAAAATAGTTTCATTGTGTTGGAATTATTTGTGTTAGTGAAAATCGACATTTATTCGATAATAATTGATGTCTGGAGGTTATATTGACGATCGGGTATTCACTTAGGATAAATGAGAAATTGATTGCTATTATTTCACATGATTATAACTATTTGTTCACATGTGTATATTATTATTTCACATTCTTGTTACTATTAGGGAGTTGGTGCAAGATTGATAATACTTGCATGATTAAGTTAAAAATGGAGTTATAGATGGAGTCTTATCTTTGTAATTCGTATTTTCACATGTATCTAGAACTATTGATTTACATGATTTACTATTGAATCACATTATTTACTATTAGGGGAGGTGGTCCAAGTTTGATAATACTTGCATGACTAAATTAAAAATAAAGAAAAGGTTGGAGGTATTGTACTGTAATTTTTCGAGCCCCAAAACGTGCAATTATTGAAACTATATTTTTCTATAAATAGAAGCTCATTATTCCTTTATTTCTCACCAATTCACTAAAGCTATAGAGCAATTATTATAGAGAGAAATTATAGAGAGAAAATCGTAGAAGAAGAGAAGCTGCTACCACCTCTACTCTACTCTCTATATCCGGTTTCTTTCAAAGGTAAGGGGTATTATTTCTTTTGTATTCATGAAGAGAACTTACATTATTCCATTTTTTATTATTATGTTGGAATATCACACATCATACTTTCTGCAGGACTGGTTAAAATCTTTATTATTACTGTTGGAATATCCGAAATGCATGCTTTCTGCAGGACTGGTTTACATCTTTATTATTAATTTATTACATTTGGAACATCTATATGATTGTGAATTTCACGACCTAGTTCCATTATTTAGTATTCTATTGGAATAACTTTATACATGAGAAATACCGCATGCATGGTGATTTCTGTTGTTATTCCATTCCTTATTATTATTACATTGGAACATCCACATGCATCATGCGTATTCACTTTGACTGGTTCCGTTATTTATTATTCTATTGGAATAACTTTTATCATCAAAGTCACCGCATGCATGGTGATTTCTTTTATTATTCCATTCTTTATTATACTTAGTTGGTTAAAATTTTGACTTATACTCCATGAAATTAGTGGAATATTCTTGATATTTGCGCTTCATCGATATCTTTTCATGGAAATATTCTTACGAGCATTCTTGAATTTTACTTTCTAAAAAGTATCATGTTGACAATTTGGGCGTTATTAGTTCTTGAATAAATTAATTCTTGAACTTGTTTTATTGAATTCTTATAATTGTCATCATCCTCATGTTTATATTTTTTTTGAAAGTCATATGTGGCTTTGTAGTGCATAGATGGACTTGGTATGATTATGACCGAGGATTATTCGGTGTAATCATGGTAGTAATGTTACAAATGATGTGGTAAAAGTCCTCATTGGCCCGTAGTGCATTGATGGATGAGTTGTTGGCATGATCATGACCATTGATGAATACATGAATGTCCTTGGCCGTAGTGCATGGATAATTGTGGTCGTGATACTAAAGAATATCCTTGGCCGTAGTAGTGCGAGAGGTGATTCGATGATGTGGATTATTTAATAAATTTGAGTCGGTGATAAAAGTGATGAAAAATCTTTTAAATCATAAAAGATAGTAGATTTTATTCTCTACTTGACTCTTTTAATGGATTGCTTGTTCATTGTGATTAAACTTGATGTCTATTGTATTTTATCGGTTTAACATTGTTGAAGACTAATGATAATTTATTACGCATTATCTTAGTCATAATATTTCTTCTTGGGCTAGTTGAGCTCACCCTTTTACTTTCATTGTTCTCTTGAGAAATGAGAACATAAGCGGGGACTAGTCGGGGGGAGCGTGGTGACGGTCTAGAGGATAACATTAGTAGTCCTCACTATTCTGTTAAATAGTGTGACAATAAATGTAATAAGGACTTATTCTGAGTGTGGATATTGTCTAGAAGATAATATTTGTATTAAAATTCATAGCTCTTTTGTTATATATTAAAGATTGTATTTGTATTTTGTACCATGTATTTGGCGACTCAGGATAGGTGATGTATACCTATTTTGGGGGCGTCACAGTTGGTATCAAAGCTTAGGGATATGATCCCTGGCTAAGATGTGAGACAAGAACTTGGATGGGAGAGACGGAGAATTCCTTCGCTAGTATGGCCTATCTAAGTTATTTGGTATTTAATTGGTCGGTCAGAGTATAGAGATAATATGTGATATATTAATTAACCCTTATTTTGTGGCAGTATTTGAAAATGGCATCCGAGAATGTTGAGAACATCAATGGAGCACAGGAGACCGTTGAGTCTCCACAGATCAATAACCAGGACAATGTGCATGCGAGGAAGGCGACAATCCTCATGCAAACAAACAACAACCTTGACCAAATGATGAGCGATGGAATGTTCGAGGCTTCATGCAATTCATGCGACATCGGTGAGGCGACTCATCCAAAATACGGTGGAAACACTTGGCAAACTCTCGGACGGTCACCGCCTTGAAGCAGTTCGAGGGCTGGGACCACCAGGAGTTTTTGGAAGCCAAAACTTCTTAAAGGCGGAGACATGGATAAAAGCAGATCAACAAGATATTTGATGTCTTGGGTTGCTCCGACGAGCAAAAGGTTCCCTTCGCCACCTTCATGTTGCGGGCAGAGGCAGATTATTGGTGGGAATCTGTAAAGCTTACCCAACCTGTCGCACTGAAGATGCCTTGGGAGAAGTTTCAAGAAGCATTCAACGACAAGTACTTTCCAAAAGTATTCGTCATATGAAAGAGGTAGAGTTCATTAAACTAGAGCAAAACAACATGGCCGAGTGTCGCGATCTGAAGCCAAGTTTGTTGAAATTTATTCCGGTTTGCGTCCCATTTGGTTGATAATGAGGAGAGAATAGCGCGAATGTTTCTAAGAGGTTTAAAACCGAGATCGTCGATATCTTATCTCTCATAAAGCTGTATTTGTATTAGGATGTTGTTAATAGGGCTCGATTATTGGGAGCGATAATGAGTCAACCCAACTAAAGAAGAAGCGCATTAAAAAAATGATAATACCGGTGAGAAGCGATCATCGAGCGGTGACAACAAGCGTGGAGGAATCGGCATGCGAAATGGTAACCACTTGATGGTGGTAATTGGGGCCAAAACAATAAGAATGGACATTTCAAGAAGAGGAGATTCAACAATGATGGAAAGGCGTCATACTGACACCGTTGTGAAGGAAGGAGAGCGACCACTATTATTCAAATATGGAGGGAGGGACACATTAGTCAAAGCGTGCGATCTTTGTCCAAAGCATGTTATAATTATGGAAGAGAAGGTCACCTAGCCCAATTTTGTCGTTCACCGAAGACAAGTTCAGCTAGGATAGAGGCACCAAAGGCCATCCAGAAAAGTCAAAGCCGGTAGTGCAAGGGAAAGCGTTTGTTGTAACCTCCCAGAAAGCAAGGAACCCAGACGAGGTCATCATGGGTAAGCTTATCATAAACTCTAGCGAAGTCTATACCTTATTTGATACTGGTTCTACCCATTCTTTTATTTCTCCTACTTGCGCTCAACGTTTAAATTTGACTCCGGAGAAATTGGACTTTGACTTATCTATTGAAACTCCACTGGGAGAAACCTTCATTACGTCCACTGTTTATAAGTCTTGTTTAGTTCAAATCGGTACCCTCACATTACCTGTCGATCTTATTTCATGTAAAATACTTGCATTTGACGTGATTCTAGGGATTGATTGGTTAACTACTCATCATGCAAAAATTAATTATTTTTCATAATTTTGTTAGCTTTCATATTCCTAACCAACTTATTATGCGAATTCAAGTAACCAAACAATTAAAATCAATCACTATCATCTCAAGCCATAAAGCTATTCGTTTATTGAAAAACGAATGTCAAGCTTTCTTAGCTCATGTCACGGATCTAAATAAAAATCGTCGGTTTTGAATGATATTTCTATTGTTAATGAATTTCTGGCGTATTCACTGAAGAACTTCTGGCCTACCCGAGGCGTGAAATTGAATTTTGTATCGACCTTGAACCGGTACAAAACCTATTTCCAAAGCCCATATCGAATGGCTCTTATTGAACTTGAGGAGTTAAAGACCCAGCTGCGAGGAATTGTTAGACATCGGTTTCATTTGTCCTAGTACGTCTCCTTGGGGTGCTCACATTACTATTCGTGAAAAAGAAAGATGGGAGTATGCGACTTTGTATTGATTATCGGGAGTTGAACCAAGTCACCATCAAAAATAAGTACCCATTACCGCGTATTGATGACTGTTTGACCCGATTACAAGGAGCCAAATTATTTTCAAAGATTGATCTTCGATTTCGGTTATCACCGATTGAAGATTAGAATCGATGACATTCAAAAAGGCGGCTTTCGGAACTCGATGCGGGTATTATGAATTCTAGTCATGTCTTTTGGATTGACTAATGCTCCTCTTTGCCTTTATGGATATGATGAAGCCAAAGTATTCAAGGAATATTTGGATCACTTTGTGGTCGTCTTCATTGATGACATCCTTACTTTTATTCAAAAGCCGTGAAGATCATGAGCAACACTTGAAATTTGATACTCCAAAAGCCGTGAATATAAGCTTTATGCGAGTTGAAGAAATGCGAGTTTGGCTTGAGGAAGTAGCATTCCTTGGGCGCGTGGTGTATCAAGTCATAGAATATCATTGACCCCACAAAGATTGAAGCTATTCAAAGCTAGGAGCAACCTAAATCGATGGCCGAAATCGTAGCTTTCTCGAACATTTGGTTATTATCGGAGATTCGTAGAAGGGTTTTCTCGAATCGCTACTCTCCCTTAACTTCGGTGCTAACACGAAAGATACAAAATTTGGTTGGAGCGAGGAATGTGAGAAGAGTTTTCAAGAACTTAAGAGGAGACTCATTTTGACTGTTACGACAATACCATCTGGATCGGAGGATTTGTCATCTCTGATGATGCTTGGCAAAAGGTTAGGTTGTATTCTCATGCAACATGGGAAAGTCATAGGCCTCACGACAACTCAAAGAATATGAGAGGAATTATCCTACTCATGATCTAGAGTTAGCGTGATCGTTTTTTTGCACTAAAGATTTGGAGGCATTATTTGTATGGGGAGAAAGTGGAGAACTTTATGGATCATAAAAGCCTCAAATATTTCTTCACTCAAAAGGAACTCAACATGCGTGATGGCGTTGGCTTGAACTATTGAAAGATTATGATCATACCATCAATACCATCACGGAAAAGCGAGCGTGGTAGGTGGCGCATTAAGTAGAAGATCATATCTTGCGTCTGAGTGCGATATTGTCAATATGAAAAGCCCATTTTGTATGACTTGCAAAGGATGGAGATAGAGATAAAGACTCCGAGGACCCACGTGATGATGGCGAATATCTGAGTAGAAGAGCGACTTTAATCGATAAAGGTTAAAATTTGCTCAAGCTCTGAGACACAGAACCGATCGTCGTATGAGAAAGAAAGTGCAAGAAGGTCTGCTATCTAGGAAGCAAGAATCGATGATGAAGGAATACTTTGAGTTAACTCTAGACTTTGTATTCTAACGACCACGAGTTAAAGTATAAAATCATGATGGAGGCGCACAATACACCGTTTGCAATCTATCCTGGGAGTACCAAAATGTATCGTGATCTTCGACATACATTTTGGTGGAGCAATATGAAAAGAGAGATAGCGGGGTTTATCTCAAGGTGTCTAACTTGTCAACGAGTCAAGGCGGAACATCAAATGCCAAAAGGTCCATTGCAACCACTTGAAATTCCAGAATGGAAGTGGGAGCACATTACCATGGATTTCGTTACTGGTCTTCCCAAGGTTTCTCAAGGTATAGATGCGATTTGGGTCATTGTTGATAGATTGACCAAGTCTGCTCATTTCTTATCGATACGAGAAACTTATACACTTGAACGTCTTATTAGCATATATATAAACTAGATTGTAAGATTGCATGGTATGCCAGTATCCATAGTTTCTGATCGAGACCCAAGATTCACTTCAAGATTTTGGGTTAGTTTGCAAAAAGCTATGGAGCGCAGATTTACGATTTAGTTGACATATTATCCTCGGGGCGGACGGACAATCGGAGAGGACTATTCAAACTCTTGAAGATTTATTAAGACTCTGTGTCCTTGACTTGAGGAAGTTGGGACAAGTTCTTACCATTGGTGGAGTTTTCCTACAACAACGAGTTATCAAAGCAAGTATTGGCATGGCTCCATTCGAGGCGTTGTATGGAAGAAAGTGTCATTCTCCAGTATATTGGGATGAGGTGGGTGAAGCAACGTTGTTGGGACCGGATTTGGTACGTATGACTAAGAAAAAGATTCAAACAATCCGACAACGTATAAAAATCTCACAAGATCGACAAAAGAGTTATGCTGATCTTCATCGAAAGGACGTGGAATTCGATATTGGAGATCATGTGGTGTTACGTGTTGCTCCATGGAAAGGAGTTACGAGATTTGGAAAGAGAGAAAAGCTCAATCCTCGATTCATTGGCCCATTTTTAATCCTCGATCGAGTAGAAGCGTAGGCGTATAGACTCGCTTTACTGCCAAGTATGTCTCGTGTTCATAACGTTTTTAATATATCCATATTACGTAAATATGTGGAAGACCCGAACCACATTATTGAATTAGAACCGGACATGATAGAGGAAGATTTAACGTATGAAGAGTTACCTGTTAAAATCTTGGATAAGAAGGATCATATTCTACGCTCCAAGGTTATACCTCAAGTCAAAGTTTTGTGGAGAAACCACGACGTGGAAGAAATGACTTGGGAGTTAGAATCTGAGATGAAGTTAAGATATCCTCACCTATTCGACATACCAGGTACGTACCCTAATTTCGAGGGCAAAATTTCATAAGAAAGGGAGGTTGTAAGACCCCAACTTTTATGAATAAAGATGATTTTTCTATAATTATCATTTTTGAATATTATGGAATGAATTTGTTATAATGTTATAGTTGTGGGTAGTATTTATAAATTCTGCAAAGTATGCAAGTTGTTATATTATATTCGATTGGTCGAAGAATATTCGTTTTAGCGGGGAATATTAAATACAATGGCCAGCAATCATTGGTGGACCCTAATGAGAATTATTGTCGGATTGAAAAAATGACAAAATATATTTATAAAATAACGGCGGAAGTTTTACTGAATTAATCTTTGTTGAACTACTCGGTAGTAAAAGTACGATGAATGTCATGTGGTTGCATAGTAGCTGCGGTATTGATTATTGATGCTTACGTGAGAAATCACTTAGTTATACTCAATTATTACTACGATAATTCTTTGCATCATATCTCTCGTATTATTGATTCGATTATTGTCACGATATCATTTGCATAATATTTTATTTTATTAAATCAATAATTGAGGCGACAAAGTTATTCATATTATTAAATTGCGATATTTATAATGTCTAGAAGTTACATCGAGGAGAGGTTTGGTCACCTAATTGCGTGCCCGATAGGAGAAATCCTTATTGAAAGCCCCTCTTTCACAGGAGCGACACTGGTTGATAAATATTGTGAGTTATAATATTAATGATGAATGTTATTAAAATTGAAGTTGTGCTCGGAGTTGAATTTGGAGAGCGCAGACGTGATATTTGAGTCGGAATGATGAAATTAGTAAAATAGACTATAAACACAAAATTTTCCCGGATTTTTACTATTTGGTGAAAAAAAAGTCAGCATTGACTTTTTGGGAAAAGTCAAACTTGAAATTTCAAAATTTATATTTTTGATAAAAATAGTTTCATTGTGTTGGAATTATTTGTGTTAGTGAAAATTAACATTTATTTCGATAATAATTGATGTCTGGAGGTTATATTGACCAATCGGATATTTCACCGGATAAATGAGCAATTGATTGCTATTATTTCACATGATTATAACTATTTGTTCACATGTGTATACTATTGTTTCACATTCTTGTTACTATTAGGGGAGTTGGTGCAAGATTGATAATACTTGCATGACTAAGTTAAAAATGGAGGTATAGATGGAGAGTCTTATCTTTGTAATTCGTATTTTCACATGTCTAGAACTATTGATTCACATGATTTACTATTGAATCACATTATTTACTATTAGAGGAGGTGGTGCAAGTTTGATAATACTTGCATGACTAAATTAAAAATAAAGAAAAGGTTGGAGGTATTGTACTGTAATTTTTTGAGCCCCAAAATGTGCAATTATTGAAACTATATTTTTCTATAAATAGAAGCTCATTATTCCTTTATTTCTCACCAATTCACTAAAGCTATAGAGCAATTATTATAGAGAGAAATTGTAGAGAAAATCGTAGAAGAAGAAGAAGCTCTTACCTCACTACTCCTATATCCGATTTCTTTCAAAGGTAAGGGTATTATTTCTTTTGTATTCATGAAGAGAACTTACATTATTCCAAATTTATTATACGTTGGAATATCTGTTTGTGCTTTCTGTAGGACTGGTTTTGTCTTTATTATTACGTTGGAATATCACGCATATGTGCTTTACGTCGGACTGGTTACATCTTTATTATTCATTTATTACATTGGAACATCCCGCTTGATTGTGAATTTCACGACTTGGTTCCGTTATTTAGTATTCTATTGGAATAACACATCATGCAATACCGCATGCATGGTGATTTATGTTGTTATTTCATTCCTTATTATTACATTTGGAACATCCATGCCGGTGCGTATTACACTTTGACTGGTTCCGTTATTTATTATTACATTGGAATAACTCCGCATACATGTGAAATACCGCATGCATGGTGATTTTTTTGTTATTCCATTCTTTATTATACTCGGTTGGTTAAAATTTTGACTTTATACTCCATGAAATTAGTGGAATATTCTTGATATTTGCGCTTCATCCGATATCTTTTCATGGAAATATTCTTACGAGCATTCTTGAATTTTACTTTACAAAGAAGTATCATGTTGACAATTTGGGCGTTATTAGTTCCTGAATAAATTAATTCTTGAACTTGTTTTATTGAATTCTTATATCATTGTCATCATCCTCATGTTTATATTATTTTTGAAACTCATAGCTCTTTTGTTATATATTAAAGATTGTATTTGTATTTTGTACCATGTATTTGGCGACTCAAGATAGGTGATGTATACCTATTTTGGGGGCGTCACAACAACGATGCTTCAGGCAAAGGGTTAGGATGTGTTCTCATGCAACGTGGGAAAGTCATAGCCTATTCCTCACGACAACTTAAAGAATATGAGAGGAATTATCCTACTCATGATCTAGAGTTGGCAGCAGTCGTTTTCGCGCTAAAGATTTGGAGGCATTATCTATATGGAGAGAAAGTGGAGATATATTCAGACCATAAAAGCCTCAAATATTTCTTCACCCAAAAGGAACTCAACATGCGACAACGACGTTGGCTCGAGCTATTAAAAGATTATGACCACACTATTTAATACCATCCTGGAAAAGTAAACGTGGTAGCTGACGCATTGAATAGAAGATCATATGTAGGAACGAGTGCGATGATGTCAAGTATACGCATAAAACCAACTTTAATCGATGAAGTTAAAGTTGCTCAAGCCACCGACCCGGAGCTGATGCGTATGAAGAAGAAAGTACAAGAAGGTGTTATTTCGAAAACGAGAATCGATGAAAAAGGAACATTTGCAATCCATCCTGGAAGTACCAAAATGTATCGTGATCTTCGACATACATTTTGGTGGAATAACATAAAGAGAGAGATCGCGAAGTTTATCTCGAGGTGTTTAACTTGTCAATGTGTAAAGGCGGAGCATCAAGTGCCTAAGGGTCCATTGCAACCACTTGAGATTCTAAAATAGAAGTGGGAACACATTACCATGGATTTCGTTATGGGTCTTCCCACGATTTCTCAAGGCATAAATGCTATTTGGGTTATTGTTGATAGATTAACCAAGTCTGCTCATTTCTTGCTGATATGGGAGACTTATTTGCTTGAACGTCTTGCTCATATGTATGTAAATGAGATTGTGAGATTGCATGGCATGCCAGTAACCATAGTTTTGGATCGTGACCCAAGATTTACTTCACGATTTTGGGTTAGCTTGCAAAAAGCTATGGGCATGGATTTACGATTCAGTTTGGCATACCATCCTCAAACGGACGGACAATCAGAGACGACTATTCAAACTCTTGAAGATTTATTAAGACTCTGTGTCCTAGACTTCAAAGGGAGTTGGGATAAGTATTTACCATTGGTGGAATTCTCCTACAACAATAGTTATCAAGCAAGTATAGGTGTGGCTCCATTCGAAGCATTGTATGGACGAAAGTGTCGCTCTCCAGTATGTTGGGATGAGGTGAGTGAAGCAACATTATTGGGACCAGAGTTGGTACGTATGACTACGGAAAAGATCCAAATGATTCAACAACGTATACAAATGGCTCAAGATCGACAAAAGAGTTATGCGGATCTTCATCGAAAGGACGTGGAATTTAGTATTGGGGATCATGTATTGTTGCGTGTTGCCCCATGGAAGGGAGTTACAAGATTAGGGAAGAGAGAAAGCTCAATCCATGATTTATTGGTCCATTTGATTCTCGCCAGGAAGTAGGAAATGTAGCCTATAGACTTGCGTTACCTCCAAGTATGTCTCGTGTTCATAATGTTTTTCATATATCTGTGCTTTGTAAATATGTGAAAGACCCGAACCACGTTATTGAGTTAGAAGCGGATGAGATAGCCGAAGACTTAATGTACGAGGAGGTACCTGTCAAGATCTTGGATAGGAAGGAGCATGTCTTATGTACAAAGGTCATACCACAAGTTAAAGTTTTGTGGAGAAACCATGCTATTGAGGAAATGACATGGGAGTTGGAAACGGAAATGAAAGCGAGGTATCCTCACCTTTTTGAAACACCAGGTACGTACGTCAATTTCGAGGACGAAATTTCATAAGGAGGGGAGGTTGTAAGACCCCAACTTATTATAAATAAAATTAAATTTCCTCTATTTATTATTTTGAAATAGTAAGGGTTGATTTGATTAATGTGGTTAGTTATGGATAAAATGCACAAATATTTCAAATATGCAAGTGGTTATAAAATATTCATTTTTATCGGAGAATATTCGTTTGGTCGTGGAATATTCTTACTGTTGGAGAATATTCGTATGACGGCGCATCCTTGTGTGGGCCCCATAACGAAAAGCAATTGGATGAAGAAAACGACAAGTATAAGTTATTTATAAATAACGGCGTAGTTGTTACCGTTAATACTTTTGGAATACCCGGTGGTTAAAACACAGTAGCACACGGTATTACAATAATTATTGATTCTTATGTAGGAAGGCATTACTCAATAATTGTTACAGTAGTTACTGTTCAATATTTTATTTTATTGATTCAATAATTTCTACGTTGATATTTTATCTTATTGTTGTTTCAATAATTGTCACTACACAGTATTTTCATTATCAGATCAATAATTCATATTATTTGAATAATATTATTAGATAACATTATTGGCAATGTTTAGAAAGTTCTGTCTAAGGAGAGATTTGGTCACCTAATTGCGCCCCAGTAAGGAGAAATCCTTATTGGAAAGCCCCCTCTTTCTTGGGAACTGCCTGTTTGTCAGTATTGTGATCCTATAATATTATTTGTGAATAATTAATTATTGATTTATATGATAAGGAAAATATTCATTTTATGTGGATATAGATGGAGAAAATTTTTATGTGACAATTGTTGAAAAATTGTTATGTTATCTTTTCTGATAAATAATTCATTTAAATATATTATTATATTTTAATAATATAATAATGGTGATATTTTTATAATGAATGTGGGATATATGAGTATATGAGGAAGAGGAGTATTTTTGTTACAATTAATGTTTAAACATGTTAAACATGTCGGTGGACCCCATTTCTTGACTAAAATTGGTTTATAACCCGTAAAATTGCCCGTTTGTGGATTTCGGTCAACTTCTGTTTGGAATTTAGAAAAACTTAAACTTACAAAGTTGTAGAGAATGGAATTTCATATGGAAAAGGCATGTGGTTTAATTTTTTCTGATAAAAGGGCTATTTATTATGAATTATTGAAATTCCGTAGTTGTGAAATAATTGATTTTTGAAAGTTTTAATTATTTTTTTTAAAGAAAAACGTTTTTTGCAATTAAGTTGGCTTCACATGTGATTTAAATGAGCTAAAATCAGATTTCAAAGGTGGGCTTGAATTTTTATTAATTATATTATTAATTTATTAAATTTTCTGCTTTGGTGTTCTAAGCATTTTCCTAGAAATAGGGTGCTTAGGTTAGAATTGAAAATCACACCAGAAACTGAAATTCTCTTTCTCTCTCTATATTATCGAGCGTATTCTTGTGAGTATTTTGATACTTTGAGTGTTCTTTATCTTGTCTGCAAGTTTTCTTGAGACTATATCCGGTATTCCAGCTAGAAGTACAGTCTTTTCATGGTAAGGGATGTTATTTTTTTAAAATGATATTATTTCTTCTAATATCATTATGCTTGGGATTATTAGTAAGATTTTTCTTGTGAAATTCTTGTCTTTTTAGTGTTTGGGGTTCTTATTCACGTATACTCAAGACTATTATTCACGAATACGACACTATTCACGAAAAAATTAAATTTTTAGTTTTTGTCCAAAATATCGATTATGGATACTAGCTTTGATTGTATCCATGTTTTGATCATTCTTGAATTTTACTTCGCTACGTTTATTTATGAAGTATTTTTGAACTCGGATTGTTTAAAGTACGAATCCTTAATATTTGCTCTTTTGTTTCACTGGATTCGTTTTCTTTAAAATATTTTTCATCATCCTCAGTCCTAAATGATGGTATTACTGAATATCTTTGGCCTGTAGTGCAAAGATGGTTGATTTTTCTATGAATATCTTTGGCTCGTAGTGCAAAGATGTATAGGTGTTGAGATAAACATGACCAACTGATGAATATCTTTGGCCTGTAGTGCAAAGATGAATATTTGATTCAAGGTGAATATTGGTTGATGTTACAGGGATAAAATATATTGATGATGGACTTTTAAATTCATAGATTATAGTAGATCTCATTCTCTACGTAACTCTTCTATGAATTATTATTTTCGCTGCGAATATTGATCTGAAACTTGTTGTCTATTGTATTTTATCAGATTTTTCCCTGTTGAAGACTAACGATAATTTGTTTTATATTATCTTAGTTATAATATTCTTTACTGGGCTAGTTGAGCTCACCCTTTTCCTTTTTGTTCCATTTTTCTTCTTAGGAGGCGAGAATGTAGCGAGTTCTAGTCGGGGAGTGGAATGATGGTTCTAGAAAGTTATTTTAGTAGTCCTCACCATTTTTGTAAAATAATGTACCAATAATTATAATGAGGACTTATTTGGGTGTGAATATTGTCTAGATGGCAATATTTGTATTTAAACTCACAATTTTCATGTTGTATTAATAAAGTTGTAGTTTTTTTCTGTACCATGTTATTGACGACTCAAAATGGGTGATGTATACCTATTTTGGGGCCGTCACATAATAGACATCAAGTTTAACTGCAGCGGAATAAGCAATCCATTAAAAGAGTCAAGTAGAGAATAAAATCTACTATCTTTTATGATTTAAAAAGTTTTTCATCACTTTTATCGCTGGGACTCAGCTTAATAAATAATCCACATCATCAAACCATCCCTGCACTACAAGCCAAGGATATTATTTAGTATCACGACCACGAATTATCCATGCACTACGGGCCAAAGATAATCGTGTTTTCATCAATGGTCCTGATCATGCCATAAAATAATTCATCTTTGCTCCCTTGGCCGAAGAGAATCCATAGCCATAATCATACCAAAAACTGTCCATCAATGCACTACGGGCCAATGAGGACTTTTTTCACATCATTTGTAACATTACGGTCATGATTATACCGAATAATCTCTGGTCATAATCATACCAATTCCATCTATGCACTACAGGCCACAGATGACTTTCAACAAAATATAAACATGAGGATGATGACAATGATATAAGAATTCAATAAAACAAGTTCAAGAATTAAATCATCCAGGAACTAATAACATCCAAATTGTCAACATGATACTTCTTTGTAGAGTAAAATTCAAGCATAATATTCATGCACCAAAAATAATTTGGACAAAAAAGAATCAATTTTTTATCGTGAATAGTACCCCATGAATAGTACTTCGAGAATAGTACCTCATGAATAGTACCCCAACATGAAAAGTACTCCAAATACCCGAGTGAATAATATTCGGGTGAATAGTAATTTTAGTGAATAGTAACTCGTGAATAGTATTCTGGCATGAAAAGTGCCCCGAATACCCGAGTGAATAATACTAGAGTGAATAGTAACTGGGTGGATAGTAACCCGTGAATAGTAACTCGTAAAAGAAAATACCAAATAAAATGATATTTCGTGACGAGTATAGAAGTTAAAACTTTAACCAACTAAGTATAATAAAGAATGGAATAACAAAAGAAATCACTGTGTATGTGGTACTTAGCATAGACAAGTTATCCCAATGTAATAATATATAACGGAACCGGGACGAAAGCGTGTACACGCGACCAAGCGGGATATTCTAATGAGAATAATAAAGAATGGAATAACAATGTAAATCACCATGCATGCGGTGCCCGTATGAGCAGGTTATTCCAACAGAATAATAAATAACAGAACCAGGTCCGGCGTAAAACGCATGCAGACGGGATATTCCAGCGAGAATAATAAAGAGCGGAACCGGTCCGCGCAGAAAGCGCATGCGAGACGAGGATATTCCAGCGAGAATAATAAAGATGGAACCAGTCCGCCAGTAAACGCATATACATCTTGGATATTCCAACAGAATAATAAAGAATAGAATAACAAATGTAATTTCACCATGTATGCGGTACTTGATATAGGCAAAGTTATTCCAAAGTGAGAATAATAAATAATGGAATAAAGAAGAATTTCACCAAGTATAGGGTAGCCGTGTGTATACGAGTTATTCCAATGTAATAATAAAGAATGGAATAACAGAAGTTCTCTTCATGAATATGAAAAAAATAATACCCCTTACCTCAAAAGAAGACTAAATACCGGAATAGTGAGGGAGCAGACTTCTCTTCTTCTTTCTCTCTATAGATTTTCTCTCTATAGCTTATCTTTATAATTTCTCTCTATAATAATTGCTTTATAGCTTTGGTGAATTGGTGAGAAATGAAGGAAGAATGAGCTTCTATTTATAGGAAAATATAGTTTCGATAATTGCACATTTTGGGGTTCAAAATATTACAGTTCAATACCCCCAACTTTTCTTTCATTTTTAATTTAGTCTTGCAAGTATTATCAATCTTGCACCAACTCCCCTAATAGTAAATCATGTGACTCAATAGTTCTAAACATGTAAAAAATTAATTACAATATAGTACCTCCATCTTTAACTTAGTCATGCAAGTATTATCAATCTTGCACCAACTCCCCTAATAGTAAATGAATGTGACTCAATAGTACACACATGTGAACAAATAGTTATATAAGCATGTGAATAAGTAGTAATTAATTGCTCATTTATCCGATAAATTACCCGATTTATCAATATAACCCCCAGACATCAATTATCATCGGAATAGATGTCGATTTCAACTAACACCAATAATCCCAACATAATGGAACTATCAAATTCATCTTTAATCAACACGATCTTATTCATTATTAATATCATAACTCACAATATTTAACAATCAGGTCGTTCCCAGGAAAGAGGGGGCTTTCCAATAAGGATTTCTCCCTATTGGCGCGCAATTAGGTGACCAAACCTCTCCTTGACAGAACTTCTAGACATTATAAATATTGTAATTTAATAATATGAATAAATTTGTCATCTCAATTATTAATTTAATAATATATCATATAATGCAGAGGATACTGTGACAATAATCGAATCAATAATATGAGAGATATGATGCAACAATTACTATAGCAATAATTGAGTATAACTGAGTGACTTATCACATAAGCATCAATAATCAATACCGTGTGCTACTATGCAACCACGCCATTCATCGTACTTTCTTTACTACCGAGTAGTTCAACAAGATTATTCAGTAAAACTTCCGCCGTTATTTTCATTAAAATACTTTTGTCGTTTTCTCAATCCGACAATAATTCCGTTGTGGGGTTCACCAATAATTGTACCGTCGTACGGATATTCCCCGACATAAAGAATATTCCCCGACCAATTGAATATAATATAACAAATTGCATACTTTGCAAAATTTATAAATATTACCCACAACTATAACATTATATCGAATACACACCATAACATAAAAAAAAATATTTCAAGAAATTTAAATCTTTATTCATAAAATTTGGGATTTTACAGCAGCAATACAAAAATAGGGCATCAAGACAGAGACATAGCACATGCAACCATAATACATAATAAGCAACAGCTAAAATGGCCATTTAAGGCTCCTGCATTAATTTTCCTGGAGTTCACAAACTTACACAACAAAATCCAATACATTGTTCCAAAAAATACCATATATCATATTCATACCAACTGTTTAAACCAAATACAAAATGGTTCATCTAAGCCTTTCATACCATATCAATTCCCATAAACAAAATAAACAGTATTAGTTGCAGTTTCCTACCCACCCATATTAAACAAAATAAATATAAACTGAAACAACATTAAACACATTCCCCTATTGTTTAGTCTCCTTCCTCCTTGGGTTCATGACATCATTAGTTGCAGTTGATTGTTGACTGCTACCTATCTCTCTCTTCTCTTCTTTTTTTTTGACTTGATTGAAAGCACTAACACCTACTGCAGCTCTGTTTCTGCTCATAAAAGTTTGGATGCCAGTTGAAGTCAATGTTGAGGATGAAGGCACTGTCTGGAGTGGTACACTTACTGTTGGAGGTGTGTTGGTTGTTGGTGGCTCTTGAGAATTGTCCATCTAAAAAAGATAAAATGAATTATCAAATACATGAACACTGTGTAAAACAAATGACTTTATTATTTCATACTTACAAGAATGTAGCCTAGGTTGCCTAACTGAAATATTATGTTCCCATTTGGAAGCACAAAAGTCCCAAATCCAATAGGAGGTTGGCCTTTCTTTCTTCTTATTGGCAACTTCACTCTTTGTATCCCACTTTCACTCCCTTTGGCCTTCCTTTTTCCCTTCCCTTTATCACCTTTAGTATTCTTTGCCTTTCCTTCATCCTTGTTTACCTGACAAATAAATACAACAATCATACACACTACAAGAAATAGGACTATTTATGACAGAATTAAGGTCGACTGAATGGCTTCGCTCGGGATTACCTTATTGCCAACGAAATATTTAGTCGTTCATAATTCCCTCGAGAATAGTACAACTTCAACTGAATTCAGTCGATCCTATACCATGTTTGTGGCTCGAAAGTTTTCCTCCAGTGCCAATAACAACCTCGACGGAAGAACTATTAATATCGACTGATTGTCCGTCGAGGATACTTTATCATCGACTAAATTAATCCCGACTGAGTTACGTCAGAAATAGTCCTTAAAACCTACACACTAATAGATGCGAGCCTCACTTCAGCTTCTCCTCATTTCTTTTTCCTCTTTTCTCTCTCTCGCTTTCTCTGCTGCGTTCTTCCCTCCTCCTCCGTCCTCTCTCTCCTGGCCGTCAACAAGACCTCTCCTCGCTTTAAGAAGACCATCTCCTATGCCAAGCCCTGTGGGAAGCCTCACCTCCGGCTCCCTCTGGTGCTCTCTCTCTCTCTAGTCCCTTTCTACTCCTCCTTCTCTCTCAATTTAAGGTTAGTTTATTTAATTAATTTTAAATTTAAAACCCTTAATTTTCAGATATGTATATGATTATGCATAATTTTGGGTATAAGTACTTTGAACCCTTAATTTTCTGTTTAAATGTTGTTGAAAGTGTTGAAATATTGTTGATAATGTTGAAATATTCTATTGAAATGTTGTTGAACCCTAAATTTCCTGCAGTGTTGTTGAAATTGGATTTTTTGTGATAGTTTGCTAAATTCCGTTTGGTATGAAACTGATTTTGAGACTGAGATGTTGCTCGGTGACTGATATTGGTTACTGTATTGGTGTTTAATTTGTGCCCAGCCAGTTATAATGTCTATATTGAGGAGTTATAATGCAGTGTGATAAACTTAATTTGTAGTGTTCTGATTTCTGCCTTTTCCAGTTTGTGAATCAATTGAAGACTTCCTTTATTTTGGTGTCAAGTATTAATTCCGACGGAATTTCCAACTAAATTTCTATGGAAGTTATAGATGGTAATAAATAAATATTTAATTAACTATATAAAGACAATATGTGACGCCCCCAAAATAGGTATACATCACCTATTTTGAGTCGCCAAATACATAGTACAGAATACAAATATAATCTTAATTATACAACAAGAGAGCTGTGAGTTTAAATACAAATATTGTCTTCTAGACAATATCCACTCTCAGAATAAGTCCTCATTACATTTATTGTCACACTATTTAATAGAATAGTGAGGACTACTAGATAATACTATCATCCGGACCATCACTCCGTTCCCCGACTCGTCCTAGCTACGTTCTCATTTCCTAAAGAGAACAGTGAAAGAAAGGGTGAGCTCAACTAGCCCAGCAAGAAATATTATGACTAAGATAATGCAGAATAAATTATCATTAGTCTCCAACAATGTAGAGAATAAAATCTACTATCTTTTATGATTTAAAAGGTTTTTCATCACTTTTATCGCTGAGACTCAGCTTAATAAATAATTCACATCATCGAATCACCCCTACACTACGGCCAAGGATATTCTTTAGTATCATAACCACAAATTATCCATGCACTACGGGCCAAGGACATTCGTGTATTCATCAATGGTCATGATCATGCCAATAACTGTCCATCAATGCACTATGGGCCAATGAGGACTTTTATCACATCATTTGTAACATTACGGTCATGATTACACCGAATAATCCCTGGTCATAGTCATACCAAGTCCATCTATGCACTACGGGCCACAGATGACTTTAAAAAAATATATATAAACATGAGGATGATGACAATGATATAGGAATTCAATAAAACAAGTTCACGAATTAATTTATTCAGGAACTAATAACGTCCAAATTGTCAACGTGATACTGCTTTGTAGAGTAAAATTCAAGAATGCTCAGAAGAATATTTTCATGAAAGATACTAGATGAAACGCAAATATCAAGGATATTCCACTAATTTCATGGAGTATAGAAGTCAAAACTTTAACCAACTGAGTATAATAAAGAATGGAATAACAAAAGAAATCACCATGCATGCGATTACTTTGCATGACAAAGTTATTCCAACGTAATAATAAGTAACGGAACCGTGTGTCAGCAAAATTAAATGACCGACATGATATTCAAATGTAATAATAAAGACTTTAATAATAAATAATGGAACTGTGTCCCACAGAACGCGTAAGATGTACAGGATATTAGACAAAATAATAAAGACGGAATAATAAATAATGGAACCAGTCCCACATAAACGCACGAGGATGTGATATTCCAATGTAATAATAAAGCGAAACCAGTCCCGGCAGATAACGCATGCAGACGAGGATGTTCCAATGTAATAATAATGAATAGAATAACAACAAAAATCACCAAGTATAAGGTAGTCCGCATATACAGGTTATTCCAATAGAATAATAAAGACTGGAATAATAGAAGTTCTCTTCATGAATAAAAAAAAATAATACCCCTTACCGTAAAAGAACTAGATATAAGAGTATTGAAGTAACATAAAAAACTCTTCTTCTTTCTCTCTATAATTTCTCTCTAGAGTTTCAAATTGAATTCGTAAAGAAAATAATGAAGGAATGAACCTCTATTTATAGGAGAATGGAAGGGCCTTCATTCATAGATGAAATAATTCTGCAGATTTACGTATCAAGGTTTTGATATCATACCAATGCAAATGTCAATCAACTAACTAATAGGATCCAAGCAAAAATAAAATATAAGACATATATATATAAACACATGCTAAATATATATATATATATATATATATATAATATATCTCCCACTTAATTTTTCTCCCCCATAACCAACATCAATCCCCCACCCACCCAAAAATCAATTTCACTACACTCTTACACATCATTATCACACTACCACTTTTCTACCATTTTCCACTCACACACACATCACACACCTATCACTTTCACATATCATTTTCTCCCACCATACACTCAATACATACATATACTTCCATACGTATACTCTTCCATTTCCAAAATCATTTTTCCAACACAAATGGGCCCCACATGTGGGCCCCACCTTTATAAAAATTTTCTACCGAATATTTTGAAAAATGGGTAAATAGGGGTCCATAAAATAAGCAAAATCTTTATAAAAATCACCTTAATAATTTTAACAACATTTATCACCTTTATTATAATTCACAATATTAATCGACCAGGTCGTTCCCAGGAAAGAGGGGGCTTTCCAATAAGGATTTCTCCTATGGCTCGTAATTAGGTGACCAAACCTCTCCTCGCAGTAACTTGAGACATCGTTAATATTGCAATTTATAATATTAATAACTCTGTCATTTCAATTATTGATTTAATAATATATAAAATATCGACAATTAATAACGTGAGATACTATGCAACAATTACTATAGCAATAATTGAACAAAAGAAAGTGACTTCTCACGAAGCATCAATAATCAATACAGTGCTACTTACTATGACCACGTGTATTATCGTACTTTTTTTTACTAAGGGTAGTTCAACAAGATAATTCGGTAAAACTTCCGTAGTTATTTTCATAAAAATATTTTTGTCGTTTTCTCAATCCCGATAATAATTTCATCATTGGGGTCCATCAATGATTCAGACCGTCGCACGGATATTCCCCGACAAAAAGAATATTCCCCACCAATCGAATATAATATGACAACTTGCATACTTTTGCAA
Source organism: Panax ginseng (assembly GCA_020205605.1). Lineage (NCBI taxonomy): Eukaryota > Viridiplantae > Streptophyta > Magnoliopsida > Apiales > Araliaceae > Panax > Panax ginseng. The sequence continues at coordinate 30,091,966 of CM035149.1, forward strand.
AATTTATAAATACTACCCATAACTATAACATTATATTAAATCCACTCCATAATATTTAAAAAAATATTTCGAGAAATTTAAATCTTTATTCATAAAATCTGGGGTCTCATACAATATATTATAATATAATAATTAACTATTTATATAAATTAATAAATTAATACAAAAAAAATACTAGAGCTTTAAATAACTTTAATAAATTATATAATATAATATAATATAATATAATAAACTTTAAAATAAAATAAATTTACTTTATTATTTAATATAATATAATTAAAAATAAAATAAAATAAATTTAATTTAATTTAATACAATAAAATAAATTTACTTTATTATTTAATAGAATATTATAAAAATAAAATATAATAAAATAAATCTAAATAAATAAATTTAATTTAATTTAACTAAATTAAATTAAAGTAAAACATATATAGTAAAATAAAATAAAATAAAATAATACAAAATAAAATAAATTAAAATACATAAATAAATAAAAGTATAATAATAAATTAATTTTAAAATAAATTTAATATTATACTAGAATATATTAAAATTAATTAATTTAAATAATATAATATAATAAAAAATAAATAACATATAAAATAAATATAGTAAAATAAAATAAAATACAATAATTATCTTAAACTAAGTAGCATTTGCTTAGTTTTCCATTACATAAAAAACTGAAGTAACTAAATAAAATAATAAACTAAGTAGAATTTGCTTAGTTTTCTACAATTAAAAGTAACTGAATAATAAGTTGTCTACATATTCAATAAATAAAATAAAATACATGTTGACTGGGTAGCATGTACCTAGTTTTTCATTGGTAAAATAAACCAAATACCATATTTGCTTAGTTTGCCATAATTTTCAAATATAATAACATATAAATTAAATGAAGCACTTCCTTTTACGTTAGGGTTCAACATAGTTTAAATTAATAGTACTTAATTGGTTCCTCGTGACAATTAAAAAAAAAGGGTCGTAGTTTACATTTTGTGTCTTATACTCGAATAATAAAGTTAATTGAATTATTGAAGACATTCTCATCGTTTCATCATAATGAGATGCCAACATACGGAAGGAGTGCCATTAAGTTGTTGAACAAAGTTATATGTTAAGCAACCTCTAAATGAAATGACGATTACTTCTCTCATTAGAATGAATCATTGCACGATATGGGTCCAATCCACGACTTAGAGCGACCTCACCATTCTAAATTCCTCGATGGGTATTTGGAGTGGTGAGAAGTTTTCTATGGCATGGATTGAACCCATATCGACAATGATTCATTCATAATAGAAGAAGTGATCGCTCGCTCATCTGAGGGTTGCTTAACTGGAACTTTGTTCAATAGCTTAATGGAACTCCGTCACGGATGTTGTCATCTCATATGGTGGAACAAATGAGTGAATGTCCGCAGTAATTCAATTAACTTTATTAATAGAGTATATGACACAAACAGGAACTAAGACCATTTTTTTGTCTCGACATCGCCGAGGAACCGGTTGAGTACTATTAATTTAAATCGCAACTAATATGAAACTTAGATTGACTCTTCTCCAAGTACTATTATAGCTGCAACTGCTATGAAACTTAGAAACCCGTTTGATAATTGTGTTTATAGGAGTGGATGTCGAACAGTAATCTCTATAGATTCCAAATAACAATTATCATAAACTAATTAAGTACCACTTACTTAGTTTATCATATGCAAAATAAACTAAGTAGCATTTGCTTAGTTTGCCACAATTTTCAATAAACTCAATAATACTCTCCATGCTCTTCAATACACTCATAAATATATATATGTAATATACTTTAAAACTTAGAAACCCGTTTGATATTCACTCAGTAAGAGTGAATGCTTTAATAGTCCCCGATTTGGGATCATTCATGGATGTTATGTCTCTCACTTAGGTTGGTGCTAATTCACAAGGTGCGCACGTGTTTATAATATTTTGAGGATTTTTCAATTGGTGTCTCTACATATGTTCTTCGAAAGTGCATACTTAGACTAAGTTGTCTTGGTCTATTTAGGTGTACTTGGAGACCATAGGGAGGTGATCTTTGAAATTTTCTTAAAATATTATAAACACGCACTTGTGAATGGCACTAGTGAGAAACGATCCAGAATGGGATAAGCCTAACCCCTGTAGAGTGGAGATATATACTAGGTAAACTAAATACATGCATATATATTCTAATTGGGTATTTTCTTCAATTAAAGATGTCAGCCAACCGGAGTTGGATGTACCGTAGGATACCAATTGATGGGAGGGGATTAGTTGATGCGTACCGTGAAAGGGTGTCCAATTTTATGAACAAAGTAATAGAACATGTTGATGATCCGAATGAAAAGATGAGATGCCCGTGTTTCAAGTGTAAGAACATGATATAGAAGACTGCTAATGAAGTTAAATTTGACTTATATTCACGTGGGTTTGTGGATGGGTATTCGGTATGGATTCATCACGGGAAATCAGTTGAGTTTAGAGAATGGACAGATAGTATTGTAGACCAATCAGATCATGGGGATTCACAAGCAGATAACTATGACGTCGTGCAGATCTTAGTTGATGCGTATGGCCCTACCAATATCGATCTGGTCGAAAACGAGCATGCATCAAGCAAAGGTTTCAAAGAAAAGCCAAATGATTCAAAGAAATGCTTTCTACAAGTTCTATCCGAATCGGGTGTTCCATCAGATCCTCGAAATGACAAGCACACCAGGCTTTCTGCAGTTATGAAGCTTTTACATTTCAAGAATGAGCATGACTGCAGTGAGAGAGGATTCAATGATTTGCTTGATATTCTCAACGAGTTCTTACCCAGGGATAATATGTTGCCCGCGAATTACTATGAGGTGAAGAAGATGGTTAAGGGGTTGAATCTCGGGTATGAGAAGATTGATGCTTGTGAGCAGGATTGCATGTTATATTATGGGGAGGACAAAGATAAGGTGCAGTATGATATCTGCAACTCGCCAAGGTACAAGATCACAAAACGTGGGGGGAAGGAGAAACATGTTCCAAAGAAGATTATACGGTATTTTGCTCTTGCGCCGAGGTTATGATATTTATTATTCATGTTCACAAGACACCGCTTTCAACATATGAGTTGGCATAGAACAAGGGATGTCGTGCCTGGTCAACTAACTCACCCAGCAGATGGAGATGAATGGAAGAATTTTGATGCCAATTTTCCACAATTTACCGAAGAAGTTAAGAATGTCAGGATTGACATGGCTACTGTATGGATTCGGTCCATTTAATAATTTTAGTCGCCTTTATTCATTTTGGCGGTGATTATGGTAGCTTATAATCTTCCACCGTCAATGTGTACGTAGGATCTGTATCTTTCTTGACCTTCCTTATACCGGGGATAAGAGTCCTACAAAAGATATTAACGTGTACCTCGTGCCATTAGTCGATGAACTTAAGATCTTTTGTGGGAAATAGGTGTTGGACTTTTGATAAATCATCGTCAAAGTGAAATTTTGTGATGAGGCGACCTTGTTGTGGACTATCACCGACTTTCCAAGCACTTGGGATGATTAGTGGTTGGTCGACTCATGGCAAGTTGTCATGTCCGATCTGCATAGGGGATGTGTAAGGCACTCAACAACGCCATGGTAGGAAAACTAGTTTTTTTGGAACCTTCAGTAGATTCTTCACGAAAGCACACGCTTATAGAAAGATGTCTACACAATTCAAAAGAAGAAAGAGAGAAGAAAGGGGTTGTTGGTCGCTTTTTCGGGCAAAATGACATATTGGGTAGCTAAATGATCTAATATTTCCACCACAGGAAGGATCATGATACGTTGAGAGCTATAGGATATGGGAAAAGTCATAATCGGACTCACTCGCCAATTTGGTTTGAGTTGCTATATTGGGTCACACTAAAGCACTTCGTCATCAGTATAGATGTTATACATATAAAAAAGAATGTATTTGAGAACTTATTTTACACCGTACTAGATACAAGTGGTAAAATAAAAGACAATGATAAAGCACGTAAAGACTTGGAGGAAATGAATATCAGGCTGGAATTTTGGCTCCGACCTAACAACACAAAACCAAAAGCTCCATTTTGTCTTACCAAGCAACAGGTTGAAAACATTTGCAAGTGGCTTATCGCATTGAAGCTCCCAGATGGATATGCTTCTAACATATCTCGTTGTACTAAGGTTGAGCAGTTGAAAATTACTGGGTTCAAAAGTCACGACTGTCATGTATTCATGTAGAAGTTGATGCCAATTGCATTTCATGAGGTGTTACCCAAGAATATTAATGATACTTTTACCGTACTTTCAATTTCTTTCGGGATATTTGCTCAACTGTTATAAGGTATAGTGATGTGGAGCAGATGGAGAAAAACATAGTGTTGACAATGTGCAAGCTCGAAATGATTTTACCACCGGGGTTCTTTGACAGCATGGAGCATTTGCCTATTCATCTGCCATATGAACTTAAGATTGGAGGACCGGTGCAATATCGATGGATGTATCCATTTGAGAGGTAATATCACATACATTGTGCAATATTCGTCATCTTTATATTTAACTTATCAGGTAATATATATCACATACTTTCATATTTCAGGTATATGCGTCGATTAAAGCAGAAAGTTAAAAACAAAGCGCGCGTAGAGGGTTCTATTATTGAACGCTAAATGGAGGAAGAGCTTGTCAACTTCTCGCCTCGTTGTACTTTTGACGATGTAGTCATAACGAGGCATACTTAGTCTAAGTCGGAATGAGGTCGGGGATCCGTCTGGTCGTGCTGATGATGAGTTGGTTGTATTCACTTATCCAGCTAAACCATTTGGACATGAGACGAAGACTTACCTAACCGATAAAGATTTAAAGATTGTCTCTACATACGTGCTTCTAAATATGCCTGAAGTATCGTCGTACATCAAGTATGTATTATTACAAGTTAAAAATGATTTATCTATCCTTAATCAAAAATTAATTAATTGCCATATTATTGTACGCAGTTCATTCGAATTAGAAGCGCATGCTTCTAACCTGGGGTTGACAGAATCATAGATGGAAGCATTCACTAATGCAAATTTTCACCAGTGGTTTAAGAGAAGGGTTGAAGAAGAGAACGCGTATGAGCGTTTTAGAGATGTCATTTTAGGCTCGTACAAACTTATTAGTTCATTTCCAGGTTGTATCGTGAATGGGTATAGATTCAAGGTTGATGACTTGAATGAATTGACATCAGTCAACTCCGGCGTTGTCGTGTTGGGAAGTTGTTATGGAGATTCTGAATCCAATTACTAACTATATATATTAACATACGAGATGCTAGACGCGTGGCTGTTCATGAGGGCTAACTCTGGCCGATTAGTCGTCGATCCATCTAAAGGTTCACGACACAGTTCCAGTTGATGTCGGCTCGTCTGTGTAGGTTTCAACTATAATATATCACTTATGTTCAATTAGAATGATATTATCATGTGATTAATAAATTAAAATGTTCTTAATAAATTTTGTATTCTAGTATTATGGATCCTGTCGCTAAGCGATCAGACACGCCATCTCGCCTGGCTCAAGATCTCTCTCCGATCGCATGTGATTTAGTCAAGACGCTACGCACGATGCTTGGGCTTCATGGTGACAATGTTGTTTGGATTTTCACGTAAGTCGAATTACATATATTAAATCAAGGTCCATGCATGTTATTTATATATTTTTCAAATAATAAATTATACGTATGTTATGTCTGTTTGATAGAGATACTACAGATATGAGGCCGACATCACTGAGGCGGAGACACCGTTATCATTGCCCACATCTCGAAGAATTATGCCGGCTGGTTATACGAGATGCGACAGAGGGCAGTCCGGGCGATAGAAGAATCGTCCGGGACTTCTTTACGAGATCATCAGCCGCCAACAGTATCAGATGCAGCATGGGCTGCGATGTGTGCATACTGGGATGATGTTGCGTTCAAGACCAAGTCGGAATAGATGAAGAAGAATCATGGCAAGCTGCAAGTTGTACATACTTCTGGATCGCAGTCGTTTAAGGAGGTTAAGTAGGTATGTATTTCTCTTTAGTTTAGTTTAATATTATATTGCAACTATAGCAAATTAAGGTGATAATATTTAATGTATATGAATTAGGCCATGCGGAGTAGCTTGGGTCGACCTCCTACTATGATCGAGTTCTAGGATAGAGTCCATATGCTGAAGGGCTCTACTTTGGGGTCGACGATATCTCTAGCAGCACTAGCTATACGGGTAATACATTTACTATAATAGATATTATTTAGGATAATATTACGTAATTTATATGATGATACCAAGATAACTCACTTGTATATCAAATTACAGGAGCAGTTTGAGAAGCTCCGCACCAAACAGATAATGAGTGAGTCAGAGGGTCGCTAGGGCGGCTTTGCCGAGACGTTAGATTACACTATCCCTCCGTCCGAGATTAGTTTATCTCAAGACAAGGAGACGACTCTTTGGGTCGAGTCTCAGGATACTCCCACTAGTACTACCTACTTGCAGATCGAAAGTCTTTGGGGTTACCAAGGATACCAAATTTGCATACATCGCTGTAAGGTATAATATTTGTGTTTATTTCGTGTTTATGAATAAAGTAAACTTGTAATATTATTCATGTCATATTTATTTTTGTAGGCTTTAGCCAGAGTCTGCGTTCGAGAGCCCCCATGGGACCATCACATAAGGGCGCTAGCTTAGATGATGCTTTGTTCCAGTGATGTTATAAATTGCATGGTGTCGGAGAGGTTTGAGACCGATCCATTGCTCCATCGTCAGACTCTACCGGTAAATTCTCGCCTCCATCACCTTGCAGCAGACGTTTTAAATGGTGCCACCGCCGAGAGTACGGGTATCCCTCCAGAATTAGCAACGCGATACGCGATGAGATTGTTCAAATGGTGGTTACCTTAGTCGAGGATGCGTTTTAGATGATGTCGAGTCATTTAACGCTTCGGTATATTTCGTTTTAAATACAAATATATATTCTACATATTATTTAATTTTCATTTAGTTATCTTTAATTGAATCATATATATGGACTAATGAGTTACATTATATTGTATCAACAGGTGGATTGTTTTGACCGATTGTGGCGGGATGATGATGAGGCAATTTTCATACTCCGTAGTAAAGCGACGCGACGCCTACCGATGATCCTCCTCACACCGGGGACTCTACTAGCTTGACTTAGTTTACATTCTTTTGTAGTTTAAATTCTTTTGTATTTTACATAACTTTTGACGTATATATTGTAGTTTAAATCTTATCATTACTTTGGTTTTGTTGCGGTTTGACACTTAGTTTAATTTAGCTTAATGGGATGTTTGTTATAGTTTAGTTTCCCTTAATGGGATCTTTTGTAATTTACCTTACTTTAATTTACTTTGATTAATGCGGTTTTACATTTCATTACTTTGGTTTGTTGCGGTTATGCTAGTGTAATGGGATGTTTTTGACATTTAGCTTAATTTAGCTTATGTATGTGATGTTGGGAAAACAGGTACCGGTACAAGATGTGGGTTAAATCCCTGGATATTGCAAAAACAAATAAAATATTTTTTAAAAAAACAGTATCCTCGACGAAATAGTGGTATTCTCGATGGATATCCGTCGAGGTTAAGGTGTTTCCCATTCTTAGCAGACTGCCACGTGGCATACCTATCATCGATCGAATATCCTCCACAAACTATCCTCGACGGACTAGTTATATAATCGACAGAATTTCGTTGAGTTTAAGGTGTTTTTCCAATTTTATCAGGCTGCCACATGACATGCTTAACATCGACCGAATATCCTCGACAGACACTTTTCAGTCGGGGATATAGTAACTCCGACTGAATTTTCAGTCGATAATACTTCCGTCGACTCTAAGTATTCCAAACTGAAAAATCGACGGACTTAATTTCGACGTGCTTATATACGACCGAATATTCCGTCGCAAATAAGGTTTTCCTCGACGGAATACCCTTATTGTCGATGGAATATTCCGTCGAAAATATCCTTTTTTGTTGTAGTGACACAACAAAACTTGTAATTTATTATGAGTCACCTTTATTAAACTATAATGCTTACCCTTTGTGATCCAGTGCCTTGATCAGTTTGTTGAAACTCATTTGAAGCTTCATTTGGTAGTGAATTGGAGTTGGGACATGTACTTTTATTGTGACCTGGTTGTTTACATTTGGTACAATGCATTATTCTTCCCTTTTTTGTAATTCTTCCTGGGTTCTGTTCACTTTCCCATTGTTCTCTCCTTCTTAGTCTTTGAGGCCTTCCTCTAAGCTTCCTTGTGATTGGTGGTGGAAACATCTTTTCATATGGTGTCTCCTCCCAGAAATTATTATCTGGCTCTAAGAGATGATTGTAACACTTCATATATGTTTCCCTCTTAAGCCAATGACTCACATAATTTTCAACTGGCTCCCTCATGAAATTGATAGCACTAATAGCATGATAACAGGGCATCCCAGTTAGCTGAAACACCCTACATGTGCAAGTTTAATCTGCAAGATCAACCACAAATGCATCCCCATGACACTACTTTTTTTGTAGTGCCCTGGTGCAAGTATGATCATTGTTAATTTTTTTATTTGCAAAGTTTCAGAGCCACCAATGGTGCTAACCCACATGTTCCATGGACATCTAGGCTGGCACACAACCTAAAACCTCTTCCCAGTATTAATTTTGAATCTAACTGACCTTCCCTTCCCTTCCCAATCCCATAATTCCTAACAGCTTCTTTCATCTGCTCTTTAGAACTGAATTGCAGACCAACACTAAACTTAATATGTTTTCTTTTTATTTTAGGGTTATAAGGTATAATTGCAAACTTAGGTTTTACATTCTTCTTTCTCCTCTTATCCCTCACTATCTCTTTAATTTCCTCCTGCTCCTCCTCATTGCTATCCTCATTTGGGGAATAGTGCTTATCACTATCCTCAGCATCACGTTCCCACTGTCCATCAGTGCTTTCACTGTCATCATCCCCAGTGTAATCATCATCTTCGCTGTTTTGAACAATTACATCTTTTAGTTCATGTAGAGGTCTGTGTTCATTTTCAGCTACTTGTTCTTATTGAATTGGAGTTTGGTTTACATTTTCAGCTGTTTCAACTTCATGTTCACTCTCATTTAAATCACCTGTATCTTCTAATGTATTACCCTCCCCATTCTTTTTCACCTCTCTTCTATATTCCCTTGACTTCTTTCTAGCCTTAATATACTCCTCATCAGTACTTAACCCATCAGATTCATGGTAATCACTATCATCAGATGACAAATCTAAATACCCTTCATCATCAGCCCCTTCATTATTCTCCCCATCAACATTACCCTCTGCATTATACTCTGGAATATTATCCCCATGATCAACATATAAATCAACAGAATCATAACCTATGCAGGTTGCCTGCAATGCCCTATTACTTTCATCATCATGCAATTTTCTAAGTCCATGTGCCATTGGAACCCCATTTTCTTTATAGTTAACTACAGATTTCTTATGATAAGTAAAATGTTCAGACATAGAAGCTATCATTTGGGGACAACGATAATCAAGATCCAATTTTGTTGTTTTTGTAAAACCACCTTCATACTCATATACTGGCACAGACTTAAACTTCCCACCATAATGTACATTTAACATCAACAAAGACATCCAGTGATAGTGAAATTCATAGTGTCAAAAAAAATGAAACTTATAACTAGAAAGAGACTACACTTGACACGCCCCCAAAATAGGTATACGCCACCCATTCTGAGTCGCCAAATACATGGTACAAAATTCAAATACTAACTTAAATATACAACATGAGTTGTGAGTTTTAATACAAATATTGTCTTCTAGACAGTATTCAAACTCAAAAATTCTCATATATACTATGAGTTTCAATACAAATATTGTTACGTATATAATACAACAATATTCATATTTAAATTATTACAATGCCATATAAAGTACAACAGCAAATATATCAAGTCCCCGAAGGGACACGAGAAGATATATGTTCTCCACATTCTAATGGAGTGCACCTTTAACGCTTCCAAATTCTGATTCACCTCACCCTATTGTTGTTCACCAAAATTAAATATCAAATGATGTATAAAACATGTCACACGCATTTTAAGTTCTCAGTACAATTATTATGCCACACCGTTTCATAATTTGATTAGGCTTGTGACTAATTCAGTATCACCACTTTATACCCATGTTTTCTCTGCTTTAGTCCCAATTTACCTTTTATTACCCGAAAGGGGTGGGTGAAATAAAAGGGTGAGCTCAAGTAGCCCAGTAAGAAATAATATGACTAAGATAATGCAGAATAAATTATCGTTAGTCTTCAACAATATAATAACTGATAGGATATAATAGACAACAAGTTTTAAATCAACAACTGCAGCGGAATAAGCAATCCATTAGAAGAGTCAAGTAGAACATAATGTCTACTATCTCCTCTAGATTAAAAGTTCATCGTTAATACTTCATTCCTGTAATACTCATCAACAGTTCTTTGTTATACTCAAGACAAAGAGAACTCTCATCACCTGAACCACCACAGATTATAATTAAATCACAATTCATATTTATAATCAAGTAAATCAATAGTCCAACTTTTCACTACAGGCCAAAGATATACATTTGAAAAAACTAATAACCAACAAATTCCATCTTTGCACTACAGCCAAAGATATACAAATCAGAAACCAATAATCTCGAGACTCGGTTTAATAGTATCACGACCACAAATTATCCATGCACTACATGGGCCAAGGAAATTCGTGTTTTCAATTACGGCCATGATTATACCGAATAATCCTCGGTCATAATCATACCAAGTCCATCTACGCACCACGGGCCAAAGATGACTTTTACCACATCATTTGTAACATTACGGTCATGATTATACCGAATAATCCCTGGTCATAATCATACCAAGTCCATCTATGCACTACTGGCCATAGATGACTTTCAACACAATATAAGCATGAGAATGATGACAATTATATAAAGAATCAATCAAATGAGATAAATGATAAATATTAAAGACTTTAACAAATAACTTATCCAAAATTCAATAATGTCCAAATTGTCAACATGATCACCAATTGTGGAGTAAAATTTAAGAATAATATTATATCAAAAATGATTTAAATAATATTTCAACAAATATTTAACGAAGATAATAGCATTAATCATTATATTATAACCTCCATTTAATATTATTCATTTTATAATAATATTAAATTCATTTACTAATATTATTAATCATTAATCAATGTGTTAATAACACCTAAATCCAAATGTTATCAATCACTTAATAATCTCATAATCTAATATTATTAATATTATAATAATATTTTAATTATTTCTTAAACTTATAAACAATTTATTTTAATTGTTTACACTTTACTAATTAATGCATTTAATCATCCTAAAATGCCAAACTCATAAGATTTCATCACCAATAACCAAAACTCTCATCAAAAATCTCCATGTACCTTATATAGGATTCTCAAGCCATAAAATCCTATTTTTCAATTTTCTTACTTCACATAACATATTTAATTCATTTACTCATAACTAGTCCATTTTCATGAAAAATACCAAATCAGTACAAACAAATTTTCTTTTCTAGGATTTAGCAGAATATAGTCCCATATTGAACATATATTTTTCTCGGAATTTTTAAAATTCATTTACTATTTTTTATATGGCCAAAACTGTCAAATATTTAGACATTTATCATAAATTGTACGTTTGTCCAAAAATTCTGAAATTTACAGAGTATACTTCTGTTATATACATGTACTCCCAATAAAAATTTCACCAATTTTGGAGTTAACCACAAGGAGTTATAAGGGTTTACTTTTAAAATAGTCTTTTCCCATAAAATTCATAACTCCTAATATATACCTCCAAAAATCGCCATTTTTGGACACAATCTAGAAAACTCATCAAATTATCATTTTAAAATTTTTGAAGGTCGAAAAAATTACGAAACTGAAAAACATAATAACCTTTACAATCCCTTACCTCAAAAGAAGCAAAGATTTACGACAAGATATCTGGATGTAAAGTCAAAGGAAACTTGCACTGAATAGCAATTCTCAAAGTATCTAAATACTCACAAAAATACACTCGATAATATAAAGAAAGAAAACTTATGTTTCTGGTGTGATTTTTAATTCTAACCTAAGCACCTATTTATAGGAAAATTCTAGAACGCCAAAGGGGACTAAATTAATAAAATATTAATTTTCTATTAGAATTTCTCAAGCACGCCATACTTGAAATCAAACTTTGAAATCCTACAAATTCAAGAGACAAAAGGATAAGTGGGTCCCACCTTCTAGAAATTTCCATCAAAATCATTTATAAATTTAGAAACTTCAACAATTTTTGAATCAGTCACCTCTTAAAATTCATAACAAATCATACGTTAATTTTAAACGGTTCAAAATTTGTGGACATATACTCAACTTATATATCTATAACATATCCAAAAATAACAACGATCCAACGGTCGGATTAAAAATTATAACTCACGTAATATATCTCAAGAACACTGATTTTTTGGATTATGAGTCCTTCGGACCAGTTTCATTCAAACAGTCACCACGAAAAATTCACAACGAATTTTTGGGTGATTCTAATTTTTATGGTGACTTACGCCGTTTATTTATAAAACTCAAACTTGTCGTTTTCTTCATCCCATGCTTATTCTCATTATGGGCCCCTAAATGGATGTGCCGTCGCATTTAATATTCCCCGATAACAAGAATATTCCACAACCAAACGAATATTCCCCGACAAAAATGAGTATTTTATAACCATTTGCGTGTTTTGAAAATTTTATATATATCACCCTTAACTTTAAACTTTTATCAATTTAACTATTTACTAAATAGAAAAATTGAATACTTTTATTTCATAAAATTCGGGATCTCACAACACTACTAACATATGACAAATAAAAACTGTAAACTTTATATCAGAGGCAGATAATGGGAGACAAATAAATATTTAAACTTTAAACTAATATGCATGTCAGAGATCACAAATAATGGGTGACAAGACCTAGAATATGTTGTACAAATTAGATATAATGGGAGATAACATAGGGCCACGACAGACATCTTTTTTTACTCACTAATACGCATGTAAGAGATGCCTAGGGCCACCATCAGTAAACAAAATAAACCAAGGTCCACCACCATCAGAAGATGCAGACACACCAAGGGCCACCATAAAAAAAACAACCATCTAAATTTTTTACAAGAAAACAACAAAATAGGACCATCGGGACCACAAATTGAGTAAAAAACATGGAATGGAGGGAATTTGACCCAATTACATCCATTAAATTTCAAAAAATCAAAAACCCCTCTTTTACTTTAACCCTAGAACTGAGATGAGAAGAAATTGAGACTCGATATTACTTACCTATAGAGTACTTAATGTTTTTCTTCAACCGATCTCGCTAATCTCTGATAAATTTCATAAGGATCAGACGAAATCGCATACCCCCTTGGCCTCGACTGTTTTTGCTCTCAAGTGTTATTCAAAAAATTGAACTGGAGAGATAAATGGAAAAATGGAAAGTGTCTGGACATTTGACTACAGTTACACGTGGGAGTGGGCCCTACGAGCCACCTCAGTGTCACTTGGATTCTGTTAGCCTACTAAGCATTTCCGTCTGGTTTTTGGACGGAAAGTAAAATTAATGACCATTTTGTATTATGTGAGAGTAAAGTAATTCGATTGTAACAAAAAAAGTTTCGGTTACCAGAATAAAAACCGGACCCCAGTACAGTGACCAAAAAGTTATTTATCCCCTTTTTTATAGTACTCACTCCGTTCCTTAATATAAGTCATTTTAGAGGAATATTTTTATTCTTAAATATAAGTCGTTTAAGAATTTTAAGTAAGCATTAATTGCTTAGTTTCCAATATTACCCCAAGTAATAAATATAACTTTGGTTTTTTCACTATTTTTGGCCCAATAAATAACATTCTCTTCTTCCAATATAAGGGTAATGTAGATAATTGATAGTATATTTAATGTTATACAATCATTTCCTTAATACTTGTGCACAACTCTAAAACGACCTATATTAAAGAACGGAGAGAGTAGTACATATAAACACAAAATCCAAAAACAAAAATAAATACTCCCTCCGTTCCTAAATAAGTGACGTTTTAGAAGAAAAAATTTATTTCAATTTATTTGTTGTTTACAACTTTCTAGGAGAATAAATTATTTACTTTCCTATATCACCCTTACATTCTCTCATTGTCCCAATAAATTCTCTCCCTCAGTATTAATAGTTTTCAACTTCTCATAAAGGGGTAGTTATAAGACCCCAACTTTTATGAATAAAAATGAATTATCTATAAATATCATTTTTGAATATTATGGAATAAATTTGATATAATGTTATAGTTGTGGGTAATATTTATAAATTTTACAAAGTACCCAAATTGTTATATAATATTCGATTGGTCAAGGAATATTCGTACGACGGCACAATCATTGGTGGACCCTATAATGTAATTAATTATTATTTGATTGAAAAAACGACAAAAATATTTTTATGAAAATAACGGTGGAAGTTTTACTGGTTGATATTGTTGAACTACTCGGTAGTAAAGAAATAAAGAATACGCGTGGTTGCATACAAGAGTTATACGGTATTGATTATTAATGCTTATGTGAGAAGTCACTCGGTTTGATTTAATTATTGTTGATATTTTATATGTTATTAAATCAATAATTGAGATGACGAAGTTGTTAATATTATTATTTGCATTATTAACGATGTCTAGAAGTTACGCGAGGAGAGGTTTGGTTACCTAATCAACGCTACCAATAGGGAGAAATCCTTATTGGAAAGCCCCTCTTTCCGGAAACGACACAGTGTCGATTAATAGTGTGAATAATGGTATTATTTCTAAAGATGTGAAGATAAGAACTCAGAGTTGGTATCAAAGATTAGGGAGACATTTGAGATGTGAGATAAGAACTAGAGGGGAGAGACGGGAATTCTTCGCTAAGTATGACCTACCTAAGTTTATTTGGTATTTAATTGGCTCTGGCCGAGTATATAGGATAATATGTGATATGTTAATTAACCCTTGTTTTGTGGCAAGATTTGAAAATGGCATCCGAGAATGTTGAGAACATCAATGGAGCACAGGAGACCGTTGAGTCTCACAAGATCAATAATCAGGATAATGTGCATCAGGAAGGCGACAATCCTAATACAAACAACAACACTAACCAAATGATGAACGATGGAATGTTCCGAGGCTTCATGCAATTTATGCAACATCAAAGCGAGAGCTGCCTCGCCCAAAATGCAGTGGAAACATCGGCAACTCTTGATGGTCACCGCCAAACAGCTTCAAGGAGTCGGGACCACCGTGAGTTTTTTGGAGAGCCAAAACCACTTAAGTCGGAGACGTGGATAAAGCAGATCAACAAGATATTTGATGTCATGGGTTGCTCCGAGGAGCAAAAGGTTCCTTTGCCACTTTCATGTCATGTGCAGAGGCAGATTATCGTGGGAATCAGAAAGCGTACTCAACCCGCCAGATCAAGATGTCTTGGGAGAAGTTCCAAGAACTGTTTCAACGACAAGTACTTTCCCAAAAGTATTCATCACATGAAAGAGGTAGAGTTCATTAAACCGGAACAAAACAATATGACCGTGGTCACAAGACGGGCCAAGTTTGCCGAAATGTCCTGGCTTAAGGCCCCATTTGGTTGATAATGAGGAGAGAATGACGTGAATGTTTCTAAGAGGTTTAAAACCAGAGATACGTCAATATCTTATCTCTCATAAACTGTGTTTGTATTCAGATGTTGTTAATAGGGCTCAGTTATTGGAGCGCGATAATGAGTCAACCCAACCAAAAGAGAGAGCAACCAGTAAAATGATAATACCAGTGATAGCAGTCATCGAAGCGGTGACAATAAGCGTGGAGGGAATCAACATGCCAGAAATGGTAACCACTTCGGTGGTAATCATGGCCAAAATAATAAGAATGGACATTTCAAGAAAAGAAGATTCAACAATGATGGAAAGACGTCAGCATCAACACCTGTCGTTAAGGAAGGAGAACGACCACCTATCATATGCTTCAAATGTGGAGGGGAGGGACACATCAGTCCAAACTGTGTGATGCCCTCCAAAGCATGTTACAATTGTGGAAGAGAAGGACACCTGGCCCGATTTTGTCGTGGCATCAAGACAAGTCCAAATTGGATGGAGGCAAAAAAAGGTCGCCCCTGCATAAGACAAAACCGGGTTGTTCAAGGGAGAGCGTTTGTCGTGACCTCCCGAAAGCAAGGAACCCTAACGAGGTCATCACTTGTAAGCTTATCATAAATTCTAGTGAAGTATATACCTTATTTGATACCTGTTCTACCCATTCTTTTATTTCTCCTATTTGCGCCAACGCTTAAATTTGACTCCCGAGAAATTAGACTTTGACTTATCTCGTTGAAACTCCGCTGGGAGAAACCTTCATTACATCCATCGCTTATAAGTCTTGTTTGGTTCAAATCGGCACCTCACATTATTACCGTCGATCTTATTTCATTGAAAATACTTGCATTTGACGTAATTCTAGGATTGATTGGTTAACTACTCATCATGCAAAAATTGATTATTTTCGTAAGGTTGTTAGCTTTCATATTCCTAATCAACCTATTATGCTAATTCAAGCAACCAAACCATTAAAATCAATCATCGTCATCTCAAGCCATAAAGCTATTCGCTTATTGAAAAATGGATGTCAAGCTTTCTTAGCTCATGTCACGGATCTAAACAAAAATACGCCGTTTTGAATGATATTTCTATTGTTAATGAATTTCCCGACGATTCCTCAAGAACTTCCCCGCCTACCCCCAGAGCGTGAAATTGAATTTTGTATCGACTTGAACCCGGTATAAAACCTATTTCCAAAGCCCCATATCGAATGGCTCCTATTGAACTTCGTGAGTTAAAGACCCAACTCGCAGGAATTGTTAGACATCGGGCTTTATTCATCCTAGTACTTCTCCTCGGGGTGCTCCTGTTCTATTCGTGAAGAAGAAAGATGGGAGTATGCGATTTTGTATTGATTATCTGGAGTTGAATCATGTCACCATCAAAAATAGGTACCCATTGCCACGTATTGATGACCCGTTTGACCAAATTGCAAGGCGCCAAATTCTTTTCAAAGATTGATCTTCATTCCGATATCACCAATTGAAGATTAGAACCGATGACATTCCAAAGACGGCTTTCGTAACTCCAAGATGGGCATTATGAATTCCTAGTCATGTCTTTTGATCGACTAATGCCCCGCCGCCTTCATGGATATGATGAACCGAGTATTCAAGGAATATTTGGATCACTTTGTGGTCGCCTTTATTGATGACATCCTTATTTATTCCAAAAGCCGTGAAGATCATGAGCAACACTTGAGGTCGACACTCCAAAAGCTTCGTGAATATAAGCTTTATGCCAAGTTGAAGAAATATGAGTTCGCTTGAGGAAGTAGCATTCCTTGGGCACGTGGTATCAAGTCATGGAATATCCGCTGACCCAACAAAGATTGAAGCCATTCAAAGTCGGGAGCAACCTAAATCAAATGATCAAAGTACGTAGCTTTTTCTCTGCTTAGATGGTTATTATCTGAGATTCATAGAAGGGTTTTCTAATCGCTACTCCCCTTAACTCAAATTGACTCGAAAAGATACAAAATTCTATTGAACGAGGAATGTGAGAAGAGTTTTCAAGAACTCAAAAGAAGACTCATTTCAAAGACTGCTCGATAATACCACCATCCGGCTTGAGGGATTTGTCATCTACATGTGATGCTTCGCAAAGGGGTTAGGATGTGTTCTCATGCAACATGGGAAAGTCATAGCCTATGCCTCTCGACAACTCAAAGAATATGAGAGGAATTATCCTACTCATGATCTAGAGTTGGCAAATGTTATCTTCGTGACTTAAAATTTGGAGGCATTATTTGTATGGGGAGAAAGTGGAGATCTTTACGGATCATAAAAGCCTCAAATATTTCTTCACTCAAAAGGAACTCAACATGCGATAAATGACGCTATTTGAACTATTGAAAGATTATGATCATACCATCCAATACCATCCTCGAAAAGCAAAAACGTGGTAGCCGACGATCGAGTAGTAAGATCATACGCGGTACAAGTGCGATATTGTCAACGCAAAGGCCCATCTTGTATGACTTGCAAAGGATGGAGATAGAATTAAAGACCTGTGACCCATGTGATGATGGTGAATATACGAAAGTAGAACCGACTTTAATCGATAAAGTTAAAGTCGCTCAAGCTACGCACTGGAGTCGATATATATGAGGAAGAAAGTACAAGAAGGTGCTACGCCGGAAGCAAGAATCGATGAAGAAGGAATACTTTGAGTCAACTCTGCACTTTGTGTTCCTAACTAACCCCGATTTAAAGTATAAAATCATGATGGAGGCGCACAACACACCGCTTGTAATCCATCTGGGAGTACCAAAATGTATCGTGATCTTCGCCATACATTTTGGTGGAGCAATATGAAGAGAGAGATAGCGTTGTTTATCTCAAGGTGTCTAACTTGTCAACGAGTCAAAGTGAGCATCAAGTACCAAAAGGTCCATTGCAACCACTTGAAATTCCGTAATGGAAGTGGGAGCACATTACTATGGATTTCAAGCATCGGTCTTCCCAAGGTTTCTCAAGGCATAGATGCAATTTGGGTCATTGTTGATAGATCGACCAAGTCTCCGCTTCATTTTTACCAATACGAGAAACTTATACACTTGAACGCGCCTTGCTCAGATGTACATAAACGAGATTGTAAGATCGCATGGTATGCCAAGATCCATAGTTTCGATCGAGACCCAAGATTCACTTCACGATTTTGGGTTAGTTTGCAAAAAGCTATGGGCACAGATTTACGATTTAGTTCGCTTTATCATCCTCGCACGGACGGACAATCAGAGAGGACTATTCAAACTCTTGAAGATTTATTAAGACTCGTGGTCCTCGACTTCAAGGAAGTTGGGACAAGTTCTTACCATGGTGGAGTTTTCCTACAACAACAGCTTATCAAGCAAGTATGGCATGGCTCCATTCGAGGCGCCAGATGGAAGAAAGTGTCGCTCTCCAAAGATGTCGGGATGAGGTGGGTGAAGCAACGTTGTTGGGACCGAGTTGGTACGTATGACTACGTAAAAGATTCAAACGATCCGACAACGATAAAAACCTCACAAGACCGATAAAAGAGTTATGCCGATCTTCATCGAAAGGACGGAATTTGATATTGAGATCATGTGTTGTTACGTGTTGCTCCATGGAAAGGAGTTACTTAGATTTGAAAGAGAGAAAGCTCAATCCTCGATTCATCGCCCATTTTTAATCCTCGATCGAGTAGGACCGTAGCCTATAGATTTGCTTTTACCGCCAAGTATGTCTCGTGTTCATAACGCTTTTCATATATCCATGTTACGTAAATATGTGAAAGACCAACCATATTATTGAGTTAGAGAACCGAACGAAATAGCGGAAGATTTAACGATGAAGAGGTTCCTATTCAAATCTTGGATAAGAAGGAACATATTCTACGCCCAAGGTTATACCTCAAGTCAAAGTGTTGCATGAGGAACCACGATGTCGAGGAAATGACCGGGAGTTAGAATCTAAAATGAAATCAAGGTATCCTTACCTCTTCGACATACTAGTATGCACCTAATTTCGAGGGCTTAAAAATTTCAAAAAGGAGATTGTAAGACCTCAACTTTTATGAATAAAAATGAATTTTCTATAAATATCATTTTTGAATATTATGGAATAAATTTGATATAATGTTATAGTTGTGGGTAATATTTATAAATTTTGCAAAGTACGCAAGTTGTTATATAATATTCGATTGGTCGTGGAATATTCAGACGATGACAAGACAATCATGGTGGACCCCACAATGTAATTATCATTTGATTGAGAAAACGACAAAAATATTTTTATGAAAAAATAACGCATGAAGTTTTACCGCTGATATCGCTGAACTACTTGTAGTAAAAGTACAAAGAATACGCTGCGTGGTTGCATAAGTAGCACACACCAGATTGATTATTAATGCTTATGTGAGAAGTCACTCACTTTGATTCAATTATTGTCGATATTTTATATGTTATTAAATCAATAATTGAGATGACGAAGTTGTTAATATTATTATTTGCATTATTAACGATGTCTGTAAGTTCGCCAAGGAGAGGTTTGGTCACCTAATCAAGCGCGCCAATAGGAGAAATCCTTATCGAAAGCCCCCTCTTTCCGGGAACGAATTCGGTCGATTAATAGTGTGAATAATAATAATAATGATGATGACGTTTTGTTTTATTCGTATTATTAACGTAATAAAAAATGTAAAATTTTTTTATATAAAAAATGTATACTTTTATAAAGTTATTCGCTTTATTAGGCTAATAGTAAAATCTTTTTTATAAAAAAATGTAATACTTTTTTATAAAGTTATCTATTTTATTAGATAATAATTAGAATATATTATATTTTATTATGCATAGTGTTTTGTATAAGTTTTGTATAAGTGTTTGTATAGTAAAATCTTTTTAAAAGTTATTCATTTTATTAGATTATAAATAGAATATATTATATTTTATTTAAAAGATTTTGCTTTTAAATATGGACCGTCCGATTAAAGTAAATCAATCTGGACCGCTCATGGATTGGTTACTATTCATTCCATTCTTCTATAAAAATAAGCTCATTCCTTCATTATTTTTACTTAATTTCAAATTCAAACTCTAGAGAGAGAAACTATAGAGAGAGAAACTATAGAGAAAGAAGAAAAGTATTCTCGCTACTTCACTACTTCGATATCAAGTTTTTTTTACTAGTAAGGGGTATTATTTCTTTTGTATTCATGAAGAGAACTTCTATTATTCCATCTTTATTATTTCGTTGAATAACTCAGATACGCTGGCTACCCTATACTTGGTGAAATTCTTTCCGTATTCCATTCTTTATTATTCGTTGAATATCCTCGTTCAGGCTTTTACGCCCGACCGGTTCCGCTTTTATTATTATTCGTTGAATATCCTCGTGTCAGGCTTTTACGCCTACCGACCGGTTCCGCCTTTTTATTATTATTCGTTGAACATCCCGCTGGTGTGAATTTCACCGACCGGTTCCGTTATTTAGTATTCGTTGAATAACCTCGTCTATGGCAAGTACCGCATGCATGGTGATTTCGTTGTATTCCATTCTTT
Source organism: Panax ginseng (assembly GCA_020205605.1). Lineage (NCBI taxonomy): Eukaryota > Viridiplantae > Streptophyta > Magnoliopsida > Apiales > Araliaceae > Panax > Panax ginseng. The sequence continues at coordinate 30,113,297 of CM035149.1, forward strand.
ATTATTCTGTTGAATATCCTCGCTTGGCATGTATTACTACCGACCGGTTCCGTTATTTATTATTCGATGGAATAACCTCGTCTATAATAAGCACCGCATGCATGGTGATTTCTTTTGTTATTCCATTCTTTATTATACTCAAATTGGTTAAAGTTTTGACTTCTACACTCCATGAAATTAGTGGAATATTCTCGATATTTGCGCTTCATCCAAAGATCTTTCATGGAAATATTCTTCGAGCATTCTTGAATTTTACTTTACAAAGAAGTATCATGTCGATAATTTGACGTTATTAGTTCCTAATAAATTAATTTTGAACTTGTTTTATTGAATTTTATATCATTGTCATCATCCTCATGTTTATATTATTTTTGAAAGTCATCTGTGGCCTCAGAAAGTATAGATGGACTTGGTATGATGATTATGACTGTGGATTATTCTTGTAATCATGACCGTAATGTTACAAATGATGTGGTAAAAGTCCTCATTGGCCCAAGTGCATTGATGGACAGCTTGTTGGCATGATCATGACTATCGATGAATACACAAATATCCTCGCCCGTAGTGCATGGATAATTTGTGGTCGTGGACCCTAATGAATATCCTCGTCAGAAAGTGTGGATGATGTGGATTATTTATTGTCGAGTCTCAACGATAAAAGTGATGAAAAACCTTTTTAAATCATAAAAGATAGTAGATTTTATTCTCTACTTGACTCTTTTAATGGATCGTATGTTCACCGCAGCTTAAACTTGATGTCTATTGTATTTTATCGCTTAACATCGTTGAGGACTAATGATAATTTATTCTCGCATTATCTTAGTCATAATATTTTTATCGGGCTAGTTGAGCTCACCCTTTCTTTTCACCGTTTTCTTCGTGAAATGAGAACGAATGGACTAGCTCTGGGAACTGGAGTGATGGTCCGAGATGGTGTCTTAGTAGTCCTCACTATTCTCGTTAAATAGTGTGATAATAAATGTAATGAGGACTAAATTGAGTGTGGATATTGTCTAGATGACAATATTTGTATTAAAACTCACAAGATGTATTTTGTCGTATTTTACACGATCGTTGTATAATCAAGTTGTATTTGAATTTAGTACCATGTATTTGGCGACTCAAGATGGGTGATGTATACCTATTTTGGGGGGCCACAGCTTGGTATCAAAGCTTAGGATATGATCCCCGGCCGAGATGTGAGATAAGAACTAGAGAGGGGAGAGACGGGAATTCTTCGCTAGTATGACCTACCTAAGTTTATTTGGTATTTAATTGGCTCACAGTAGTATAGGATAATATGTGATATGTTAATTAACCCTTGTTTTGTGGCAAGATTTGAAAATGGCATCCGAGAATGTTGAGAACATCAATGGAGCACAGGAGACCGCTGAGTCTCCATGCATCAATAATCGTGATAATGTGCATCGTGAAGGCGATAATCCTAATGCAAACAACAACACCGACCAAATGATGAACGATGGAATGTTCCGAGGCTTCATGCAATTCATGCAACATCAAAGAGAGAGCGGCTCCTCGCCCAAAATGTGTGGAAACATCGCAAACTCTTGATGGCCACCGCCAAACAGCTTCAAGGAGCCGGGACCACCGGAGTTTTTTGGAGAGCCAAAACCACTTAAGGCGAGACGTGGATAAAGCAGATCAACAAGATATTTGATGTCTCTGGGTTGCTCCGAGGAGCAAAAGGTTCCTTTGCCACTTTCATGTCATGGCAAGCAGAGGCAGACATCGGTGGGAATCAGAAAGCGTACTCAACCCGCCGCAGATCAAGATGTCTTGGGAGAAGTTCCAAGAACTGTTTCAACGACAAGTACTTTCCCAAAAGTATTCATCACATGAAAGAGGTAGAGTTCATTAAATCGAACAAAAAACAACATGACCGTGTCACAAGACGGGCCAAGTTTGCCGAAAGTTGTCCTGGCCAGGCCCCATTTGGTTGATAATGAGGAGAGAATGACGCTAATGTTTCTAAGAGGTTTGAAACCGTAGATACGCCAATATCTTATCTCTCATAAACCGTGGTTTGTATTCGATTTAATAGGGCTCGCTTATTGGAGCGCGATAATGAGTCAACCCAACAAAAAAGAGAGCAACCACAAAATGATAATACCAAAGGATAATAGCCATCAAGTGGTGACAATAAGCGTGGAGGAATCAACATGCCGTAAATGGTAACCACTTTGGTGGTAATCATGGCCAAAACAATAAGAATGGACATTTCAAGAAAAGAAGATTCAACAATGATGGAAAGACGTCAAGATCAAGACTCGTCGTTAAGGAAGGAGAACCACCACCTATCATATGCTTCAAAATGGAGGGAGGGACACATCACCCAAACCGCAGGTGATGCCCTCCAAAGCATGTTACAATTGGTGGAAGAGAAGGACACCGCCCGATTTTGTCGTGCAATCAAGACAAGTCCAATTGGATGGAGGCAAAGAAAGGTCATTCCCTGCATAAGACAAAACCCATTGTTCAAGGGAGAGCTTTGTCGTGACCTCCCAGAAAGCAAGGAACCCTAACGAGGTCATCACACGTAAGCTTATCATAAATTCTAGTGAAGTATATACCTTATTTGATACCTGGTTCTACCCATTCTTTTATTTCTCCTACTTTGCGCCAACGCTTAAATTTGACTCCCGAGAAATTAGACTTTGACTTATCTCGTTGAAACTCCGCTGGGAGAAACCTTCATTACATCCATCGCTTATAAGTCTTGTTTGGTTCAAATTGCACCTCACATTACCCGTCAATCTTATTTCATTGAAAATACTTGCATTTGACGTAATTTAGGGATTGATTGGTTAACTACTCATCATGCAAAAATTGATTATTTTCGTAAGGTTGTTAGCTTTCATATTCCTAATCAACCTATTATGCTAATTCAAGCAACCAAACCATTAAAATCAATCACCGTCATCTCAAGCCATAAAGCTATTCGCTTATTGAAAAATGGATGTCAAGCTTTCTTAGCTCATGTCACGGATCTAAACAAAAATACGCCGCTTTTGAATGATATTTCTATTGTTAATGAATTTCCGACGATTCCCTCAAGAACTTCCCCGCCTACCCCAGAGCGTGAAATTGAATTTTGTATCGAATTTTGAACCCGCAGATAAAACCCATTTCCAAAGCCCCATATCGAATGGCTCCTATTGAACTTCGTGAGTTAAAGACCCAACCGCAGGAATTGTTAGACATCGCTTTATTCATCCTAGTACTTCTCCTCCTCGGGGTGCTCCTGCTCTATTCGTGAAGAAGAAAGATGGGAGTATGCGACTTTGTATTGATTATCTGGAGTCAATCATGTCACCATCAAAAAATAGGTACCCATTGCCACGTATTGATGACCCGTTTGACCAGCTTGTAAGGCGCCAAATTCTTTTCAAAGATTGATCTTCATTCTCGATATCACCAATTGAAGATTAGAACCGATGACATTCCAAAGACGGCTTTTAACTCCCCAGATGGGCATTATGAATTCTCTAGTCATGTCTTTTGATCGACTAATGCCCCGCCGCTTTCATGGATATGATGAACCGAGTATTCAAGGAATATTTGGATCACTTTGTGGTCGCTTCTTTATTGATGACATCCTTATTTATTCCAAAAGCCGTGAAGATCATGAGCAACACTTGAGGTCGACACTCCAAAAGCTTCGTGAATATAAGCTTTATGCCAAGTTCAAGAAATGCGAGTTTCGCTTCGAGGAAGTAGCATTCCTTGGGCACGTGGTATCAAGTCATGGAATATCCGCTGACCCAACAAAGATTGAAGCCATTCAAAGTCGGGAGCAACCTAAATCAATGATCAAGACGTAGCTTTTCTTCGCTTTAATGGTTATTATCTGAGATTCGTAGAGGGGGTTTTCTAATCGCTACTCCCTTTAACTCAAATTGACTTTAAAAGATACAAAATTTCATTGAACGAGGAATGTGAGAAGAGTTTTCAAGAACTCAAAAGAAGACTCATTTCAAAGACTGCTCGACAATACCATCCTGCCTTGAGGGATTTGTCATCTACAAGTGATGCTTCGTGCAAAGGGGTTAGGATGTGTTCTCATGCAACATGGGAAAGTCATAGCCTATGCCTCTCGATTAACTCAAAGAATATGAGAGGAATTATCCTACTCATGATCTAGAGTTGGTAAAATTGTTGTCTTCGTGACTTAAAATTTGGAGGCATTACTTGTATGGGGAGAAAGTGGAGATCTTTACTTGATCATAAAAGCCTCAAATATTTCTTCACTCAAAAGGAACTCAACATGCGACAAACGACGCTGGCTTGAACTATTGAAAGATTATGATCATACCATCCAATACCATCCCGAAAACAAAACGTGGTAGCCGACGATCGAGTAGAAGATCATACGCGGTACAAGTGCGATATTGTCAACGCAAAGGCCCATTTTGTATGACTTGCAAAGGATGGAGATAGAATTAAAGACTCAGGACCCATGTGATGATGATGTAATATACGAGTAGAACCGACTTTAATCGATAAAGTTAAAGTCGCTCAAGCTACGCACTTGAGCCGATGCATATGAGGAAGAAAGTACAAGAAGGTGCTATGCATAAGCAAGCAAGAATCGATGAAGAAGGAATACTTTGAGTCAACTCCTGCACTTTGTGTTCCTAACGACCCCCGATAAAGTATAAAATCATGATGGAGGCGCACAACACACCGCTTTGTAATCCATCTCGGGAGTACCAAAATGTATCGTGATCTTCGCCATACATTTTGGTGGAGCAATATGAAGAGAGAGAGAGATAGCGTTGTTTATCTCAAGGTGTCTAACTTGTCAACGAAGTCAAAGTTGGAGCATCAAGTACCAAAAGGTCCATTGCAACCACTTGAAATTCTAGAATGGAAGTGGGAGCACATTACTATGGATTTCACATCGGTCTTCCCAAGGTTTCTCAAGGCATAGATGCAATTTGGGTCATTGTTGATAGATCGACCAAGTCCGCTTCATTTTTTACCAATACGAGAAACTTATACACTTGAACGCTTTGCTCAGATGTACATAAACGAGATTGTAAGATCGCATGGTATGCCAAGATCCATAGTTTCGATCGAGACCCAAGATTCACTTCACGATTTTGGGTTAGTTTGCAAAAAGCTATGGGCACAGATTTACGATTTAGTTCGCTTATCATCCTCGCGACGGACGGACAATCAGAGAGGACTATTCAAACTCTTGAAGATTTATTAAGACTCGTGTCCTCGACTTCAAAGGAAGTTGGGACAAGTTCTTACCATTGGTGGAGTTTTCCTACAACAACAGCTTATCAAGCAAGTATCGCATGGCTCCATTCGAGGCGCCAGATGGAAGAAAGTGTCGCTCTCCAAAGATGTCGGGATGAGGTGGGTGAAGCAACGTTGTTGGGACCGAGTTGGTACGTATGACTACGAAAAAGATTCAAACGATCCGACAACGATAAAAACCTCACAAGACCGATAAAAGAGTTATGCCGATCTTCATCGAAAGGACGTGGAATTTGATATTCGAGATCATGTGTTGTTACGTGTTGCTCCATGGAAAGGAGTTATTAGATTTGGAAAGAGAGGAAAGCTCAATCCTCGATTCATCGCCCATTTTTAATCCTCGATCGAGTAGGGATGTGAGCCTATAGACTTGCTTTTACCGCCAAGTATGTCTCGTGTTCATAACGCTTTTTTCATATATCCATGTTACGTAAATATGTGAAAGACCCCAACCATATTATCGAAGTTAGAACCTGATTTAAATAGCGGAAGATTTAACGTATGAAGAGGTTCCTGCTCAAATCTTTGATAAGAAGGAACATATTCTACGCTCCAAGGTTATACCTCAAGTCAAAGTAAGTTATGGAGGAACCACGATGTTGAGGAAATGACCGGGAGTTAGAATCAAATGAAATCAAGGTATCCTTACCTCTTCGACATACTGTGTAACGCATTCTAATTTCGAGGCTTAAATTTCATAAGAAGGGAGATTGTAAGACCTCAACTTTTATGAATAAAAATGAATTTTCTATAAATATCATTTTTGAATATTATGGAATAAATTTGATATAATGTTATAGTTGTGGGTAATATTTATAAATTTTGCAAAAAGTACGCAAGTTGTTATATAATATTCGATTGGTCGTGGAATATTCAGACGACGCAACACAATCATTGGTGGACCCCACAAATGTAATTATTATTTGATCGAGAAAACGACAAAAATATTTTTATGAAAATAACTATGAAGTTTTACCGCTGATATCGTTGAACTACCTCAGTAGTAAAAGTACAAAGAATACGCGTGGTTGCATAAGAGCACACCTGATTGATTATTAATGCTTATGTGAGAAGTCACTACTTTGATTCAATTATTGTTTATATTTTATATGTTATTAAATCAATAATTGAGATGACGAAGTTGTTAATATTATTATTATTATTAATATTATTATTAACGATGTCTAGAAGTTCGCCAAGGAGAGGTTTGGTCACCTAATTGCGCGCCTAACAGGAGAAATCCTTATCGAAAGCCCCTCTTTCCGGAACGAATTCGGTCGATTAATAGTGTGAATAATAATAATGATGATGATGTTTTTGTTTTATTCGTATTATTAACGTAATAAAACAAAAAACTTTTTATATAAAAAATGTAATATTTTTATAAAGTTATTCGCTTTATTAGGCTAATAGTAAAATCTTTTTATATAAAATGTAATACTTTTATAAAGTTATCTATTTTATTAGACAATAATTAGAATATATTATATTTTATTATATAGTATTTTATATAGTGCTTAGTAAGTTTCAGCATAGTGTTTGTATAGTAAAATCTTTTTAAAAGTTATTCATTTTATTAGATTATAAATAGAATATATTATATTTTATTTAAAAGATTTTGCTTTTAAATATGGACCGTCCGATTAAAGTAAATCAACTGACCGCTCATGGATTGGTTACTATTCATTCCATTCTTCTATAAATAGAAGCTCATTCCTTCATTATTTTTACTTAATTCATCAAACTCTAGAGAGAAACTATAGAGAGAGAAACTATAGAGAGAAAGAAGAAAAGTATTCTCGCTACTTCACTACATCTCGATATCAAGTTTCTTTACTTAGTAAGGGTATTATTTCTTTTGTATTCATGAAGAGAACTTCTATTATTCCATCTTTATTATTCTCGTTGAATAACTCAGATATACGCGGCTACCCTATACTTGGTGAAATTCTTCAGTTATTCCATTCTTTATTATTCTCGTTGGAATATCCTCGTTCTCAGGTTTTACGCCGGACCGGTTCCGCCTTTTATTATTCTCATTGAATATCCTGTCTGCGTGTTTTTTTGTGACCGGGTTCCATCTTTTATTATTCTCGCTTGAACATCCTGTTGGTGTGAATTTCACCCTAATTCGTTCCGTTATTTAGTATTTCGTTGAATAACTCGCCTATGCTAAGTACCGCATGCATGGTGATTTCGTATGTATTCCATTCTTTATTATTCGTTGAATATCCCCCCGCTTGCAAGCGTATTTACCGACCGGTTCCGTTATTTATTATTCTCGATGGAATAACCTCGTCTATGCTAAGCAACCGCATGCATGGTGATTTCTTTTGTTATTCCATTCTTTATTATACTCAAATTGGTTAAAGTTTTGACTTCTACACTCCATGAAATTAGTGGAATATTCTTGATATTTGCGCTTCATCCAAAGATCTTTTCATGGAAATATTCTTCCGAGCATTCTTGAATTTTACTTTACAAAGAAGTATCATGTTGATAATTTGACGTTATTAGTTCCCTAATAAATTAATTTTGAACTTGTTTTATTGAATTCTTATATCATTGTCATCATCCTCATGTTTATATTATTTTTGAAAGTCATCATGTGTGGTTCAGTAGTGCATAGATGGACTTGGTATGATTATGACTGTGGATTATTCGTAATGTAATCATGACCGTAATGTTACAAATGATGTGGTAAAAGTCCTCATTGGCCCAAGTGCATTGATGGACAATTGTTGGCATGATCATGACTATTGATGAATACACAAATATCCTCGCCCGTAGTGCATGGATAATTTGTGGTCGTGACCCTAATGAATATCCCTGGTCAGAAAAGTGTGGATGATGTGGATTATTTATTGTCGAGTCTCAGCCGATAAAAGTGATGAAAACCTTTTAAATCATAAAAGATAGTAGATTTTATTCTCTACTTGACTCTTTTTAATGGATTGCATGTTTCACCGCAGCTTAAACTTGATGTCTATTGTATTTTATCGCTTTAACATCATTGAGGACTAATGATAATTTTCTCGCATTATCTTAGTCATAATATTTTTTATCGGGCTAGTTGAGCTCACCTTTTTCTTTCACCGTTTTCTTCAGAAATGAGAACGTAATGGACTAGCTCTGGGAATGGAGTGATGGTCCGAGATGGTGTCTTAGTAGTCCTCACTATTCGTTAAATAGTGTGATAATAAATGTAATGAGGACTAAATTGAGTGTGGATATTGTCTAGATGACAATATTTGTATTAAAACTCACAAAGATGTATTTTGTCGTATTTTTTACACGATCGTTGTATAATCAAGTTGTATTTGAATTTAGTACCATGTATTTGGCGTACTCAAGATGGGTGATGTATACCTATTTTAATTAAAATTAAAAAAACATAACATATTTACATCATTTAATCAAAATAATAAAATTCAAATTATTTTGTTAACTAATCAAAATAACTAATTAAATAAAATAAGTTGTATAACATATTTATATCATTTAATCAAAATAATAAAATTCAAAACATAACATATTTACATCAAATACTAATTAAAAAAATACTAAAATACTAATTAAAAAAATACTAAAATACTAAAAAATCAAATCAAAAAAAAAATACTAAAATTTAAATTATTTTGTTAATTAATCAAAACAACAAAAATTCAAATTATATCATTAAAATACTAAAATCATAATACTAAATAATATTATAATTTTAGTAATTTAAAAATTATATATCAAATAGTATTTTTAAACTATATAATATTGACATTATTCCCCACCATACTGGCTGCAACAAATAAATTATAATTAAAGACAATTAATTAATGATCGATATATATATTAATGCATGCATGCATGTATGTATGTATAATTAAAATAACTAATAATTAACCTGGCTAGGGATTGTTCTAGCATGGATGACAGAATCAGTTTGAGGCAGTGAATCGTTGTAAGAATTTTAATTATAATTTTTAAATTACTAAAATCATAATACTAAATAATATTATAATTTTAGTAATTTAAAATTATATATCAATTAATATTATACTAAATAATATTATGATTTTAGTAATTTAAAATTATAATTTTTAAACTAAATTATATTTTTAAACTATATAATATTATTTAGTATTATGATTTTAGTAATTTAAAAATTTTATATCAATTAGTATTTAGTATTATGATTTTAGTATTTTAATGATGTAATTTGAAATTTTGTTATTTTGATTAATTAACAAAATAATTTGAATTTTAGTATTTTAGTATTTTTAATTAATTTTTTTTAGTATTTTAGTATTTTTTTTAATTAGTATTTGATGTAAATATGTTATGTTTTGAATTTTAGTATTTTGATTAAATGATGTAAATATGTTATACAACTTATTTTATTTAATTAGTTGTTTTGATTAGTTAACAAAATAATTTGAATTTTATTATTTTGATTAAATGATGTAAATATGTTATGCTTTTTTTATTTTGAATTTTAGTATTTTTTTGTTGTGATTAAATGATATATATTATTTTATTTAGAATATATTTTATATTTAAGTCTGCCACGTCATCACATTTTAACTCCGTTTGTCTTCTGTTAATGGCAGGGGCACGGGCACGGGCGACCCAAAAAATGTAACGTTAAGGATACTTTTGAAAAAAAAAATTAATTTAGGGTGCAAGTGGGACATCGAGATAAATATCAGGGGCTTTTTTGACCCTTTGCCCTAATAATTTTGCCCTCTTCTGTTTTTCTAAATGATATTTATATCCTTTCAACTTAATAATTCCAACAAGTATATGCTAACAGGTAAATTGGACATGAAAATTAGATTGAAAAAATAAAATAAATTTGTTCCAACAAATAAATGAATAATATAATCTATTTATTCGTTAAAATAAATTCATTTTATTATTTCGGTCTAATTTTCGTATCCGCTAGAAGGACTCAATTTTGATTTGATTTCTTGCCCTTTTGTGTATATTGATTGCTTTGCCTCGGTTCGGTGGGTACTTTCAATTAATACTCTTTTCGTTCCTTAATATAGGTCGTTTTAAAATTGTGCACAAGTATTAAGGTAATGATTGTATAACATTAACTATAATATCAATTGTCTATATTGCCCTTGTATTGGAAGAAGAGTTTGTTATTTATTGGACAAAAAATAGTAAGAGAACCAAAGTTATATTTAATACTTGGGGTAATATTGAAAATTAAGCAATTAATGCTTACTTGAAATTCTCAAACGACTTATATTAAGGAACAAAAATATTTCTCTAAAACGATTTATATTAAAAAATGGAGGGAGTATAATCTAGGGGTCGTATAAAGTAGTCGCATAAGCAATAAGAAAGTATTTCTACATAACACCTTTCTCTTCCTTCATTAGACAATTTTGTGCGTTTTTTGCATAGATATAAGACATTAGACATGCCAAAAACTCATTTATACTTTCTACAATAAAAAATAGGAAAATGATATACATATCCATAAATATTTGATAAAATTAAATTACGACCAACGTGAAAGATGCGATGAAATGAAATAAATTAAAGTGGAACTCTTCTTAATTCCTACCTATCCCACTATGCACATACGTAACTATCATAATTCGATTGAAAACTTTTGCAATGTATGTATAACAGGACTATAAAAATATATTTTAAAATAGAATATACAAATATATAAAAAATTTTAAATTATATCGTAGTATAATGTTGTTCAATTCTAATATGCTTTGAAAGTTTGGGTGTGTTATGATGAAGTCTAATCTAAGCTTTAATTCTTATGTAATTGTAAAGTTATTCAAAAAGAAAACTAGCCCTCTGACATAATCATTGTTTGATTGTCGCTACGAATAAGTTATCGAGGGTAGTGCCCTAGCCCAAAATTGGAGGGGTAGTTTGTACGTTCGAGTGAATTAAGGTTAATTATATTACGTTATATAAGGTGAGGATCCTACAACGTATTATGTACGAAATTTTTAAAAGATATTGAAACAATCAGCCGCCAACCGTGTATTAGCCCTAACATTTTGAGTGAACCACGTAAAATTTGTGTCGTATGATTGTTTTGTTTTCGTTTTATCTTTGCTATTATTTTTCGCTGCGTTGTTAATCTCTAACAGGGTGCTTAAATTACCATGATACCCGAAATTATGTTTAGCAATGAGAGATAATACCGTCTTAAGAATCTCTAACTTGGAATAAGATTGTAGTTGATATGTTTAGAAAATTTGTTTACTATTTTATTTAATGAAAAAATGGTGATTGTTATGATCATATGATACTGAATTAATGTATTTTTTAGAAAACTGATAAATCCCCAACAGAAAATGATATTTTCACATAAAAAGTGTCGCTGTAGATTTATAACGACGGTTTACACAATCGCTATAGTGACACTTTTCATGTGAAAATATCAAAAAGTAATGTGAAAATATCAACTTTTATTTTTTTTATTAATTTCTTTTTTAGTCATTTTTATATTTTATCTTAATTTATAAGTCATTATAAGCCGAACATCTTTACAACTAGTTTTAACTTTTGACTTATAAATCAAACTATTACTAAATGCTTTTACTCATAAGTTACACTTTAAAATAATTTATAAATCAAATTAAATTTTAACGTTAAATTATTTTAAAACAAATCATTGCCGAACGGTCCCGTAGTACATAGAAGCATGAAATAATAAAAGGATAAACATATACAGTGATAAACTTTATACTTCTTTGGAAAAATCCATTTTGCTGATGTTAACAACTTAAACATATTTATTTCATTTAAACAAAAAAGTCATGATCAAATTTAATGAAATACTAGTCTCAATAACACAAGTTGTGTGTGCAATTATCGTAAAAATATATATAATAGGAGTTTTATCAAATTTTTGGATATCAAATAAAAAATATAAAATTATGATAGTCGAAATTGTAATAAAACCAATTTTGGGCAAAAATATACTTTACGCCATTTAAGTTGGCACGTTTTGTTCTTGTTCAGTAACCCACTAAAGTAAAAAAAAAATTACAATTAAGAAATTAAACTATTGAAAATATTACAATTGTCACATTCTGTTAAATTAATCAAATGATCGTTCAAATCAAATTCTATTTTTCCTACGTGGCAGATGCTTGGTCGGCTTGTAGGCAGGCTGTCCCTACGATTCTGAACATAACTTCCTCAACAGACTACGACCCTGAGGAAGTTCTCCTCGACACACTATGATCCTTCCTCGTCTCTCCTGGAAGTCTACGAACTCCGAGATCTACTATCTTGCAGACTACGATTCTGCCTCAATAGCTCTCGAGTTTTCCTTGACTCTCTTGACAGATTACGATTTCTGGTGCAGTGCTCAACGATCAGACAAGCCTATCTATTACATCATAAGATTAACCTAACATGCTTGATCTTACTATATTTATAGTCCTTGTACATCATTTCTTTTTAAGGACTTTACAAAGCTGTTTTGCTTATGTAGGATCAACCTAACACATTTGATCAATTCATTCTAAGTCCTTGTACATATGTTTCTATTATCTATCAAAGGACTTTATAACTTTTCTTAATGCAAGCATACTTGCATATTCATTCATATATATATATATATATATATATATATATATATATATATATATATATATCATAATAAAATTATATGTAAATAGGAATATCATTCACATGCTTATTCCTGACAATCTCCCCCTATTTGATTATGACAAAAATAATAAGTGCATATGCATGTTATGAATGAATCTTATATACAGTGAGCAGCTGTATTTCTAAAGAAGATAATCATGAATGTTATTTATAATGATGTGGAATTTAATACACTGACATTTTACATCCTGGATCCAGAACATACCTAACTAGTTAGAGATGTACCTCTTTTGGCTCCATGTATACTTCCAGGATGTCTTTTGACCTAGCTATTCATCTGTTTGATTTTCTTGCACCTGCTCACCTTGGAACGTTAACTTTATTTCTTTTGTTTGCTCCCCCTCAAATATATGCTTCTCTTTTTCTTCTTCTGGCTCCCCCTCAGCCTTAGGCTCATCATCCTTTAGCTCCCCCTCAGATGATGAATTGTCCTAACTAGCCTTTTCGTGAATGTCTCTTACTTTGCCTTTTTCTATGCCTCTTTTTCTCCCCCTTTTTGTCATTAATCACTTGAGAGAGCTGTGCCATGTTGGACATAAGCTGCTCCATTGGATAAGAGGAATTAACAACTTCAAACTTGAGTTCTTTGTTGGCTCAGCTCAAGTTGCATGGAGAAGGACTGATTCATGTCGTCAATCTTGTCAGAGAGGTCTTGGAGTTGTTCTTCATTTGCCTTTTGTGTACGTAGGGCTTCTGATTTTTGATCATTTATGGCCCTCAGATATATGTCATCTCTCTCTTTGATTTTTAGAGATACATCAGCCACGGTAGCTTGGATTCTGTCTTGAACTGAATTGTCCTTTGTTGTTGTCAGCATCTTTGACTTTTCATTGATTTGAGACATCTTCTCAATCAGGTTATCAGAATTCTTTAATAATTCCTGCTCCATAGAAATTTGATCATCTGGTTGGGCAGCCTCTTGTGGAACACTAGATTGGACTCTACGATTCTCATCCTTGGACAGATTTTTGAAGGTATTGAGAATCTGAGAAATCGTTGAATATCAATCGTGGGAGGATGTAGGAATGTCAGATAGTTGTGCTTGGGCAGATAGAGACATCTGAATCTGTTCTTGATCATCATCAATGGTAGAGTGAACAGACTCTACTATCAATGTCTTTGCCATATTCCTTTTTTCATCAGAGTCCACTCTACGATCATAAGGAATATAATGATTTTCAGCAAGTCGGTAGATCTTATAGTGGGGCTTGTCGTTGATCATCATGGTTGCAAACTTCTTAACCTTGGGGAAGTTTTGTGACACCAATTCCAAATTTGCAAACTGAGAGTAGCACCAGCTGAAGTAACTTTCATCTCTGTGATGCCCCAAAAATAGGTATACATCACCTATTCTGAGTCGCCAAATACATGGTACAGAATACAAATACAATCTTTAATATACAACAAGAGAGCTGTGAGTTTTAATACAAATATTGTCTTCAAGACAATATCCACTCTCGAGAATAAGTCCTCATTACATTTATTGTCACACTATTTAATGAGAATAGTGAGGACTACTAATACTATCATCGGGTCCATCACTCCGTTTCCCGACTCGTCCCATTTATATTCTCATTTTCAAGAGAAACGGTGAAAGAAAGGGTGAGCTCAACTAGCTCAGTAAGAGATATTATGACTAAGATAATGCAGAATAAATTATCATTAGTCTACAACCATGTTAAACTGATAAAATACAATAGACATCAAGTTTAACTGCAGCGGGACAAGCAATACATGAAAAGAGTCAAGTAGAGAATAAAATCTACTATCTTTTATGATTTAAAAGGTTTTTCATCACTTTTATCGCTGAGACTCAGCTTAATAATTAATCCACATCATCGAATCACCCCTGCACTACGGCCAAGGATATTCTTTAGTATCACGACCACAAATTATCCATTCACTACGGGCCAAGGACATTCGTGTATTAATCAATGGTCATGATCATGCCAACAACTGTCCATCAGTGCACTACGGGCCAATGAGGACTTTTATCACTTCATTTATAACATTATGGTTATGATTATACCGAATAATCCATGGTCATAATCATACCAAGTCCATCTATGCACTACAGACCACAGATGACTTTCAAAAAAATATAAACATGAGGATGATGACAATTATATAAGAATTCAATAAAACAAGTTCACGAATTAATTTATCCAGGAACTAATAACGTCCAAATTGTCAACATGATACTTCTTTGTAGAGTAAAATTCAAGAATGTTTCAAAAGAATATTTCCATGAAAAGATCTTTGGATGAAGCGCAAATATCAAGGATATTCCACTAATTTCATGGAGTATAGAAGTCAAAACTTTAACCATTTGAGTATAATAAAGAATGGAATAACAAAAGAAGTCACCAAGCATGCAGATTGCCGCAGACAGATAGAGTTATTCAATAGAATAATAAATAATGGAACCAGTCCGGTAAAAACGCATGACATGTGATATATTCAACGAGAATAATAAGTATGGAATAATAAATAATGGAACGGAACCGGTCCGGCGTAAAAAATGCCGCAGACGAGGATATTCCAACAGAATAATAAAGAATGGAATAACAAAAGAATTTCACCAAGTATACCACGTATACAGGTTATTCCAACGAGAATAATAAAGAATGGAATAACGGAAGAATTTCACCAAGTATGCGGTACTGAGCATAAAAAGTTATTCAATATAATAATAAAGAATGGAATAACGAAGTTCTCTTCATGATTACAAAAGAAATAAATAGTACCCTTACCTTTGAAAAAAAGCTGGATATAGGAGTAGTGAGGGTGAAGCTTCTCTCTTCTTCTATAGATTTTCTCTCTACAATTTCTCTCTATAATAATTGCTCTATAGCTTTAGTGAATTGGTGAGAAATGAAGGAAGAATGAGCTTCTATTTATAGAAAAATATAGTTTCAATAATAGACGTTTTTGGGGCTCGAAAAATTCTGAGACAATACCTCCAACCTTTTCTTTATTTTTAATTTAGTCATGCAAGTATTATCAAACTTGCACCACCTCCCCTAATAGTAAATAATGTGATTCAATAGTAAATCATGTGAATCAATAGTTCTAGACATGTGAAAATACGAATTACAGTATAGTACCTCCATCTATACCTCCATTTTTAACTTAGTCATACAAGTATTATCAATCTTGCACCAACTCCCCTAATAGTAACAAGAATGTGAAACAATAGTATACACATGTGAATAAATAGTTATAATCATGTGAAATAATAGCAATCAATTTCTCATTTATCCGGTTAAATACCCAATTGGTCAATATAACCTCCAGACATCAATTATTATCGAAATAAATGTCGATTTTCACTACCATAAATAATTCCAACACAATGAAACTATTTTTATCAAAAATATAAATTTTGAAATTTTGAAGTTTGACTTTTTCCGAAAAAGTCAACTGTTGACTTTTTGACCAAATAGTAAAATTCGGAAAATTTTGTGTTTATAGTCTATTTTTACTAATTTCATCGTTTCGGACTCAAATATCACGTTCGCGTCTCCAAATTCAACTCCGAGCACAACTGCAATTTTAATAACATTCATCATTAATATTATAACTCACAATATTTATCAACCAGGTCGTTCCCAAAAAAGATGGGGCTTTTCAATAAGGATTTCTCCCTATTGGCGCGCAATTAGGTGACCAAACCTCTCCTTGATAGAACTTCTAGACATTGTAAATATTGCAATTTAATAATATGAATAACTTTGCCGTCTCAATTATTGATTTAATAAAATAACATATTATGCGAGATGATCTTTGTGACAATAATCGAATCAATAATATGATAGATATGATCAACAATTATTGTAGAAATAATTGAGTATAACTAAGTGACTTCTCACGTAAGCATCAATAATCAATATCGTATGTGTTACTTATGCAACCACGCGTATTCTTTATACTTTTACTACCGAGAGTAGTTCAACAAAGGTATTAATGTAAAACTTCCGCCATTATTTTCATAAATATATTTTTGTCGTTTTCTCAATCTGACAATAATTCTATTGTGGGGTCCACCAATGATTGTGCCGTTGTACGAATATTTCCTGTTAAAACGAATATTCCCCGACCAATCGAATATGATATAACAACTTGCATACTTTGCAGAATTTATAAATACTACCCACAACTATAACATTATAACAAATTCATTCCATAATATTTAAAAAAAATTATTTCGAGAAAATTAAATATTTATTCATAAAATATGGGGTCTCATAATCTCCCCTCCTTATGGAATTTTGCCCTCGAAATTTATGTACGTACCTGGTATGCTGAAGAGGTGAGGGTACCTTGACTTCATTTCAGATTCTAACTCTTGACGTATAACCTTTGAGTGTCGAATATAATCCTTCTTATCCAAGATTTTGATACGTATCTCCTCATACGTTAAATCATCCGCTATCTCGTCTGGATCTAAATTAATAATGAGGTTCGGGTCGTCCACATATTTACGTAACATCGATATGTTAAAAACGTTATGAACACGCGACATACTTGGCGGTAAAATGAGTCTATAAGTCACAGTTCCTACTCAATTGAGGATTTCAAATGGGCCAATAAAATTGAGGGTTGAGATTTCCTCTCTTCATCGATTATTGCTTCTAGAATAACGCCCTCTTGAACCTTCTTCTTCACATTCATCATATTCTGGTGTGAAGCTTGAGCGGCTTTAACTTTATCGATTAAAGTCGATTCTACTCGTACATTCGCTATCTTCACGTGGGTCCCTAGAGTCTTTAACTTTATCTTCATCATTTGTAAGTTATACAAAATGGGTTTTTGTGTTAACAACATCGCACTCATAAACGCATACGATCTTTACTACTCGGCGCGTCGGCTACCACATTCTCTCTTCTGATGATATTGAATGGTATGATCGTAATCTTTAACAGCTTAAGCCAACGTCTTTGGCGCATTATACGTTCGTTTTGGGTGAAAAAAATATTTGAGGGTTTAAGAAATGGGTTTTGCACTGGGATCAGTACAAAATTCGATTTCACGTTCTGGGGGTAGGTTAAGAAGTCTTCTAGAATACGTCAAGAAATTTATTAACAATAGGAATATCATTTAAAAAAACTATGACTCTCATCCAAGACTTGGATTATACGTCACATTGATACCTATCAACTTGTCATCGTCATTCACGGCGTCGCCTACAGAAAGTCTGGCTTCGGTGTATTCCAAGACTTGGAAGTCACCAGCGAAAGGCTCGGGGCTTTTTACTTATGGCTTGATATGACAATGATTGATTTTAGTGGTTTGGTTGCTTGAATTCGCATAACAGGTTGGTTAGGAATATGAAAGCTAACAACCTTACGAAAATAATCAATTTTGGCATGATGAGTAGTTAACCAATCGATTCCTAAAATCACATCAAGGGAAAGTATTTTCAAAGAGATAAGATCGACAAGTAACGTGAAAGTGTCGATTTGAATCAAACAAGATTTATAAACATTGGATGTAATGAAGGTTTCTACTAACGAAATTTCAACCAATAAGTCAAAGTCTAGCTTCTCTGTGGTCAAATTTAAACGTTGAACGCAAGCAAGAGAGATAAAATAATGGGTAGAACCGGTATCTTATAAGGTATAGACTTCACAAGAATTTATAATTAACTACTCCGTGCTAACTTCGTTCGGGTTACTCGCACTTTTGAGAAGTCAAAAACGCTCTCCCTTGCACTACCGGTTTTGACTTTTCTGGGACGGCCTTTGGTGCCTCCTTCCCAGCTGGACTTGTCTTCGGTGAATGACAAAATTAGGCTAGGTGACCTTCTGTTCCACATTTGTAACACGCTTTGGATGGCATCGCGTAGTTTGGACTGATATGTCCCTCCCCTCCGCATTTGAAACATATGATAGGTGGTCGTTCTCCTTCCTTAACAACGGGTGCTGATGCTGACGTCTTTCCATCATTGTTGAATTTCCTCTTCTTAAAATGTCAATTCTTATTGTTTTGGCCATGATTACCACCAAAGTGGTTACCATTTCTGGCATGTTGATTCCCTTCACGCTTATTGTCACCGTTTCGATGACTGCTATCACTAGTATTATCATTTTGCCGGCTGCTCTCTTTTGGTTGGGTTGACTCACTATCGCGCTCCAATAACTGAGCCCTATTAACAACATCTGAATACAAACAAAGTTTATGAGAAATGAGGTATTGACGTATCTCGGGTTTCAAACCTCTTAGAAATATTCGCATCATTCTCTCCTCATTATCAACCAAATGGGACATTAAACCCAGGGACACTTTCGGCAAACTTGGCTTCGTCTTTGCGACACGATCATGTTGTTTTGCTCCGGTTTAATGAACTCTACCTCTTTCATATAGCCGAATACTTTTGGGAAAGTACTTGTCGTTGAACAGTTCTTGAAACTTCTCCCAAGACATCTTCGGTCTGCGGCGGGTTGAGTACGCTTTTCTGATTCCCACCGATAATCTACCCGCCGCAAACAACATGAAGGTGGCGAAAGGACCTTTTGCTCTTCGGAGCAACCCAAGACATCAAATATCTTGTTGATCTATTTTATCCACGTCTCGCCTTAAGAGGTTTTGGCTCTCCAAAAACTCGGTGGTCCCAGCTCCTTGAAGCGCTTGGCGGTGGCCGTCCGAGAGAGTTGCCGGTGTTTCCACGCATTTTGGACAGAGAGCGCTCTTGCTTTGATGTTGCATGAATTGCATGAAGCCTCGGAACATTCCATCGTTCATCATTTGGTCAATGTTGTTGTTGTTTGCATGAGGATTATCGCCTTCACGATGCACATTATCACGGTTATTGATCCGTGGAGACTCAGCGGTCTCTGTGCTCCATTGATGTTCTCAACATTCTCGGATGCCATTTTTAAATATCGCCACAAAACAAGGGTTAATTAATATATCACATATTATCCTATACTACGATGAACCAATTAAATACTAAATAAACTTAGGTAGGTCATACTAGCGAAGGAATTCCCCGTCTCTCCCTCCTAGTTCTTGTCTCACATCTTAGCCGAGGATCATATCCTAAGCTTTGATACCTAAGCTGTGGCGCCCCCAAAATAGGTATACATCACCTATTACGAAGTCGCCAAATACATGGTACAGAATACAAATACAATCTTTAATATACAACAAGAGAGCTGTGAGTTTTAATACAAATATTATCTTCAAGATAATACCCACTCTCAGAATAAGTCCTCATTACATTTATTGTCACACTATTTAACAGAATAGTGAGGACTACTAATACTATCATCGGTCCATCACTCCGTTCCCCGAGGCTCGTCCCAAACTATATTCTCATTTCTGAAGAGAACGGTGAAAGAAAGAAAAGGTGAGCTCAACTAGCCCGAAGAAGAGATATTATGACTAAGATAATGCGAGAATAAATTATCATTAGTCTACAACCATGTTAAAGCGATAAAATACAATAGACATCAAGTTTAAGCTGCGGTAGGACAAGCAATCCATTAAAAGAGTCAAGTAGAGAATAAAATCTACTATCTTTTATGATTTAAAAGGTTTTTCATCACTTTTATCATTTGAGACTCGACAATAAATAATCCACATCATCGAATCACCCTCGCACTACGGCCGAGGATATTGTTTAGTATCACGACCACAAATTATCCATGCACTACAGGCCAAGGACATTCGTGTATTCATCAATGGTCATGATCATGCCAACAACTGTCCATCAATGCACTACGGGCCAATTAAGACTTTTATCACATCATTTATAACATTACGGTCATGATTATACCGAATCATCCCTGGTCATAATCATACCAAGTCCATCTATGCACTACAGGCCACATATGACTTTCAAACAAATATAAACATGAGGATGATGACAATGATATAAGAATTCAATAAAATAAGTTCACGAATTAATTTATCCAGGAACTAATAACGTCCAAATTGTCAATATGATACTTCTTTGTAGAGTAAAATTCAAGAATGCTCACAAGAATATTTCCATGAAAAGATACTGGATGAAGCACAAATATCAAGGATATTCCACTAATTTCATGGAGTATAGAAGTCAAAACTTTAACCAACTGAGTATAATAAAGAATGGAATAACAAAAGAAGTCACCATGCATGCGGTAAGCCGCTGATAGACAGAGTTATTCCAATAGAATAATAAATAATGGAACCGGTCCGAGTAAAACGCACGCAGACGAGGATATTCAATAGAATAATAAGAGAACGGAATAATAAATAATGGAGGATATTCCAACGGAATAATAAAAACGCAAGCATAAAGACACAAGATATTCCAACTGAATAATAAAGAATGGAATAACAAAAAAAGTTCACCAAGTATACCACGTATACAGGTTATTCCAACAGAATAATAAAAATGGAATAACAGAAGTTCTCTTCATGATTACAAAAGAAATAATACCCCTTTAAATAATATCCTTAAAGAAAGCTGGATATAGGAGTAGTGAGGTAGCGAGACTTCTCTTCTTCTTCTGATTTTTCTCTACAATTTCTCTCTATAATAATTGCTCTATAGCTTTAGTGAATTGGTGAGAAATGAAGGAAGAATGAGCTTCTATTTATAGAAAAATATAGTTTCAATAATTGCACGTTTTGGGGCTCGAAAAATTAAAGTACAATACCTCCAACTTTTTCTTTATTTTTAATTTAGTCATGCAAGTATTATTAAACTTGCACCACCTCCCCTAATAGTAAATAATGTGATTCAATAGTAAATCATGTGAATTAATAGTTCTAGACATGTGAAAATACGAATTACAAAGATAAGTACCTCCATCTATACCTCTATTTTTAACTTAGTCATGCAAGTATTATCAATCTTGCACCAACTCCCCTAATAGTAACAAGAATGTGAAACAATAGTATACACATATGAATAAATAGTTATAATCATGTGAAATAATAGCAATCAATTGCTCATTTATCCGGTTAAATACCCGATTGGTCAATATAACCTCCAGACATCAATTATTATCGAAATAAATGTCGATTTTCACTACCATAAATAATTCCAACACAATGAAACTATTTTTATCAAAAATATAAATTTCGAAATTTTGAAGTTTGACTTTTCCCGAAAAAGTCAACTGTTGACTTTTTGACCAAATAGTAAAATCCAAAAAATTTTGTGTTTATAGTCTATTTGTACTAATTTCATCGTTTCGGACTCAAATATCACGTCCGCGTCTCCAAATTCAACTCCGAGCACAACTTCAATTTTAATAACATTCATCATTAATATTATAACTCATAATATTTATCAACCAGGTCGTTCCCAAGAAAGAGGGAGCTTTCCAATAAGGATTTCTCCCTATTGGAGCGCAATTAGGTGACCAAACCTCTCCTTGACAGAACTTCTAGACATTGTAAATATTATAATTTAATAATATGAATAACTTTGTCATCTCAATTATTGATTTAATAAAATAACATATTATGCAGATGATACTGTGACAATAATCGAATCAATAATATGAGAGATTTGATGCATCAATTACTGTAGAAATAATTGAGTATAACTAAGTGACTTCCCACGTAAGCATCAATAATCAATATCGTGTGCTACTATGCAACCACGCGTATTACTGTACTTTTACTACCGAGTAGTTCAACAATATTAACGGTAAAACTTCCGCCGTTATTTTCATAAATATATTTTTGTCGTTTTCTCAATCCGACAATAATTCCGTTGTGGGGTCCACCAATTATTGTGCCGTTATACGAATATTTCCTGTTAAAACGAATATTCCCCGACCAATCGAATATGATATAACAACTTGCATACTTTGCAGAATTTATAAATACTACCCACAACTATAACATTATAACAAATTCATTCCATAATATTTAAAAAAAAATATTTCGAGAAAATTAAATATTTATTCATAAAATCTGGGGTCTCACAATCTCTCTCAGTATATGCCTTTAACCATGGCATTCATGGGAAGAACCACCTCATCAGAAGGTCTTCAGAATTGTATAGTATAGTTGTGCAATCTAACTCCATATTTTTCCAGTTATGAAGCACTTCATCTGTAGTCATCCTTACAACTCGAAGTTGTTCATTTCCATGATTTATCCATCTTGTTGCTGGCTCTGCTGGTGGCTCATCAGAGACTTCCACTACAATTCTTTCTGCTAATTCTGGCCGGAGAGAGAACAGTATAGTATTCTAGTTGCTCAGATTCCTGATGTGCAGATTCGGAATCTTTCTCTATCTCTTCCCTTGTTGAGCCTGAATCTTGCTGATTCCCTTCATCAGATTTATCAGTGAATTCTTCTTGTTTGTATTCATTTTCAGAGCCTTCTTCAACAATATCTTTCTCGGAATCATCTTTTCTGAAGTTGGTCTCATCTTCAGCACTTTCTTCCTGTGACTCATATTCCTCATAACTTAATTCAATGACTTCAGTAGAATTGTCAGTTTTCTTTTTGGAGGCAAATTGAGCAATCAATCTGTAGCTCTTCCTTCTCCTTGGAGGTTAAGCTATGGGAGAATCAGACTCTTCTTCTTCTTCAGACTCTGAGGCCTTTGAGTCATCAGGCAAGCTTTCTTGATGTTCATCATTGGCAGGGGTTGGTATTTCTTTCTTGATCTCATCATCTTTTAATCCATAACGAGAGCTTATTTGAACATTTGTATTTGGAGATCCAAATGGGTCATTTTGTAGCTTCTCTTCTACTTCAAAGTGAGTACTCTGAGAATTGTCCATAGGACTTGAATATTCTTCTTCATCGGTAGAGTTTACATCTTCTTTCATGGATCCAGCTCCACCTTCATTGCTGGATCTGATCTCCGGGGATTCAGTCTTGAGATCATCAGTTTCCTTTTCTTCTTTTGACTTTACATTTTCTTCTTTGTTAGATGTGCTTCCTTGGGGAACTGGAACTGATCTCTTCATCCCTTTTGCTTTCTTCTTGGGTGGTTCTTGAAGCAGTCTGTTGCTTCTTCTTCTTTTTGGGTTTTCAGCAGTTGATGCTGGTTTTTTTTCTGCTTCTTGTATTTTCTTATCAGTGGGGACATAGCTTGATGAAGCCTTATCATTCTTCATATTCTTAGGCTTCTTGCTTGTTGGTGTGGCAGTAACTGATGTCGAGTCACCAGACTCAGAGCTTTTTTCCTCCTTTGCCTTTCTCTTCTTTGCAGAGATCTTTCTACTGCTTCCTGTTGTAGTTAACCTTCTATTCTCCTTTGGGTTTTTCTTCCAATTTATGAACAGTTGTGGAGACATTACCTTGTGAACATTAAGAATTTTGCCATCATCATCCTTGATTTTATTCTTCAACTTTTTCTTCAAGATGATACTTAAGAATCTCCCATGAAAAACCTTTGTGAGTGGTTTTTCAATTAATCTTTTCTTCCTTATCCAGCCACTTAGACATATGATCGAGCAGGACAGCTCCAAAGTTGATGTGTTCCTTCAGGACTATGGTAGACATGATCTTCAGCTGTTGGTCAATCACAGTATCATGTGCAGTGTCTTTGCATAAGATACATTTCCCCACGATTTCAGTAAGGAACTCGAATTCTTCAGGAAACTCTTTTTTCTTCATGTCCTTCAGACTAGGGTTTCTTCTATACTGCATAATCTTTTTAGCTTTTTCTGTGTCGATCTCTTCCAAGCTTTTTAGATTTCAGTCAGGAAGGCCTAAGCATTGATTGATGTCAGAAGAGTTTAGCTTCAGAATCTGACCCTTAACCTTGGTGGAGAGGATTCCAGAATTTATGGTTGCGTTTGAATGAAACTCCTTGACCAGGTCACCATATATTCGTGTGTTTTCCTCAAGACATTCTGAGAACCCAGCCTTCCTCAAAAGTTCAAGAATATCCCTGAACTTCTTCTTGAATTTTTCGAACGTCTTGGTACCTAGCTGAATGTCAGTGATTACTCGCCAATCTGCCATTTGAGGAGTTCGAGGAATATGGGTGTTGGTTTTAGGAAGTCTTGTGAGAGATAGTTGACTGTGATTTAGGTAAGGATTTGGAGGGTTAATGGATTCAGAAAGTGAACAAACTTTTAGGGTTTAAAAATGAGAGGGAAGAAGTTTTGATAGTTTCTAACAACTGTTTGTAGATTTTGAATTTGTCTTTAAGGCGGTTTCATCTATCCTAGCAAATGTTGTGATGTGTCACCTAGTCATTGGTTTCACGATACCCAGTAACAAGCTATAACTCCCCAATAACTTGTCAGTTAGCTGTTTCTTTTAGAAGAGTGGAAGTTTGATTGACGTGGATTGACCTTTGACCTCTTGAGTTCGTAGAGTAGCATGATAGGACAGCTATTAACTCTACGTTTTCCTTTGTTGACTCAACGATCAATTCTCTGAAAGATGTTGCAGTGGATAGTTTTGACATTACTTCTCATTTTGAACCTCCACGCCTCATCCACTGTTGTGCTTTATGAAGCCTTGGGCACTTTCCTTCAGCAGGACATCTTTCCAACCAGCATTAGAGCTTGTCTTCCCTCACTTTGAATGATTGAGAAATTTTCCTGTTCTTCCAACTCCTCATAAGTTAGGAATAGCCTCTTATAGGACTGCGATCGTCGAGTCTGCTTCTACGATCGCTGAGGTTACACTACGATCGTGGAGTTCTCTTCAACCTCTACTCTACGATCGTTGACGGACTTGGTCCTTGAGATGAACTTGATTAAGCAATTCTTCTGGGTTAAGGTAGCTCAGGAAGGGCCAACCTCTTAGAGTGAGCTAAGGGTTAGGTTTGTCCCTGAGGCGCTTTCCAGATGAAGTACTTTAGAGGTGATTTGTACTGATATCTCATTTGACCTTTTCTGGTGGTGAGGTCCTTTACCAACTTTAGACAATTGCATTTGCTGTAATCGTGGTGTCCTTCTGCTATTCTACTATGATCAGACGTTTGATCGTAGGCTCTCCACGGTTTTGAGTTGGGTGGCTGAAAGGTTATTAGTAGTACGTTTTGAAATGTTCCTACTGTATGGATATTCATTTGGTTCATCAGCCACAAAGTTTTGGGACTCTGTAGCTGGTACACTGCTTCATAGTATATCTCAGTATTGTTGTTCCTTAACATATCACTGCTCCCCATGGTTGATACTGTCTTCTCAGATAGATGGGATTCCCTTTTCTTTATGTATATTAGAAGACAGCCTTGCATATCTCCTTCTGACTGGAATCACCAAATCTTCTTATATCATAGAAATAGGCATCTTCAAGGTTGATCATTCTACGATCCTTTGACAGCACTACGAACGTAGTCTTCTTTTACAGTTTGTACTAGTGGAGTTCTGCTCCCGTAATGAGATCCTCATGTTTGATGCTCGATAATCCTCTGAGGTGAGCTTCCGTGAGGAGTTTTCTCTTCTGACCTGCTTTGAATGATTGAGCGTCTAGGACCCTTTTACATCTTTGGTTGAATGACTTGCTTCCTTATAAGGATCAACAATAATGTGAGCTTCATTCAGATTAGCTCAGCAGGTCTTCCAGGACAGGCTTTGACAAATAGGAGTTTTATCATAATCATTTCTGAACAGTCTTAAGCCTTATATTAGTTGAATTTTCTTGACTGAAGTCTTCTGCTTCAGCATTCCTTAGTGTGGTCAGATGGACCAGGTACCTGCAGGTTATAAATTTCTATTTTTGGTACCCATGGTTAAATAGGTCCTGCTAGGTTAGTTTACTAAACCCCTATTCCTCATATATTTGGATAAACATCATATTGACCACCATCAGTCGTATTCATGCATATACTTCATTTAGATAAAATGTAAGATCCCGAAATTTATGAAATAAAATTATTCAATTGTCCTATTCAATAAATGGTTAAATTGATAAAAAGTAAAGTTAAGGGTGATATATGAAAAAATATTTCAAAATACACAAGTGGTTATAAAATACTCATTGTTGTCAGGGAATATTCGTTTGGTCGTAGAATATTCTTTTTGTCGGGAATATCCGTACGACGGCGCAACCATTTGTGGGCCCCATAACAGAATAACTGTCGGATGAAGGAAACGACAAGTTTGAGTTTTTATAAATAACTTGGCGTAGTTATTCACAATTAACATTGTTGGAATACTGGCGGTTAAAATACAAGAATACGCATTGGTTCGCATGCGATAGCTGCGGTGCATGATATTTTTGAATTATTGATTCTTACGTAAGAAGGCACTACTCAATAATTGTTATAGTAGTTACTATTCAATATTTTATTTTATTAATTCAATAATTGCTGCGTTGATAGTTTATATTATTTTTGTTGCAATAATTGTCACTGCACAGTATTTCCCATTATCAGATCAATAATTCATATTATTTGAATAATATTATTAGATAGCATTATTGGCAATGTCTAGAAAGTTTTGTCAAGGAGAGGTTTGGTCACCTAATTGCGCGCCCGTAAGGAGAAATCCTTATTGGAAAGCCCCCTCTTTCCTGGGAACCACCTGGTTGTCATAATTGTGATTCTGTAATATTATTTGTGAATAATTAATTATTGATTTATATGATAAAGAAATATTTACTTGATACGAATATAAATGATGGATTTATTTATGTGGTTATAAATGAAGGAATTAATGTTGAGGTATTTTATCAATATTTTATCGGATTGGAGGTATTAAAAGATCAAATCGGTGTTCTTAAAGCTCTATTGCGTGAGTTATAATTTTAATCCGATCGTTGGATCATTGTGATTTTTGGATATGTTATACATATATAAGTTGAGTATATGTCCACAAATTTTGAACCGTTGAAAATTAACGCATGATTTGTTATGAATTTTAAAAGGTGTTGAAACGGTGTTTAAAATCATCCGTTTGTGGATTTCGGATATTTTCGGTCTGGAATTTGGAAAAACTTTCTTCTGTAAAGTTGTAGAGAAATCAATTTTAGGCAGAATAGACATAAAATTAGTATTATTCTGATAAACGGGCTATTTTCTATGAATTATTGAAGTTTCAAAAAATAAAATAATTTTTTATTAAAATAGGTGGGCCCCACTAGTGTCCGTTGTTGAATACATGTGCTGAATTGGTTTTTCAATTGTGGAGGCTGGTCTAGGATGGCTGCAGACGTAAAAGAAAGAAAATAAATATTAATATTTAATTAATTTAGTCTCCTTTGGCGTTCTAGCATTTTCCTATAAATAGGTGCTTATGTTAGAATTGAAAATCACACCAGAAACAAGTTTTCTTTCTCTCTAGATTATCGAGAGTATTTTTGTGAGTATTTTGATACTTTGAGAGTTGATATTCAGTGGAAGTTTTCTTTGGCTTTACATCCGATGTTCCGGTCAAAAGTACTGCTCTTTTGAGGTAAGGGATTTTAAGGGTTATTATGTTTTTCAGTTTCGAAATTTTTCTGAACCTTCAAAAATTCTGGAAAATTTTGAAATGATAATTTGATGAGTTTCATAGATTGTGTCCAAAAATGGCGATTTTTGGATGTATAGATTAAGAGTTAAGGATTTTATGAGAAAATACTATTTTAAAAGTAAACCCTTATAACTCCTTGTGGTTAACACTAAAATTGGTGATATTTTTATTGGGAGTACATGTATATAACAAAAGTATACTCTGTAAATTTTGGAATTTTTGGACAAAAGTACAATTTATGATAAATGTCTAAATATTCGGCAGTTTTGGCCATATGAAAAATAGTAAATGAATTTTAAAAATTCCGAGAAAAATATATGTTCAATATGGGACTATATTATGCTAAATCTCAGAAAAGAAATATTTTTGGAACTAATTTGGTATTTTTCATGAAAATAGACTAGTTATAAATAAATGAATTAAATATGTTATGTGAACTAACAAAATTGGAAAATAGGATTTTATGGCTTGAAAATCCTATATATAGTATATGCAGATTTTTGATGAGGTTGTTGGTTATTGGTGATAAAATCTTATGAGTTTGGCATTTTAGGATGATTAAATACATTAATTAGTAAAGTATAAACAATTAAAATAAATTGTTTATAAGTTTAAGAAATGATTAAGATATTATGGTAATATTAATAATATTAGATTATGAGATTATTAAGTGATTTATAACATTTGGATTGAGGTGTTATGAAATCGTTGATGTATGAATCTTACTCTTGAAATTAAATCCATGTTTTGATCATATTGTTTTTATTATCATATATAACATTTTTATAATCCTGGTGATGAAATTTCTCTTTGGCTTGAGTGTAAAGATGGGTCGATTATTGGTATGATCGTGACTATGGGTTCTCTTTGGCCAGTAGTGCAAAGTTGAATTGTTGACTGGTATGATCATGACCATTGAATTTACAATTGAATATTTTTAGCTTAAGTGCAAAGGTGAATTGATCAACATGGTTATAATTATTGTTTATATAAATTCTGAAATGATAATATATTTCTTTGATATATTAATATCTTTGGCCCGTAGTGCAAAGATAACATGTTGTTGAATATCTTTTGCCTGTAGTGCAAAGATGAATTGTTGATGAATAACTTTGGCCCGTAGTGCAAAGATGATCTGTTGTTGAATATCTTTGGCCCGTAGTGCAAAAATGACCTGTTGCTGAATATCTTTGGCATGTAGTGCAAAGATGAACTGTTAATGAATATCTTTGGCCCGTAGTGCAAAGATGAACTTATTAGTATTATTATGAACAGGAACTGTGATTTGGTATAACCATGATCTTTGATATTTCAGGTAAAGACATGTGATGAAAAATATCTTTGTCTTGGATGAGAAGAGAAAATTAGAACTACAATTATGATTATGAGTTATTCACATGACTGTGAACATGATCTGTTGATTAATGTTACAGGGTTAAAGCATTGTTGGTGGACTTTTAACATGGAGAAGATAATAGACTTTATGGTTTATTTGACTCTTCTAATGGATTGTTCGTTCCGCTGCAACTATGGTTGAAAAGTTTTATCATCTACCATATGTTCTAAATCTACGATTTATTCATCAAGAAGGCTATTGATAATTTAATTATCTTTAGTCATAATATTCTTTATCGAGCTAGTTGTGTTTCACCCTTTTTGCTTCACAATTCCTTTCGTGTAATAAGAGTGTAAATTGGGTCGAATGGGGATAATGAGGGAATAGTGTGGTGGTCCGAGACTATCAAAGTTTCTCAACACATTATAAAAGCGGCATGACATACAATATATAATTGTATTGAGGACCTAAGATGTGTGTGTCGTATATTATACGTCACTTAATAATTGATTTTGGTGAACAACAATAGGGTGAGGCGAACCCAACTTTGGAAGGGTGTTTTGCTACTATCATATAAGATGTCTAATGACATACAACCTCGTATTATCATAAGACAGGGTTGTGCACATCCTCTTGCTGAGTATATCTATGAGCACTACATATATGATCTTGGAGTTGGGTTGAAACATAATGTTCAATCGCAGACGGTGGAGATAGTTATATGTCAAGAGAAGACTCACCATTGGAAGGAACAAGATAGTAATCTTCTCATTTTTCTTTGGGGTCTATTAGATCAACCAAGGATAATTCTCTAGACATATGATATCTATCATAACTTAGATTCATGGCCTCCTATGTACGAAGGTTTCCTTGAGCACTTCCCAAAGATTTTAATTTCTACAACAGTTTTAGACTATACCTTTATGTAAGCTATCACTGTGAGGTGTTGTCCATCGTTGGGACATGAGTCATAGTTGGTATTAAAACTCACGGTATATGTGTTGTTGTATTTTGCACGACAATTGTAGTAATAAAGTTATAGTTATTTTCTGTACCATGTATTTGGCGACTCAGAATAGGTTGGCTGGATTGGACCTATTTTGGGGGCGTCACAGTTGGTATCAGAGCTTAGGGATATGATCTCTGGCGGAGATCGGGGAATAGAACTAGGAGGGGAGAGATGAGTAAATCCTTCGCTAGTGTGTCCTACCTAAGCTTATTTATTGGTCAATCATAATATCGGGATATTATGTGATATGTTAATTTGTTCAATTAACTCTTGTTTTGAAGCTGTATTCTAGAATGATATCTGAAATACAGGAGATGAGCAATGGAGAAATCATGATGACAGGAAAGATGGAATCTGAAATGAAAGCAAGGTATTCTCAACTATTCGAAATACCAGGTATGTAAATTTCGGGGACGAAATTTCATAAGGAGGGGAGATTGTAAGATCCCGAAATTTATGAAATAAAATTATTCAATTTTCCTATTCAATAAATGGTTAAATTGATAAAAAGTAAAGTTAAGGGTGATATATGAAAAAAAAATTCAAAATACACAAGTGGTTATAAAATACTCATTGTTGTCAGGGAATATTCGTTTGGTCGTAGAATATTCTTTTTGTCGAGAAAATCCGTACTACGGAGCAGCCATTTGTGGGCCCCATAACAGAATAATTGTCGGATGAAGGAAACGACAAGTTTGAGTTTTTATAAATAATGGGCGTAGTTATTCACAGAATTAATCTTTGTTGGAATACACGGTGGTTAAAATACAAGATTACGCGTGGTTGCATGATAACAAAGGTATTGCACAAGTATTTTTGAATTATTGATTCTTACGTAAGAAGGCACTACTCAATAATTGTTACAGTAGTTACTATTCAATATTTTATTTTATTAATTCAATAATTGCTGCGTTGATAGTTTATATTATTTTGTTGCAATAATTGTCATCGCATGAGATTTCCCATTATCGGATCAATAATTCATATTATTTGAATAATATTATTAGATAGCATTATTGGCAATGTCTAGAAGGTTCATCAAGGAGAGGTTTGGTCACCTAATTGCGGCTACCGTAAGGAGAAATCCTTATTGAAAGCCCCCTCTTTCCTGGGAACCACCTGGTTGTCATAATTGTGATTCTGTAATATTATTTGTGAATAATTAATTATTGATTTATATGATAAAGAAATATTTACTTGATACGAATATAAATGATGGATTTATTTATGTGGTTATAAATGAAGGAATTAATATTGAGGTGTTTTATCAGTATTTTGTCAGATTGGAGGTATTAAAAGATCAAATCGGTGTTGTTCTTAAAGCTCTATTCGTGAGTTATAATTTTAATCAAATGACCGTTGGATCGTTGTGATTTTTGGATATGTTATACATATATAAGTTGAGTATATGTCCACAAATTTTGAACCGTTGAAAATTAACGCATGATTTGTTATGAATTTTAAAAGGTGTTGAAACGGTGTTTAAAATCATCCGTTTGTGGATTTCGGATATTTTTGGTCTGGAATTTGGAAAAACTTTCTTCTGTAAAGTTGTAGAGAATTCAATTTTAGGCAGAATGGACATAAAATTAGTATTTTTCTGATAAACGGACTATTCTCTATGAATTGTTGAAGTTTCAAAAAATAAAATATTTTTTTATTAAAATAGGTGGGCCCCACTAGTGTCCTTTGTTGAATACATGTGCTGAATTGGTTTTTCAATTGTGGAGGCTGGTCTAGGATGGCTGCAGACGTAAAAGAAAGAAAATAAATATTAATATTTTATTAATTTAGTCTCCTTTGGCGTTCTAGCATTTTTCTATAAATAGGTGCTTATGTTAGAATTAAAAATCACACCAGAAATAAGTTTTATTTCTCTCTAGATTATCGAGCATATTTTTGTGAGTATTTTGATACTTTGAGAGTTGATATTCAGTGGAAGTTTCCTTCGGCTTTACATCCAGATGTTAAATTCGAAAAGTACTCGCTTCTTTTTGAGGTAAGGGATTTTAAGGGTTATTATGTTTTTCAGTTTCGAAATTTTTCTGAACCTTCAAAAATTCTGGAAAAATTTGAAATGATAATTTGATAAGTTTCATAGATTGTGTCCAAAAATGGCGATTTTTGGATGTATAGATTAGGAGTTATGGATTTTATGAGAAAATACTATTTTAAAAGTAAACCCTTATAACTCCTTGTGGTTAACTCCAAAATTGGTAAAATTTTTATTGGGAGTATATGTATATAACTAAAGTATACTCTATAAATTTCGGAATTTTTGGACAAAAGTACAATTTATGATAAATGTCTAAATATTCGGCAGTTTTGGCCATATGAAAAATAGTAAATGAATTTTAAAAATTCCGAGAAAAATATATGTTCAATATGGGACTATATTATGCTAAATCTCAGAAAAGAAATATTTTTGGAACTAATTTGGTATTTTTCATGAAAATAGACTAGTTATAAATAAATGAATTAAATATGTTATGTCAACAAAATTGAAAAATAGGATTTTATGGCTTGAAAATCCTATATATGGTATATGCAGATTTTTGATGAGGTTGTTGGTTATTGGTGATGAAATCTTATGAGTTTGGCATTTTATGATGATTAAATACATTAATTAGTAAAGTATAAACAATTAAAATAAATTGTTTATAAGTTTAAGAAATGATTAAGATATTATGGTAATATTAATAATATTAGATTATGAGATTATTAAGTGATTTATAACATTTGGATTGAGGTGTTATGAAATCGTTGATGTATGAATCTTACTCTTGAAATTAAATCCATGTTTTGATCATATTGTTTTTATTATCATATATAACATTTTTATAATCCTGGTGATGAAATTTCTCTTTGGCTTGAGTGTAAAGATGGGTCGATTATTGGTATGATCGTGACTATGGGTTCTCTTTGGTCAGTAGTGCAAAGTTGAATTGTTGACTGGTATGATCATGACCATTGAATTTACAATTGAATATTTTTAGCTTAAGTGCAAAGGTGAATTGATCAACATGGTTATAATTATTGTTTATATAAATTCTAAAATGATTATATATTTCTTTGATATATTAATATCTTTGGCCCGTAGTGCAAAGATAACATGTTGAATATCTTTGGCACGTAGTGCAAAGATGACCTGTTGCTGAATATCTTTGGCATGTAGTGCAAAGATGAACTGTTAATGAATATCTTTGGCCCGTAGTGCAAAAGATGAACTTATTAGTATTATTATGAGCGAGGCGTGATTTGGTATAACCATGATCTTTGATATTTCAGGTAAAGACATGTGATGAAAAATATCTTTGTCTTGGATGAGAAGAGAAAATTAGAACTACAATTATGATTATGAGTTATTCACATGACTGTGAACATGATCTGTTGATTAATGTTACAGGGTTAAAGCATTGTTGGTGGACTTTTAACATGGAGAAGATAATAGACTTTATGGTTTATTTGACTCTTCTAATGGATTGTTCGTTCCGCTGCTACTATGGTTGAAAATTTTTATCATCTACCATATGTTTTAAATCTCTTATTTATTACTGAAGAAGGCTATTGATAATTTAATTATCTTTAGTCATAATATTCTTTACTGAGCTAGTTGTGCTCACTCTTTTGCTTCACAATTCCTTTCAGGGTAATAAGAGTGTAGTTGGGTCGGCGGGGATAACAGGGGAATAGTGTGGTGGTCCGAGACTATCAAAGTTTCTCAACACATTATAAAATGGCATGACATACAATATATAATTGTATTGAGGACCTAAGATGTGTGTGTCGTATATTATACGTCACTTAATAATTGATTTTGGTGAACAACAATAGGGTGAGGCGAACCCAACTTTGGAAGGGTGTTTTGCTACTATCATATAAGATGTCTAATGACATACAACCTCGTGTTATCATAAGACAGGGTTGTGCACATCCTCTTGCTGAGTATATCTATGAGCACTACCTATATGATCTTGGAGTTGGGTTGAAACATAATGTTCAATCGCAGACGGTGGAGATAGTTATATGTCAAAAGAAGACTCACCATTAGAAGGAACATGATAGTAAACTTCTCATTTTTTTTTGGTGTCTATTGGATCAACCAATGATAATTCTCTGGACATATGATATCTATCATAACTTAAATTCATGGCCTCATATGTACGAAGGTTTCCTTGAGCACTTTCCAAAGATTTTAATTTCTAAAACAGTTCTAGACTGTACCTTTATGTAAGGTATCACTGTGAGGTGTTGTCCATAGTTGGGACATGAGTCACAGTTGGTATTAAAACTCACGGTATATGTGTTGTTGTATTTTGCACGACAATTGTAGTAATAAAATTGTAGTTATTTTTTGTACCATGTATTTGGCGACTCAGAATAGGTTGGATGGATTGGACCTATTTTGGGGGCGACACATAAAAATTTTGAGATGCATGGTGGTGAGTGTGAGAGAAAACTGTCATTTTAATAAAACACTCTTTTCCTTAATGGTTTCATCTTTTACTAATTTATGTTCACATGGTTTAAATGTTCACATAGTAAGAATTAACTCTACGATTTATTAGCATCTGGTTGATTCATGGAGGTGATCAGTTTCTATGAATCTTCAAGATTTTCTTGTAGATCTGATCATACTCTGTGTCATTAAACACTTAAACCGTAGGATGTACGAAGCACATTAACCCATCAGCAAAGATTACTTCACATTCAATCGACCTGTGAGGCTCTTAATACCATTTCAGGTCTCTTTCAAGTTATCATCTTCAACCTAAAACTTGGATTGAGAGAAATTTTATAGACATTTAAGTTTCCATTATCAGTGTACTTTCTCTCTTCACCTTTTTAGATAGATTATGAATATTTGAAGGAAAACTGTTATAGTTCATAAGTAAGGTGCAAATATGATGCTCATATCGATATTAGTGAGGAACCGTACCTTTTTGTTGTTAGTTTCTTAACAGTCATTTATCTTAGATATTCTGAGTTTAGGCATTGATTCATTTGCTTTTGACAGCTAGTTTCTCCAGTTGATCTTCAGTCAATCAGTCATGGTCTTGAAGATATAAGCTAAGAGAGTGTCAGCATTTCTAATTCTTTGACATCCTTGAGTTCACAAGGTTTACATCCAGCTGCAAGTTGGACAGACACATGTTTGAGAAGTTCTTCTTCCTTCTCTGGATAAACATTACTTAGGATGTATGGCCTTTTCATCTTTTCAGGCTGGTGGATGTTTGAATCTTTTCTGTTGATGTCTCTTGAGCTTTCTAGCCTGGTCTTCAAACAATAGGATTGACAGCGAGCAAGGATTGGTCTTGTTGATATGGCAATCAAGAACATGGACCAATCTAAGCAGCTTCAGGTGTATATACACATTTACCTGTACAAAAAATTTCCAACATGTGAGCTTATCTGCATATCACAAGTGACTTACTACTAAACTAAGTTTAGAAAAATGTTTGTGCCTAGGATCAGACTCAAAGCGATTAGCTTTTGAATATAGCATGAGAACCTGCTCTGATACCAATTGTTAGTTCCCAGTAGGCACAATATAGATCTAGAAGGGGGGGTTGAATAGATCTTTTGATTTTCAAATGCTTTTTCTCTTGTAAATTGTATTGCTCATTAAGAAGCAGATGACAAACATAAGAATCTTTTCAAGCACAACGAAATAAGTAAAAGATCCCCTTCATTGATATATTCATAGTCAGTCATACATTGTTCGTAGAGTTAACTTAGTAGTAGCAGCTTACATACATACATAGTGATTATAGCAGTTAAGGTACATAATGTAAATGACATAAAGTAAAAGACACAAGGGGTTTTAAGTGGTTCAGAGACTCAAGCTCCTAATCCACTCTTCTGCTTTCAACTAGCAGGATTTCCACTAAAGAAGGGTAGCACCCTGAATCACTAAGATTCCTTCAAGGCCAGTAGCCTTGGGACTTCAGTTCACTAAGAACTCTTCAAGGCCAGTAGCCTTGGAACTTCTCTAGTTCCCTAGGAACTCTTCAAGCCCAGCAGGCTTAGAACTTCATTTAGTCCCTCCGGACAAGGACCCCTCAGGCCCTGGCTTCTTGTTGTTGTAGTCATTGTTGTTGGTGGTGCTGAGCTGCTAAGATGTCATTAAGCTCTGAACATCTTTTGTACGTAGCAGCTTAGTGTGATCCTCTTTGCTTTCGACTTGAGTCAGGACCACATCTTATTTGGTGCGGTGATCTTTTCTCTTTTTCGCTCATCTTCATCTGGTATAAGCTGTGCACCATTACCATCTGGGTTTGCTAAGTCTCTGTGCTTTTAATAGACTTTGTCTGGCATTTAGCAAACCCTGAACCCTTCTTGAATACTTTACAGACATGGTTCTGCACTTGTTCACTTTCAACTTTCAGTTCATGGTGATTCGTAGAGTGGCTCTCTTGATCTTCTTTGTACTCAGCCACTTTCCTGAATGCTATCTTCTTGGCCTTCTCGGCTCTCAGCTTGGCTGCCATCTTTAGTGGCATTCTCATCTTTGTTGAGTGAAGCTTTGATCTATTTGAGTCCTTCTTCAAAACTGCTTCACTTCCACCTTGGTAGTCTCACTGTCACTAAGACTTGTTCTATTGATCTTGGGTGGAACTCGTAGAGTCAAAAATAGCATCCACCAACTCAATGATTCTGCAACTTCATAAGACACTGATGGCTTGATTCCTTTTTTTGGCCCCTTCTGAATAACAAGACACTTCAGATTTGTGGCGTGTCCAGCTCGCTTTCTCCTTGTGATCTCTCGTTCACTTATCATCAATGGACTGACCCAATGCTTAATCACTTTAGCCTTGTTATTCAGAGGCTGACCAGTATCTCAGTGTGTACTCCATTAGTTCCTTCTTAGTTTGGAAAACACTACGATCTTGATTATTTCCAAGATCGTTGTCATCTTTCTTCTTGACAGCTACTGCCCCTGCTGACTTTCCTTAGTCAATTACATAAGTCTTCTTCTAATCTCCTTGTGGAAGACTTCATCTCGAATGACTTCATAACTCAATCTTGATGTTGATTGGGTTGGTGCTTAGGTCTTCTATTAGCTTGCATGCCATTCGTTGAGTGCTCTCTGGTTTCCTTTAGGTGAGATGTATCTTTACGGTATCAACCAGAGGCTTCATTCCTTTGGATATTCAGGGGGTGCTCATTTGTTGGGAGTCGCATTAGCTCTATGATTCTGCCTTGGTGTTGTGAGCACATCTGTTGAGGTTTTAGTTCTGCACTCTACGATTCAGCTGTGGTTGTGCAGACACTACGACTCTAAGATCATATCTTGACACTACGATTTCTGTCGTTGTGCTTGTTGTCTTCATCTGATCTTGCTCGACTACGTTTTCTGCCTTTGATACGATCAGTAAACTCTATGATTCTGAGTGCAGTCTACGATTCTTGAATTGGCTTTGACTTTAGTATACTCTACGACTCTGAGTGTAGTCTACGATTCTTGATTGGCTTTGGCAGATGCTCGGTCAGCTCGTAGGCAGGCTGTCTCTACGATACTGAACATGACTTCCTCAGCAGACTACGGCCCTGAGGAAGTTCTCCCCGACACACTACGATCCTTCCTCGTCTCTCCTGGAAGTCTACGAACTCCGAGATCTACTATCTTGCAAACTACGATTCTGCCTCGATAGCTCTCGAGTTTTCCTTGACTCTCCTGGCAGACTACGATTTCCAGTGCAGGTTTCAACGATCAAACAAGCCTATCTATTACATCATAAGATCAACCTAACATGCTTGATCTTACTATATTTATAGTCCTTGTACATCATTTCTTTTTAAAGACTTTACAAAGCTGTTTTGCTTGTGTAGGATCAACCTAACACATTTGATCAATTCATTCTAAGTCCTTGTACATATGTTTCTATTATCTATCAAAGGACTTTACAACTTTTCTTAATGCAAGCATACTTTCATATTCATTCATTATATATATATATATATATATATATATATATATATATATATATATCATAATCAAATCATATGTAAATAAGAATATCATTCACATGCTTATTCCTGACAGAAACACTTTTCTATAAACTCTAAATGCATTGTTCGAATTGATTTGCACATCGATCCATGAAAAACTTTTAAAAAATGAATTTATTTAGGTATTTTAGACAATTTTCTCACCCGTAAAATAAAATTGTGGTATCTCTCATATTAAACTGCGGACGAAAAATCAATTTTAATGTTCGATGAATGAATGATCGGTTAAAATCTGTTGTAAGAATAACTATATGATTACAATATTGACTATAGATCAATCCTCATATATATATATATATATATATGTAATTCATTTTTATTGCTCTCACTTTCTTTCAATTTCTATATCTTATTTGGTATTTTTCTCTTCATTTATTATCCTATAATAAATATATACGTAAGTGTGCCAAGTAAATACTCGAGTTTACTACCAAAACTATGTTGTTACTCTAAAATTTAAGATTATCATTAATTTAGTTATTGTAATTGTTAACGCCAAGATCTTCTGCCATGTCCCAATCACTTAAGACGTCCTGATCCTGCATAATAAACACGATCAACACCAAGAGCTTGACGGCTTCGACCGTCGGGGGATAGCTCAGGCGTGAGAGTCAATATCGGTGTTCACAAGGGTTAACAATAGAGGATAATAATATCTAGTGTATTGAGAGAGAGAGAGTTCTCAGTTGTTAATGTGTGTACCTTTTTCTTGAAGACATCCTTGCTAGGTTATACTCTCTTTGCCTTGGCCATCGTGCCACCCACTCACCGTCTCGATTACATTTCACTCCTCGGTGATTTCTATCGATCGCACGCAGTCGTCACCTTTTCCTACATTGTTTATGCCTTGGTAAGTGGCTATAATCCCATCCACATTAATGATCTGTAGACTTTCTAGTCAACAACCTTCCCTTTTCATCATTACAAGTCAAAGTAATAGATATTTAATATCTAATGGGTCAATCAAATGATCCGACCCGGTTTTATAAAGACTTAATATAAATAAGATAGTGACTAGGCCCAATAACATTAAGACCCAATAGTAGAAACCCAATGGACTAATTAAATAGGTAGGCCCAGTCCATCCGGCCCAATATATGAAATATCATGACCCAACATTGCCCCCTAGTTTTTTATTAAATAGAATATTAATAGAAAACTATAAACAGTCCATGATATTATGGGAGCTGATAGGATCAAAAGAGGCCCAAACTGACATCTACCAAGGCCTAAACGGTAAAAAATAAAAATAATAAGGTAGGTTGGTTAAAACCGGAAGCCCAATACGAAAGACCCAATAGTGGAATGTTTGAGATTTGGCCCGGTTAATATGTGAGGCTTGAATAGGATGCTAACCTTTCAGATTTCTCATTATGACTATCAATTAAATGTGCCGCCCTCGAGTCTCGTGCAATTATCAATATAAAAGGTAAATTTCCCCCAAATTGACGGTTTTACCTGTCAATTTGAATTTCAGACTCTTGAGTTTTCTTCCTCGCTCTCAAACCCTTCTTTCTGCAAAAAACCAACAATGGTGGTCCTAAATGCGAACCAGAGTTCTCCCCTTCGTGTTCCTCCAACCACATCTGTTCCACCGAGCCCTAGCCCCCCTAAAGAAGCCTCAAGTTCTAACCCCAAGGCTGCCACTCCGAGTAAGAAATCCCTGCCACCGAAATCCATTCCTAACCCCTCCGAATTCTTCAAAAACAAAGAACAGTTCCCTTATGCCAATACTCCCTCCTCTGTTTCTGAAACTGAACTGTGAAAGATTAGGACTCGTTACCATATCCCTGATATGCATCTGGTACGAGCCCCTAAACCTGATGAAAGGATGTATCAACGTCCCGAGGGTTGGACGGCCATTCCGGCGACTTTGCTTGAAAAGGGGGTTCGTTTCCCTCTTCACATTTTCCTGGTCACCCTTTTAGGGTTTATCGGCGTTGGATTCGCCCAACTGGTCCCAAACTCATACATCCACATCTTAGCATTTATCGCTTTCTGCCATGAATTAGGCGTCGAACCCACCCTCGATTTCTTCTTTACTGTTTACAAAGTTGCCCAGTCTAGGGAGAAAGGGTTTAAAGTTCTAGGTAAGCAAGCACCAAAGACAGGTGAAATATTTGAGAGACGATCTTTAATAAACACTCCTTTGAGCAACAAGGGGTGGCACGAGAAATGATTTTTCATCAAAGGACCAGAAATTGCCTCTTTACCGAACTGGGCCACTGATGAAAAAATCTCTGCAGACTTTGGTGACATCTCCGATGAAAGAGTGAACGAGATGATAGAACTTTTTGGGAACTTCCCACTGGAAGAATGGAAACATGGACTTCTTTCTAAACAGGCGTGGCTATATGATCATAAACGTAAGTATAAACTCAGATTTTGCCTGTTTGCCTAAAACTTTTGATAATATTGGCTCTGATTTGTTGTCGTATAACTCTTACAGTATCTTTGATCAAACCGAATTCTTCGGAAGTGAAAGATTTTGAAGATTTTTTGGCTGGAAGGACTACAGAAATAATTGAAGAGCTCCCAACAGAAGAAACTCCCCAGGCTGGTTCTCCCCCTACTGAAATACCAATTACTAACCCTTCAATCAATGATCCATAAACCGACGAAGGAAAAGATCTGCTAAGAGATCTAAATCCATTCGCCCAAAAATAAACCCTGAAAGTGACCCAGAAACAAACCTAGAGGCAAGTCCAGAAGCAAACCCTTCATCCGCACCCACTCATACACCCCCCGAACCTGCTCCAACCAGGGGAAGTCTGTTCGATATACCTATACAGGAACGGGCGAAAGTCCTTCGTGTCAAGAAATTGTGGACTAAGATTACTCCCTTAACCGTTGATGAGCTTCGAGTACCTCCATCCTCAACTAACATTCCCCCAATAATCCCCAGTGAAATTCAAGTGTCTGATGACGAGCCGATCGAACCCATCCCCACACTCTCTCAAAAAAGGAAGCAACCATCGGATAGTCACCCCGGCTCATCTTCTGCCCCTTCACCGGTACATGACCCTATTCCTGCTCGATCACCTTCCCCCGAAAACATATACATGGACCCACCACCATCTCATGATCAGACCATACCCTCTCTCCCAAGGCTATCGTCATACGAGTTTCAAAATGATGCCATGGCATCTCCAACCATGTGGCCTCGGTTTAATGCCAACTTCCCCTTTCAACTGTTTGATGCTTTCTTTCGGGAAACCGACGATCACCGATTCGGGAACAGTTCGAACAGGGATCTGCTTAAAGAAGGCATGAGTTATCTGGTGAAGGTAAACGGTTCTCTCTTTAGTTTCTGTATTTATCTTTATGCTTAGATATTTGAAACTGATCAAATAATGCGGAACATGTGTAGGCCAATGTTGTACTCGGACGTCTACGTCCAAGGTCTGTTGAAGCCAAGGCCGAAGAGGCGGCTATAAGACAAGAGAATGCCACTCTGAAATCGACGTTGGCCTGTGAGAGATGCCAATATGGAGCTGTCCTCCATACTAATGAGGGTCTTCGAAAGGAGTTGGCCTGCACGAAGGAGGAGGTGAAAGCGTCACCAAGAAGCTGAAGCTAACCAAGGCCAATCACCAAGAGATTGTCAAGATGAATGTTGACCTGGTTCAACGGAATGAAATAAGAATGGGTAAGATTAAGGAGCTGAAGGCAAGCAATAAAATTCTGGCTAAATTGGTCGAGAAACTAGAATTAGTAGAAACTCGTCATCTGAATAGGCGTCAGAAGCTCGAAGAAGAAATCCGAGAGCTCTGGGCTCTTCGGGATCTTAGACCTCCTTTGACCGATGATCTTCGCAAGCAGATCTGTGAAGAGTATCGAAAATTGGATGAGATCAACGGAGAGATCATGAAGATATATTTTGAAGGCTATGAGCTTTGTCGAAGTCGCGGTAAGGAAAAGCTGATATCAGCTAAAGTAGACCCGGCTTTGCTCGACTCTTCCGATGGCGAGGATAATGCCTGAAGTGAATATTCCTGTTTTCTTTGAAATTGTTAAAAACTTTTGAAAATTTCTATCTTTATGTAGTCGGATAATATTATGAATAGTTAATGAAATTACAGCTTTCTTTATCATGACTTCTGCATAGTTCGTTTCTTGTCAATAATTCAGTATCAATCAACGTGAAAACTGTATAAGATTCATGTGAACTTAACTTACATTGTGAATCAGATAAGGCATATAGCAGTTAAGTTAAGAAAGGATATGAACTGAATTCAATGGACTGAACTGAATGAACCGAACTCAACACTTGAACAAAATAAAGTAATGCATACTTATCGTTTCTGAAGTGTGAGACAGGCTATGTGTAACGGTGAATTCGGCTGATCCTCTTTGCACCATCGGGATCTTGTTTACCGCTCGGGGTGAAACAAGTATATAAGGACATTTGTCTACCATGCGGGGTAGAACAAATATATAAGGACCATGAAATTTGTTTACCACTCGTGGTAGAATAAATTCATAAGGACACACCTGACAATAAGGCTGTCATCGAATGGCCAGCAAGTCCGACTATACCTCCTCACTTAGGTGTATTTTGTTTACCACTCGCGGTAAAGCAAAATTAAAAGGACTATGGAATTTGTTTACCACTCGCGGTGAAACAAACCCATGAGGACACTCCTGCCGAAGAGACTACCATTGAATGGTCAGCAACTCCACCCCGTCCTCCTTACACCGATGAAGTTTGCCTACCACGAAGGGCCTGACAAATTCATAAGGATCACCTGCCAAAAAGGCTACCATCGAATGGTCGTGAGTCCCCCCCCCCCCCCCCTCCCCCCCGTCCTCCTTACACCATTGTGAATTTAGGGCCAATAGGAAGAAGATCAATTTGTGAAAATATGAATCTTTTATTGATGACGATCCAACATTTACAGACTTCCGATAAATTGACTCGATCTCTACTGAAAATATTTCCGAAGTCTGCCAGCATGCCAAGTGTTTTTGATCTCGGATCCGTCCAATGCCTTTAAACGATAAGTCCCAGGCTTCGGTACTTCAATTACTTCATACGGCCCTTCCCAATTCGGCATCAGCTTTCCCATGTTCTGAGGTGTAGATGCTTCGACTTCCCTGAGGACAAAATCTCCCACTTTAAATCTACGAAGCTTAACCCCTTTGTTGTAATGCTTGGCTACTCTTCGTTGGTAGGATGCTAACTT
Organism: Panax ginseng; assembly: GCA_020205605.1. Classification (NCBI taxonomy): domain Eukaryota; kingdom Viridiplantae; phylum Streptophyta; class Magnoliopsida; order Apiales; family Araliaceae; genus Panax; species Panax ginseng. The sequence goes on from CM035149.1 coordinate 30,157,166, forward strand.
GATCAAAGCCACCTCTCTGACTTCTTCCAACAGATCCAAGTTGACCTTCAGTCCTTCTTCATTATAGATCTCTTTGAACTGACTAACCCGAAGACTTGGAGATCCAATCTCGACTGGAACTAAGGCATTAGTACCATAGGCCAATCTGAAAGGTGAATCCCCTGTGGTAGTCATCGGTGTAGTCCGATAAGCCCATAACACGCTGAGAAGCTCCTCTGGCCATCTTCCTTTAGCCTCGTCCAGTCTGCGCTTGATCCCGTTCAGCAGCGTTCTGTTGGTCACTTCAACTTGCCCATTCAACTGTGGATGAGCCACCGAAGTCTTCTTGTGTTGAACTCCAAGCTCTTTCAGAAATCCTTCAAATTTTGATCCCATGAACTGGCGTCCGTTGTCCGATATCACCACTTTAGGAATTCCAAAACGAAACACTACGGACTCCTTCATGAACTTCAAGCACTCTTGCTCTGTTATCAACCGAAGTGGCTTCGCTTTTACCCATTTGGTCATATAATCGATAGCAACTATGACAAAACTGACCTGACCTTTAGCTTTTGGCAACGGACCCAGTATATCTACCCCCCAGATAGCAAAGGGTATAGGAGATAATATTGAGTATAGCTCTTCTAGTGGCTGATGTGGGATCGGATTGTTGAGTTGGCACTTCTCACACTTCTTCACATACTCTGTAGCTTCCTTGAAGATCGTGGGCCAGTAGTACCCCTGCCGAAGTACTTTATAGGCCAGTGACTTAGCTACCATATGGTCACTGCAAATACCCTCGTGAAGCTCCCGAAGAGCATACTCAGCCTCAGATGGAACCAGACACTTCAATAATGGTGACAAAAATGCCCTTCGATAAAGATCCCCATCAATAAGAACGAAGTTGGCACTCTTATACTTGATCTTCTTTGCCAGCATCTGATCCGAAGGAAGGACGCCATCTGCCAAATATTCAATGTAGGGAGTCATCCAACGGTTGGAACATTCAATACACATCACAACTTCATGTCGAATACTCGGCTGCTGCAAAACCTCCAAATAAACCGAGCCGTTGAAAACATCTGCATCCATAGTGGCCAGCTTCGACAAGGCATCGGCAATGGAATTGTCGCTACGTTCTATGCCCTAAAACTTGTAAGAGACGAAGTATTGAAGTCGGTCTTTCAACTCTGCCAAATACTTGATCATCCTCATCCCACGAGCTTCATAATCTCCTGATACTTGCTTGACAACCAGCTGAGAGTCACTGTAAATGATCAGCTTCTGAACTTCTAGACTTTTCGTCAGTCGAACTCCTGCTAGCACTTCTTCGTACTCGGCCTCGTTGTTTGTTGCTCTGAACCCAAACCTGATGGCCTGCTGTACCTTGAATCCCTCTGGACTTGTTAAAATAATCCTTGCCCCACTGACATTCGCAGTAGCAGACCCATCTGCATACAGCGTCCATGAATTCTGACTGTGCTGAAGAATTACAACTGCTCGATCGGACGTCTCAGCTTCTGGCAGCTTAGCATCTGCTTCGGAGAACGAACATTCCACCATGAAATCATCCAAGGCTTGACCTTTGATAGCAGTTCAGGGATGATATTCAATAAAAAAAATTGGGATAATTCCATCGTCCATGCTACTAATCTCCCTGAAACTTCTGGCTTACTCATCACCTTCTTCAGCGGCTGATCCGTGTAGACAACCAGGAGCCGACCTTGAAAGTATTGCCAAAGCTTTCAACTAGCAATTATCAAAGAAAAGGCAAATTTTTCAATATTTGGGTACCTGGTTTCAGCATTTCTTAGGACATGACTGACGTAATAAACCGGATGTTGCTTCCCCCCTGCTTCCCGAACCAAAACAGCTCTCACTGCCAACGAACTAGCTTCCAGATATAAATACAAAGTCTCGGCCGGAGCAGGCTTCACCACTAAAGGAGCCGAAGATAAATATGTCTTTATGCCTTGGAAGGCGCCTTCACACTCCGAAGTCCACTAGAACGTCTTCGCATTCTTCGGTCCCTTCAGTGTATCAAAGAACGGCAAGCATCTCTCTGCTGACTTGGACATGAACCTCCTCAAAGCTGCAATCCTACCAGTCAGACATTGGACGTATTTGAATGACTGAGGAGTCTTCATGTTCAGGATAGCCTGGATTTTCTCCGGATTGGCCTCAATGCCCCTTTGACTGACCAGATAACCAAGGAACTTCCCTGCATCGAGTCCGAAGGTACACTTTGCAGGATTGAGCCTCAACTTGTGATAACAGACAGTCTGCAAGCATTCATCTAGGTCGTCCAGGTGCTTTTGGACAAGCATGCTCTTCACAATCATATCATCCACGTATACCTCCATATTCCTTTCGAGCTGCTTCTGGAAGACAAAGTTCATCATTCTTTGATAGGTGGCTCTAGCATTGATTAAGCCAAATGTCATCTTCTTGTAGGCGTACACCGAACGGTGTGTGATGAAAGTTGTCTTCGGAATATCCTCCTTGCACATGGAGATTTGATGATAACCTGAAAAAGCATCCATAAAGTTTAGTAATGCATACCCCGAAGTGGCATCGATGAGCTGATCAATATGGGGTAGAGGATAGAAATCCTTCGGACAGGCTTTGTTCAGGTCCCTGTAGTCGATGCAAACCCGCCATTTTCCATTCTGCTTCTGCACCAACACTACATTTTCCATCCACTCCGGGTAGTCGATCTCAAAGATGAAGTCAACAGCTATCAGCTTCGCGATCTCCTCATCAATGATCCTCTGTCGTTCAGGTGCAAAGATCCGCCTTTTCTGCCGAACTGGCTTCTTTGATGGATCCACATCTAGTCGGTGTTCGGCAATCTTTTGGCTGATTCTAGGCATATCCTGAGGTTCCCATGCAAAGATATCCGCATAACAGTGAAGAAGTTCCATAAGGTTTATCCGAAGAGGTTCCGACAAACCCGAACCTATCTTCACTGTTTTATCCTTCTTCCCAAGGACAAGCTCGATCTCCTCTGTCTCTCCTGCTGGCACGACCAATGGCTCTGAACTGCTCTCAGTGAATGGCTCGATCTCTATTGCCATGGTCTTCTTCTGTTTACTGACTCCTACTCCCAAGGCAATCACAGCATTTCTGTAGCATCGTCTAGCCAGATCCAAGTCCCCTGCCACCTCTCTGACTCCATGTGCTGTTGGGAACTTGATTTTGAAGTGAGGAATGGAAGTTACTGCTTGGAGAGCAGTCAAAGTAGGTCATCCCAAAATGGCGTTGTAGGCCGAATCTACATGCACAACATAGAATTTACACGTTAGTTCTACCTGTTGTGCAGCAGTACCGAAGATGACCGGTAGCTCAATAGTCCCTGCCACTTTGACCGGATCGTTGCTAAAGCAATATAGGGGAGCTTCCTGCCCAACTTCCATCTTTCGCCCATCAAGATGCATCCTCTGATAAGCATGGGCATAAAGAATATCCACAGAAGACCCGTTTTCTATCATCATAAGCTTCACATCCACCGAACCCACTTGTGCTATGATCACCAGTGCTCCTTCATGAGGTTCAATGGGTTTTGAAGGATAATCTGCATCTGTGAAGGATATAACAGTCCCTGAAAATGGTATGTCGGTCTTCGGGGGAGCACCCGCCACAGACATGACCGAGTCCAGATATCATCTCCTCTTCTTCCCTACCAATTTTATTGTTGTCCCACCGGTTATTACATCAACGACGTGTCTTGGTGGTGGTGTTGAAGCAGTTTGGATGGGTGGGACCGTTTGAATCATTTGAACAGTACGGTCAACATTCTGCTGATCTTTTTGGTCCCTCCCGGCCACATATTGAACCAGCAAATCGCTTTGGACCTTCCTCTCCATAAAATCTTTCAAATTGCAACACTCATTAGTGTCATGACCTGCAGCTTGGTGATAGCCACAATATTTTCGAGCATTGCCCTGTCCTGGTTTGAGAGTATCACGAGGAGGTTCAAAGAATGGCTGGTTCTTGATCTGATACAAAATCACCAACATATCCATGTTCAGTTTGGTGTAAACCTTGTTCACCCTCGGGGTAGAAAGAAAGTGGAGTCAAGACCCTTCAAATTTTTATAAATAAAATTAAAATTTTCTCTATTCATTATCTTGAAATAATAAGGAGTTAATTTGATATAATGTTTTGGTTATGGGTGAAATGTGCAAATTTTACAAAATAAGCAAGTGGTTGTAAAATATTCATTTCGCTTTGTGGAATATTCCTTTGGTCGTGGAATATTCTTTTTGTCGGGAATATCCGCATGACGGTCTGCAAATCATTTGTGGGCCCCATAATGTAATAAATGTCTAATAAAGAAAATGACAAGTTTGAGTTTTTATAAATAATGGCGAAGTTGTTATCGTGAATATTGTTGGATTACCCGGTGGTTAAAATATAAAGAATACGCGTGGTCATGCAAGCAAGAGCATACCAGATTGCACACATTATTTTTGAATTATTGATTCTTACGTAAAAAGGCACTACTCAATAATTGTTACAGTAATTACTTTTCAATATTATATTTTATTGATTCAATAATTGTTGCATTGATATTTTATATTATTATTGTTTTAATAATTGTCACTACACAAGATTTCTCATTATCATATCAATAATTCATATTATTTGAATAATATTATTAGATAACATTATTGGCAATGTCTAGAAAGTTCGTCTAAGGAGAGGTTTGGTCACCTAATCAAGGCCGCCAAGAAGGAGAAATCCTTATGGAAAGCCCCTCTTCTCGGGGAACTACCGTTGTCATTATTGTGATTCTCGTAATATTATTTGTGAATAATTAATTATTGATAAGGAAATATTTATTTGATGCGGATATAAATGATGGATTTATTTATTTTATGTGGTTATAATTGAAGGAATTAATGTTGAGGTGTTTTATCAAGATTTTGTTTTGAATGGAGATATTAAAAATCAAATCAAGATTTTTACGATATATCATGTGAGTTATAATTTTTAATCCGATCGTTGGATCATTGTGATTTTTGGATATGTTATATATATATAAGTTGAGTATATGTCCACAAATTTTGAACCGTTAAAATTAACGTATGATTTGTTATGAATTTTAAGAGGTGACTGATTCAAAAATTAGATTTATAAATGATTTTGGTGGAAAATTCTAGAATTGAGTGGGCCCCACTTGTGGTTGGTGAAGAAATGTGCTGAATTTTATTTCAAATGTGGTGGGTGGCAATAGTAGCAGGTAAAGCCATCAGGTAGCAGGTCAAGTCTGCTTCGGTGGGCTAACATTTTCCTATAAATAGAGGGCTAAGTTAGAATTGAAAATCACACCAGAAACATAAGCTTTCTCTCTTTCTCTCTCTATATTATCGAGCGTATTTTGTGAGTATTTAGATACTTTGAGAGTTGCTGTTCATTACAAGTTTCATTCAGCATCACTTCCTATCTTTCATTCCGAAGTACTGATTCTTTGAGGTAAGGGATGTTATTTTCTTCTTAAATGATATTATTTTCTTCAATATCATTATGCTGAGATATTGTTATGAATTTTATTGTGGAATTTCTACCTTTTGTGCGGGTTGGTTTATTATTCACTATTCACGATACTAAGACTACTATTCACAACACGACACTATTCATAGAAAAATAAAAATTTTCTTTTCGTCTCAGATGTCTTTTATGGTTACTATCTTTGATTGTATCCATGTTTTGATCTTTATTTTAAATTCTACTTCACACTTGGTTATTATGGAGTATTATTGAATTTGGATAAACAAAATACTTAATCCCTAATATTTGTCCTTCTGTCTCACTAGATTCGTTCTCTAAAATGTTTTTCATCATCCTCAGTCCTTAATGATGATACATGATGAATATCTTTGGCCTGTAGTGCAAATATTTATGATTACCTGATGAATATCTTTGGCCCGTAGTCCAAAGATGAACAGGTGTTGAGATGAACATGACCAACTAGTGATACAAATGAATATCTTTGGCCCGTAGTGTAAAGATGAATATTTGAGTCAAGATGTATATTTATTGATGTTACAGGGATAAAATATTGATGATGGACTTTTAAATTCATAGATGATAGTAGATTTCCTCCTCTACTTAACTCTTCTAATGAATTGTTGTTTCGCCGCAGATTGTTGATCTAAAACTTGTTGTCTATTGTATTCTATCATATTTTTCCTCGTTGAAGACTAAGGATAATTTGTTGTATATTATCTTAGTCATAATATTCTTTATCGGGCTAGTTGAGCTCACCTTTTTCCTTTTTGTTCCATTTTTCTTCTCGGGAGGTGAGAACACATAGCAGGATCGAGCCTGGGTATGGAGTGATGGTTCTAGAAAGATGTTTTAACAGTCCTCACTATTTCTGTAAAATAGTGTATGAATAATTGTAATGAGGACTTATTTGAGTGTTGATATTGTCTAGAAGACAATATTTGTATTTAAACTCATAGTATGTGTTGTCGTATTTTGCACAACAATTGTATTATTGAAGTTGTAGTTTGCTTTCTGTACCATGTATTTAGCGACTCAGAATGGGTGTGGTGTATACCTATTTTGGGGGCGTCACAGTTGGTATCAAAGCTTAGGGATATGATCCCTGGCTGAGATGTGAGACTAGAACTAGGAGGGGAGAGACGGGTAAATCCTTCGCTAGTGTATCCTACCTAAGCTTAGTGATGGTTGGTCATAATATAGGGATATTATGTGATATGTTAATTTGTTTAATTAACCCTTGTTTTATGACAATTTTTTAAGAATGGCAGCTGAGAACGTTAACAATGGAGTGTATGAGACTGTGGAAACACCTTTAGTCACCAATCAGGAGAACGTGCAACAAGATGGCAATATTCCTCCTGTAAACAACACTACCGAGCAAACGATGAACGATGGAATGTTTAGGAGCTTTTTTCAGTTCATGCAAAATCAGACGAGGGAGACTCGTGTACAAAATACGGGTGGAAGTGATAACAACGCGCGGTCTGTCACAGCCAAGCAATTCAAGGAGTTGGGACCACAAGATTTCTGGGGAAAGCCTAATCCGATTAAGGCGGAAACATGGGTCAAGCAAATTACCAAGATATTCGATGTCTTGGGATGCATGGAGGAACTGAAGGTTCCATTTGCCACATTTATGTTCCGTGGTGAGAGCAGACATCGGTGGGAATTGTGAAGCGCACTCGACCAAAGTGAAGACTCAACATGTCTTGGGGAAAGATTTCAGAATCGTTCAATGACAAGTACTTTCCGAAAGTATTCATCATATGAAGGAGGTAGAGTTTATTAGACTAGAACGTAAAAAACATGGCGGTGTCCCAAAGATGAGGCTAAGTTCATGAGTTATCTAGGTTTGCACCTCATTTGGTAGAGAATGAGGAACGTATGACGAGGATGTTTCTGAGAGGTTTGAAACCCGAGATTTGTCAATACCTTATCTCTCATAAATTTTCTCTGTATTCAAATGTTGTCAACAGGGCTCAATTATTAGAGCGAGATAGTGAGTATGTTCAACCGAGGGACACAAACTGTGGTCATACCGATGATGTAAGATCATCGGAGTGATGATAACCATCGTGGAGGAAATTATCATGCCAGAAATGGTAACCACTTTTGTGGTAATCATGGCCAAGATAATAGAAGAAATAATTCAAGTGAAAATTTCAAGAAGAGAAGATTTAACGATGACGGGAAGACGTCGGTAGCAGCACCAGCAACAAATTTTAGGGGAGGAGAACGACCGCCAGTTAGATTTTACAGATGCGGAGAAGAGGGACATATAAGTCCAAACTATTCACAGCCTTCCAAGGTATATTTTAGTTTTGGAAAAGATGGTCACATAGCTCAATTTTGTCCTGTGGCAAAATCAAGTCCAGCTGGGATGGTGGCACCAAAGGCGAATACGGACAAGTCAAAGTCAACGGTTCCTGGAAGAGCGTTTGTCGTGACTGGCCAAAATGCGAGGAACCTGAACGAAGGTATCACGAGTTAGTTAATTATAAATTCTTGCAAAATCTATACCTTATTAGATACCGGTTCTACCCATTCTTTTATCTCTCCTGCTTGTGCTCAACATTTAAACTTGACTCCGAAGAAATTAGACTTTGACTTATCTGTGGAGACTCCGTTAGGAGAAACTTTCGTTACATCCACTATTTATAAATCTTGTTTTATCCAAGTTGGCATCATCACATTACCTGTTGATCTTATCTCTTTAAAGATACTTGCTTTTGATGTGAATTTAGGGATTGATTGGTTAACTACTCATCATGCCAAAATTGATTGCTTTCGTAAGGTTATTAGTTTTCATATTCCTAACTGTTATTCTAATTCAAGCAACCAAACCATTGAAGTCAAACACTTTCATATCAAGCCATAAAGCCATTCGTTTATTGAAAAACGGATGTCAAGCTTTCTTAGCCCATGTTATGGATTTGAATAAAGACACGACAGATTTGAATAAAATTTCTGTTGTTAGTGAATTTCCTGACGTATTTCCTGAAGAATTTCCTGGCCTACCCCCAGAGTGTGATGTTGAATTTTATATCGACTTTGAACCCGATACAAAACCCATTTCTAAATTCTTTTATCAAATGGCTCCTATTGAACTTCAGGAGTTAAAAACCCAAGTACAAAAGTTGGTACCCGAGCCTCTATCTGGTGACTTCCTTTATGGAATGCACCAAAGCCAGACTCTCCGTAGGGGACACTATATTTGTTTGGTGGTAAAACAATAGGTGTTATTGTGACGTGCAATCCAAGATTGGGATATGAGTCACAGTTGAGAGCAACTTAAGTCAGTAATCGAAATACGTAGCTTTCTAGGCTTAGCTGGTTACTATCGGAGATTCGTGGAAGGATTTTCTCAAATCGCTACTTCATTAACTTAGCTGAATCGGAAAGATACAAAATTCGTATGGAGCGAGGAATGCGAGAAGATTTTCCAAGAGCTCAAGAGGCAACTCATTTCGGCACATGTGCTGACCATACCATCATGGAAAAGCGAACGTGGTAATTGACGCGTTGAGTAGAAGATCGTATACAGGTATGAGTGTGACGTTGTTAACACAAAGACCTATCTTGTATAATTTACAAATGATAGAGATACAGTTAAAGACTCTAGGGACCCACATGATGACATACGAGTAGAATCGACTTTAATTGATAAAGTTAAAACCGCTCAAGCTATACACTGGAGCTGATGAATATAAAGAAAAAGGTGCAAGAAGGCGCTATTCTAGAATTAAGAGTCGATGAAGAGAAGAAAGATCAAACCTTCGATTTATTTGAAATCCTTGATCGAGTAGGAACTGTGGCCTATAGACTCGCCTTAACGATAAGTATGTCGCGTGTTCATAACATTTTTCACGTATCGATGTTACGTAAATATGTGGATGACCCAAACCACATAATTGCGTTAGAACCAGACGAGATAGCCGAAGATTTAACGTACGAGGAGGTACCTGTCAAGATCTTGGATAGGAAAGAGCATGCCCTACGCACAAAGGTTATACCACAAGTTAAGGTTTTGTGGAGGAACCATGCTATTGAAAAAATGACCTGGGAGTTGGAATCAGAAATGAAAACGAGGTATCCTCACATTTTCAAAACACCGTGTACGACACGTTAATTTGAGGATTTAAATTTCATAAGGAGGGGAGGTTGTAAGACCCCAGCTTTTTATAAATAAAATTAAAATTTTCTCTATTCATTATCTTGAAATAATAAGGAGTTAATTTGATATAATATTTTGGTTATGGGTGAAATGTGCAAATTTTACAAAATAAGCAAGTGGTTGTAAAATATTCATTTCTGTCGGGGAATATTCGTTTGGTCGTGGAATATTCTTTTTATCGGGAATATCCGTACGACGGCGTAGTCATTTGTGGGCCCCATAACGGAATAATTGTCAGATGAAGAAAATGACAAGTTTGAGTTTTTATAAATAAATAACAGAAGTTGTTATCGTTAATACTATTGGAATACCCGGTGGTTAAAATACAAGAATACGCGTGATTGCAGCATAAAGAGTACACACCAGATTGTGCACATTATTTTTGAATTATTGATTCTTACGTAAGAAGGCACTACTCAATAATTATTATAGTAATTACTTTTCAATATTTTATTTTATTGATTCAATAATTGTTGCGTTGATATTTTATATTATTGTTGTTTAATAATTGTCACTGCACACAAGATTTCTCATTATCATATCAATAATTCATATTATTTGAATAATATTATTAGATAACATTATTGGCAATGTCTAGAAAGTTCATCTCAAGGAGAGGTTTGGTCACCTAATCATGCGCCAAGAAAGAGAAATCCTTATTGAAAAAGCCCTCTTCCCGGAATGGCACGGTTGTCATAATTGTGATTCGTAATATTATTTGTGAATAATTAATTATTGATAAGGAAATATTTATTTGATGCGGATATAAATGATGGATTTATTTATTTTATGTGGTTATAATTGAAGGAATTAATGTTGAGGTATTTTATCAAGATTTTTATCTGAATGGAGGTATTAAAAATCAAATCAAGATTTTTACTATATATCATATGAGTTATAATTTTTAATCCGACCATTGGATCATTGTGATTTTTGGATATGTTATACATATATAAGTTGAGTATATGTCCACAAATTTTGAACCATTAAAAATTAACGTATGATTTGTTATGAATTTTAAGAGGTGACTGATTCAAAATTAGGTTTATAAATGATTTTGGTGGAAAATTCTAGAATTGAGTGGGCCCCACTTGTGGTTGGTGAAGAAATGTGCTGAATTTTATTTCAAATGTGGTGGGTGGCAATAATAGCAGGTAAAGCCATCGTGCAAGCAGTCAAGTCCGCTTTGGGCTAATAATTTTTTATATAAATAGAGGGCTAAGTTAGAATTGAAAATCACACCGTAAACATAAGTTTTCTCTTTCTCTCTATATTATCGAGTGTATTTTGTGAGTATTTAGATACTTTGAGAGTTGATGTCAAAGACAAGTTTCATTCAAAGATCACTCCGACCTTTCATTCCGAAGTACTATTTCTTTGAGGTAAGGGATGTTATTTTCTTCTTAAATGATATTATTTTCTTCAATATCATTATGCTGAGATATTGTTATGAATTTTATTGTGGAATTTCTACCTTTTTTGTGTCGGGTTACTATTCACGATATACAAAACTATTCACGATATCTGAAGACTATTCACAAATACGAGATTATTCATTGAAAAATGAAATTTTCTCTTTTTCGTCCCAGATGTCTTTTATGGTTACTATCTTTGATTGTATCCATGTTTTGATCTTTATTTTTAAATTCTACTTCACACTTGGTTATTATGGAGTATTATTGAATTTGGATAAACCGAAATACGAATCCCTAATATTTGTCCTTCTATCTCACTAGATTCGTTCTCTAAAATATTTTTCATCATCCTCAATCCTTAATGATGATACGTGATGAATATCTTTGGCCTGTAGTGCAAAGATGTATGATTACCTGATGAATATCTTTGGCCCGTAGTGCAAAGATGAACAGGTGTTGAGATGAAACATGACCAATCTGGTGATACAAATGAATATCTTTGGCCCAGTAGTGCAAAGATGAATATTTGATTCAAGATGTATATTTATTGATGTTACAGGATAAAATATTGATGATGGACTTTTAAATTCATAGATGATAGTAGATTTCATTCTCTACTTAACTCTTCTAATGAATTATTATTTCACCGCAGCTTGTTGATCTAAAACTTGTTGTGTCTATTGTATTCTATCGATTTTTCCTCGTTGAAGACTAAGGATAATTTGTTGTATATTATCTTAGTCATAATATTCTTTATCGGGCTAGTTGAGCTCACCCTTTTCCTTTTTGTTCCATTTTTCTTCTCGTGAGGTGGTGAGAACAAGATAAAGCAGGATGGAGTGATGGTTATAGAAAGATGTGATGGTTCTAGTAAAAGAGTGTTGAATAATTATAATGAGGACTTATTTGAGTGTTGATATTGTCTAGAAGACAATATTTGTATTTAAAATAATTATAATTGAGGACAATTTATTTGAGTGTTGATATTGTATCATGTAAGACAATATTTGTATTTAAACTCACGTCGCCACATGTGTGTTACTTCATATTTACCGCCGATCATTATACCCTCCCACCAATTTCGATATTCACCTTGAAGTTCCGCCTCTCTCAGTTTGCTATTCATAGCCTCCTCCACTGAAACGTAGCCCTCTCGCTTTGTCAAAAGCTTCTTACTAAGCTCTTGAGATGGTGAAACATCGCCTTCTTCACCAACTTCTCCGACTTTACCAAGTCTAAACCATTTTGAAACAAACCCACACTGGAGATCATTGAGGTCGGACACCTAGCCAACAGCTTCCCTGAACTGCTTCAAATACTGACCCAAGGACTCATTGGTGAACTGTCAGACCAGGTACAAAGAACTCAGAGGCTTCTCTTCTTCTTTGCTGCTCCCAAAACGAAAGCATGGAATTTGTCACACAACTCTGACCCACGACAAGATCGAATCTCTGTGTAGAGTCCCCATCCACCGCCTTCGTCCTTCCTTAATCGCCAGACAAATGTATGACATTTGGCAAAGATTCGGTGAAATTATAATAATCCATCAGCCGGTTGAACGCCTGGCTATGGTCGTAAGGGTCCCCAGACCCATCGTAGCTCTCCATATGAGGCAACTTCTTGGTGGTGTCTGCCTTCTCCTTTAAGATATCCAAATAAAAAGGGGACGCCTTCTTTTCCGGAGTGTCCTTCACTTGCTGAACTTCAGCCAGTTGCTTCCGTAGCTCCTTCAACTCCTTCACCAAGAAATCCACACCTTCTGGTTGCAAGGAGACTTCTTTCTCCGGAATAACCTTCTGCTTCTGAGTGGATCGGCCTCCTCTATCTGACCCCACTGCCTTTGTTGGACTTTTGGTTCTACTCCTGCATACAATTCTATCCTCATGATGAAAATATTCACGTTGATGCTCTCTCCTTCGGTTCTCAGGTGCATACTCCCTCGATCGACTCCTCTGTCTATCACCGCCACGACCGTGAGAACCAATTACTATGAGTGCTTTTTTAGACACCTCGGGAGTTCTACTTCTTGACTGCCTTCGTTCCTGAGGTCATCCTCGAGAAGCGTGAATAGAGTGCTCTGGCTCCTTTCCTTCTCGCTGTTGCACATCTTTAGGCCTACCACGCCTCTCGGTTTGAACATGACTAGATGCCTCGTCCCTCAACTCTGCCACCCGAAGCATCTGTTCGGCTATATCTTCTCTTTGCTTTAGAAGAACATCCAAAGCTTTATCCGCCTCCTCTGCCATCTTTTCTAACTTGGCAATCCTCGTCTCTCACGCTCACTTCGGTGGATTTAGTTCCGACTACGAACCTCTACCCGCCTTTGGTCTTGGTCACGATCTTCGCCCTCATCAAACTTCAACCTCCTTCGGCTTTGACATGGGCTCTTGAATGAGAACCCCCAGAATCATGCTTAGAAGTCGTGCTTCATGAGCACTTTTGGAAGGACCCAGACGATCCTTAACAAAAACACGAGGCAACGACGAACTCACAGCCATCGCTTGCCCCTCTGGTGTATCAGCTCTACTCCTCACCATCTTCCGAAGTAGATTAAATGAATGTGATTGAAAACTCAATGACACTAGAACACACCCCTCCTTCTAGCGCCAATGTTAACGCCAAGATCTTTTATCACGTCCCAATCACTTAAGACGTCCTGATCCTGCACAGTAAACACGATCAACACCAAGAGCTTGACGACTTCGACCGTCGGGGGATAGCTCAGGCGTGAGAGTCAGTATCGGTGTTCACAAGGGTTAACAATGGAGGATAATAATATCTAGTGTATTGAGAGAGAGAGAGAGTTCTCAGTTGTTAATGTGTGTACCTTTTTCTTGAAGACATCCTTGTTAGGTTATACTTCGCTTCGATTTACCGCGGTCACCCACTACCATCCGACACACTACCCCACTCCTCGTTGATTTCTCGCCGATCGCATGCAGTCGCCACTTTTTTCCTACATCATTATGCCACGTACACGGCTATAATCCCATCCACATTAATGATCTGCAGACTTTCTAGTCAACAGCCTTCCCTTTTCATCATTACAAGTCAAAGTAATAGATATTTAATATTTAATGGGTCAATCTAATGATCCGATCCGGTTTTATAAAGTAAATAAGATAGTGACTAGGCCCAATAACATTGAGACCTAATAGTAAAAATCTAATGGACTAATTAAATAGGTAGGCCCAGTCCATCCGACCCAATATATAAAATATCATGATCCAACAATAATGATAAATATTTCTTTTTTTTATTATGCAATGTCATATATATTTGAGTTTTTTGTCAACAAAAAGTCAGAAATTCATCAAGGAGTTCAGATTGAAAAGTATATTTTCTATAGGTTTCTCCTACTAGCATCTCCTAGGTCTTAAAATTGAAATGTATCCCTAAATTTATTATATTATATTAGTGTAGGTTATAAAAAAAATTAGGTTAATTTACATAAAAAATTTAATAGGTTTCAAATAAAATTTTAATTTTTAATATTAATTTTATATTTCAGACAAAAATTTTATTTTATTTTAAAAAAAAAGTGCTGGGGTAATAATCACCTTTTCTAGTAGATTCCGGAAATGGGCCAGCAATGTCTCCGTCCGCCTACCACCTTATCCCGTCACATCTTAACCTTTTCTCATCATTTTTTCCTTCAAAATTTAGACTACCTATTTTCACTTGTCTTCATGTAGCCACCTCATTCTACTTTTTCCAATACGTGTCTTCTTTTTATTGGTTATATGTTTTGTTCCACCGACCAAGCCATACGAGAGAATATGGCGGTAAAAATAATGTTACTATCATATAAAAAGGTCACATAATATTTATATACACATATATTGCGGGCTCCACATATCAGATCGGAGCCCATAATATATATGTGTATGTGAGCATTATGTGACCTTTTTTTATATAATAATTGTTAGAAATGGGATTTGAAATATTCAATATTAGAGCATTTTGAGACTCAATTAAATGAGGGACCCACATTCCGAAAATATCGGGTCTATGCACCAATGTATTCTCCTTAATGAGGAGTATAACTTGGTATATTTATATGTTCAAATCCATTAAGAATTGAATGAGAAAATTGATTCCAAAGTCACCTACTTGATATGTTGAAAACTGCAAAGTCCCACATAGGATACTAAAGAGAAAATTGAAGTCTTTATATATGGGATGTTTGCTCAATGAGAAGGACCTTAAGGGGCACCCCACTTTTGTAGAAGGGAGAGGACCTAGCCAAGGCTTGGTTCAAACCCACACGCGTCACTGCCGCTGGTCGGGTCATGATATATAACTTTTTGGGCAAAATTTATTTAATAATTTATCAAATTTTGTTTAAGTTATTATCAATACTACGTAGTTTTGATGCGTGCCAACGGTAATAAACTGTCTATTTGGTCTATAAATTAACCTATATGGGCGCACAAAATAATTTGCAATTTTTCCCTCCTATTCTGTCCGTCTCGTTCCTTCCTTTTCATAAAATCTCGTTCCCGTTTCTGCATAAGCATATATTTTCCGTTATCGTTCTGCAGAATCCCGTTTCTGCATAAGAGAGTTGCATTTCCGTTTCTGCAAATTTCCGTTATTTGTAAAGTGTTGCAGTAAGTTTTTTTCCTTCATGCATTCATCATTATTAATATCAGTAAAGTTCGAGTATATAACATAGAATTTGTGTTTATTGAATTCTTAATTTTGTAGTGCTACTAATTAAGAATTATAAATCTGTTTTATCTTGGGAAGCAATTATTCATTAAATCCTTAGCACCAGTGAGGGAATAAATTTGTTTTAAGGAGACTTTATGAATTCAAAGGACTCGGATTTATTATTATTATTATTTGTGTTATAGTTATATAAAATCATGTTTTATTTTATCATATTTACATATATATTAAATAATACTATATATTACAGATAACAATAATAGCATTGTTGTGGCGGTAACGAGTGGCACGTAAAATTAAAATCTTTTATATTTGTGTTTATGAGTTTTAGTAAGGGTGAAAAAAATTAAGAAAATTGATATTTCCATATAATTTTTTAATAGTTTCATATAAAAAGTGTCGTTATAGATGTATAGCGACGATTTTTTACTGTCGTTATACATCTATAGAGACACTTTTTATATAAAAATATTAAAAAAATCGTGTGAAAATATCAGTTTTCAAAAATTAACTAGAATGATTATACTAGTTTTTGTTAAATGTTATATTTGTAAAAAAAATTAAAGAGAAAAAATGAGGAAAATATATGAAAAATAATCTCAACTCTTTATTCAAATTTTTCAAGAAAACTTGGGTGGAAAACTATTTCACATTTTATAAAACTTTTTATTATTTTTGTTTTATTTTTAAAATAACAAATGTAAAAATTTTAGTTCTTTTTATATTCTCTTTCAACTCATAAACGCAAAGAAGAAAAGCTAAAGCAAAGATTATAACTTAGTGATAACCCTCTTTTTCAATTGTATGAGATCACGTGTCATAATTTATTTCTCAACAAAGTCATAATTAACCAGTTTGAAAAAAATTCTATGCCAAGATGATAATTAGATATGAAAATTGAGTATAAGTATTTTATAATTTTATCTATTTATATTTTTATTCTAAATGAGAGGTAAATAAAATAAGTAAAATTGTAAAGTACGCATATTCAATTTTTCGTTTTTAATTATCATATTCAATTAGAAGAGCTCAACCGGTCTTCCTTGCATATTAAATAAGGTTGTGTTTGTTTGTGTCTGAATGTCTCTTAATTCACATATTTCGGTCAAATGTAAATCTTGTTTGGTAAAAAAAAAAATTGCCTCTTAATAATTATTAATCATTAAGACAAAAACTCAAATATTAACTATTAAGAGTTGCCTCTTAATAGTTTATTTAAAATTTATGGACAAAAATAGCCTCAAATTTTAAGATCATTCAAATAAAATTTTTAAATAACTCAAAGGGTTAAAATGATAAAATAATGTCATTCAGATATTTTATACTTTTTAATTATCAAACAATTTTTTAGATTTGATGTTATTTCATTCGGACGATCTAATTTATTAAAATATATTAACCATTCAAATTTTAATTACTCAATTTTATCAAACACCACCTAAATCCTCCTGATCCTCCCTCCCTCTAATTAACTTTCTCTCTTTTTTTAATACAAGTTCACAAATAATGCTAAATGAGCCACGCTACAAATTGGATATAATAATAAACATCATATTACTCTCCTAAAAAAATTATCAATAAATATTACTCGCATACCTAACAATATATATATATATATATATACACACACATACGGAGAGAATTAAGTGCATATCTCTTTATTTAACATACTTTGTTTACCACCTTTAGCGACGAACCGGACGATGATTCGGTCCGTCGCGTATATCAAAGAACTGTCGTCTTAACTTTTAGCGACCCCATCGAATCGTCGTCATAACATATAAATCGTTTATCTATTCTATAGCGATAGACCAAACCGTCGTCTAGTCCGTCGTTAAAGATGGTGAGTAAAGTATATAAAATAAAGGGGTATGCAGCATAAACGGATTGTGTGTGTATATATATATATATATATATATATATATATATATATATATAATATGTATTATTTCTCTTGAATTTTTTTTAATATTAAAAATCTTAAGTAATTTTCTTAATTTATATATTTTAATAAATTACTTTTACACTCTGTTTCTGAGTTTAGAACAGAAAAGAAAAGAATAGAAAACTTAAATTAGAACAGAAAAGAAAAGAATAGAAAACTTAAAGTTTTCTTTTGTGTTGTGTGAGATCCCGAAATTATGAAATAAAAGTATTCAATTTTCTTATAATTATTATTTTATTTCGTAAATAGTTAAATTGATAAAAGGTTAAAGTTAAGGGTGATATTTGAAAATTTTGCAAAGTAAGCAAGTTGTTATAAAATATTCGTTGTGTCGAGGAATATTCGATTGGTCGAGGAATATTCTTTTTGTCGGGAAATATCCGTACGACGACACAATCATTGGTGGACCCCACAACAGAATTATTGTCGGATTGAGAAAATAACAAAAATATTTTTATGAAAATAACGGCGGAAGTTTTACCGTTACCTGTTGAAACACCCGATGTTAAAAGTACAGTAATACGCGTGGTTGTATAAGAAAGACACCAGTATTGATTATTGATGCTTACGTGAGAAGTCACTCAGTTTTGTTCAATTATTGCTACAGTAATTGTTACATAGTATCTCACGTTATTTGATTCAATTATCGACATTTTATATATTATTAAATCAATAATTGAGATAACAAAGTTATTAATATTATTATTTGCAATATTAAGGATGTCTAAAAGTTCTGTCTAGGAGAGATTTGGTCACCTAATTGCGCGCCAATAGGGAGAAATCCTTATTGAAAAGCCCCATCTTTCCTGGGAACGACCTGGTCGATTAATAGTGTGAATTATAATAATGATGATGAATTTTATTTTATTATTATTATAAATGTAATAAAACAGAAAACTTTTTATATAAAACATAATACTTTTTATAAAGTTTTGTTTTATTTGATTATAAATAGAATATAATATATTTTATTACGC
Source organism: Panax ginseng (assembly GCA_020205605.1). Classification (NCBI taxonomy): domain Eukaryota; kingdom Viridiplantae; phylum Streptophyta; class Magnoliopsida; order Apiales; family Araliaceae; genus Panax; species Panax ginseng. Next base: position 30,175,844 of record CM035149.1, read on the forward strand.
ATAATAGTGCATGCATAGTATTTGCATAGTAAATTTTTATATATAAAATGTAATACTTTTATAAAGTTATTTATTTTATTAGATTTTAAATAGAATATATTATATTTTATTATGCATAGTGTTTTCATATAGTGTCTCAGATAGTGTTCAGATAGTAAAATTTTTTATATAAAACAAAATACTTTTATAAAGTTATTTGTTTTATTAGATTTTAAATAAAATATATATAAATATATATCTGTATATGTATATATATATATATATATATATTTTTTATAAATAGAATATATTATATTTTATTGCATAGTTTCCTTTCCATTCTCTTATAAATAGGATGCTTAGTTAGAATTGAAAACACACCAGAAATTCAGAGAATTCTTCTTCTATAATCTTGAGCGTATTTTTTTAGAGTTTTAAGAAGCTTTGAGCGTAGAAAGCAAGATAAGTTTTCTTCAAGAATATCCTCGCCTCTACCAAATTTTAATAATACTCTTCTTTCTAAGGTAAGGGTATTATTCTTTCGTATTCATGAAGAGAGTTATTTTCTTTCAATACTCGTAAGGGTTGTTATTCCATTATTTATTATTATATTGAATAACTTTTGTCTATGCTAAGTATCGCATACATGGTGAAATTCTTCCGTTATTCCATTGTTTATTATTCTCATTGGAATAACTCCATGCGCTTGATCTATCGCATGCCCGTGAATTTCGTTGTTATTTCATTCTTTATTATTCTCGTTGTAACATTCTACATTCAAGGATTACGCATGACCGGTTCCATTCTTTATTATTCTCGTTGGAATATCCATGCATGCGGTTTACGCATGACCGGTTTCATTCTTTATTATTCATTTGAATATCCATGTCTCATGCAGACATGCATTTAATTCGTTCCATTATTTATTATTCCGCTGAATAACTCGTCATCATGCGATTTCTATCGCATGCTTGGTGAATTCTTCGTTATTCCATTCTTTATTATTCTGTTGGAATAACCTGTCTATGTGGATTACCGCATGCATGGTGAATAATCATTCGTATTCATTCTTTATTAAATTGTGAAAATAATCTATTTACGTGGATTGCCGCATGGCGGGTGAAAATCCATTTGAAGTTTCGTAATTTTTTTGTCCCTCAAAATTCTGTAAAAATTTGAAATGATAATTTGATGAGTTTTCTATATTGTGTCCAAAAATGGCGATTTTTGGATCTCTAGATTAAGGGTTATGAATTTTATGGGAAAAGACTATTAAGTAAACCCTTATAACTCCTTGTGGTTAACTCCAAAATTGGTGAAATTTTTATTGGGTGTAGATGTATATAACAGAAGTATACCGTGTAAATTTCAAAATTTTTGGACAAAAGTACAGTTTATAAAAAATGTCTAAATATTCGGTAGTTTTGGCCATATGAAAAATAGTAAATGAATTTTTAAAATTTCGAGAAAAATATATGTTTAATATGAGACTATATTCTGCTAAATTTCAGAAAAAAAATATTTTTGAGACTGATTTGGTATTTTTTATGAAAATGAACTAGTTATGAGTAAATGAATTAAATATATTATGTGAGGAAATCCTATATAAGGTATATGCAGATTTGTGATGAGAGTTTTGGTTATTGATGATGAAATCATATGAGTTTGGCATTTTAGGATGATTAAATGCATTAATTAGTAAAGTGTAAATAATTAAAATAAATTGTTTATAAGTTTAAGAAATGATTAAAATATTATTACAATATTAATGATATTAGATTATGAGATTATTAAGTGATTGATAACATTTGGTTATTATTGAATGCTGGATAAATTGTATTATAAATGTTTAATATTTATCTTTTATCTCATTTGATTGATTCTTTATATCATTGTCATTATCCTCATGCTTATATTATGTTGAAAGTCATTTGTGGCCTGTAGTGCATAGATGAACTTGGTATGATTATGATCATGGATTATTCGGTATAATCATGACCGTAATGTTACAAATGATGTGAAAAAAGTCCTCATTGGCCCGTAGTGCATTGATGGACAGTTTTTGGTATGATTGTGGCTATGGATTCTCTTCGGCCAATGGTGCAAAGATGAATTGTTTTATGACATGATCAGGACCGTTGATGAAAACACGATTATCTTTGGCCCGTAGTGCATGGATAATTCATGGATGTGATATTAACGAATATCCTTGGCCGTAGTGCAGAGGTAATTCGTTGATGTGAATTATTTATTAAGTTGAGTCTCAGCGATAAAATATTGATAATAAACTTTTAAATTCGTAGAAGATAGTAGATATCATGCTCTACTTGACTCTTCTAAAATACAGTTGTATGTCTTTGGCCTGTAGTGCAAAGATGAAATGATAATGAATATCTTTGGCCTGTAGTGCAAAGATGAATTTATTAAGTATGATTATAAATAGGAACTGTGATTTGGTATAACCATGATCTTTGATGTTTCAGGTAAAGATAGGTGATAAAAATTATCTTCGTCCTAGGTGCGAAGAGGAATTTAGAATCACAATTATGATTATGAGTTATTCATATGATTGTGGAAATGAACTGTTGATTGATGTTACAGGGATAAAACATTGTTGGTGGACTTTTAACATGGAGAAAATAATAGACTTTATGGTCTATTTGACTCTTCTAATGGATTGCTCGTTCCACTGCAACTATGGTTGAAAAGTTTTATCATCTACCTTATGTTCTAAATCTTTGATTTATTACTGACGAAGGCTATTGATAATTTAATTAATTATATTTAGTCACGATATTCTTTACTGGGCTATTTGTGCTCACCCTTTTGCTTCACAAATTCCTTTTAGGTAATAAGAGTGTAGCTGGGTCGAGCGGGGATAACAGGGGAATAGAACGGTGGTCTATAGCTGTTGAGAACTTTAGATAAGTGTGTCGTATTGTATACGTCATTTGATATTTAATTTTGGTGAACGAATAGGGTGAGGTGAACTCAACTTGGGAAGGGTGTTTTGCCACTATTATACAAGATGTCTAATGAGATACAACCTCGTGTTATCATAAGACAGGGTTATACACATCCACTTGTTGAGTATATCTACGAGCACTACCTATATGATCTTGGAGTTTATTTGAAATATAATTTTCACTTGGAGACAACGGAGATAATTATATGTCAAGAGAAGACTCACCATTGGAAAGAAGATGATAGTAATCTTCTTATTTTTCTTTAGGGACTTTTGGGTCAACCAAGGATAATTTCATGGACATATGATATCTATCATAACCTGTACGCACGGCCTCCCCGTATACGAAGGTTTCCTTGAGTATTTTTCAAAGATTTTAATTTCTAAAATAATTATTGATTGTACCTTTATGTAAGGTCTTGTGGTCAAGGCACCACGAGAGTTATATATATTTGTATTAAAACTCAGATTATATCGGTTGTCGCTCTGTCATTGACGATTCAATGATTAATATAAATGAAGTTTTATATTTGATTTTTATAGTGCAATATCTGACGACTCAGAATGGGTCGTGTGGACCTATTTTGGGGGCGTCACATGTTGTTTCTGAGTTTTTAATAGAAAATAATAAAAAATTTAAAATTGAGGACATGAGTTGTAATTTAAAATTTATTATATTAAAAGTTGATGATAATATGAGAATTATAAAAATATTACTCATTCTAATTTTTTTTCTGTCCAAATCAGGCTAATTTTGGACAGAAAACTTTGGCAGAAAAAATGACCAAGTTTTCTATTCATTTCTTTTCTTTTCCGTTTATTAAAAAACTTAAAACATAAGAATTGAAAAAAAAAACTTAATTTTTCTATCTTTTTTTTTTTTTGTCTATTTTAAAACTCAGAGCGTTAATATACTCCCTTCGTCCCATAATATATATATATATATATATATATATATATATATATATATATATATATATTATGATAATTAGATTTATATTTATTAAGATAAGTTTTATAATTAACTAAATAATCAAAATAAAAATTACAAACAAGGATAAGTAGGAAGTACGAACCATTAATATGTGGCTCAGAAAAACCAGTACCTCCGACAAACAAATTCATAGAAAATCGTGAAGAAGATAACTAGGTATGACATATTCAGGATAATTATTTAAATGAAAATTGAAAATATAAAAGATAAAAATATATATAATTTTTCATATTTTATTTATAAAAAAAGAAGAAGAAGAGAGAGAGTATAGTCTCCATGCGTACAATCGTACAAATAAATACTCCACTCCACCACCTCCCACCTCTTCCTTTCCGTCCACTATTAAAAAGCAGATTCATTCTCTCTCCACATTCTTCTTCCTCATCTCCCTCTCTCTCTCTACAGTTAAACCAGTATATAAATTTTGATGTATCTATATATACAAATTGAATTGATGTCAATTAGGTGGGTTTCTAACTTTCTGTATCGATCATCGTCATCTCTCATTTATTCGAATTTCTTCCCTGCCTTTGTAATTTTTCTGAATTTTATAGACATTTTAAGAAGTAAATAGAGTAAAGTATGTTTAATGGATGTGTTTGATGTAGTTTTGGATTGATTTGGCAAGAGTTTATGTAATTATATTTATTTGGTGTATTTTACTTTTAATTAAATTTCTGCATGTTATTTATTGGAGTTTTAGAGCCTCATTTGTTGGGCCCTTTTTTACTTTCTGTTGAAATTAAGGATTGAGCTTGTGTGCGCCTCTTATGATTTGTTTTTTACAGCATATTTGCTCCCTACTGAAAGAGAATATCAAGGCTAGCCTACAAGTCTTTGGCAGATTCTGCAAGTCTCAAATTTTATCGTAGATTTGCAGATTTAGTAAACCCCAAGGTAATTAGTTCTCTTGATTTTATAAAGATGGCAAATTTGTATTATTTTATATAGGGAAATGATCCGGGTTAACGTTAGCCAGGAGAATTTAAGCAGGTTTATCTTCTTGATTATATGTGAGGATTATTAGTATGCCCAACTATTTGCACCGTCTGCCAAACACTTGGGCAGAAGGTGAAGTGGCTTGCTTAATCTTCACCGTTGGATCACCACGTGTACGTTATGAGATGGGTTGGCCAGCTAAATGCTTTTGGCTAATGTTAGGCGCTGATCATTCCCCTTGTATATATCTACGTAGTATGTAAACCCAGATGATGTTGTAAAGGTTTATGATCCCCTTGTAGATATCTTAGCTAGTATGGAAATCCAGATGATGTAGTCTAGGTTCATGTTAGCAAGCTAGATTGACATAACTAGTAAACTCTGAAATTTTAGTAGGAGATTATTCTAATCAGATTATATCAGTCAGATCACTGACAAGTATATTATCAAGGATATCAAGGATTTTTAAAGAAATTGCATGAAGAGATTCTTGGAAGTTTACCAACTTGTGGATTCTGTCGATTCTAAGCTATAATTTGATTATAATTTTTATTTAAGTTGCAAAGACTACAGTGCTAGCTTATTTTAAACTAAAAGTTATAATTTGGTATGTTTAAGCTGCTTAGGATGCTAGAGTCGTATGGGTACTGTCTTATCTACAGATTTAAAGCTCAAGTCAGCTGAGAGCTGACTATGATTAGCACTTCAGAAGTTTTTTGCTAGATCCTAAAATTTAAACAATTTCTTTGGTGATATTTCCCTACTTGATGCGTTAAGGTTTCAGTTTGATTTAATTTTGTTGGTTAAATTCTATAAAGAGAAATCCAGTCTTTTTTTAATGCTTTATGGCAATCTACTAGTTTGAACCACCATTTGAAATATTCATGTTTGCATTATTCTAGTGGGTGTTTAATTTTCTGTATCTTATTTTTGATCTTATTCTACTGTTTTTGCAGGGTATCCCACGAACTTTATTGTTGATCATATACATTGTAGTTGATGGCTTCACCGGATCTTTATTCTCCATGGCCATCCACAACCAATCAATCTTTTAGTGGATCTTTTAATTTACAATTAGAGGAAGAGCTTTTGGATGATTGTTTATCTTTGCAAGAAGTTACTGCAAATCCTGTATGTCAGAATCATGTTATCCCAAAACCGCCTCCATTCCCTGGTAAAATGCAAATTAAAAACAATTATCCTCGAAGACTTTCAGGGAGGTGTGGTCTGACTTCTGTCCCAAAGGAAGCAAAGCACACATGGGACAAGCTCTTCAAAGAAGCATATGCAGCAGATGTCCGTATTATCACCGAGGATGAGGCTATCATTCCGGCTCATTTCATTGTTCTGGTGAGGCATCAAATTATCATATACTCCCTTAATATTTACAGTCAATTCCAGTCTCATTCTTGAAAATTGCTTGTCCAACGTGTAAGATTTAACTTTAAACCAATTTATATATACTATTTTACATGACACACACTACGTGTGTGTTAAAAGAAAGGAAATGAAATGAAATACTAAAAAATAGGAAATGAGAGATAACGGGAGAGAGAAAAGGAAAAGACTGAATAAAAAAGTTTGAAGGGTAAAATAGAAAAATAAAAAAAGCTGTACTTTTTTGTTTACACCAAAAAACTTGTCATTACTTCCTCCGGCTTTATAATATATGTGTATATATATATATATATATATATATATATATATATATATATATATATAGGTAAAGATTGGACATATATGGATTTCCAAGCTTTGATGTTTCATTTAAATTGTTGCTAATTAAAAGAAATGGCTTACTATAAATATTTATCATGGCTTCATGAGGTTTATCATGTAATAGTAGAGAATCTGTTCCTAAATTGTTCTCTCGTTTATTAACTCAATAAGAATCTTTGCCTTGTTTTCATAGAATGCTGCATCATCAGTATTGGGGAATTTTCTGAATCAATCAAAAGTCATAAATGGTTTCAGATACATGAAGATTCCTGGAGTTCCTTATGATGCTGTTTGCGCATTCATACGCTTTCTTTACTCATCCTGGTACGTAAGGAGTCTCTAGTTCTATATTTATCCATCTTAAATTTGTAGTTAATTGGCATTCAGCCTTGGTTCCATGTTGCAACTTTTATTTGATATCGTTGTTTCTGGCCTTGTTAATCTATCATAAGAAAGTTGTTGGAATGTCTGTTGTTTCATGAATTATATGAAATTAAGAAAATCACCCTTTTTCTTGATTGATTGAGTACTATCACAGTTTGGGTTCTACCTGTTCAATAGTCATGTAGGCTAGTAATTTGTATTCTGTACATATGTTACCAGTTAAATATGTTGTATCCTAGCTATTACATGTGCAGTTACATACATATCTTCCCTTTGATGTCCTAATGCAGCTATGAAGAGAATGAGATGAAGAAATATGTTTTCCATTTATTGGTTTTATCGCATTCCTATTCAGTGCCATCACTTAAAAGAGTTTGTGAGCACCTATTAGAGCAGGATATGCTAAACGCAGAAAACATAATAGATGTTCTTCAGCTAACAAGGGCTTGTGATACTCCACGGCTCTCCTTTATATGTATTCGTATGGTTCTTAGAGACTTTAAAACTGTATCTTCCACTGAAGGATGGAAAGTCATGACGCATGCCAATCCTGCACTTGAACACGAGCTCTTAGAATTGATTGTTGAAGCAGATTCTGTAAGTCATCCACTGTTTCAATCTCTGTTTCATGAATTTTATCATTTTTTTAGCAAGGTGCAATGCTGGGGTCTTAACTTATTTTGTTTGTATTAGAGTAAACAAGAGAGATTGAAGAAAATTGAAGAGAAACAGGTGTACCTGCAACTGTACGAAGCAATGGAAGCCCTAGTGCACATTTTCCGTGATGGGTGTAGGACAATTGGGCCCCATGACAAAGTGCTGAAAGGAAGTCAGGTTGCTTGTAGTTTCCCAGCCTGTAAGGGGCTTGAGACTCTAGTCCGTCATTTCTCTGGCTGTAAAACTCGAGTCCCTCGTGGATGCGTGCGCTGCAAACGCATGTGGCAAATCCTTGAACTCCATTCCCGCATGTGCAACGACACTGATTTTTGCAAGGTTCCTCTTTGTAGGTAAGCAAATAGCTTGTAGTTACTGGTCAGTGAGTATGGTTCCAAATCTGGATGCATATTGGCTAGTTATGCCTGCTTTTTGTGACATGTGTATCACTCATACAATGTGAGTATCACACCATACCAGGCCTTAAAAAATATATACTCCTTGTATTAACTCCAAGGCTAGCAAGGTAAAAATTATTGGTTCATACAACAAATATCTTACAAACATACAGTATCAGGATTCAGGTGTTATATAACCAATACCACGATTCATCATGGCTAAAGAGGTGAAGTGCATTTTTATATAAATATAATAAGGGAAGAAGAAGCTAAAATAAATTCCATATCAAAAGAATTTCTGTTTCAGTTGGCTGGCATAAACCCAATCCAACAAAATAAACTTAACAAATTGCAAGTTTTATTGTATGATTCTAATTATGAATCTTCAAGTCTTCAACTAAGTTCCCTAAATTGTAAGAGTATATTCTGTTGATTCTAGGCAAATCCCTTGCCGAAACTATGTTGCCGTATTTGTTTCAGTTTAGGTCTAGTCTTGCACTAAATTATCCACACTTCCCTCTTCATTTACACGATACTCAATTCTTTCTTCCTAGTCTAGCGTACTTTTCTTTTTACCCTCTTCCTTCCAGAGCTATATCCAAATGCAATCATGTGCATACAACCCTTGCATATAGTATCATTTTAGTTTCATTGTACTCGTTAAATTTGGTATCTTTACTTATCTTTGCTATGCTCCAGCTATTTGATATATGCAATGCTAATGAAGTACAGATTTTCTTTTGCAGAATTCTCTTTAAATACCATTCTCTGGTCTCTCTTGTTAGTTGTCTCGTGCACATTATCCTTTTCACAATCTAAACCATCCAAGCTGGTTACCAAGTAATCAAACTTTAATTGTTGCCATGCTAACTAAGACCTCGTAGTTGTAGACAAGTCATCAACTTCATGAGAGGAATTTGGGAAATGTTACCCGATCTACATAAATCCAGAATAAGCAATGTAGGGATAGTTGATTTTACTAAAGCCAGCGAAATGTGTTATTGATGGGAGCACCTGATGATGGCTTTTACACGTTTTCTATTTGTGCGTGATATATTTATTCAATTTCTGTTTAGACGCATAATGAAGTACTTATATATTGTTTTAGAATCGAACTTATAGAACAACCTAGTGTATGCTTTTAATTCCAACTTAATAAGGTGGTATAATATTGAGACTACTTTATTTTATTTGCTTTCTGGGAATTCATAAACTGTGATTGGGATATGGTGATTTTGATGGTGGTGGTCTCACTCTCAGGCATTTCAAGGAGGAAATGCAGCGGCAGAGCAAAAAACATGAAACAAAGTGGAAACTTCTAGTAAGCAAAGTGGTAGCAGCAAAGATTGCATTGGGGCCTTTCTCATCTCGTCGGTCAGCTTTTTTATGACCTCTGTATACATCTGTCCTTGTTAAATTATCATAAGCAGCCAATATTTTGCTGGCTTTACTCACAAATAATGTAAGTTGTAACGTATGTTTCAGAGATGAAAAGAAAAGTGTTATATCAAGGTAGAGACTTGGGGTGATTTTTCTTTCATTTTGTCATTTTAGTAATTAATGAGTTCAGTTATTTTATGTCAATCTGGACTTTGGACTGAATTTTCACATTGAAGTGGGTATTTTTATGTGTCATACGAAAATGTTGTTGATGCTGGAATTTATACATGCTTCCGATTTTCGTCCTCCCCCTTCTCGTGGCTGGTGTCAAACAACTTGTAACTTTTGTCAATGTTATAGGTTACTTTCACCTCAGTTTATATATTTCTAGAGACGTCCACATAAAGAGTGTGACCACATTGTTTGGATTCATTCTCATTAAAGAATGGCACCAGATTAGTTATGAATATTGCGGCTGCATCAGCAAATGGATATGCTTGACCATTCTCTTTTCTTTTGTTATTTGCTGCATTTTTCTCTACCAAAAATGCAGTGGGTGAGTTTTGCCACATACTGTCCATGAATCTGAAAGAAAACCAACGAATTGACCAAGTAGCTTCACTACTAATAAAAGAACTGCAAATTCAATAAATTCCCATATTCATCTGTTGGTGGTGCAAAAAAGAACACCAGAAAATTAACCACCTCCACCTTCATTAAAGCTGCGTATAGTATCAAGTGCTAATTGACCCTCCAAGTAGCCTTATTAAACTTGCATGAAGCTACAGATATCATCATCTCATCTAAGAACCGTGAACGTCTTCTGGATGTGCTAAGCCCCTTCTCCAAGTGTTCTCTTTGATGTACTGATGTAGAGCACTGCATCAAGAGGAACACCCAGTAACTGCCATATCAATTTGATAATAATAGCAGTATAGTAAGTAACATAAATAGAATTTTTTTAAGGATTATTTACCATTGTTTCCTCGAATAAATGCATCGCCATATTTATTTTTCAGTTGGCCATTGACGTATTCCTCTGTTTGCTCCATAGCTATATTCATATATCCGTCAAGACATGCTAGAATACCTGCAAAGAGAAAGACATTAGCAGGCACTGTTTACTTTGCATTCCTACCATGTCAAGCATAGGGAATTTAGGAATATTTATTCAGAAGATACAAATACCAATTCCAAATGCAACTTAAGCCAGCTTTGAAAAAAATAAGCTTTTCATACAAGTAGTAACTAGATGAGCCTTACAAGTTACAACCCATGGCTACTATAATAAACCATGTACGATAAAAGAATTACAACAATATGTACTAGTTATTGGAGACCAATATTACACCAAAGCTACCTGGCAATCCTTCTGGTGACCAGTGTTCTAAAAGGCGGCCGCCTAGGCGTTAGGCCCCCCTGAGGCCTCGCTTAGGCCAAAAAATCCCTCCAAAAAATTAGGTGGGCAGGCTAGACGATGTTTTTTTTTTTAATTTTAATAACTACCCAAACCAAATCTTGATATATTTATTTTTCTAACGATTTACCATATTATGTAGGTTTTAGCATGCATATCAAATCACAACAAGAAGTGAACAAGATCAAGTCAAAATGGATAATTTTATTATAGTTGTAATTTTTTTGAACTTGTACCAACTTCAAATTATATAAATGATGATACATTTGTAATATTTAGTTTAATTCAATATAATTCTTAAATTTATGTTTAGTTTCTTATGTTTTAATATTGAATTGAATTCTTGAAATTTTAAATTTTATTATTTAATAGCAATCTTGTTTATGAATAAAACTAATACGTTAAAGATATGTGTTTGAACTTTTAGCAAAGGCCTTTATTATCTTTATTATAGATTGTTTTATTTTATATTATTGTTTTGTTTGGATAAATGTAAGATAAAATCAATGTTCTAAAATGCGCTAGGCGTGAGGCGGGCGGCCGCGGCGCTTAGGGGGGCCTAGGCGGAATTTTTTATTTCAAATCAATTTTAATATTTATCTTACATTTATTCAAACAAAACAATAATATAAAGCAAAACAATTTATAATAAAGATAATAAAGGCCTTTACTTAAAATTCAAATACATACATATTGCTAATGTCAAAGTTCAAATACAAACATACAATTGTTCAAAGTTCAAACATGTTTTTAACATATTAGTTTTATTCATAAACAAGATTGCTATTAAATAATAATATTTAAAATTTCAAGAATTTTATTCAATATTAAAACTTAAGAAACTAAACATAAATTTAAGAATTATATTGAATTAAACTAAATATTACCAATGTATCATCATTTATATAATTTGAAATTGGTACAAGTTTAAAAAATTACAACTATAATAAAATTATCCATTTTGACTTAATATTGTTCACTTCTTGTTGTGATTTGATATGTTACAACCTGTATTATGAATATGGTAAATCATTAGAAAAATAAATATACCAAGATATGGTTTGGATAATTATTAAAATAAAAAAAAAACTCATCGCCTAAACCCCGCTTAATTTTCTGAAGGGATTTTTTTGTCGTCTTGGGCCTAGGTGAGGCGCCAGGGGGACCTAGCGCCTAGGTGAGGAACCAAGGAAGGCCTAGCGCCTAGGCGGGGCGCCAATGGGGGGCATAGCGCCTAGGCGGGGCGCCAAGGGGGGGCCTAGCGCCTAGGCGGGGGCTAGGCGGAAATTTTTAAAACACTGGATAAAATATTAAAATTAACTTAAAATCAAAATTCCCACCTAAGCCCCTTAGGCCCTAGGCCGTCAGCCTTCCACCTAGTGCCTTTTAAAACATTGCTGGTGACAAAATGCAGAATCTATAAACCTTTTTTTTTACAAGTCAGATGCTATGGTGATCAGTGACGTGTACCTGAAACCCTTACTGAAATATCTACGAAATTTAATAACAAATTCATTTTTTAATATTTCAACAATTAGCTCATCATTTCACTAGGGCACTATGTAGGGCTTAACACTTCAACAATACCATTTTGAATTTAACTAAACTATTTATGAATATCATATGCAAATAATTAGTCTACAAGGAAAACAAAATTTAAAAAAGTGGTTAGAGGTTGAGATTTGAGAAATCATATGGACACGAAAATGTGTGATTTGGGGAAAGGCAAATTTCTCCTAGAATTTTTATTGAATGTTTTATTTTTTTATTTAATGAAAGAAAATAGTAAAACCAAATATTTTTTTTCTCTTCATCTTGATTTAGGTTGAGATGACAACACAAACCTAATACCTTGCCGCACTCGTGAGCTTTATATCCTTTAACTACACTATGTTTACCTACTTCAACTATTCTTAATAAGATTCAAATCTTAGAAAGACAAGTGGTCAAAGAAACATGAAACAGATGTACCGAAGACTTGAAAATGACGAAGCAAAAATAGAAGCTGGATCAAAATAAAATACATATTCTAGGCATGATTCTCAGCTATAGCTAAGAGTTCGTGTGATATCAATTGCATGACCGATTCTCAAGACTTGCAGAGCCATGGCAGGCATATATATCCTTAAACTTATTTATCGACTTGGCTCATTCTGAACTTGGTATCCTGCAGGTTTGTATATACAACTTGGTCTTGGCATTGAAGTCTATTGCTTTGATTCTAAACAAGTCATTCAGTTAGGTGATGTATTACCACATGACACATTTGTCAATGCAAGGAACTAATAAAGGCTTGAATCTTTGATCAGATTTGATCACCACATCATAAAACAAAACAAAAAAAAACTTTTTTATGTTGAGATCATCGTCATATTTTGAAAAAGTCTGAAATTAAGACAAAACTGAAACAGAAAATAGAAGAACAGAAAGAGAACTTAGTGACAGACCTCGATAATCAACACCAGAGTTCAGTTTGACCACAACTGGTCGCCCACGGATAGATTTGAGAAAATCAGCAGGTGTTTTTGTGGTCGCTGACCCTTTCTCTCCTGTTCCACTCATCTTTTTTGTCCTTGCTCTTCAAATCCTTTGGCAAATGATAGAATATGATTAGTAACATATTTCATTACCAATAATATTAGCAACACAGCAGTGGCTGACAAAGGAAGAAAGTAAAAAAAAAATTATCACTAATTACTTGAACAAAAAAATTGTCAAGCACATAAATGACAATTGACACGTATATAGAATATCTTAAATTAAAAACCAAATTGCACAAAAAGATTATTAAGCCGAGCCAAAAGTGTTGCCTTGAATTCATACCGAAATTACCAAAAGAACAAAGACAAAGCAAAATGCTACAAGACAACAAATATTTAAAGGCCTAAACATGCTTATGCAACTCACAAAGTACCAGAAAACATATGTAATAATATGAAGTCCTTTCTTAGTGAAAGAAATTCAATAAAATATAATCATAAGAATTGTAGTTTTCTATCTATTGGATAATCAATGTTTATATAACAGTAAATGAAATTAAATATGAGAACCAGAAAAAACACGAAATTATATAAAAAAAAATTAATTAATTAATTGAAAAAACAAACACAATAAGAACTGGAAACATCAAGCTAAAAGTACCTACAGGATACACAGCATGTAAATAAAGGAAAGAGTAAAACCCACATAACATAGCCACGGACCAAAATAAAAAATCTCAGCAATTTAAGTAATAGATACTGATATAAATACATATAACATTACACAATGAAGCTCCTGGCCATAAGCAACTGAGAAACTTGATACAGAGGACTATCCAATATATAGAGAGGAAAAAAGAGAGTCATGAGCCGCCGTACCTGCGTCTGCCGTCTGAGATAATGGAATGCTGCCTCCGTGAAATTTTCGCAGATCGGAGTGAGGCGAAGAACTCTGCCGATTGGAATGCTGCTGAGTCGCTCACAGGGTTTTGTTAGGTTTTGATTTTGGGAATTATGTCAAAAATAATCATCAAATATTTATGATGAATGGTACATTCTTTTGAAAATTACACTTTTAACCTTCTTGTTTCCAAACTTTACAATTAATACCCTTATATTAGGGATGGAAATCATGTTAGGCCAATTTGTGTCCTGTTGTGTCGTTTCGCATTGTGTCACGTTATAGTTATACTAAATAAGTCAATACTGACAAGGGAGATCTTCTCCAGCGAAACAGAAAAGTGGATCAATAAAGAACGGATTATAAAGATGATTTTTTTTGACATTACAAGATAAAAAATTATCGCTATAGCCTGATTCGTCTTTGATTCAATGGACAAATTTTTCCTTACTAACCATATCTGTTAAATTATGTGTCAAGATTCTGAGCACTAGCAAATCCTTAATTGTGTTAAAAGTATGAACTCGTTTAACCTGTTTATCACACAAGTTAAAAAATTTAAATAAAAAAATAAACATCATTCACTTATTTATTAAATAATTCATCACAAGGATATATAGTTGACAAAATACAATATAACGTGTTTGGGAAATGACTACGAAAATTACTCCACTCGTCTCTTAATATAAGACGTTTTGGATAAGTTTTTTTCTCCATTAATATATGACGTCTTAGAATTTCAAGTGTAACACCCCCTTTCCAAAATAGAAAGAGAGGTTACTCAAAACGTAACAAAACTGATAAATTTAATAACAAGACTCAAAGCCACAAAAGAATAGTCTTAATAACTGATAAATACCACAAGTCAACCATAATAAATCTCAAACTGTCTCAAACCACAATCTAAAATAATTATTACAATTCCAAGTAACTGACACATCAAGTCTAACAGAATATTTCTAAATCATTGGAATGAATGGAGCTCTCATCACACTTGCGCTTGATCCCCCTGATTACCAGCCGGAAGAAAAATACAGCATGAGCCAAATGCCCAGTATGGATACAGAATACAAATAATGAACCGAAATAACTAACTCAATTAAATGAAATGAAAGCGAAAGCGAATCAAACGAACAAAACTAAACACAACGAAATAATAGGTGAATCAAATGGTGGGTGTTATTTCACACCGAAGCTCGAGAACAAATAGTAATATACCTTGCCACTGTGCAAGTCAAATAATGTCACACAGGCAATCAAAATAATGTCACACAGGCAATCACACATCGGACTGCGCAATCCAGATGCATGCAAAATCGAAAGGCGTGTTTGGCACAAACATCACCAATCCGCAGAACAGAACAGAAAACTAAGGTCGACCCATACGCCTCCCACAACAAAACACCAAATGGCCAACTCCCACTGGAGCACAAAACGGAGACGCCGTGGACTGATCACACCGCCACGGAAGGTGTCATGCCTCGGTGCCAAGAGGACATGCATGTGGTACCCCCACAGGTGGTTATAGCTCAGGTATACCCTACGGTATTCTAACAAAATATAATGTCACAACACATGCGACACAATATCAACACAAATGGGTTCTAACGTGTGCATGTTAAATCAAATGAATCATCAACACAAGTCTCCAAAATATACTAACATGTACATCACTATGAAAATCGAAATAAATATTAAATATGATAAACGAGTTCAAAGAGTACAAGTTATGATATTCTAAAGATCAAAATAAACTGTCACATGAACTTCACTAAGATCAAGGTATCGAGACAATATACGAAATCAAAACGAGAAGCAAAACGAACAAACTAAAATTAAAGAGTATCGCTGAATAAGTACGGAATCCCCCTTCGTCCGAACTCACCAAAATAACACCTTAATAAATTGTTTATAAAAAGCATAACTTTCCTTTAATGTTATAATTCCACATCAATTATAATTTTTTTTTAATCAATAATTTAGTTATATGCAATAATGTGTCCATAACTAATTTATTAAATTTTCATAATTTATTATTTTTTTAATACTTAGTCCACCAAATGCAAATAAATATTTAATTAGTCCCTTATAAAAACAAAAGTTCAATCCCGTAGGAAATATATATAAATTAGTTATAAAGTTTTCAGTAGGCAAACATAGAATTCATATACAAAGTTTATAAGATTCATTATAAGTAATATATTATAAAATATCTAATATGTACTGATCCTAACTTTAAATAATTGCTAGCTATATATATATATATATATATATATATATATATATATATATATATATATATATATATTAAGGTTCTCAATGATTAACAGAATCTTGCACAAAATATCTATCAAATTTACAGAGCAATACAGCTTACCAGATTCCTGTTGAATACTCGAATTGCTGTTATGTTCTTTTCCGCCGCACGCCCAATTTTCTTTTAACGTGTGTGATGCAATATTCTAGTAAGTTAGGTTTTAGTATTTATTCAATTAAAACATATTTTATTAATTAATATAATATAATTATTAACTCTCCAATTTTAATAGAACTTTAAAATTACACAAATAAAAAAAATAGACCCACTTAATTTAAAGCCCAATTTTACTAATTTAATTTATCCATCATTTATTAATACATTAACTCACAAAAATTAAATAACTAGTTTGACCCAAAATAAATGACTAGTTAACCTAAGTAAAAGATAAAGTACAATTAATATATTTTAAAACAAAATCATTTTTTTTTCGGGTATTACATCAAGTAAGCATTAATTACTTAGTTTTCAATATTACCCCAAGTATTAAATATAACTTTGGTTCTCTCACTATTTTTTGTCTAATAAGTAACAATCTCTTTTTTCAATACAAGGACAATATAAACATTTGATATTATATTTAATGTTATACAATCATTTTTTTAATACTTGTGCACAACTCTAAAAAGTCTTATATTACAGAACGGAGGGAGTAAAACTCAATATTTAAGATAAATTATAATGTTAAATTATATTTATTTTTAGAATAAATTAAATAAATATGTCTAATTGTGTTAAATGTATCAACCCGTTACGTAGATCTATTTAAATTTCTTATTAAACGTGTCGATAAACAAGTTTATGAGACAAAACCCTCTATTGTATATAATGTTCGTGTCAAGTTTACATGTCATGTTAAAAAATTTCACCCCTATTTTATATATTAAAATTTTAAATTTTAATTTTTAAAAAAAAAAAAGACTCACGGCCCCATGATCGAGTGTAAGGTGATTTGATCAATGGAGTGGAGTGTAAATAATCGAGATTTGAGAATATCATTATTATATTCTTTTTTAAAAAATATTAGAATAATTAGTTGAATTATGTTTGTGATAATATAATGTGAAAGACAAATATGTTTAATTTGGACTTCAAAAAGATTATTGTTTTTATTTTATTAGGTAATTAGTTTAATTACCCTTGGACTCAGTTTTTGTCTCAACATGTCTAGAATATGAAGAGGTATCCTGGCTCGAATAAGAAAAATATTTTTCATTCCCCAAAACTAACTCATGGGGGGAGGATGCCCATGGCCAAGGCCCATACAAACAGCACCAATGGACACAGCCAACAACCATTACACGCTCCACACTCTATATTATCTCCAACATCAAACCTCAAACTTCCAAATTAAAATTTAGAGACATAACATATGAGACCTCCATAGATTTGATATGGAAATAAGCATTTTGGGCAGTTTAGAGACCTCAAAAAAAGACCTTAATAAGCAGTTGCTCAGCGTGCTACTCTTTTTTTTTCTTTTTCTTTTTTCTTTATTTTGAAAAACAATAATATTTCATTTCATAACAGAGAATCTCATTTCTTCGAGCTCCAATCTTTTATCTTATTGCTTCGAGCTCTCTTCGAGAAAGTGTCGATGTTTAACCTGCTGCTCCTTGATTTCACATAAACAACCGAGCGCCGACTGCTGCTACAGTGTATTAGAATAAGGAAAAACATAGGAGAATAGGACACGGAACTTATATTCAAAAAGAGAAGTACTAGTGTAGTTCCTTTTAGTTTACTTATATTCAAAAAGATAACCATCCCTATATATTACATATCAGATAAAACAGTATCAAGATCTTCTAAACCCATTTATACAAGGTACCCAAAAGGGTATACAAAAAAGTCTAGGTAGCCCACTTGAGGATATCAATTCCATTGCATTCTGACTATGTTACATGTGCCAATAATGTAGGAGCAAAGAGGAAACTACCTGATAAGAAAAGTTGGGCACTAAGATGGCAATGAGCTTTCATCGCCTTCCATTAAGAGCAGGAAAAACCAGTGGAAGGCTTGTGTTTATTGGCAAAGGAAATTGACGGGCTGAGCTGACTGTAGTTCTTTCGTTTATCTTCCCGACTTCCTTGCATACCTTATCAAGGATAGAAAGAAAGTCCCGTACCACCATGAAGATTCGGAATAGATTAGGTTCTTCCTTGGCTGAGTTGCCATGAAAATACTCGGTCATCTCCTTTACCTTAGAGTGTAAAACGCTCTCTTGGGCTTGAATCTTAATAAGCTCCTCCTCTGCCTTCTTCAAGAACCTATTCATGGATTCAGAGAGCTTCCTGCTACTATTGCTTGGTGTAAGTTCTTCATTTAATTTCAAAACTTCCATAATTTTGGTGATTCCTGTGGATAGCTTTGCTACTTCACTACTGAGGATTTCTGAATCCATTGCAGCCGATTTTTTTACATTGGTAAGCTCCCCGCTCAGGCTGGAAACAACTTGCAGGCCGCGCTTCTTGAATTCAACGTCATCTTGTAAAGCGGACTGCTGATTGTTTTCAGCAGTTGGGTTTTGATCACCAGAAAGACGAGAACCTTCTGCTCTGATTATTTCCTGCACAACGAAATGCAAGAGGGTGGTTTTCCATCTGTTCCTTCACGTCTACAAGCTTCAGGAGTGTGTCAAGCTTGAATGCACAAGCCTCGCCACGGTTGGTTCCAACATTCATGCGGTTCCCGGTCTTGAGAACGGCTTCAAGAAGCTTAGTGAACATTCTACTGTTTCTGAGTTCTTCACAAGCTGCCTGTGAAAAGGAAAGGACAAGTCACTAAAATTGCTTGAAATGATAAAGGAAAATATACTTGTTAAAATTAAAATCTATTTTTCACTGATGAGATTACATTGCGAATCTTATGCTTGCTGGTAACTCAGAAGTTCAACTAAATACACATCAAGAGAGCAAAAATAAAAACACACTCTTCTATGTTCTAGATCTTTAGTACATGCTGTTACCACTTAACAAAAAAATTCACCATAAAATTTTCTTTGAGAAATATCGCACCACTTGAAAATGATTTGATCCCAAAAAAATTGGCCACTCACCAAGTCACCATACACTAGAAACATATTGATGTGTCATCATCACAAGGTGTCATTATTGGGTGAAAACTAGGTCTACAATTTTATGAATGGCCAAGCACGTCGAAATTGGAGTTTTTGCTCTACATATGAGTTCATTACTTCGATACAGAATTTATAATTTTGTACATTATCTAATATACATTGTTACTCTTTCTTTCCTACACCTTAAAGTAGTGTATTGTTTTTCCCTTTTAATATAGAACAACAATTTAGATGCTCCAACAGGCCAGCAGAATCAAACTAAATCATACTAAAGATTCCAAATATGAACATCATATCCCACTATAACCTTGGATGACATATGATATGACACAACAGTGATGGAATCAATTTTTTTGCATTTTTGTTCCACTTTAGATGTGAAGAAATTTAAGTTCAAGGATGACTTTGAATTTTGTAAGAATATCATATCCTGATTTCCAAAAGCCTAAGAATTAGTACAGTAGCAATAGGCCAATAATCTAAAAGAAGAGATAGTTGAGATTATGCAGGGTAGATCTATGAAAACCTAACAGGATTATAATAACCAATCAACCATTTAATGCAGTATACAGCATAAGATTCAATTGCTAATTTGACTTGCTGAATTCTTTTGTGGCCCTAAAAATTGATTTTTATGATTTGGATAGATAGAGGTGGGAAATTATAATTTAAAACAGAAGCATAAACATAACATTTGGGTACCCTTACAGATTGCACTAATGCACAATGTACATGCGTTCAGGAAAGGGAGCATAGTTGACTAACCCCAATCATCATAATACTAAAAATACTATTATAGCATAACGAGTAATCATATTGAAACAATGAGAAGACAAGTTTACCTCTAGTGTTTCAAAAGACCTCTCAAGGTACTCAACTTCTGAATCAAAATTGGTTATGTAAAGCATCGCACTGACCCTCTGAAATGCAAAAGGTATATCAAGAACTGCCTTGAGAAATTTCTCAGCAGGGCCCAGCTTGAATGGTGATGCATCTTTGAACTCCTTCAGTTTACGTTCTTCCTCTTTGATTGGAGCCATCTTTAATAAACTCTCAAGAAGCTCGGTGCCCAGCGTATCAGTATTTCCTGCTTACATTTATACAAAACCTAGTTAAGCAGAAAACACTCGGCAGACAAGTGCATGCAGAAGAAAAAGGAGATGAAAGGACTAGCACACTAAAACACAACTATTTTTATGTAACTGGGAACAATCAAAGATCAGGGTAAACCACCCCCACCCCACCCAACATAATAATTAAAAAAATTAAATAGGTAATTAAGTGAAAGTCAATTACAATATTCCAGATGCATACAAATTAAAAAGAAAGTTAACAACAGTTAAAGTAGACAGGCCTCAATACAAGTTCCTTTCCAAAGACATAGAAAAGCTTCTACTTTTCTGTATTCTTTTTACATGTCAAAAGGAACAAGGAATCCTTTGAGAGATTTTGTTTTCCCCTAATCATGCTTCATTGTGATTCTTTAGCATATGTAAATAAAGAATCAATATATTTGCAGGAAATTTAAGGGAATGCCTATAAAGAATTATAGAAGATTGAAAGCACTTGATATTTTCATTTTGGTAGGGGAGAAAAGTATCCGTTGCGTAAGGACAACAAATTAACTTCATTTAGTAATAGTTCCAATACAAAAATAATGTTATGACTTTAAATTGCTTGCAGCAAGCTAAATAAAAGGCCAAGGATGGTGCAAAGCTTCCAGTACCGGCCCTGGCTAAAGCCCAAGGTGCCCGGGCTTTAGGCCCAAAAATTTTTAGGGTCCCCTTAAATATTCTCTTCCTTTTATTACTTAAATAGAATACTTAAATATTAAAGCAAATAATCAATCTGTAATATTCTACATATACTGATTATTGTAATATTCTACATATTTAAAGCATATAATTTTTACAAAACAATTTAATTATTATGTACCTGGGGGTTCATAATCAGATTCAGTTTTTTGGGTTTTTTTAATTGTTTGGGAGTAGTGTTAGACTCTTAATAAAGGAGGTCCTATTTGGTAATTACTTTTTTGACTTAGTGATAATGTAATATCTAAATGATGATTTGGAAATATTGAAATAGTCAGTTATTATATTTGATATTCTTTCGTATTGATGCTCTTTTGTTCAGGAAAAGTTTTTTTTTTTATACCTGTCTTAATAGCAATTCGCAAAAGGCCCATTTTTTTGTTGTCCGCTTTAGGCCCTTCAAAACTCAGGGCCGGCCCTGAAAGCTTCTTAAACTTAAGTACGTGGAGGTGCTACAATCAGAGCTTTGGTTTCTTCTCTATGTTAGTTACATAATACAATTAACAGCCTTAAAAACTGTAATGGGAATGTAAGGGATTTCATTTCACAAAAAATTTCTTTTCTTGCATAAATTTAGTGGTGGAGAGGACTGAAACCGGAATCAACCCCTCCCCTTTGATTTCGTGCTACAACTATGCTACACTAGATATATAAATCTCAAATGCTTAGAAAATCACAAGAAACGATATCAAATAAAAAAAAAAAAAAGAGGCAACTACTTACCTTCTAAAAGAGCTTCACAAACTTCATCATTGGTCACATTAAGTGCCCTCAACAAAATTGCTATGTTCTGTGACTTCTTTGGATCAAGCACCTGGTTCTCTTGATTCATGTAAGGAAAAAGTGGATGTGGGGTGTTGTTATCTTTTGAAGTCAAATTTGTAGATTTAACCATGAATAATGTCTCGATCATTTTCTCATTTAACCTGCATTCAAGATCCCATTCTACAGACTTAAAAAGCACAATTATTACTTCCTAAACAAAGCAAAAAAGTATAACTAAAATTTACTCTAAAAACATGATCTCTCAACTCTATAGGATGTTATTATATAATTTCATCACTCAAAAAGCCTTACTGAAAAGAGCTGAATTTAAGCTGATCCCACACCATTGTCCGGTCTGAGCTAGCTTTAACCTTGTCCCAATGCAATGGCTTCAGCTTGGGCTTAAAAATTTCCTCACTTCTCTCTCCACTATCCAATTTCTGCCCTGGGTTTTGCAACTCAACAGCAGGCCTCGCCGGCATTACAAGAACAGGCGGTCCATTAATGGGACCTTGATTTTCCGGCGGCATTTCCCAAAACCTTGGTGGTGGCACCGGAGGTGGCGTTGGTAGCAACTTTACTTGAACATATACATTCCCATCTGAAAATCGTTCAGGTGAATTCTGGGTATCCCCTGAAGTTCTCCCAGGTGGGGAAGAAGGCGGAGACCTCATTAAAACCTTCCGTTGCCTTGGTGGTGGTGGAGGTATTGGCCGGAGAGGAGCCGGAAAATTAACAATGGAGTCCGGCGACTTTGATCTTAAGCTTCTGGGGCTCAAATTGAATGCTACTGAAGGACTAGTAGACATTGTTTGGGTAGGTGAAGCAGATTGAGAAGATGGGTAGGATGCTGTTCTCGAATTGAAGCTTCGGCTTCCAAAATTCTGAGCTCCGAACAGTCTACCGGAGCTCAAAACCTCGGCGTTTGGACTCCCGGAGGAGCTTTTGGGAGAAAAGAACTCTTCTTCTCCATCTTCTTCGTCATGTTTGAAACAATATTGTTGACCGGATAGATTTTGTTTGGGTAATGGAGGGAGAGGTCGGAGCTCCGGTGAGCCAAGTTTCTGATAGCCGGAGGGAGAAGAAGTGCTGCCCACAATGTTAGCATTTTCTGAGCTAGCGAGTGTGCCGAGATAGAGAAACTCTGCGCTTGTATTCAGTGGGTTGCGCGGCGGCGGCGGAGGTGGCGGAGGAGGACGCTTGGCGTCGGAGGCGGGCGTGTTTGGTGGAAAGAGGCGGATGCTGTCTGATCTTGGGAATTTGGTAAAATGGGTTTGGCGGCGGTGGACGAGTAAGACGGCGACAATGGCGATGAGGGCGGCGGAGAGAAGAAAGAGGGAGATACCTATGGCAATGAATTTACGGGAAATGGGTTTGGAGGATGAAGGTTTATCTGTGAGGATGAGAGAGGAAACGTTGGCCGGAAAAGTAGGGAGAGAGTCGGTTGAGGACGGCGGCGGTGGTGGTGGAGTTGGGTAAAATGGGAAAAAGTGGTTGCTCTGTTCGGTGGTGGGAGGTGTTTGGGAGGAAAATGGGTAATTGGGTTCTTGTTTCTGGGGTTGAGGGTAAGGAGAAGGGGAAGGAGAGAGAGAATTAATTAGAGCGGAGAAGGGTTGATGGAGGATTCTACGGCTATGCTGGTACTGAAATGATAGTTTTTGGGAAGTAGAGGGCTGAATTTGGAAAATAAAATTTAAGAGGAGGATGAAGATGATCAACTTTGTTCTGGACATTTTGTGGAATTTCAAGACTAACTTTTGGTGGTGATGAGAGATGGGCAGTCTTTGATCTGTTGTTTGATGGGTATTTTCTATAACTTCATGTTCATGAGATGATTCTTCAAGAAAAGATAAAAAAGAGAGAAGAAAGAAGCATTCTACTGTGACGGATACCCTTGAGAAAGTTAAAGGAGTTACAAAGCCTGCTCGGGGATGAATTATTTTAAAATGGCTTATAAGTTCTAATTTAAAAGTACTTATAAGTATATTAGTGTCAACTTATAAATAAAAGTGTTTATCATCTTTTTGACTTATAAGTCATAAATTAAGTTATAATAAAATGTGAAAGTGTTTGATTAAAATGACTTATAAGTTAAAATAAGACGTAAACACTATTAAAATAAGGATAAAATAGTCTTTATATTTTGTCAAACTTATTTATTTTAAAATGACTTATAAGTCATTTTTCAATAAGTCTGAATTTATTATATATCAAAAATGACTTATAAATGAAAAAGTAATTCAAAAAATAAGTCACTCCAAATTAACTTATAAGTTATTGTCGAACATGAAGTAAAAGGTGGTCAGAAGACTCAGAACATAACCCCCAACGAGGAAAGAGGACGATCGCAAGAGAAATAGAGAATATTACAGATGTTATTAATGCATGTCATTGAGACAGAAAAATGGGGTTTATTACTCTGGTGTGAGAGCAGCATAGGAGGGAGGGAGTAGGAAAGAGTGGTGGATGGGAAGTAATTCAAGGTTTGCTAGTGCCTTCAAACCCCACCAGACCACCACCTTAGTCGTACTAGTACTATTTAGTATCTTGGGTTTGCTAGTGTGTTTCTTTTGAATTTTAAATAGAAAATTGATATTTTTATATATTAAAATGATATTTTTATATGAATCTTTTTGACATAAAAGTGAGACTCACTCACTATTTAGATAGATCTTATGTGAAAATATCAATTTTTTTATGTAAAAATATCAATTTCCTTTTAAGTATTAAATTTATAAGGGCAAAACTAAGGATTTAGTCACTATAGTTGGCAAGTTTTACTTATTTCACTATTGAACTTTTAATTTTTTGAATTACCCAATTAAAATAATTAAAATTTTACAATTCGGCTTGTAAGACACCAAATTTTATGAAGTAAAATATTCAATTTTTTTATAGTTACTATTCATGAGTTACTATTCATGAGTTACTATTCACGAGTTACTATTCACGAGTACTATTCATGAAGCATGATAATTTTTTTTTTGTAAGAAGGCATTACTCAATAATTGTTACAGTAATTAGTGTTCAAAATTTTATTTTATTGATTCAATAATTACTACGTTGATATTTTATATTATTGTTGTTTCAATAATTGTCACGGCATAGTATTTCTCATTATCGAATCAATAATTCATATTATTCGGATAATATTATTAGATAGCATTATTGGCAATGTCTAGAAAGTTACATCAAGGAGAGGTTTGGTCATCTAATTGCGGCGCCAAGAAGGAGAAATCCTTATTGAAGCCCCTCTTTCTCAGGAGGCTATGCAGTTGTCGATATTGTGATTCTATAATATTATTTGTGAATAATTAATTATTGATTTATATGATAAGGAAAATATTCATTTTATGTGGTTATAGATGGAGAAAATTTTTAATGTGACAATTGTTAAAAATTGATATTTTATCTTTTCTGATAAAATATATTATTATATTACAGTAATATAATAATGGCGATATTTTTACAATAAATGTGTAATATATGAATAAATGAGGAAGAAGAGTAGTTTTGTTGCATTAAATGCTAAACACATATTTTGTGTGTTACAAAAAATGTTTAACACATGTTAAACATGTTGGTGGACACAAATTTTGACTGAAATTTGATTATAGCCCGTAAAATCCTCCGTTTGTGGATTTCGGTCAATTTCTGTTTGGAATTTGGAAAAACTTTCTTCTGTAAAGTTGTAGAGAATGGAATTTCCTATGGAAAGGACATGTGGTTTGAATTTTTCTGATAAAAGGGCTATTTATTATGAATTATTGAAGTTTCGAAGTTCCGAAATAATTGATTTTTGGAAGTTTTAATTATTATTTTTAAGAAAAACGTTTTTTTCATTTGAGGGGCATGTGTTAAATGGTTGAAATCAGCTGGTGGTGTGCTTAGGAATTTTGTTTATAAATAATATTATTATATTCAATTTTCTGCTTTGATGTCCTAAGTAATTTCCTATAAATAGGTGCTTAGGTTAGAATTGAAAATCACACCAGAAACTGAAGTTTTCTCTCTACTTCTCTCTCTATATTATTAAGTGTATTCTTGTGAGTATTTTGATATCTTGAGTGTTATTATACTTGCAAGTTAGATTCAAAATTATTCGATCCGAAATCTTTGCTCTTTTGAGGTAAGGGATAGTGTCGTTAGTATGTAAGGGTTATTATGTTTTTCAATTTCAAAATTTTTCTGAACCTTCAAAAATTTTGGAAAAATTTGAAATGATAATTTGATGAGTTTTGTAGATAGTGTCCAAAAATGGCGATTTTTGGATGTATAGATTAGGAGTTATGGATTTTATGAGAAAAGACTATTTTAAAAGTAAACCCTTATAACTCCTTGTGGTTAACTCCAAAATTGATAAAATTTTTATTGGGAGTACATCTATATAATATCAGTATATCCTGTGAATTTCGAATTTTTTGGATAAAAGTACAATTTATGATAAATGTCTGAACATTCGGTGGTTTTGGCCATATGAAAAATAGTAAATGAATTTTTAAAATTCCGAGAAAAATATATGTTCAATATGGGACAATATTATGCTAAATCCCAGAAAATAAATATTTTTGGGACTGGTTTAGTATTTTTTATAAAAATGTTCTAGTTATGAGTAAATGAATTAAATATATTATGGGAAGTAAGAAAATTAGAAAATAGAATTTTATGGCTTGGAAATCCTATACAAGGTATATGCAGATTTTTGATGAGGGTTTTGGTTATTGGTGATGAAATCTTATGAGTTTGGTATTTTATGATGATTAAATGCATTAATTAGTAAGTGTAAACAATTTAAATAAATTGTTTATAAGTCTAAGAAATGATTAAAATATTGTTGTAGTATTAATAATATTAGATTATGAGATTATTAAGTGATTTATAACATTTGGATTAAGGTGTTATGAAAACGTTGATTTATGAATCTTACTCTTGAAATTAAACCCATGTTTTGATTATATTGTTTATATAATATTTTTATAATCCTGGTGAAGAAATTCTCTTTGACTTGAGAATAAAGATGGGTAGACTATGAGTATGATTGTGACCATGAGTTCTCTTTGGCCAGTAGTGCAAAGTTGAATCGTTGACTGGTATGATCATGACCATTGAATTTACAATTGAATATTTTTAGCTTAAGTGCAAAGGTGAATTGATTAACATGGTTATAATTATTGTTTTATAAATTTTGAAATGATTATATATTTCTTTGTGATATTAATATCTTTAGCATGTAGTGCAAAGATGAATTATTGATTAATATCTTTGGCATGTAGTGCAAAGATGAATTATTGATGAATATCTTTGGTCCGTAGTGCAAAGATGACTTGTTGTTGAATATCTTTGGCCTGTAGTGCAAAGATGAACTGTTAATGAATATCTTTGGCCCGTAGTGCAAAGATGAATTTATTAGTATGATTATGAACAGAAACTATGATTTGGTATAACCATGATCTTTGATGTTTCAGGTAAAGACAGGTGATGAAATTATCTTCATCCTGAATGTGAAGAGGAATTTAGAACCTCAATTATGATTATGAGTTATTCACACGATTGTGGACAGGAACTGTTGATTGATGTTATAACATGGATGAAACATTGTTGGTGGACTTTTAACATAGAGAAGGTAATAGACTTTATGGTCTATTTGACTCTTCTAATGGATTGCTCGTTCCGCTGCAGTTATGGTTGAAAATTTTATCATCTACCATATGTTCTAAATCTCTGATTTATTATTGATAAAGTCTATTGATAATTTAATTATCTTTAGTCATGATATTCTTTACTGGGCTATTTGTGCTCACCCTTTTACTTCACAATTCCTTTCAGGTAATAAGAGTGTAGCTGGGTCGAGCGAGGATAACAGGGGAATAGAACGGTGGTCTATAGTTGTTGAGGTTCTCCCTAAAGAGTATGGAAATGGTTTAATTGAGGACTTTAGAAAAGTGTGTTGTATTTTATACGTCATTTAATAGTTATATTTGGTGAATCAAATAGGGTGAGGCAAATCCAACTTTGGAAGGGTGTTTTGTCACTATCATACAAGATGTCTAATGACATGCAAATTCGTGTTATCATAAGACAAGGTTGTGCACATCCACTTGCTGAGTATATCTACGAGAACTACCTATATGATCTTGGAGTTTATTTGAAATATAATTTTCACTTGGAGACAACTGAGATAATTATATGTCAAGAGAAGACTCACCATTGGAAAGAAGATGATAGTAATCTTCTCGTTTTTCTTTGGGGTCTATTGGGACAACCAAGGATAATTCTGTGGGCATGTGATATTATCATAACCTAGACGCATGGCCTTCCATGTATGAAGGTTTTCTTGAGCACTTCCCAAGGATTTTAATTTCTAAAACAGTTATTGACTGTACTTTTATGTAATGTATCAATGTGAGGTGATGTCCATAGTTGGGACATGAGTCACAGTTGGTATTAAAACTCACAGTATATGTATTGTTGTATTTTGCATGACAATTGTAGTAATAAAGTTGTAGTTGTTTTCTGTACCATGTATTTGGCGACTCAGAATAGGTTGGATGGATTGGACCTATTTTGGGGGCGTCACACGGCTAGTCTGTTAACTCAAGCTAACTTCTATTAAATTGATTTGAGTTTTTTTCCTTCGTGACTTTGGAACAGAAAAGGAAAAATAACAAAAATGGCATGGCCCAATCCAAGGTGGATTACGCAGCGAAACAAAACAACTGTTAAACAAATAAAACCAAACGAAGCCAATATCTGAATCGAACTTCAGAGAGAGAGCGAGCTAGGCAATGGCTGCAAACTAAGGTTCCAACATAGTCGAAGTTCAGAGAGAGAGATCGAGCGAGGAAGACGAAGGCGCGATTTGATCTTCTAGGGTTTTTTATGCAAATCTCTGGCGAAGTCGAAGGTATGTATGAGTTTACGTTTAAAAACTCTTTCATTTGTCGAGTTTCTTATGCAAATATCTGAGTTAGAGTTTTTTTCCACTGATTGTTATTCAATTTGTGTTTAAATGTAACACCCTTAGAATAACTCCTATAAATATCCAAACTAGGTTTTTTTTCCACTGATTAGTTTTTGATTTGGGTTTATATGTCGATTTGGGTTTAAATGATAAATGTAACACCCTTATGTGTTTTTCTGGACTCTTCATGGTACATGCTTAGAATAACTTCTGTAAATATCCAAATTAGTTTTTTCCTTCCACTGGCTGTTCTTTGATTTGGGTTTATATGTCGATTTGGGTTTAAGATATATATGATTCGGTACATGATTGTTCATTAATTTAGGTTTAAATGCAATGTAAGACCCCGAATTTTATGAAATAAAAGTATTCAATTTTTCTATTTAGTAAATAGTTAAATTGATAAAAGTTTAAAGTTAAGGGTGATATATATATAAAAATTTTAAAATACACAAGTGGTTCTAAAATACTCATTTCTGTCAGGAAATATTCGTTTGGTCGTGGAATATTCTTGCTGTAGGGGAATATTCGTACGACGGCGCAGCCATTTGAGGGCCCCATAACGGAATAACTGTCGGATATAGAAAGCGACAGAAATAACCTTTTTATAAAAATAACGGGGTAATTGTTACCGTTAACACTGTTGGAATACCCGGTGGGTAAAGTAAAGTAATACACGTTGTTGCACAGTAGCACACGGTATTGCACAATATTTTTGGATTATTGATTCTTACGTAAGAAGGCAATACTCAATAATTATTACGATAATTCTTTATTCGATATTTTATTTTATTGATTCAATAATTGTTACGTTAATATTTTATATTATTGGTGTTTCAATAATTGTCCTTTACATGATATTTTCATTATCAGATCAATAATTCATATTATTTGAATAAGATTATTAGATAGCATTTGTGAGACCCCAAATTTCATGAATAAAAATTTAAATTTCTCGAAATATTTTTTTGAATATTATGGTGTGAATTTGATATAATGTTATATTTGTTGGTAATATTTACAAATTTTGCAAAGTAAGTAAGTGGTTATATAATATTCGATTGGTCAGAATATTCGTTTTAACGGGGAATATTATTGCATGACGACGACACAATCATTGGTGGACCCCACAACGGAAGTATTGTCGTAGTTAAAAAATGACATAATTATCTTTTTATAAAAATAACGGCGAAAGTGTTACCGTTAAAACTACTGAACTACCCGGTAGTAAAAGTACAGTAATACGCGTGGTTGCATAGTAGCACACGGTATTGATTATTGATGATTACGTAAGAAGTCACTCAGTTATACTCAATTATTGCAACAGTAATTGTTATATCGTATCTCTCATATTATTGATTCAATTGTTGTCACAGTATCATCTGTATAATATGTTATATTATTAAATCAATAATTGAGACGACAAAGTTATTCATATTATTATTTGCAATATTGAGAATCTCTAGAAGTTCTGTCAAGGAGAGGTTAGATAATCTAATTGCGCGCCAATAGGGAGAAATCCTTATCGATCTTTCCTAGGAACGACCCGGTTGTTAAATATTGAGAGTCATAATATTAATGATGAATAAATTCGTGTTGATTAAAGATGAAATTGATAGTTCCTTTGTGTGAGAATTATTAGTGTTAGTGGAAATCGACATTTATTTCGATAATAATTGATGTCTGGAGGTTATATTGACCAATCGGGTATTCGGGGCACTTTTCGTGCCGGAGTACTATTTACGGGTTACTATTCACTCGATTACTATTCACTCTAGTATTGTTCACTCGGGTATTCGGGGCACTTTTCGTGCCGGAGTACTATTTACAGGTTACTATTCACCCGATTACTATTCACTCGGGTATTTGGGACACTTTTCGTGTCAGGGTACTATTCACGGGGTACTATTCCTGAAGTACTATTCACGGGGTACTATTCACCCAAAAAATATATTTCTTTTCGGTCCAAATCATTTTTGGGTACAATATTATTCTATGAGGAGATGTGATAATTTTTCAGACAGTTGGTTGAAATTATAATATTAAATCAATATGGATCGTTGGTTTAAAGTTTTAATAGTAAATCAATATGGATCGTTGGTTTAAAGTTTTAATAGTAAATCAGTATGGACCGTTGCTTTAAGTTTTAATAGTAAATCAATATGGACCGTCCGTTTAAAAGTAAATCAATCTGGACCGTTCATGAATTAGTTACTATTCAGTCCATTCTTCTATAAATAGAAGCTCATTCCTTCATTATTTCTTACGAATTTACTAAACTCTAGAGAGAGAAATTATAGAGAGAAAGAAGAAGAGAAGTCTGCTACCTCACTTTTCCAATATCCAGTTTCTTCTGAGGTAAGGGGTATTATTCTTTCATATTTATGAAGAGTGTTATTTTCTTTCAATACTCGTAAGGGTTGTTATTCCATTCTTTATTATTCTATTGGAATATCCTGTCTGTGCGGATTACGCACGCCTGGTGAATTCTTCTATTATTCCATTCTTTATTATTCTATTGGAATAACCTGTCTGTGCGGATCACGCATGCCTGGTGAATTCTGTTGTTATTTCATTCTTTATTATTCTGTTGGAATATCCTGTCTGTGCGGATTACGCACGCCTGGTGAATTCTTCTGTTATTACATTCTTTGGGACGCCCCAAAACAGGTATACATCATTCATCTTGAGTCGCCAAATACATGGTACATAATCCAAATACAACTTAATTATACAACTTTCTTGTAAACTATGACAAAACATAATCTGAGAGTTTGAACACGAATATTGTCATCTAGACAATATCCACACTCAAATTCAACTTATTACATTTCTTGTCACACTATTTCACAGAATAGTGAGGACTACTAAAACCACCATCTGGACCGTCAATTCGTTTCCCGACTTGTCTCAGCTATATTCTCATTTCCTGAAGAGAACAATGAAAGAAAGGGTGAGCTCAACTAGCCCAATAAAAAATATTATGACTAAGATAATGCAGAATAAATTATCCTTAGCCTTCAACAGTATAACAACTGATAGAATATAATAGACAACAAGTTTTAGATCAAAACTGCTGCGGAAATAAACAATCCATTAGAAGAGTCAAGTGGAGTATAAACTATCTTCTATGATTTAAAAAGTTTTTCATCAAATTTATCACTGAGACTCAACTTAATGAATAAAATCAAATCATCCCTGCACCACAGCCAATGATATTCATGTAATCATCAATGGTCATGACTATACCGAATAATCCCTGGTCATAATCATATAAACAACTGTCCACCAATGAACTACAGACCAATGAGGACTTTTACCACATCATTCGTCACATTACGGTCATGATTATCTCGAATAATCCCTGGTCATAATCATACCAAGTCCATCTATGCATGTAAGCCAAAGATGACTTTTATCACCATATAAGCATGAGGATGATGACAATGACATAATAATTCAATAAAACAAGTTTAAGAATTAATTTATTCAGGAACTAATAACGTCCAAATTGTCAACATGATACTGCTTTGTGGAATAAAATTCAAGAATGCTCAAAAAAATATTTTCATGAAAAGATACTGGATGAAGCGCAAATATCAAGGATATATCACTAATTTCATGGAGTATAAAAGCCAAAACTTTAACCAACTGAGTATAATAGAATATATGAAACTGTAAATGGATTTTCACCGTCATGCGGTAATCAACGTAGACAGATTCTTTCCACAATTTAATATGGAATGAATACGAAGGATCATTCACCATGCATGTGGTAATCCACATGCGAGTTATTCAATAGAATAATAAAGAATGGAATAACAACGAGAATTCACCGGTATCACAGAATCCGGCGTATATAGGTTATTCCAATGTAATAATAAATAATGGAATCGTGTCATGCGTAAAGCGCTTGCAGACGTGAGATATTAAACAGAATAATAAAGAATGGAATAACAATGAAATTCACCGGTATCGATAATAAGCGTATACATGTTATTCAAAAGAATAATAAAGAATGGAATAACAATGAAATTCACCATGCACGCGATAGACCACACGCAGACGAGTTATTCCAGCGAATAATAAATAATGGAACCGGTCATGCGTAAACGCATGCATGACGGATATTAAAGCGAGAATAATAAAGAATGGAATAATAGAAGAATTTCACCATGTATGCGGTACTTCACATAGACAGATTATTCCAACATAATAATAAGTAATGAAATAATAGAAGAATTTTACCATGTATGCAGTACTTCACATAGACAGGTTATTATAATAAAGAATAGAATAACGAGTATTGAAAGAAAATAACTCTTTTCATGAATACGAAAGAATAATACCCCTTACCTCAAAAGAAGATTGGATACTGGAATAGTGAGGTAGCAGACTTCTCTTCTTCTTTCTCTCTATAATTTCTCTCTATAATAATTGCTCTATAGCTTTGGTGAATTGGTGAAAAATGAAGGAAGAATGAGCTTCTATTTATAGGAAAATATAGTTTCAATAATTGCACATTTTAGGGCTCGAAATATTACAGTATAATACCTTCCTCTTTTTCTTAAATTTTAATTTAGTCCTGCAAGTATTATCAAACTTGCACCACCTCCCCTAATAGTAAATCATGTGAATCAATAGTAAATCATGTGAACAAATAGTTCTAGACATGTGAAAATACGAATTACAGTATAGTACCTCCATCTATACCTCCATTTTTAACTTAGTCATGCAAGTATTATCAATCTTGCACCAACTCCCCTAATAGTACCAGAATGTGAATCAATAGTACACACATGTGAACAAATAGTTATAATCATGTGAATTAATAGCAATTAAATGCTCGTTTATTCGGTTAATTACCCGATTGGTCAATATAACCTCCAGACATTAATTATTATCAAAATAAATGTCGATTTCCACTAACACTAATAATCCCAACACAATAGAACTATCTATTTCATATTTAATCAAACACAACTTATTCATCATTAATATCATAACTCATAATATTTAACAACCAGGTTGTTTCCAAGAAAGAGGGGGCCTTCCGGTAAGGATTTCTTCTCACTGGCGCGCAATTACCTAACCTTTCCTTGACAGTACTTTTAGACATTGTCAATATTGCAATTTAATAATATTAATAACTTTGTCGTCTCAATTATTGATTTAATAATATAACATATTATACAGATGATACTGTGACAATAATTGAATCAATAATATGAGAGATATGATGCAGCAATTACTGTAGCAATAATTGAGTATAACTGGGTGACTTCTCACGTAAGCATCAATAATCAATACTGTGTGCTACTATGCAACTAATGATATTCATTGTACTTTTTACTACCGAGTAGTTCAATAGTTTTAACGGTAACACTTTTGTCGTTATTTTTATAAAAGATAATTACATGCGTTTTCTTTACTACGACAATACTTCCATTATTAGGGTCCACTAATGATTGTCCGTCGTCGTCACGGATATTCCCCGAAAAAAGAATATTCTCCGACCAAAGCGAATATTATATAATAACTTGCTTACTTTGTAAAATTTATAAATATTACCCACAACTATAACATTATATCAAATCCACACCATAATATTCAAAAAAATATTTCGAGAAATTTAAATCTTTATTCATAAAATTTGGGGTCTCACAATCTCCCCTCCTTATGAAATTTCGCCCTCGAAATTTACGTACGTACTTGGTATGCCGAAGAGATGAGGATACCTTGACTTTATTTCAAATTCTAACTCTTGAGGTATAACCTTTGAGTGTTGAATACGATCCTTCTTATCCAAGATTTTAACACGTATCTCCTCATACGTTAAATCTTCTACTAACTTGTCTAGTTCTAATTCAATAATGTGGTTCGGATCGTCCATATATTTACGTAACATCGATATATAAAAAACGTTATGACCACGCGACATACTTGGCGGTAAAACGAGTGTATAGGCCACAGTTCCTACTCGATCGTGGATTTCAAATGGGCCAATAAAATCGAGGGTTGAAATTTCCTCTATTCATCAACTCTTGCTTCTAGAATAACGCCCTCTTGAACCTTTTTCTTCACATTCATCAGCTCTGGGTGTGTAGCTTGAGCGATTTTTAACTTTATCAATTAAAGTTGATTCTACTCGTATTATTTGACATCATTACATGGGTCCTTAGAGTCTTTAACTCTATCTTCCTCATTTATAAGTTATACGAAATGGATTTTTGTGTTAACAACATCGCACTCGTAAACGCATACGATCTTCTACTCAAAGCGTCAGCTACCACATTCGCTCTTCCACTATGATATTGAATTGCATAATCGTAATCTTCAACAGCTTAAGCCAACGTCTTTGGCACATTATACGATCGTTTTAGGTGAAGAAATATTTGAGGGTTTTAGAAATGGGTTTTGTACTGGGGTCAATATAAAATTCGATTTCACGTTCTAAGTAGGCTAAGAAGTCTTCAAGAATACGTCAGGAAATTTAATAACATTAGAAATATCATTCAAAACTGTGACTCTCATCCAAGACTTGGATAGTACGTCACATTGATACCTATCAACTTGTCATCGTCATTCACGATGTCTCCTACAGAAAGTCTGGCTTCGGTGCATTCCACACAAGGAAGTCACCAGCGAAAGGCTCGAGGCTCTTTACTTATGGCTTGATATGACAATGATTGACTTTAATGGTTTGGTTGCTTGAATTTGTATAATAGGTTGGTTATGAATATGAAAGCTAACAACCTTACGAAAAGCTTGATGAGTAGTTAACTAATTGATTTCTAAAATCACATCAAAGGCAAGTATTTTCAAAGAGATAAGATCGACAGGTAACGTGAATGTGTCGATTTGAATCAATAAGATTTATAAACAGTGGAGGTAACGAAGATTTCTCCCAACAGAGTTTCAACCGATAAGTCAAAGTCTAACTTCTCTGGGGTCAAATATAAACGTTGAGCGCAAGTACGAGAAATAAAAGAGTGGGTAGAACCGGTATCGAATAAGGTATAAACTTCGCAAGAATTTATAATTAACTAACCCGTGCTAACTTCGTTCGGGTTACTCACTTTTTGAGAAGTCACGAAAAACACTTTTCCTGAAACCACCGACTTTGTTTTGTCCACATCCGCCTTTGGTGCCACCGTTCCAGCTGGACTTGATTTCGGTGCACGACAAAATCGGAATATGTGACCTTCTCTTCTTGAAATTTCTACTTCTATTATCTTGGCCATGATTACCACCGAAGTGGTTACCATTCTTGACATGATAATTTCCTCCACGATGGTTATCATTGTTCTGATGGTCGTTGCCACTGGTACGATTATTATTGTGTTGTTGGTCGTTACCTTTTGGTTGAGCTAACTCAACGGTTTCATGTGCTTCATTGCTTATCTCAACATTTTTAGATGTCATTCTCAAACACTGTCATAAAACAAGGGTTAACTGTCATATCACATATTATTCCTATACTCTGACCGACCAATTAAATACCAAATAAACTTAGGTAGGTCATACTAGCGAATGAATTTCTCGTCTCTCCCCTCCTAGTTCTTGTCTCACATCTCAGCAAGAGATCATATCCCTAAGCTTTGATACCAACTGTGACGCCCCCAAAACAGGTATACATCACCCATCTTGAGTCGCCAAATACATGATACATAATCCAAATACAACTTAATTATACAACTTTCGTGTAAAATACGATAAAACATAATCTGAGAGTTTTAACACGAATATTGTCATCTAGACAATATCCACACTCAAATTCAACTTATTACACTTATTGTCACACTATTTCACAGAATAGTGAGGACTACTAAAACCACCATCTGGACTGTCAATTCGTTCCCCGACTCGTCCTAGCTATATTCTCATTTCCTGAAGAAAACAGTGAAAGAAAGGGTGAGCTCAACTCGCCCAGTAAGAAATATTATGACTAAGATAATGCAGAATAAATTATGCTTAGCCTTCAACAGTATAACAACTGATAGAATATAATAGACAACAAGTTTTAGATCAAAACTGCAGCGGAAATAAGCAATCTATTAGAAGAGTCAAGTGGAGTATAAAATCTACTATCTTATATGATTTAAAAAGTTTTTCATTAACTTTATCGCTTAGACTCAACTTAATGAATAAAATTAAATCATCCCTGCACCACAGCCAAGGATATTCATGTAATCATCAATGGTCATGACTATACCGAATAATCCCTGGTCATAATCATACCAACAACTGTCCACCAATGAACTACAGGCCAATGAGGACTTTTACCACATCATTCGTCACATTACAGTTATGATTATCCCGAATAATCCCTGGTCATAATCATACCATGTCCATCTATGCACGTAAGCCAAAGATGACTTTTATCACCATATAAGCATGAAGATGATGACAATGACATAATAATTCAATAAAACAAGTTTAAGAATTAATTTATCCAGGATCCAATAACGTCTAAATTGTCAACATGATACTGCTTTGTGGAATAAAATTTAAGAATGCTCAGAAGAATATTTCCATGAAAAGATACTGGATGAAGCGCAAATATCAAGGTTATTCCACTAATTTCATGGAGTATAAAATTCAAAACTTTAACCAACTGAGTATAATAGAATATATGAAACTGTAAATGGATTTTCACCGTCATGCGGTAATCCACATAGACAGATTATTTCCACAATTTAATAAGGAATGAATACAAAGGATCATTCACCATGCATGTGGTAATCCACATAGACAGGTTATTCCAACAGAATAATAAAGAATGGAATAACAACAGAATTCACTAGGTATGCGGTAATCCGCATATACATGTTATTCCAACAGAATAATAAAGAATGGAATAATAATAGAATTCACCAGGTATACGGTAATCCGCGTATACAGGTTATTCCAACATAATAATAAATAATGGAACCAAGTCGTGCGTAAAACGCACAGACATGATATTTCGACAGAATAATAAAGAATGGAATAACAACAGAATTCACCAGGTATATGGTAATCCGCGTATATAGGTTAATCCAACCGAATAATAAAGAATGGAATAACAACAGAATTCACCAGGTATACGGTAATCCGCGTATATAGGTTATTCCAACAGAATAATAAATAATAGAATAACAACAGAATTCACCAGGTATACGGTAATCCGCATATACTGGTTATTCCAATAGAATAATAAAGAATGGAATAACAACAGAATTCACCATGCATGCGATAGACCGCACAGACAGGTTATTCCAACAGAATAATAAATAATGGAATCAGGTCATGCGTAAAATGCACAGACAGGATATTCTGACAAAATAATAAAGAATGGAATAATAGAAGAATTTCACCATGTATGCGATACTTCGCATAGACAGGTTATTCCAACATAATAATAAGGAATGGAATAACAGAAGAATTTTACCATGTATGTGGTACTTCGCATAGACAGGTTATTCCAACATAATAATAAAGAATGGAATAACGAGTATTGAAAGAAAATAACTCTTTTCATGAATACGAAAGAATAATACCCCTTACCTCAAAAGAAGATTGGATACTGGAATAGTGAGGTAGCAGACTTCTCTTCTTCTTTCTCTCTATAATTTCTCTCTATAATAATTGCTCTATAGCTTTGGTGAATTGGTGAAAAATGAAGGAAGAATGAGCTTCTATTTATAGGAAAATATAGTTTCAATAATTGCACATTTTAGGGCTCGAAATATTACAGTATAATACCTTCCTCTCTTTTCTTAAATTTTAATTTAGTCCCCGCAAGTATTATCAAACTTGCACCACCTCCCCTAATAGTAAATCATGTGAATCAATAGTAAATCATGTGAACAAATAGTTCTAGACATGTGAAAATACGAATTACTGATATAGTACCTCCATCTATACCTCCATTTTTAACTTAGTCATGCAAGTATTATCAATCTTGCACCAACTCCCCTAATAGTACCAGAATGTGAATCAATAGTACACACATGTGAACAAATAGTTATAATCATGTGAATTAATAGCAATTAAATGCTCGTTTATTCGGTTAATTACCCGATTGGTCAATATAACCTCCAGACATTAATTATTATCAAAATAAATGTCGATTTCCACTAACACTAATAATCCCAACACAATAGAACTATCTATTTCATATTTAATCAAACACAACTTATTCATCATTAATATCATAACTCATAATATTTAACAACCAGGTTGTTTCCAAGAAAGAGGGGGCCTTCCGGTAAGGATTTCTTCTCACTGGCGCGCAATTACCTAACCTTTCCTTGACAGTACTTTTAGACATTGTCAATATTGCAATTTAATAATATTAATAACTTTGTCGTCTCAATTATTGATTTAATAATATAACATATTATCTGTGATGATAATCTTGTGACAATAATTGAATCAATAATATGAGAGATATGATGCGTGAATTCAGTAATAATAATTGAGTATAAGCTGGGTGACTTTCACGTAAGCATCAATAATCAATCTTGTGTGCTACTTATGCAACCCGCGCCAGATTTGTACTTTTACTACCGAGTAGTTCAATAGTTTTAACGGTAACACTTTTGCTGTTATTTTTATAAAAAGATAATTCTGTCGTTTTCTTACTACGACAATACTTCCATTGTGGGGTCCACCAATGATTGTGCCGTCGTACGGATATTCCCGACAAAAAGAATATTCTCCGACCAAACGAATATTATATAACAACTTGCTTACTTTATAAAATTTATAAATATTACCCACAACTACAACATTATATCAAATCCAAACCATAATATTCAAAAAAATATTTTGAGATATTTTAATCTTTAATTATAAAATTTGGGGTCTCACATTCTTTATTATTCTGTTGGAATAATCTGTCTGTGCGGTCTATCGCATGCATGGTGAATTCTTCTGTTATTTCATTCTTTATTATTCTGTTGGAATATCCTGTTTGTGCGGATTACGCCATGACTGGGTCCATTATTTATTATTACATTGGAATAACTCATGCATGCGATCTATCGCATGCTTGGTGAATTTCGTTGAATAACGATATCTGTCATGCGGATTACGCATGCATGGTGAATTCTTCGTTATTCCATTCTTTATTATTACATTGGAATAGCTTTGTTTATGTGGATTCTGCATGCATGGTGAATGATCATTTGTATTCATTCCTTATTAAATTGTGGAAATGATCATCTTCACGTGGATTACCGCATGGCGGGCGAAAATCCATTTGCAGTTTCATATATTCTATTATACTCAGTTGGTTAAAGTTTTGGCTTCTATACTCCATGAAATTAGTGGAATATCATTTATATTTCCACTTCATCTAGTATCTTTTCATGGAAATATTCTTCTGAGCATTCTTGAATTTTACTCCACAAAGCAGTATCATGTTGACAAATTGGACGTTATTGATTCCTGGATAAATTAAATTATAAATCTTTAAAATTTATCCTTGAACTTGTTTTATTGAATTATTATGTCATTGTGATCATCGTCGTGCTTATATTGTGATGAAAGTCATCTTTGGCTTACGTGCATAGATGGACTTGGTATGATTATGACCAGATATTATTTGGTATAATCATGACCGTAATGTGACGAATGATGTGGCAAAAGTCCTCATTGGCCTGTAGTTCATTGGTGGACTGTTGGTATGATTATGACTAGGGATTATTCGGTATAGTCATGACCATTGATGATTACATGAATATCCTTGGCCGTGGTGCAGGGATGATTCGATTTTATTTATTAAGCTGAGTCTCAGCAATAAAGTTAATGAAAAACTTTTTAAATCATAGAAGATAGTAGATTTTATGCTCTGCTTTACTCTTCTAATGGATTACTTATTCCGCTGTAGTTTTTGATCTAAAACTTGTTATCTATTGTATTCTATCAGTTGTTATACTGTTGAAGGCTAAGGATAATTTATTCTGCATTATCTTAGTCATAATATTTCTTACTGGGCTAGTTGAGCTCACCCTTTTCTTTCATGGTTCTCTTTAGAAAATGAGAACGTAGCTGGGACTAATCGGGGAACAGAGTGATGGTCCTAGATGATGCATTAATAGTCATCACTATTCTGTGAAATAGTGTGATAATAAATGTAATGAGGACTCCATTGAGTGTGGATATTGTCCAGATGACAATATTTGTATTACAACTCATAACATATGTTTTATCGTATTTTACACGACTGTTGTATAATTAAGTTGTATTTGATTTTTGTACCATGTATCTGGCGACTCAAGATGGGCGATGTATACCTATTTTGGGGGCATCACAGTTGGTATCAAAGCCATAGAAAAGAGCCCCGAGCCTTTATCTGGTGACTTCCAAGTCTTGGGATGCACCGAAGCCATACTTTTCGTAGGGGACGCCGTTCTGCGGTGGCAAGTTGATAGATATCATTGTGAGGTGCTATCCAGGTTAAGGGATAGAAGTCACAGTTGGTATCAAAGCTTAGGGATATAATCACTGGCTGAGATGTGAGACGAGAATTAGGAGGGGAGAGACGGGGAATTCCTTCACTAATATGACCTACCTAAGTTTATTTAGTATTTAATTGGTTGGTCAGAGTATAGGGATAATATGTGATATGTTAATTAACCCTTGTTTTATGGCAGTGTTTGAAAATGGAATTTGAAAATGTCGAGATAAGCAATGAAGCACATGAGACCGTTGAGTCACCAACAATCAATATCCAGGATAATGTGCAACAGGAAGACAACATTCCTCAGGTAAATAACAACACCATTGAACGATGGGATGTTCAGAGGCTTTATGTAATTCATGGAACATCAGGTGAGAGAGACTCCTGTTCAAAATGTAGGTGGAAACAATGGCAACCTACTGTCGATCACCGTTAAGTAGTTCAAGGAGCTGGGACCGTCGGAGTTTTTGGGAAAGCCAGAACCACTTAAGGCGGAGACGTGGTTAAAATGTATCACCAAAATATTTGATGTCTTGGGATGTTCCGAGGAGCAAAAGGTTCCCTTTGC
Source organism: Panax ginseng (assembly GCA_020205605.1). Lineage (NCBI taxonomy): Eukaryota > Viridiplantae > Streptophyta > Magnoliopsida > Apiales > Araliaceae > Panax > Panax ginseng. The sequence continues at coordinate 30,218,009 of CM035149.1, forward strand.
CACCTTTATGTTGCGTGAAGAGGCAGATTACTGGTGGGAATCTGTAAAACGTACCCAGCCTGACACACTCAAGATGTCTTGGGAGAAGTTCCAAGAGCTGTTCAATGACAAGTACTTTGCCGAAAGTATTCGTTACATGAAGGAGGTGGAGTTTATCAAGTTGGAGCAAAACAATATGTATGACGCCCCCAAAATAGGTATACATCACCCATTCTGGGTTGTCAAATACATGGTATAGAAACAACTACAACTTTATTAATACAATATAAAAACGGTGAGTTTAAAAACAAATATTGTCTTCTAGATAATATCCACAACCAAATAAGTCCTCATTACAATTATTGATACATTATTTTATAAAATGGTGAGGACTACTAAAACAACTTCTAGAACCATCACTCCATACCCCAACTCGTACTCGCTACATTCTCGTCTCCTGAGAAGAAAAATGGAACAACAAGGAAAAGGGTGAGCTCAACTAGCCCAGTAAAGAATATAATAATATTATTTATATCAAAATTTCCTACACCAACCTTTGATTTCTAGATTCCACATGTAAAACAACAAAATGAGCCCACCAATCATAACAAAAATGTTTTTGTTATTATAAATATTTAAAACTTCCAAAAATCAATTATTTCGGAACTTCGAAACTTTAATAATTCACAATAAATAGCTCTTTTGTCAGAAAAAATCGAACCTCACATCTCTTCCATGGGAAATTCCATTATCTACAACTTTGCAGAAGAAAGTTTTTCCAAATTCCAAACAGAAATTGACCGAAATTCACAAACGGGCGATTTTATAGGCTATAATCAAATTTCAGTCAATAAATGGGGTCCACAAACATGTTTAACATGTTTTAAACAATTTTAGTAACAAAAATACTCCTCCTCCATATATACTCATATATCCCACATTTATTGTAAAAATATCACCATTATTATATTATTAAAATATAATAATATATTTAAATAAATTATTTAATCAGAAAAGATAAAATATTAATTTTTAACAATTGTCACAATAAAAATTTTCTCCATCTATATCCACATAAAATCAATATTTTCCTCATCATAAAAATCAATAATTAATTATTCATAAATAATATTACGAATCACATTCTCGACAAACTGTGCGGTTTCAAGAAAGAGGGGGCTTTCAATAAGGATTTCTCCTACTGCGTGTGCAATTAGATGACCAAACTCTCCTTTGAGCGTAATTTTCTAGACATTGCCAATAATGTTATCTAATAATATTATTCAGATAATATGAATTATTGCTCTAGATAATGGAAAATACTATGTAGTGATAATTGTTACGGTAATTATCGTGTAATTATATTGAAATAATGCCTTTCACGTAAGAATCAATAATTGGTGCAATACCATCGTGCCATCGTGTTTTAACCACCTAGTATTTCAACAAAGATATTGGTAACAACTACGCAGTCATTTATAAACAACTTATATTTGTCATTTTCTTCATCCAATAAACTTTCGTTATGGGGCCAACACAAGGTCGCTACCGTCGCATGCGAATATTCCCCGACAAAGAAGAATATTCTACGACCAAACGAATATTCCCCGACAACAGTAAATATTTTATAACCACTTGCTTATTTGAAATATTTGCGCATTTTACCCATAACTAACCACATTAATCAAATTAACCCTTACTATTGCAAATAATAAATAGAGGAAATTTCATTTTATTAATAAAAAGTCGGGGTCTTACAACCTCCCCTCCTTATGAAATTTCGTCCTCGAAATTGATGTACGTACCTTGTGTTTCGAAAAGGTGAGGATACCTCGCTTTCATTTCCGTTTCCAATTCCCAGGTCATTTCCTCTATAGCATGGATCCTCCACAAAATTTTAACTTGTGGTATAACCTTTGTGCATAGGACATGCTCCTTCCTATCCAAGATCTTGACAGGTACCTCCTCGTACGTTAAGTCTTCAGCTATCTCGTCCGGTTCTAACTCAATAACGTGGTTCGGGTCTTTCACATATTTACGAAGCACAAATATATGAAAAACATTATGAACACGAGACATATTTGGAGGTAACACGAGTCTATAGGCTACATTTCCTACTCGGTCAAGAATCTGAAATGGACCAATAAATCGTGGATTGAGCTTTCCTCTCTTCCCAAACCTTGTAACTCCCTTCCATGGAGTAACACGCAACAATACATGATCCCCAATACTAAATTCCACGTCCTTTCGATGAAGATCCGCATAACTCTTTTGTCGATCCTGTGCCATTTGTATACATTGTCGAATCATTTGAATCTTTTCCGTGGTTATACGTACCAACTCGGGTCCCAACAATGTTGCTTCACCCACCTCATCCCAACATATTAGAGAGCGACACTTTCATCCATACAATGCTTCAAATGGAGCCACACCTATACTTGCCTGATAACTATTGTTGTAGGAGAATTCCACCAATGGTAAATACTTATCCCAAGTCCATTTGAAGTCTAGGACACAGAGTCTTAATAGATCCTCAAGAGTTTGAATAGTCCTTTCTGATTGTCCATCCGTTTAAGGATGGTATGCCGAACTAAATCGTAAATCCGTGCCCATAGCTTTTTGCAAGCTAACCCAAAATCTTGAAGTGAATCTTGGGTCACGATCCTAAACTATGGATACTGGCATGCCATGCAACCTCACAATCTCATTCATGTACATACTAGCAAGACGTTCAAGGGAATAAGTCTCCCGTATCGGAAAGAAATGAGCAGACTTGGTTAATCTATCAACAATAACCCAAATAGCATTTATGCCTTAAGAAACCGTGGGAAGACCCGTAACGAAATCCATGGTAATGTGTTCCCACTTCCATTTCGGAATCTCAAGTGGCTGCAATGGACCCTTTGGCACTTGATGCTCTGCCTTTACACGTTGACAAGTTAAACACATCGAGATAAACTTTGCAATCTCTCTCTTCATATTGTTCCACCAAAATGTATGTCGAATATCACGATACATTTTGGTACTTCCAGGATGGATTGCAAATGGTGTATTGTGTGCTTCCATCATGATCTTGTACTTTAAATCAGAATCGTTAGGAACACAAAGTCTGGAGTGGACTCGAAGTATTCCTTCTTCATCGATTCTTGCCTCTAGAATAACACCTTCTTATACTTTCTTCTTCTTCATACGCGCACCCGGTTCAAGATTGCGTGGCTTGAGCAACTTTAACTTTTTCGATTAAAGTTGGTTCTATACGTATACGTGATATCATTGCATGGGTCCCTGGAGTCTTGAATTCTATCTTCATCTTTTGTAAATCACACAAAATGGGCCTTTGTGTTGACAACATCGCACTCGTTCCCGAATATTATCTTCTATTCAATGTGTCAGCTACAACGTTCGCTTTTCAAGGATGGTATTGAATGGTATGGTCGTAGTCTTTCAACAGCTCTAGCCAACGTCGTTGCCGCATGTTGAGTTCCTTTTGAGTGAAGAAATATTTGAGGCTTTTATGGTCTGAATATATCTTCACTTTCTCCCCATATAAATAGTGCCTCCAGATCTTTAAGCAAAACGATCACGCTAACTTTAGATCATGAGTAGGATAATTCCTCTCATATTCTTTAAGTTGTCGCGAGGCATAGGCTATGACTTTACCATGTTGCATGAGAACACATCCTAACCCTTTGCCCGAAGCATCGCTGTAAATAACAAATCCATCTGAACTAGACGGTATTGTCAGAACAGGTGCTGAAATGAGTCTCCTCTTAAGCTCTTGGAAACTCGTCTCGCATTCCTCGCTCCATACAAATTTTGTATCCTTTCAAGTCAACTGAGTTAACGGAGTAGTGATTCGAGAAAACCCTTCCACGAATCTCCGATAATAACCAATTAAGCCCGAAAAGTTACGTGACTTGGTCACCGTCTTGGTTGCTTCCAACTTTGTATTGCTTCAATCTTGGCGGGTCAACAGATACTCCATGTTTTGACACTGCGTGCCCAAGAAATGCTACTTCCTCAAGCCAGAACTCGCATTTCTTTAACTTGACATATAACTTATTTTCACGAAGCCTTTGGAGTACCAGCTTCAAATGGTGCTCATGATCTTCACGGCTTTTGGAATATATGAGAATGTCATCAATAAAAACAACAACGAACTGATCCAAATAATCCTTGAATACTCGGGTCATCATATCCATGAAAGTCGCAAGAACATTAGTCAATCCAAAAGACATGACTAAGAATTCATAATCAAGTCATCGAAGTTTAAGGCGATCTTTGGAATATCCTCGATTCTAATCTTGGTGATGATATCCGTAAGCTAAGATCGATCTTTGAAAAGAATTGTGCTCCTTGCAACTGATCAAATAGATCATCAATACGAGGTAGCGGATACCTATTCTTGATGGTGACATGGTTTAATTCCCGATAGTCAATATAAAGTCGCATACTCCCGTCTTTCTTCTTTACAAATAAAATAGGAGCACCCCAAGGGGATGTACTAGGACGAATAAAACCGATGTCCAACAACTCCTGTAGTTGGACCTTTAACTCCTGAAGTTCAATAGGAGCCATTCGATATGGGGTTTTAGAAATAGGCTTTGTACCAGGTTCAAGATCAATAAAGAATTCAACTTCTCGTTCTGGGGGTAGACTGGGAAGTTCTTCAGGAAATACGTCAGGAAAGTCAATAACAACAGGAATATTATTCAAATTTGACGCGTCTTTATTCAAATCCATAACATGGGCTAAGAAAGCTTGACATCCGTTTTTCAATAAACGAATAGCTTTATGACTTGATATGACAGTGATTGATTTTAATGGTTTAGTTGCTTGAATTCGAACAACAGGTTGATTAGGAATATGAAAACTAACAACCTTACGAAAATAATCAATTTTGGCATGATGAGTAGTTAACCAATCAATCCCTAAAATCACATCAAAAGCAAGTATCTTTAAAGAGATAAGGTCAACAGGTAAGGTGATGGTGCCAACTTGGATCAAACAAGATTTATAAACAGTGGATGTGATAAAAGTTTCTCCTAACGGAGTCTCCACAGATAAATCAAAGTCTAATTTCTCCGGAGTTAAGTTTAAACGTTGAGCACAAGCAGGAGAGATAAATAAATGGGTAGCACCGGTATCAAGTAAGGTATAAACTTCGCAAGAATTTATGATTAGCTTACCCGTGATCACCTCGTTTGGATTCCTCGCATTTCGACCAGTCACAACAAACGCTCTTCTAGGAACCGTTGACTTTGACTTTTTTGGGATAGCCTTTTGAGTCACCGTCCCCACTGAACTTGGTTTTGCTATCGTACAATCTCGAGCGATATGTCCTTCCTTTCCACAATTATAGCATACCTTGAACTGTTGTGGGCAGTTTGGACTGATATGTCCTTCTTTCCTGCATTTGTAGCATATGACCGATGGTCGTTCTCCTCCCTTGGAACCAGTTGTTGCTGGCGCTGACGTCTTCACATGGTCGTTGTTGAATCTCCTCTTTTTAAAATCTCCTCCCGACTCGCTTCTTCTATTCTCATGGCCATGACTACCACCAGAGTGGTTACCATTTTTGTCTGTCTTTTTCTTTCTTCGCTGGTTATCGTTATTACATTGATCGCTATCTCTCAGTATGATCTGGTTGTGATCCTCGATCGAGTAGTACTCGTTATCTCGCTTCTAACAATTGAGCCCTGTTAACAACATCTGAATAGAGAGAAAATTTATGAGAAATGAGATATTGACGTATGCCGGGTTTAAACCTCTCAGAAACATATGCGTCATACGTTCCTCATTCTCCACCAAATGAGGTGCAAACCTAGATAACTCTGCAAACTTTGCCTCGTACTGGGACACCGTCATGTTGTTTTATTCTAGTGTAATGAACTCCACTTCCTTCATATGACGAATACTTTCAAGAAAGTACTTGTCATTGAAAAGTTTCTGAAATGTCTCCCAAGACATGCTAAGTGCGGCTGGGTGGGTACGCTTCATAGATTCCCACCAGTAATCTGCCTCATTACGGAACATAAAAGTAGCGAATGGAACCTTCTGTTCCTCCGTGCATCCCAAGACATCGAATATCTTGGTAATATATTTGACCCACGTCTATGCCTTAATCGGATCCGGCTTTCCCCAGAATTCTAGTGGTCCTAACTCTTTGAACTGCTTGGCCGTGAAAAGTCGTGCGTTGTTATCATTTCCACCTGTATTTTGTACACGTGTCTCCCTCGTCTGATTTTGCATGAACTGCAAGAAGCTTCTAAACATCCCATCATTCATCATCTGCTCAGTGGCATTGTTCATAGGAGGAACATTGTCGGCCTGCTGTACGTTCTCCTCATTGATGAGTATAGGCGTTTCCACGGTCTCATTTACTCCACTGTTAACATTCTCAGTCGACATTCTCAAATACTGCCATAAAACAAGGATTAATTAAACAAATTAACATACCACATAATATCCCTATACTTTGACCAACTAACAAATAAGCTTAGGTAGGACACACTAGCGAAGGATTTACTCGTCTCTCCCCTCCTAGTGCGATGTTGTTAACACAAAAACCCATTTCGTATAACTTACAAATGATGAAGATAGAGTTAAAGACTCTAGGGACCCACGTGAAGATAACGAATATACGAGTAGAATCAACTTTAATCGATAAAGTTAAAGCCGCTCAAGACCCGAGCTGGTGAATACGAAGAAGAAGGTTCAATAAGGCGTTATTCTAGAAGCAACAGTCGATGAAGAGAGAAAATCTAAACCCTCGATTTAATTGGCCTATTTAAAATCCTTGATCGAGTAGGAACTGTGGCCTATAAACTCGTTTTACCGCCAAGTATGTCGCGTGTTCATAACGTTTTTCACGTATCGATGTTACGTAAATATGTGGATGACCCGAACCATATTATTGAATTAAAACTAGACGAGATAGCAGAAGATTTAACGTATGAGGAGATACGTGTTAAAATCTTGGATAAGAAGGATCGTATTCAACACTCAAAGGTTATACCTCAAGAGTTAGAATCTGAAATGAAGTCAAGGTATCCTTATCTCTTCGGCATACTAGGTACGTATGTAAATTTTGAGGGCAAAATTTCATAAGGAGGGGAGATTGTGAGACCCCAAATTTTATGAATAAAGATTTAAATTTCTCGAAATATTTTTTTGAATATTATGGTTTGGATTTGATATAATGTTATAGTTGTTGGTAATATTTACAAATTTTGCAAAGTAAGCAAGTGGTTATATAATATTCGATTGGTTGGGGAATATTCATTTTAACAGGGAATATTAGATGCGACTCAAGACAATCATTAGTGGACCCCCAAATGTAAGTATTGTCGTAGTTAGAAAATGACATAATTATTTTTTTATAAAAATAACGGCGAAAGTGTTACCAATTAAAACTATTGAACTACAGAAGCGGTAAAAAGTACAAGAATACTGTGGTTGCGTAGTAGACACCGGTATTGATTATTGATACTTACGTAAGAAGTCACTCGCTTATACTCAATTATTGCTATATAATAATTTCAGATCATATCTCTCATATTATTGATTCAATTTGTCACAAAGATCATCTCGTATAATATGTTATATTATTAAATCAATAATTGAGACGACAAAGTTATTCATATTATTATTTGCAATATTGACAATGTCTAGAAGTTCTGTCAAGGAGAGGTTAGATAATCTAATTGCGCGCCAATAGGAAGAAATCCTTATCAGAAATCCCCCTCTTTCCTGGGAATGACCTGGTTGTTAAATATTGAGAGTTATAATATTAATGATGAATAAGTTCGTGTTGATAAAAGATGAAATTGATTGTTCCTTTGTGTGAAAATTATTATTGTTAGTGGAAATCGACATTTATTTCAATAATAATTGATGTCTGGAGGTTATATTGACCAATCGGGTATTCAGGGCACTTTTTGTGCCGGAGTACTATTCACGGGTTACTATTCACCCGATTACTATTCACTCTAGTATTGTTCACTCGGGTATTCGGGGCACTTTTCGTGTCGGAGTACTATTCACGGGTTATTATTCACCTGATTACTATTCACTCTAGTATTATTCACTCGGGTATTTGGGACACTTTTTGTATCGGAGTACTATTCACGGGGTACTATTCTCGAAGTACTATTCACCCGAAAAATATATATCTTTTCGGTCCAAATCATTTTTTTGGTACAATATTATTCCATGAGGAGATGTGATAATTTTTCAAACAGTTGGTTGAAATTATAATTGTAAATCAATATGGATCGTTGGTTTAAAGTTTTAATAGTAAATCAATATGGATCGTTGGTTTAAAGTTTTAATAGTAAATCAATATGGATTGCGGGTTTAAAGTTTTAATAGTAAATCAATATGGACCGTCCGTTTAATAGTAAATCAATCTGGACCATTCATGAATTAGTTACTATTCAGTCCATTCTTCTATAAATAGAAGTTCATTCCTTCATTATTTCTTATGAATTTACTGAAACTCTAGAGAGAGAGATTGTAAAGAGAAAGTAGAAGAGAAGTCTGCTACCTCACTTTTCCAATATCCAGTTTCTTCTGAGGTAAGGGGTATTATTCTTTCGTATTCATGAAGAGAGTTATTTTCTTTCAATACTCATAAGGGTTGTTATTCCATTCTTTATTATTCTGTTGGAATATCCTGTCTGTGCGGATTACGCATGCCTGGTGAATTCTTCTGTTATTTCATTCTTTATTATTTTGTTGGAATAACCTGTCTGCACGAATTACGCACGCCTGGTGAATTCTGTTGTTATTCCATTCTTTATTATTCTGTTGAAATATCCTGTCTGTGCGGATTACGCATGCCTATTTAATTATTCTGTTATTACATTCTTTATTATTCTGTTGGAATAACCTGTCTGTTCGGTCTATCGCATGCATGGTGAATTCTTCTTTTATTCCATTATTTATTATTCTGTTAGAATATCCTTTCTGTGCGGTTTATCGCATACCTGGTGAATTCTGTTGTTATTCCATTCTTTATTATTCTGTTGGAATAACCTGTCTGTGTGGATTACGCATGCATGGTGAATTCTTCTGTTATTCCATTCTTTATTATTCTGTTGGAATAGCCTGTTTATGTGGATTACCGCATGCGTGGTGAATGATCTTTCGTATTCATTCCTTATTAAATTATGGAAATGATCTGTCTACGTGGATTACCGCATGGAAGGCAAAAATCTATTTGCAGTTTCATATATTATATTATACTCAGTTGGTTAAAGTTTTGGCTTCTATACTCTATGAAATTTGTGGAATATCCTTGATATTTGCGCTTCATCCAGTATCATTTCATGGAAATATTCTTCTGAGCATTCTTGAATTTTACTCCACAAAGCAGTATCATGTTGACAAATTGGACGTTATTGATTCCTGGATAAATTAAATTATAAATCTTTAAAATTTATCCTTGAACTTGTTTTATTGAATTATTATGTCATTGTCATCATCATCAGGCTTATATTGTGATGAAAGTCTTCTTTATCTTACGTGCATAGAGGGACTTAGTATGATTATGACCAGGGATTATTCGGTATAATCATGACCATAATGTGACGAATGATGTGGTAAAAGTCCTCATTAGCCTGTAGTTCATTGGTGGACAGTTGTTGGTATGATTATGACCAGGGATTATTCGGTATAGTCATGACCATTGATGATTACATGAATATCCTTGACCGTGGTGCAGGGATGATTCGATTTTATTTATTAAGCTGAGTCTCAGCAATAAAGTTAATGAAAAACTTTTTAAATCATAGAAGATAGTAGATGTTATGCTCTACTTGACTCTTCTAATGGATTGCTTATTTCGCTGCAGTTTTTGATCTAAAACTTGTTATCTATTGTATTCTATCAGTTGTTATACTGTTGAAGGCTAAGGATAATTTATTCTGCATTATCTTAGTCATAATATTTCTTACTGGGCTAGTTGAGCTCACCCTTTTCTTTCATGGTTCTCTTCAGAAAATGAGAACGTAGTTGGGACTAGTCGGGAAACAGAGTGATGGTCCTAGATGATACATTAGTAGTCCTCACTATTCTGTGAAATAGTATGATAATAAATGTAATGAAGACTCCATTGAGTGTGGATATTGTCTAGATGACAATATTTGTATTAAAACTCACAACATATGTTTTGTCGTATTGTACACGACTGTTGTATAATTAAGTTGTATTTGATTTTTGTACCATGTATCTAGCAACTCAAGATGGGTGATGTATACCTATTTTGGGGGCGTCACAGCATTATTGCCAATGTCTAGAAAGTTCTGTCAAGGAGAGGTTAGGTCATCTAATTGCGTGCCAATAGGAAGAAATCCTTATCGGAAAGCCCCCTCTTTCTTGGGAACAACCTGGTTGTCATTATTGTGATTTTGTAATATTATTTGTGAATAATTAATTATTGATTTATATGATAAGGAAATATTTATTTTATGTGGATATAAATGATGGATAGGGAAATATTTATTTTGTATGGATATAAATGAATAAATTAATGCTGAGGTGTTTTATATTTTGTCAGAATGGAGGAATTCTTAAAAAAATGACAATTATTGAAAATTGATATTTTGTCTTTTTTGAGAAAATAATTCATTCAAATATATTATTATATTACATTATAAATGTATATTATGATAATATAATAATATAATAATGGTGATATTTTTACACTAAATTCACGGTGCATGAATCAAATGAGAGAAATCAAGAAATCAGAAGAAGAACAAAATGTGGGATTTTCAGAAAAATTAGTTTATTACTTGATTTTATAAAATCCATAACTTTTTGTGTATAATGAGTTAAAAGATGAGCCATATATAAAAAGAAAGCCCTAGAAGTAAGCTAAACAGAGAAATTTGAATCACCCAAAAATTCTTTGTGAATTTTTCGTGGTGACAGTTTGAGTGAAACTGGTCCGAAGTACTTATAATCCGAAAAATCCATTTTATTAATCTCTATTGTGTGAGTTATAATTTTTAATCTGACCGTTGGATCGTTGTGATTTTTGGATATGTTATACATATATAAGTTGAGTATATATCCACAAATTTTGAACCGTTAAAAAATAACGTATGATTTGTTATGAATTTTAAAATGTGACTGATTCGAAAATTATTTTTATAAATAATTTTGGTGGAGATTTCTAGAAGGTGGGACTCACTTTTGGTTGTTATGGAAGTTGGCTGATTTCTGGTGGGCCCCACTTGTGGTTGCTGAGTTTTATTCAAAATGGCATGCGTAGAATTTTTTTATTAATATTTTATTAATTTAGTCTCTTTTGGCGTTCTAGCATTTTCCTATAAATAGATGCTTAGGTTAGAATTGAAAATCACACCAGAAACATAAGTTTTCTCTCTCTATATTATCGAGCGTATTTTTGTGAGTATTTAGATACTTTAAGAGTTGCTATTCAGTGCAAGTTTCCTTTGACTTTACATCCGATATTCCAGTCAGAAATACTGCTCTTTTGAGGTAAGGGATTGTAAGGGTTATTATGTTTTTCATGTTTCGTAATTTTTTCCACCTTAAAAAATTCTGAAAAAAATTGAAATGATACTTTGATGAGTTTTCTAGATTGGGTCCAAAAACGGCAATTTTTGGATGTATAGATTAGGAGTTTTGAATTTTATGGGAAAAGACTATTTTAAAACTAAACCCTTATAACTCCTTGTGGTTAACTCCACAATTGGTAAAAAATTTATTAAGAGTACATGTATATAACAACAGTATACTCTGTAAATTTCGGAATGTTTGGACAAAAGTACAGTTTATGATAAATGTCTAAATATTCGGCAGTTTTGGCCATATGAAAAATAGTAAATGAGTTTTAAAAATTCCAAGAAAAATATATGTTCAATATGAGACTATATTCTGCTAAATCCCAGAAAAGAAAATTTCCTGAGACTGATTTGGTATTTTTCATGAAAATGGACTAGTTATGAGTAAATGAATTAAATATGTTATGTGATGTAAGAAAATTGAAAAATAGGATTTTATGGCTTGAGAATCCTATATAAGGTATATGCAGATTTTTGATGAGGGTTTTGGTTATTGGTGATGAAATCTTATGAGTTTGACATTTTTAGGATGATTAAATGCATTAATTAGTAAAGTGTTAACAATTAAAATAAATTATTTATAAATTTAAGAAATGATTAAAATATTATTGTAATATTGATAATATTAGATTATGAGATTATTAAGTGATTTATAACATTTGGATTAAGGTGTTATGAAATCATTGATTTAAAATATTATTTAATGATTAATAATATTAGTAAATGAATTTAATATTATTATATAATGAATAATATTAAATGGAGTTTATAATATAATGAATAATGTTATTATCTTCATTAAATATTCGTTGAAATATTATTTTCTATTCAAATCATTTTTGATATTATATTATTCCTGAATTTTACTCCACAAAGCAGTATCATGTTGACAATTTGGATATTATTGAATTTTGGATAAATTAAAATGTTAAAGTCTTTAAATTTATCTTTTATCTCATGTGCTTGATTCTTTATATCCTTGTCATGATCCTCATGCTTATATTGTGATAAAAGTCATCTTTGGCCCGTAGTGCATAGATGGACTATTGTTTATTAATTTTATAGTTGTATGTCTTTGGCCTGTAGTGCAAAGAAGAATTGTTGATTGATATCTTTGGCCTGTAGTGCAAAGATGACCTGTTGTTGCATATCTTTGGCTCGTAGTGCAAAAATGACCTGTTGTTGAATATCTTTGGCCTGTAGTGCAAAGATGACCTGTTGTTGAATATCTTTGGCCTGTAGTGCAAAGATGATCTGTTAATGAATATCTTTTGCCCATAGTGCAAAGATGAACTTATTAGTATGATTATGAACATGAACTGTGATTTGGTATAACCATGATCTTTCTTTATTTCGTGTAAAGACAAAGTGATGAAAATTATCTTAAATCTAGATGAGAAGAGGAATTTAGAACCACAATTATGATTATGAGTTATTCACATGATTATGGACAGGAACTGTTGATTGATGTTACATGGATAAAACATTGTTGGTAGACTTTTAACATGGAGAAGATAATAGAATTTATGGTCTATTTGACTCTTCTAATGGATTGCTCGTTCCGCTGCAACTATGGTTAAAAAGTTTTATCATCTACCATATATTCTAAATCTCTTATTTATTACTGACGAAGGCTATTGATAATTTAATTATCTTTAGTCATGATATTCTTTACTGGGCTATTTGTGCTTACCCTTTTGCTTCACAATTCCTTTCAGGTAATAAGAGTGTAGCTGGGTCGAGCGGGGATAACAGGGGAATAAAACGGTGGTCTATAGTTATTGAGGTTCTCCCTAAATAGTATAGAAATAATTTTATTGAGAACTTTAGATAAGTGTGTTGTATTTTATACGTCATTTAATAGTTATATTTGGTGAATCAAATAGGGTGAGGTGAACCCAACTTTGGAAGGATGTTTTGCCACTATCATACAAGATGTCTAATGACATACAAATTCGTGTGATCATAAGATAGGGAGTATATCTACGAGCACTACCTATATAATCTTGGAGTTTGGTTGAAATATAATTCTCAATTGTAGACAGTGGAGATAGTTATATGTTAAGAGAAGACTCACAATTGGAAAGAACATGATACTAATCTTCTCATTTTTCTTTGGGGTCTATTGGGTCAACCAAGGATAATTCTCCAGTCATATGATATCTATTATAACTTAATTAGATGCATGACCTCTCATGTACGAAGGTTTCCTTGAGCATTTTCCGAAGATTTTAATTTCTAAAACAGTTTTTGATTATACCTTTATGTAAGGTGTCATTGTGAGGTGCTATCCAAGGTTGGGATGAGAGTCACAGTTGGTATATATTTGTATCAAAACTCACAACATATGTGTAGTTGTATTTTGCACGACAATTGTAATAAGGAAGTTGTAGTTATTTTCTGTACCATGTATTTGACGACTCAGAATAGGTGGGGTGTTGTATACCTATTTTGGGGGTGTCATATGCAATACCCTTATTTGTTCTATTTTTAAGTTATGTATGATTTTGGGTTTATATGTCGATTTCTTCCACTGATATATTTGTTCAATTTTACAATGCTAATTATCTAATGTTGTGCCCTGTACCTATTGCAACATGGTTTATTTTCTGTGGAGTTTAATCATAGTGGTAGGTTCATTGAAGAACCAATATACCACTATATAGGAGGTTTTCTAAAATTGCTTCATGACGTTGATGGTGACTGGCTGAATATTGAAAAAATATACAACTTATCTAAGAACTATGGATACAAAAAAATACTACAGTGTATTTCAAAGTTGGTCGTTTGGATATTCGTTATGGTTGAGAGTTGATACATGATGACCATAGTATTAGTTTACTAGTTGAGGAGGGTGAATAGTCTGGTTTAGTTGATTTATACTGTGACCACTCTACTGATGAAGTCTTACCATTTGAGATAGAAGTTGATCAAGTAAGTGAGAGGGAAGTTAAGCAGGAACTTGAGAGGGAAGTTGATGTTGTTGATGCGCAAGTTGATGCATCTAAGGGAGATGATGATGAATTTATAGATGATGAGTGCAGTGATGTTAGTGATGATGATGGGAATGAGGAGTTGATTAACGCTAGGCTGCATAAGGAGGAGATTAAAAAAACAAAGAATAAAGAGTTGGAAGTTGTTTATGAAGTTCAATTGGATGATGAAGTTGAAGTGGAGTGTGGTTAAGTACTTGAAGGTGAAGTACCTGAACATATAGGGACTCAAGCTTCTAGTTCAGTATATGCTAACAAGGCATCAGATAATATGAGACAACTGAGAACACATGCAAGTAAGAAGCAGAAAATTATTGATGAAGATTATGTTGAACATAGTTTTTCATCTGATGATGAGGTTGTAACTAAATTTGGTACAAGAGGCATAAAGCCATGGGAGGAAATATATGAAGATTCTGACATTGAAGTTCATGCAACTCCTCCCTCAAGTAGTAATAGTGAGTGGGAAAGCGAAGAGCGAAGGATTAAAGTTAATGAAGCTACAGGGGTTCAAGCTAACTGTGCAGCAGGATGTCTATGGAAGCTTTGGGCAAGTTATGTTCCTAAGGACAAATGGTTTCAAATTAAGGCTTACACTACTAAGTTCCACAGTTATATTAGGGCCAACAAGATAAAGATTATTAGATGTAAATGGTTGGTAGATAAGTTTGGAGGGACAATTAGAACAAAGCCAATGATCAAGTTGAGGGAATTACAAGAGGCAATAAAGCAAAGGTTTGGATTGAAAAGTTCTATTGCACAGTGTTTGCAAGTTAAAAAAGTAGCCTTGTCTAAGATAGAAAAAATTATGGCAGAGCATTATGAAGGTGTTTAGTACTATGGACAAGAGATCCTTAATACCAATCCAGGTAGCACTGTACAAATTAGGACTGATCAGGGCACTCCAAAAAGGTTTCAAATGATGTATATTTGTTTTGATGTTGTGAAGAAGAACTAATTAGAGGGTTGTAGGCCTATTATAGGGCTTGATGGTTGTTTTCTAAAGACATATTGTAGAGGAGAGTTGTTAACTGCAATAGGTAGATATGCTAACTACCAGATGTTCCCAATAGTTTGGGCTATAGTGGAAAGTGAAAATAAAGACAGTTGGAGCTGGTTTTTAAATTTGTTATGCAATGATGTTGGATTAGAACAAGGCAGAGGATGGACATTAATTACTGATCAACAAAATGTGAAAGTTTGATTTTATTTTTATTGCATCTTAACAATTATTTCTATTACACATTTATGTCATTATACTAACAAATTTTTTTTGCATATTTGCATAGGGTTTGGTGCCTGCTATTCAAGAATAATTACCCCAAGCAGAGCATAGATGTTGTGCAAGACACATATGTGCAAATTGGAGAAAAAAGTTTCCAGGGGCAGCTTTGAAGGTGATGTTTTAGAAGGCATCGAAGGCCAACAATCCTGTTGATTTTTGAAAGGCAATGAAGGATATTAAGAGGGAGTCAAAGGATGCACACACTGCCTTAATAGGTATACCTCCTAAACTCTGGAGTAAGGCTTACTTTGATACCACCACCAAATGTGATGTAGTGACAAACAATATGTCAGAGTGTTTTAACAGTTGGATCCTAAAGGCTAGGTATAAACCCATCTTAACAATGTTTGAAGACATAAAAACTCAGGTAATAAAGAGACTCCATATCAAGAGAGATCAGATGTAAGACCCCAACTTTTTATAAATAAAATTGAATTTCCTCTAATTATTATTTTTGAATAATAAAGTGTTAATTTGATAAAATGCTTTAGTTATGGGTGAATTGTGCAAATTTTGCAAAATAAGCAAGTGATTATAAAATATTCATTATTGTCGGGGAATATTTGTTTGGTCGTGGAATATTCTTGTTGTCGGGGAATATTAAATACGCCATGGTATGACCATTGTGAGCCCCATAATGTAAAAACGGTCGGATGAAGAAAATAACGGCGTAATTGTTACCGTTAACACTGTTGAAATACCTGGTGGTTAAAATATAGTAATACGCGTGGTTGCACAGTAGCACACGATATTGCACAATATTTTTGAATTATTGATTCTAACGTAAGAAGACACTACTCAATAATTGTTACAGTAATTACTGTTTAATATTTTATTTTATTGGTTCAATAATTACTGCGTTGATATTTTATATTATTGTTGTTTTAATAATTGTCACTGCACAGTATTTCCCATTATCAGATCAACAATTCATATTATTTGAATAATATTATTAGATAGCATTATTGGCAATGTCTAGAAAGTTACATCGAGGAGATGTTAGGTCATCTAATCAATATGATAGGAGAAATCCTTATCTGAAAGCCCCTCTTCCTCGGAAGCAGTCGATCATCATTATTGTGATTCTATAATATTTATTTTATATGGATATAAATGATGGATTTATTTATTTTATGTGGTTATAAATGAAGGAGTTAAAGTTGAGATGTTTTATTAGTATTTTGTCGGAATGGAGGTATTAAAAATCATTCGTATGTGGATTTCAGACATTTTTTGTTTGAAATTTGGAAAAACTTAAAGCTACAAAGTTTTAGAGAATTCGATTTCCTATAGAATGAATATAAAATTCATATTTTTCTGATAAACGGGCTATTTTTTATGAATTATTGAAGTTTCTGATTATTGTTAAAACATTTTAAAAATTTCTAGAATGGGTGGGCCCCACTTTGGTTGGTGAGAAATGTGCTAAAATTTTATTTCAAAAAAGTGGTATGGATAAGTAGCAGATAAACCCATCGTGTAAGAAAGAGTTAAGTCTGCTTCGGCGTTCTAACATTTTTCTATAAATAGGTGTTTAGGTTAGAATTAAAAATCACACCAGAAATAAGTTTTCTCTCTCTATATATTATCGAGTGTATTTTTGTGAGTATTTAGATACTTTGAGAGTTGCTATTCAGTGCAAGTTTTCTTCGACTTTACATCCGATATTCCGACAGAAGTACTGTTATTTTGAGGTAAGGGATGTTATTTTCTTCGTAAATGATATTATTTTTTTAATATCGTTACGCCGAAATATTGATATGAATTTATTTGTAAAAATTCTACCTTTTTGTGTCGGGGTTACTATTCACGTATACGGCACTATTCACAAATACGACACTATTCGCCAAAAAATAAAATTTTCTCCTTTTTTGTCCAAGATGTCTATTATGGTTACTATATTTGATTGTATCCATATTTTGATCTTCATTCTTAAATTTTATGCCATTATGGAGTATTATTGAACTTGGATAAACTGTAATACGAATCCCTAATATTTATCCTTTTGTCTCACTGGATTCGTTTTCTTTAAGATATTTTTCATCACCCTTAGCCTAAATGATGATATTACTGAATATCTTTTGGCCCAGAAGTGCAAAAGATGAATGATTAATCGATGAATATCTTTGGCCGTAGTAGTGCAAAGATGGACAGTGTTGAGATGAACATGAATGACATTGGTGATACAAATGAATATCTTTGGCCTATAGTGCAAAGATGAATATTTGATTCAAGATGTATATTGATTGATGTTACAGGGATAAAATATTGATGATGGACTTTTAAATCATAGAAGATAGTAGAATTCATTCTCTACTTGACTCTTCTAATGGATTGTTGTTTCCGCTGCATTTGTTGATCTAAAACTTTTTGTCTATTATATTCTATCAGATTTTTTCCTGTTGAAGACTAATGGTAATTTTTTGTATATTATCATAGTCATAATATTCTTTACTGGGCAAGTTGAGCTCACCCTTTTCCTTTTTGTTCCTTTTTTCTTCTTAGGAGGTGAGAATTTAGCAGGAACTAGTCGGGGTATGGAGTGATGATTCAAGATAGTTGTTTTAGTAGTCCTCACTATTTTGTAAAATAGTGTATCAATAAATGTAATGAGGACTTATTTGAGTGTGGATATTATCTAGAAGACAATATTTGTATTTAAACTCACAGTATGTGTTGTCGTATTTTGCACGACGATTGTAATAATGAAGTTGTAGTTCTTTTCTGTACCATGTATTTGGCGACTCAGAATGGGTTTTATATACCTATTTTGGGGGTGTCACAGTTGGTATCAGAGCTTAGGGATATGGTCTCTAGCGGAGATCGGGGAATATTACTAGGAGGGGAGAGATGAGTAAATCATTCGCTAGTATGTTCTACCTAAGCTTATTTGTTGGTCGGTCATAATATAGGGATATTATGTGACATGTTAATTTGTTTAATTAACCCTTGTTTTATGGCAGTATTTAAGAATGGCAGCTGAGAACATTAACACTGGAGTGTATGAGACTGTGGAAACACCTTTAATCACAAACCACGAGAACGTGCAACAAGATGGCAATATTCTTCCTGTAAAAAACACTACCGAACAAATGATGAATGATGGGATGTTTAGAATCTTTTTGCAGTTTATGTAAAATCAGACGAGGGAGAACCGTATAAAAAATACGGGTGGAAATGATAGCAACGCGCGGTTTGTCACGGCCAAGCAGTTCAAAGAGTTGGGACCACCCGGGTTTTGGGGAAAGCCGGATCCGATTAAGGTGGAAACGTGGGTCAAATAAATTACCAAGATATTTGATGTCTTGGGATGCACGGAGGAACAGAAGGTTTCATTCGCCACATTTATGTTTTGTGGTGAGGCAGATTACTGGTGGGAATCTGTGAAGCGTACCCAGCCAGCCGCACTCAATATGTCTTGAGAAATATTTCAGAAACTGTTCAACGACAAGTAGGGCTGAGCAAGTAACCAAATTGGAACCGAAATCGCACAAAAAACTGCACGAACCGCACCAATTAAAACCGCACCAACAGTTCCGGCATATGTAGCGGTTTTAGGTGGGTTGAATAACCAAATTTATGGTTCCGATTTGGTTACTAGCCAAAACCGCATGCATAAAACCAAAACTGCATCATATGTATGTATGTATGTATTATCTCTAGTAAATTCTAAAGTTACTTTTCACTTGAACACATTCATAGAAAACTCCAATCTTGCATTGTTATTTTTTCACCAATTGAAAGAAGATTGTTAGAGGTTATAGAGTCAAAAATTAAGCAATTGGGTTTTGAAATTTTGAATTTATTTGATGCGTTATTGGAGGGGCTTATAGCCGAGGGGCCAAATTCGTTGGTTCGAGCACTTGATGCATTGGTTAAGGTCAATACTATAATAGTAATAGTCTAATAGATTATTTTTCAAATTAGGTATAGTTAGGATAATATTCTATAAGTCCTCCCTGCAATATATAAAATAGAATTTCATTCTATCTCCAGTATATACTGTTACTTTTTGGGGAACTAGATAAACCTTCTTGCTTGTTATCGAATATATGGTCTTCGTTGTTTTATATAGCGTATGTTTTAGTTTTAAAGCATCATTTCTTTATTATAAACTAAAACTATTTTACGTGTCTCAATTTTTATGATTTGATGGTGAATTTGACATGTTTGACAGAAGGAACTTTGGTTCTATGCTTGATATAATTCCCATTGCCGACTCTGTCACTAAGTTAATTGCTCGATGTAAGTTCTATGTTAAATTTTATTGAAGGCTTAGACTTTTTTGTTGTTTCAATTAGTTTTGGAACCGAAACTGCACCAATTAAAACCGCACCGCACACTTTAAAACCGCACCGCACCAATCACAAGCAGTTTTGTGTGTGGTTTTGAATTTTTCAAACCGCACCTAAGCGGTTTCGAGTGCGGTTTGAACTTCAAACCACACAAAACCGTACCATGCTCACCCCTAACGACAAGTACTTTCCTAAAAGTATTCGTCATATGAAGGAGGTAGAGTTTATTAGACTGGAACAGAACAACATGACGGTGTCCCAAAGACGAGGCGTAAGTTCATGAGTTGTCGAGTTTGCACCTCATTTGGTAGAGAATGAGGAACGTATGACGAGGATGTTTTTGAGAGGTCTAAAACCCGAAATTCGTCAATACCTTATCTCTCACAATTTTTCTCTATATTCAGATGTTGTCAACAGGGCTCAATTATTAGAGCGAGATAATGAGTATGTTCAACCGAGGGACCACAACGAGAGGTCATAACGATTGGGCAAAGAATCATCTGGAGCAATGATAACCAGCGGGGATGAAAGAATACGGACAAAAGCGGTAACCACTCTGGTGGTAATTATAAGACCCCAACTTATTATAAATAAAATTGAATTTTCCTTTATTCATTATTCTAAATTAATAAGGGTTAATTTGATAAAATGCTTTGGTTATGGGTGAAATATGCAATTTTTGTAAAATAAGCAAGTGGTTAGAAAATATTCATTATTGTCAGGGAATATTCGCTTGGTCGTGGAATATTCTTTTTGTCGGGAATATCCGTACGACGGCGCAGTCATTTGTGGGCCCCATAACAGAATAACTGTCGGATGAGGAAAACGACAAGTATGTGTTTTTATAAATAACGACGTAATTATTACGAATTAACCTTTGTTGGGTTACACAGTGGTGAAAATACGATGAATATGCGTGGTTGCACAAAGAGTACACACGGTATTGCACAAGATTGTTGAATTATTGATCCTTACGTAAGAAGGAACTACTCAATAATTGTTCTGATGAGTTATCGCTCAATATTATATTGATTCAATAATTTGCGTTGATATTTTGTATCACCGTTGTTTCAATAATTGTCATTACACAATATTTTCCATTATCAAATCAATAATTCATATTATTTGAATAATATTATCGAGATAACATTATTGGCAATGTCTAGAAAGTTACATCTCAGGAGAGGTTTGGTCACCTAATTGCGGCCAAGAAGGAGAAATCCTTATTGAAAAGCCCCTCTTTCACAGGAGCGGCTACCGGTTGTCGAGATTGTGATTTACGCAATATTATTTTAAAATAATTAATTATTGATTATTATGATAAAGAAAATATTTATTTTATGTGGATATAGATGGAGAAAATTTTAATGCGATAATTGTTGAAAATTAATATTTTATCTTTTACGATAAAATAATTCATTTAAATATATTATTTTAATAATATATTAACGGTGATATTTTTACAATGAATGTGGGATATATGAGTATATGAGGAGGAAGAGTATTTTTGTGGCATTAAATGTTTAACATATATTTTGTGAGTCGGTGGACACAATTCTTGACCGAAAATTGATTATAGACTGTAAAATTGCTCATTTATGGATTTCGGATACTTTTTGTTTGGAATTTGGAAAAACTTCCTTCTGCAAAGTTGTAGAGAATTGAATTTCCTATAAAAACTCGCGAGATTCGAATTTTCTGACAAAAGGGCTATTTATCATGAATTATTGAAGTTCTGGAGTTCCGAAATAATTGATTTTTGGAAGTTTTAATTATTTTATATAAGAAAAACGTTTTTGTGGTTGTTGGCACATGGGTGGCTGATGTTTTTGACCAAAGAAGGCATGCTAGAGTTTTCAAAATATGTGGGTAGAAATTTGGAATAAATAATAATATATTTTATTAATTTAGTCTCCTTTGGCGTTCTAACATTTTCCTATAAATAGAGGGCTAAGTTAGAATTGAAAATCACACCAGAAACAAAGTTTTCTCTCTTTCTCTCTCTATATTATCGAGCGTATTCTTGTGAGTATACTTTGAGTGTTGCTATACGGTGCGAGTTTCTGTCAGCACTATACCAAAATTCAGTCAGAAGTACGGTTATTTTGAGGTAAGGGATGTTGTTTCTTCTTAAATGATATTATCTTCTTCAATATCATTATGCCGAAATATTGTTCTGAACTTTTTATCAATTTGGAACTTTTTCATGTCGGAGTTACTATTCACGAGTACTATTTACGAAGCGTGAAGATGTTTTTTGTGAAATTTCTATCTTTTATGTCTGGAGTTCTTATTCACGATATCGACATTATTCACAAATATCTGGTACTATTCATTAGAAAAATGAAATTTTCTCTTTTTCTTCCAGATGTCTTTTATGGTTACTATCTTTGATTGTATCCATGTTTTGATCGTTATTTTTGAGTTCTGCTTCAAAATCGTTTATTATGAAGTATTATCGATCTTGGATAAACTGTTAAACGAATACCTAATATTTGTCCTTCTATCTCACTGGATTCGTTCTTAAAAATGTTTTTCATCATCCTCAGTCCTTAATGGTGATACTTGATTAATATCTTTGGCACAGTAGTGCAAAGATGAATGATTAAATCGATGAATCTCTTTGCCCGTAGTGCAAAAGATGAGCAGTGTTGAGATGAACATGACCAATTTGGTGATATAAATGAATATCTTTGGCACAGTAGTGCAAAGATGATTAAAGATGTATATATGATTGTTGTTCTGAGGATGAAATATTGATGATGGACTTTTAAATCTTAGAAGGCGATGAGAATTCATTCTCTACGTGACTCTTCTAATGGATTCTTTGCTCACATTGCATTTGTTGATCTAAAATTTGTTGTCTATTGTATTCTATTAGATTTTTTCCCTGTTGAAGACTAACGATAATTTGTTGTATATTATCTTAGTCATAATATTCTTTACTGGGCTAGTTGAGCTCACCCTTTTCCTTGTTCCATTTTTCTTCTCAGGAGGTGAGAACATAGCAGGATCGAGTCGGGGTATGGAGTGAAGGTTCTAGAGAGAGTTGTTTAGTAGTCCTCACCATTTTTGTAAAATAATGTATCAATAAATGTGATGAGGATTTATTTGAGTATAGATATTGTCTAGAAGATAATATTTGTATTCAAACTCACAGTTTTACTGTTGTAATAATAAAGTTGTAGTAATTTTTGTACCATGTATTTGGCGACTCGGAATGGGTTGGGTGGAATGGACCTATTTTGGGGGCGTCACAGTTGGTATCAGAGCTTAGGGATATGATCTCTGGCGGAGATCGGGGAATAGAACTAGGAGGGGAGAGACGAGTAAATCCTTCGCTAGTGTGTCCTACCTAAGCTTATTTGTTGATCGGTCATAATATAGGATATTATGTGATATGTTAATTTGTTTAATTAACCCTTGTTTTATGGCAGTATTTAAGAATGGCTGCTGAGAACGTTAACAATGGAGTTTATGAGATTGTGGAACAACCTTTAGTCGCAAACCGGGAGAACGTGAAACAGGAAGGAAATATTCCTCCTGTAAACAACACTACCGAGCAAACGATGAACGATGGAATGTTTAGGAACTTTTTGCAGTTCATGCAAAATCGCATCGAGGAGACTCGTGTACAAAATACGGTGGAAATGATGGCAACGCTGTGATTCATCACATCCAAGCGATTCAAGGAGTTGGGACCACCGATTTCCATGGAAAGCGGATCCGATCCGATCAAGCGTAAACGTGGGTCAAATAAATTACCAAGATATTTGATGTCTTGGGATGCACGGAGAACGAAGGTTACATTCGCCACCTTTATGTTTCGTGGTGAAGCAGATTCTTGGTGGGAATCGTGAAGCGTACTGACCGGATGCACCAACATGTCTTGGGAAAGATTTGAAACTTTTCAATGACAAGTACTTTCCGAAAGTATTCGTCATATGAAGGAGGTAGAGTTTATTAGATTGAGCGAACAACATGGCGGTGTGTCTCGAAGACGAGGCAAAGTTTGCGGGGTTATCCGGTTTGCACCTCATTTGGTGGAGAATGAGGAAGCGAATGGCGCGTATGTTTCGAGAGAGGTCTAAAACCCGAGATTCGTCAATACCTTATCTCTCATAAGTTTTCTCCGTATTGAGATGTTGTCAATGTGGCTCGATTATTAGAGCGAGATAGTGAGTATACTCAACCGAGGGACCACAACCGTGGTAGTCATCGAACGATGATAACCAAATGAGGAGGAAAGAATATGGACAAAGGCGGTAACCACTCAGGTGGTAATCGTGGACATGATAATAGGAAAGGTGACTTAAGTGGAAATTTCAGAAAGAGAAGATTCAACAATGACGGGAAGACATCAACAGCAGCACCAGCACCAGCAGTCGTTTTCGCGTTGAAAATCTGGAGACACTACCTATATGGGGAGAAAGTGGAGATCTATACGGATCATAAAAGCCTCAAATATTTTTTCACCCAAAAGGAACTCAACATGCGGCAACGATGTTGCTCTAGCTATTGAAAGATTATGATCATACCATTCAATACCATCTTGGAAAAGCGAACGTAGTAGCTGACGCATTGAGTAGAAGACCATATGCGGGTATGAGTGCGATATTGTCAACGCAAAGGACCATTTTGTATGACTTGAAAAGGATGGAGATAGAGTTAAAGACTCTAGGGACCCACGTGATGATGACGAATATACGAGTAGAACTGACTTTAATCGATAAAGTTAAAGTTGCTCAAGCTACAAACCTAGAACTGATGCGTATGAAAAAGAAAGTGCAAGAAGGTGCTATTCCAGAAGCAAGAATCGATGAAGAAGGAATAATTCGAGTCAACTCCAGACTATGTGTTCCTAACGATTTTGACTTGAAGCATAGAATCATGATAGAGGCACATAACACACCGTTTGCAATCCATCCTAAAAATACCAAAATGTATCATGATCTTCGACATACATTTTGGTGGAATAATATGAAGAGAAAGATCGAAGTTTATCTCGAGGTGTTTAACTTGTCAACGTGTAAAGGCGGAACATTAAGTGCCAAAGGGTCCATTACAACCACTTGAGATTCCGAAATGGAAGTAGGAACACATTACCATGGATTTCTTTACGGGTCTTCCTAAAGTTTCTCAAGGCATAGATGCGATTTGGGTTATTGTTGATAGATTAACAAAGTCTGCTCATTTCTTACCTATACGAGAAACTTATTCCCTTGAACGTCTTACTCGTATGTACGTGAATGAGATTAGGAGGTTGCATGGCGTGCCAGTAGCCATAGTTTCGGATCGTGACCCAAGATTCACTTCACGATTTTGGGTTAGCTTGCAGAAAGCTATGGGCACGGATTTACGAATCAGTTCGGCGGACTATTCAAACTATTGAAGATCTATTAAGACTCTGTGTCCTTGATTTCGAAGGGAGTTGGGATAAGTATTTACCATTGGTGGAATTCTCCTACAATAACAGTTATCAGGCAAGTATAGGTGTGGCTCCATTTGAAGCATTGTACGGATGAAAGTGTCGCTCTCCAGTATGTTGGGATGAGGTGGGTGAAGCAACATTGTTGGGACCAGAGTTGGTACGTATGACTACAGAAAAGATCCAAATGATTCGATAACGTATACAAACGGCACAGGATCGACAAAAGAGTTATGCGGATCTTCATCGAAAGGACGTGGAATTTGGTATTGGGGATCATATATTGTTACGTGTTGCTCCATGGAAGGGAGTTACAAGTTTCGGGAAGAGAGTAAAGCTCAATCCACAATTTATTGGTCCATTTCAGATTCTTGACCGAGTAGGAAATGTGGCCTATAAACTCGCATTACCTCCAAGCATGTCTCGTGTTCATAATGTTTTTCACATATCTATGCTTCATAAATATGTAAAAGACCCAAACCATATTATTGAGTTAGAACCAGACGAGATAGAAGAAGATTTAACGTCATTTGAGGAGGTACTGTTAAGATCTTGGATAGGAAAGAGCATGTCCCTACGACAAAGGTTATACCACAAGTCAAGGTTTTGTGGAGGAACCATGCTATTGAGGAAATGACCTGGGAGTTGGAATCAAAAATGAAAACGAGGAATCCTCACCTTTTCGAAATACCAGGTACGTACGTCAATTTCGAGGACAAAATTTTATAAAGAGGGGAGGTTGTAAGACCGTAACTTTTTATAAATAAAATTGAATTTCCTCTAATTATTATTTTTGAATAATAAAATGTTAATTTGATATAATGCTTTGGTTATGGGTGAAATGTGCAAATTTTGCAAAATAAGCAGGTGGTTATAAAATATTAATTGTTGTCAGGGAATATTTGTTTGGTCGTGGAATATTCGTACGACGATGGCGCAGCCATTTGTGGGCCCTATAACGGAAAACGGTCGGATGAAGAAAACGACAAGTATGGGTTTTTAGAAATAACGGCGTAATTATTACCAATTAACAACACCGTTGGAATACTTGGTGGTTAAAATACGATTAATACGCGTGGTTGCATAATGAAAGCACACCAGTATTGACAAATATTTTTGAATTATTGATTCTTACGTAAGAAGGCACTACTCAATAATTGTTACAGTAATTACAGTGACGCCCCCAAAACAGGTATACATCACCCATATTGGGTCGCCAAAAACATGGTACATAAATCAAATACAAACTTAATTATACAACTGTCGGGTAATATACGACAAAATATAGTTGAGAGTTTAAACAAGAATATTGCCTTCTAGACAATATCCACTCCCACTGGAGTCCTCATTACAATTATTATCACACTATTTCATAGAATAGTGAGGACTACTAATGCACCATCTAGGACCATCACTCTGTTCCCCGACTAGTCCTAGCTACGTTCTCATTTCCTGAAGAGAACATTGAAAGAAAGGGTGAGCTCAACTAGCCCAGTAAGAAATATTATGACTTAGATAATGCAGAATAAATTATCCTTAGCCTTCAACAGTATAACAACTGATAGAATATAATAGACAACAAGTTTTTGATCAAAAACTGCAGCGAAAATAAGCAATCCATTAGAAGAGTCAAGTAGAGTATAAAATATACTGTCTTCTATGATTTAAAAAGTTTTTCATCAACTTTATCACTGAGACTCAGCTTAATAAATAAAATCAATTCATCCCTGCACCACGGCCAAGGATATTCATTTAATCATCAATGGTCATGACTATACCGAACAATCCCTGATCATAATCATACCAACAACTGTCCACCAATGAACTACAGGTCAAAGAGGACTTTTACCACATCCTTCGTCACATTACGGTCATGATTATACCGAATAATCCCTGGACATAATCATACCAAGTCCATCTATGCACATAAGCCAAAGATGACTTTCATAATAATATAAGCATGAGGATGATGACAATGACATAACAATTCATTAAAACAAGTTCAAGGATAAATTTTAAATATTTATAATTTAATTTATCCAGGAATCAACAACGTCCAATTTGTCAACATGATATTGCTTTGTGGAGTAAAATTCAAGAATGCCCAGAAGAATATTTCCATGAAAGGATACTGGATGAACCGCAAATATCAAGGATATTCTGTGACGCCCCCAAAATAGGTATACATCACCTATTCTGAGTTGCCAAATATATGGTACATAAATCAAATACAAACTTAATTATACAACTGTCGTGTAACATACGACAAAACATAGCTGAGAATTTTGAAACGAATATTGTCTTCTAGACAGTATACAAACACAATGGAGTCCTCATTACAATTATTATCACACTATTTCACAAAATAGTGAGGACTACTAATGCTATCATCTGGACCATCACTCCGTTCCCCGACTAGTCCTCGCTTACGCTCTCATTTCCTCAAGAGAACGGTGAAAGAAAAGGTGAGCTCAACTAGCCCAAGAAGAAATATTATGACTAAGATAATGCAGGATAAATTATCTTTAGCCTTCAACAATGTTAAACTGATAAAATACAATAGACATCAAGTTTAAGCTGCGGTTGAATAAGCAATCCATTAAAAGAGTCAAGTAGAGAATAAAATCTACTATCTTTTATGATTTAAAAGGTTTTCATCATTTTTATCTTTGGGACTCGAACAATAAATAATCCACATCATCGAATCACCCATGCACCACGGTCAAGGATATTCTTTAGTATCACGACCACAAATTATCCATGCACTACGGGCCAAGGATATTCGTGTATTCATCAATGGTCATGATCATGCCGCATCCTCCATGCACTACGGCCAAGGATATTCATTAGGGTCACGACCACAAATTGTCCATGCCCTACGGGCCAAGGATATTCGTGTATTCATCAATGGTCATGATCATGCCAACAACTGTCCATCAATGCACTACGGGCCAAAGAGGACTTTTATCACATCATTTGTAACATTACGGTCATGATTATACCGAATAATCCCTGGTCATAATCATACCAAATCCATCCATGCACTACAGGCCACAGATGACTTTCAACATAATATAAACATAAGGATGATGACAATGATATAAGAATTCAATAAAACAACTTCAAGAATTAATTTGTCCAGGAACCCATAACGTCCAAATTATCAACAAGATACTGTTTTGTGGTGTAAAATTCAAGAATGCTCAGAAGAATATTTCCATGAAATGATACTGGATGAAGCGCAAATATCAAGGATATTCCACAAATTTCATGGAGTATAGAAGTCAAAACTTTAACTAATCGAGTATAATAAAGAATGGAATAACAATGAAATCACCATGCATGTGGTACTTGCATGAGACAGTTATTCCAATGTAATAATAAATCTGAAATAATAAATAATGGAACTGTGTCGTGAAATTGAAATTCACCGACAAGATATTCTGACAGAATATTAAATGCGGAATAATAAATAATGGAACCAGGTCAGGTGAAATTCACACCAAGTAAAGGGTATGCCGCTTATACGGGTTATGTATAGGGTATGTCGCGTATACAGGTTATTCCAACAGAATAATAAAGAATGGAATAACATAAGGATTTCACCAAGTCTGTGGTACGCCGCTTATACTGAGTTATGGTATAGGGTATGTCACAGATATCTGAGTTATTCCAATGAATAATAAAGAATGGAATAACATAAAGATTTCACCAAGTACATGGTATCGCCGCTTATATCGGGTTATGTATAGGGTATGTCACAGATATCTGAGTTATTCCAATGAATAATAAAGAATGGAATAATCGAAGTTCTCTTCATGAATAAGAAAGAATAACAACCCTTACCGTAAAAGAAACTGAAAATAGAAGTAGTGAAGTAACAGAGTTTCTTCTTTCTCTCTATAATTTTCTCTCTCTAGAGTTTCAGTGAATTCGTAAGAAAATAATGAAGGAATGAACTTCTATTTATAGAAGAATGGAATGAATAGTAACTAATTCATGAATGGTCCAGATCGATTTACTTTTAAACGGACAGTCCAGATCGATTTACTATTAAAACTTAAAGCAACGGTCCATACTGATTCACTATTCTAACTTTTAAACCATCCATCCATATTGATTCACTATTATAACTTTCCACCAGCGGCCCATATTGATTCATTCAACCAACGGTTTGAAAAATTAGCACATCTCCTTATGGAATAATATTGTACCCAAATACCCGAATGCACAATAATAGAGTGAATAGTAATTGGATAAATAGTAACTCGTGAATAGTAACTCATGAATAGTAACTCGAGAATAGTAACTCGTGAATAGTAACTCATAAATAGTAACTCGTGAATAGTAACTCCGACACAAAAAGTGTCCCAAATACTCGAGTGAACAATACTAGAGTGAATAGTAATTTTAGTGAATAGTAACCCGTAAATAGTAACTCGTGAATAGTAACTCCGACACAAAAAGTGTCCCAAATACTCGAGTGAACAATACTAGAGTGAATAGTAATTTCGATGAATAGTAACTCGTGAATAGTAACTCTGACACAAAAAGTGCCCCGAATAACCTCCAGATGTCAATTATTGATTTAACAATATAACAAATAATGCAGATGATATTGTGTTAATAATTAAATCAATAATATGAGAGATATGATGCAGTAATTACTGTAGAAATAATGCAGTATAACTGAGTGACTTATCACGTAAGCAACAATAATCAATCTTGTGTCTTACTTATGCAACCACGCAGACATTGTACTTTTACTCTTAGGGTAGTTCAACAAGATTAACAGTAAAACTTCCGCCGTTATTTTTATAAAATATTTTTGTCGTTTTCTAACTACGACAGTGCTTCCGTTGTGGGGTCCACCAATGATTGTGTCATCGTACGAATATTCCCCGACAAAAAAAATATTCCCCGACCAATCGAATATTATACGACAACTTGCATACTTTGCAAAATTTATAAATATTACCCACAACTATAACATTATATCAAATCCACACCATAATATTTAAAAAAATATTTCGAGAAATTTAAATCTTTATTTATAAAATCTGGGGTCTCACATATTCCACTAATTTCATGGAGTATAGAAGCCAAAACTTTAACCAACTGAGTATAATAGAATATATGAAACTGCAAATGGATTTTTCGCCCGACATGCGGTAATCCACGTAGACAGATCATTTCCATAATTTAATAAGGAATGAATACGAAGGATCATTCACCATGCATGTGGTAATTCACATAGACAGGTTATTCCAACAGAATAATAGAGAATGGAATAACAGAAGAATTTCACCATGTATGCGGTACTTCACATAAACAGGTTATTCCAACATAATAATAAGGAATGGAATAACAATAGCTCTCTTCATCAATACGAAAGAAATAATACCCCTTACCTGAGTAAAACTGAATACTAAAGTAGTGAAGTAGCAGAATACTTTTCTTCTTTCTCTCTATAGTTTCTCTCTCTAGAGTTTCGGTGAATTAAAGAGAAATAATGAAGGAATGAGCTTCTATTTATAGAAGAACTGAAAGTGGCTCTTGGTCTTAACGAAGGGTCAAAATGACTCTTGGTAATATTGAAGAGACAACTACTATTTCTGAAGGAGATAATAACTCTTGGAACACCGAAGAGACAAATAACTCTTGGAACACTGAAAAGGCAAATAACTGTTGGAAAACTGAAGAGGCAAATAACTCTTGGAAAACTGAAGAGGCAAATAACTCTTGGAAAACCGAAGGGACGAATTACTATTTGCGAAAGTGACTCTAAGATGATGACATAGGGTCCCACTTACAAAATGACACATATTACCCGATTGGTCAATATAACCTCCAGACATCAATTATTATCGAAATAATGTCGATTTCTACAAACACTAATAATTCCCACACAATGAAACTATTAATTTCATTTTTAATCAACACGAACTTATTCATCATTAATATTATAATTCACAATATTTAACAACCGTGTCGTTTCCTGGAAGAGGGGCCTTAGGTAAGGATTTCTCCATTTGGTGGCCGCAATTACCTAACCTCTCCTTGACAGAACTTCTAGACATTGTCAATATTGCAATTTAATAATATTAATAACATTGTCATCTCAATTATTGATTTAATAATATATCATATTATGCAGATGATATTGTGACAATAAATGAATCAATAATATGAGAGATATGATGCAGCAATTACTGTAGCAATAATTGAGTATAACTGAGTGACTTCTTACGTAAGCATCAATAATCAATACCGTGTGCTCTTATGCAACCACGCCGTATTCATTGTACTTTTACTACCGAGTAGTTCAGCGGTTTTAAAAGTAACACCTTCGTAGTTATTTTTATAAAAGATAATTCTATCGTTTTCTAACTACGACAATACTTGGTTGTGGATTCCCTAATGATTGTCTTGTCGTCATACGAATATTCCTTGTTAAAACGAATATTCCCCGACCAATCGAATATTATATAATCACTTGCTTACTTTGCAAAATTTGTAAATATTACCCACAACTATAACATTATATCAAATCCACACCATAATATTCAAAAATATATTTCGAGAAAATTATTCTTTATTCATAAAAGTTGGGGTCTTACAACCTCCCCTTCTTATAAAATTTCATCCTCGAAATTAGGTTACATACCTGGTATGTCGAAGAGATGAGGATACCTTGACTTCATCTCAGATTCTAACTCCCAAGTCATTTCCTCCACATCGTGGTTTCTCCACAAAACTTTGACTTGAGGTATAACCTTGGAGCGTAGAACATGATCCTTCTTATCCAAGATTTTAACAGGTAAATCTTCATACGTTAAATCTTCCACTATCTCGTCTGGTTCTAACTCAATAATGTGGTTCGGGTCTTTCACATATTTACGTAACATAGATATGTGAAAAACGTTATGAACACGAGACATACTTGGCGGTAAGGCGAGTCTATAGGCCACGATTCCCTTACCGCCGAGGATTAGAAATGGGCCAATGAATCGAGGATTGAGCTTTCCTCTCTTTCCAAATCCCGTAACTCCTTTCCATGGAGCAACACGTAACAACACATGATCTCCAATATCGAATTCCACGTCTTTTCGATGAAGATCAGCATAACTCTTTTGTCGATCTTGTGAGGTTTTTATACATTTTCGGATCGTTTGAATATTTTCCGTAGTCATACGTACCAACTCGGGTCCCAACAACGTTGCTTCACCCACCTCATCCCAGCATACTGGAAAACGACACTTTCTTCCATACAACGCCTCAAATGGAGCCATGTCAATACTTGCTTGGTAACTATTATTGTAGGAAAACTCCACCAATGGTAAGAACTAGTCCCAACTTCCCTTGAAGTCAAGAACACAGAGTCTTAATAAATCTTTAAGAGTTTGAATAGTCCTTTCCGACTGCCCGTCCGTTTGAGGATGATATGCCGAACTAAATCGTAAATCTGTGCCCATAACTTTTTGCAAACTAACCCAAAATCTTGAAGTGAATCTTGGGACTCGATTAGAAACTATGGATACTGGCATACCATGCAATCTTACAATCTCTTTTATGTACATACTAGCAAGACGTTCAAGTGTATAAGTTTCTCGTATCGGTAAGAAATGAGCAGACTTGGTCAATCTATCAACAATGACCCAAATCGCATCTATGCTTTGAGAAACCTTGGGAAGACCGATGCGAAATCCATGGTAATGTGCTTCCACTTCTATACGGAATTTCAAGTGGTTGCAATGGACCTTTTGGCACTCGATGCTCTTGACTCGTTGACAAGTTAGACACCTTGAGATAAACCCATTATCTTTCTCTTCATATTGCTCCACCAAAATGTATGTCGATGATCACGATACATTTTTGTACTCCCAGGATGGATTGCAAACGGTGTATTGTGTGCATCCATCATGATTTTATACTTCAAATCAGAATCGATAGGAACACAAAGTCTGGAGTTGACTCAAAATATTCCTTCTTCATCGATTATTGCTTCCAGAATAGCACCTTCTTGCACTTTCTTCTTCATACACATCGGTTCAGTGCAGTAGCAAGCGACTTTAACTTTATCGATTAAAGTCGGTTCTACTCGTATATTCGCCATCATCACATGGGTCCCTGGAGTCTTTAACTCTATCTCCATCCTTTGTAAGTCATACAAAATGGTTCATTGCGTTGACAATATTGCACTCGTACCCGCATATTATCTTCTACTCAAAGCGTCAGCTACTACGTTCGCTTTTCCAGGATGGTATTGGATGGTATGATCATAATCTTTCAACAGCTCTTGCCATCATTTTTGCCGCATATTGACTTCCTTTTGAGTGAAGAAATATTTGAGGCTTTTATGATCCGTATAGATCTCCACCTTCTCTCCATACAGGTAATGCCTCCAAACCTTAAGCGTTAAAAAGCATTGCCGCTAACTCTAGATCATGAGTAGGATAATTCCTCTCATATTCTTTGAGTTGTCGTGAGGCATAGGCTATGATTTTCCCATGTTGCATGAGAACACATCCTAACCCTTTGCTTGAAGCATCACTATAGATGACAAATCCCTCCGAGCCAGATGGTATTGTCAGAACAGGTGCTGAAATGAGTCTTCTCTTGAGTTCTTGAAAACTCTTCTCACATTCCTCGCTCCAACAGAACTTTGTATCTTTTCGAGTCAGCTGAGTTCATGGAGTAGCGATTCGAGAAAACCCTTCTACGAATCTCCGATAATAACCAGCTAAGCCGAGAAAGCTACGTACTTTGGTCACTGACTTAGGTTACTCCTAGCTTTGAATTACTTCAATCTTTGCTGGGTCAACAGATATTCCATGACTTGATACTACGTACCCAAGGAATGCTACTTCCTCAAGCCAGAACTCGCATTTCTTTAACTTGGCATAAAGCTTGTTTTCACGAAGCTTTTGGAGTATCAGCCTCAAGTGTTGCTCATGATCTTCACGACTTTTGGAATATATGAGGATGTCATTAATAAAGACGACCACAAAGTGATCCAAATATTCCTTGAACACTCGGTTCATCATGTCCATGAAGGCAGCATGAGCATTAGTCAATCCAAAAGACATGACTAGGAATTCATATTGCCCGTACCAAGTTCTGAAAGCAGTCTTTGGAATGTCATCAGTTTTAATCTTCAACTAATGATATCCGGAACAAAGATCAATCTTTGAAAAGAATTTGGCTCCTTATGGCCCGGTCAAGCGGTCATCAATGCGAGGCTACAGATGGAATTTTTATGGTGACATGATTTAACTCCCGATAATCAATACAAAGTCGCATACTCCCATCTTTCTTCTTCATGAATAAAACAGGAGCACCCTAAGGAGACGTACTAGGATGAATGAAATCGATGTCCAACAA
Source organism: Panax ginseng (assembly GCA_020205605.1). Taxonomy (NCBI): domain Eukaryota; kingdom Viridiplantae; phylum Streptophyta; class Magnoliopsida; order Apiales; family Araliaceae; genus Panax; species Panax ginseng. The sequence goes on from CM035149.1 coordinate 30,252,970, forward strand.
TTCCTGCAATTGGGTCTTTAACTCCTGAAGTTCAATAGGAGTCATTCAATATAGGGCTTTGGAAATTGGTTTTGTACCAGATTCAAGGTCAGGAAGTTCTTCAGGGAATACGTCAGGAAATTTATTAACAATAGAAATATCATTCAAATTTGACGTATTTTTATTTAAATTTATGACATGGGCTAAGAAAGCTTGACATCCATTTTTCAATAAACGAATAGCTTTATGGTTTGATATGACAGTGATTGATTTTACTGGTTTGGTTGTTTGAATTCACATAATAGGTTGGTTAGGAATATGAAAGCTAACAACCTTACGAAAATAATCGATTTTAGCATGATGAGTAGTTAACCTATCAATCCCTAAAATCACATCAAATGCAAGTATTTTCAAAGAAATAAAATCGACAGGTAACGTGCGGTTACCGATTTAAATCAAACAAGACTTATAAGCAGTGGATGTAATGAAGGTTTCTCCCAACGGAGTTTCAACCGATAATGTCAAAGTCCAATTTCTCCGGAGTCAAATTTAAACGTTGAGCGCTAGTAGGTGAAATAAAAGAATGGGTAGAACCGGTATCAAATTAGGTATATACTTCGCTAGAGTTTATGATAAGCTTACCCGTGATGACCTCGTTCAGGTTTCTTGCTTTCTAGGAGGTCACGACAAATGCTCTCCCTTGCACTACCGGCTTTAACTTTTCTGGGACGGCCTTTGGTGCCTCCATCCCAGCTGGACTTGTCTTCGGTAAATGATAAAATTCGGTTAGGTGACCTTCTCTTCCATAATTGTAACATGCTTTGAATCGCATCACGCATTTGGTGATATGTCCTCCCTCGCATTTGTAACATCTGACCGTGGTCGTTCTCCTTCCTTAACAACAGGTGATGGTGTTGACGTCTTTCCATCATTGTTAATTCTCCTCTTCTTGAAATGTCCACTCTTATTGTCATGGCCATGATTACCACCGAAGTGATTACCATTTCTGGCATGCTGATTACCTCCACGCATGTTATCACCGCTTCGATGACTGCTACCACTGGTATTATCGACTTGTCGGCTGCTCTCTCTTGGTTGGGTTGACTCATTATCGCGTTCCAATAACTGAGCCCTATTCACAACATCTGAATACAAGAAAAGTTTGTGAGAGATAAGGTATTAACGTATCTCAGGTTTCAAACCTCTTAGAAACATCTGCGTCATTTTCTCCTCGTTATCAACCAAGTGGGATGCTAATCGAGACAACTCGGCAAAGTTAGCTTCGTACTGCGCCATGGTCATATTGTTTTGCTCAAGCTTGATGAACTCTACCTCCTTGATGTTACGAATAATTTTGGGAAAGTACTTGTCGTTGAACAGTTCTTGGAACTTCTCCCAAGACATCTTCAGTGCGGCAGGTTGAGTACGCTTTATAGATTCCCATCAGTAATCTGTCTTTGCTCGCAACATGAAGGTGGCAAAGGGAACCTTTTGCTCCTCGGAGCATCCCAAGACATCAAATATCTTGTTGATCTACTTTATTCACGTATCCCCCTTAAGTGGTTTGGCTCTCTAAAGAACTCCAATGGTCCCAGCTCCTTGAACTGCTTAGCGGTGACCATCCGAGAGTTTTCAGTGTTTCCACCTGCATTTTGGATAGGAGCCGCCCTCGCCTGATGTTGTATGAATTGCATAAAGTCTCTGAACATCCCATCGTTCATAATTTCATTGGTGTTATTATTTTCCTGAGAATTATTGTCTTCCTGTTGCACATTATCCTGGGTATTAATCTGTGGTGACTCCACGATCTCATGTGCTTCATTGCTTATCTCAACATTTTCGGATACCATTTTCAAATACTACCACAAAATAAAGGTTAATTGACATGTCACAAATTATCCATATACTCTGACCAACCAATTAAATACCAAATAAACTTAGGTAGGTCATACTAGCGAAGGAATTCCCCGTCTCTCCCCTCCTAGTTCTTGTCTCACATCTCAGCCAGGGATCATATACCTAAGCTCTGATAACAACTGTGATGCCCCCAAAACAGGTATACATCACCCATCTTGGGTCGCCAAATACATGGTACATAAATCAAATACAAACTTAATTATACAACTATCGGGTAATATAAGACAAAATATAGCTGAGAGTTTAAACAAGAATATTGCCTTCTAGACAATATCCACTCCCAATGGAGTCCTAATTACAATTATTATCACACTATTTCACAGAATAGTGAGGACTACTAATGCACCATCTAGGACCATCACTCTGTTCCCGACTAGTCCAGACATTACGTTCTCATTTCTGAAGAGAACAATGAAAGAAAAGGTGAGCTCAACTAGCCCGAGAAGAAATATTATGACTAAGGTAATGCGAATAAATTATCCTTAGCCTTCAACGAATATAACAACCGATAGAATATAATAGACAACAAGTTTTAGATCAAAAAGCTGCGGTGAAAATAAGCAATCCATTAGAAGAGTCGAGTAGAGTATAAAATATATCATCTTACATGATTTAAAAAAATTCATCAACTTTATATCGAGACTCGACAATAAATAAAATCAATTCATCCTACACACCACGGCAAAGGATATTCATGTAATCATCAATGGTCATGACTATCTTAGAACAATCCTGGTCATAATTATACCAAAGAATCGTCCCACCAATGAACTACAGGCCAAAGAGGACTTTTACCACATCCTTCGTCACATTACGGTCATGATTATACTGAATAATCCATGGTTATAATCATACCAAGTCCATCTATGCACGTAAGCCAAAGATGACTTTCATAACAATATAAGCATGAGGATGATGACAATGACATAACAATTCAATAAAACAAGTTCAAGGATAAATTTTAAAGAATTATAATTTAATTTATCCAGGAATCAACAACGTCCAATTTGTCAACATGATACTGCTTTATGGAGTAAAATTTAAGAATGCTCAGAAGAATATTTTCATGAAAGGATACTGGATGAAGCGCAAATATCAAGAATATTCCACTAATTTCATGGAGTATAGAAGCCAAAACTTTAACCAACTGAGTATAATAGAATATATGAAACTGCAAATGTATTTTTTGCCCGCTATGCGGTAATCCACGTAGACAAATCATTTCCATAATTTAATAAGGAATGAATATGAAGGATCATTCACCATGCATGTAGTAATTCACATAGACAGGTTATTCCAACAGAATAATAGAGAATGGAATAACAAAATAATTCACCGGTATCTGATGTCAGCGTATCTGAGTTATTCAAAAGAATAATAAATAATGGAACCGAGTCGTGCGTATGTCCATACAGAGCGGATATTAAACGAGAATAATAAATAATGGAACCGGTCATGCGTAATCCCTTAGCAGACGAGGATATTCTAGCGAGAATAATAAATAATGGAACAGTCATGCATAAACACATGAGACGAGGATATTAAAGCGAGAATAATAAATAATGGAACCAGGTCATGCGTAAATGCACATACAGGATATTCCAACAGAATATTAAAGAATGGAATAATTGAAGAATTTCACCATGTATGCAGTACTTCACATAGACAGGTTATTCCAACATAATAATAAGGAATGGAATAACAGAAGAATTTCACCATATATGCGGTACTTCGCATAAACAGGTTATTCCAACATAATAATAAGGAATGGAATAACAGAAGAATTTCACCATGTATGCGGTACTTCGCATAAACAGGTTATTCCAACATAATAATAAGGAATAGAATAACAATAGCTCTCTTCATGAATACGAAAGAAGTAAAACCCCTTACCTTAGTAAAACTGAATACTGAAGTAGTGAAGTAGCAGAATACTTTTCTTCTTTCTCTCTATAGTTTCTCTCTCTAGAGTTTCAGTGAATTCGTAAGAAATAATGAAGGAGTGAGATTCTATTTATAGAAGAACTGAAAGTGGCTCTTGGTCTTAACGAAGGGTCAAAATGACTCTTGGTAATATTGAAGAGACAACTACTATTTGCGAAGGGGCAAATAGCTCATGGAACACCGAAGAGACAAATAACTCTTGGAAAATTGAAGAGGCAAATAACTCTTGAAAAACTGAAGAGGCAAATAACTCTAGGAAAACCGAAGGGAGGAGTTACTATTTGCGAAAGTGACTCTAAGATGATGACATAGGGTCCCACTTACAAAATGACATATATTACCCGATTGGTCAATATAACCTCCAGACATCAATTATTATCGAAATAATGTCGATTTCTACAAACACTGATAATTCCCACACAATGGAACTATTAATTTCATCTTTAATCAACACGAACTTATTCATCATTAATATTATAATTCACAATATTTAACAACCGAAGTCGTTCCCGGGAAGAGGGACCTTAGGTAAGGATTTCTCCTCATTTGGCCATGATTACCTAACCTCTCCTTGATGAACTTCTAGACATTGTCAATATTACAATTTAATAATATTAATAACTTTTTCATCTTAATTATTGATTTAATAATATATCATATTATCTGAGATGATCTTTGTGACAAAAATGAATCAATAATATAAGAGATATGATCTTCGCAATCATTTGTAGCAATAATGATGAGTATAAGCTGAATGACTTCTCGCGTAAGCATCGATAATCAATATCGTGTGCTACTATGCAACCACGCATATTCTTGTACTTTTACTCTTTGGGAAGTTCAGCGGTTTTAACGGTAACACCTCATAGTTATTTTTATAAAAAGATAATTTTGTCGTTTTTTAACTATGACAATACTTCTGTTGTGGGGTCCACCAATGATTGTGTCGTCGTCCCTGTTAAAACGAATATTCCCCGACCAATTGAATATTATATAACCACTTGCTTACTTTGCAAAATTTGTAAATATTACCCACAACTATAACATTATATCAAATCCACACCATAATATTCAAAAATATATTTCGAGAAAATTATTCTTTATTCATAAAAGTTGGGGTCTTACAAATGATAATTTGTTGTATATTATCTTAGTCATAATATTCTTTACTGGGCAAGTTTAGCTAACATTTTTCCTTTTTGTTCCATTTTTCTTCTCAGATTATGAGAATTTAGCTGGAACTAGCTGGGGTATAGAGTGATGATTCAAGATAGTTGTTTTAGTAGTCCTCACTATTTTGTAAAATAGTGTATCAATAAATATTATGAGGACTTATTTGAGTGTGGATATTGTCTAGAAGACAATATTTGTACGTAAACTCACAGTATGTATTGTCGTATTTTGCACGACAATTGTAATAATGAAGTTGTAGTTCTTTTTATGTACCATGTATTTGGCGACTCAGAATGGGTGTTGTATACCTATTTTGGGGGTGTCACATCAGATGCTAAAAAGAGATGGAAAATTATGTCCTAGGATTCTAACTAAAGTGAATAGGTCTATTGAATTGACAAGGTACTGTGATCACCACTGGGATAGGGGGCATACGTACGAGGTGAGTGACAGGTATAGTAAATATGTGGTAGACATAGTGAAACATACTTGTTCTTGTGGGGTGTGGTAATTATCTGGAGTACCTTGCCATCATGATGCTATTGGAATACTTCATCAAGAGAGGCCTGTTGAGGATGTTGTGGACCCTTTTTACTACATTGAGACCTATCTCAAGTCATATAACCACCTGTTAAAGCCCATGAGTGGTAGCAATGGTTGGCTTACCATGGACTTACCAATCTTATTGCCTCCATTGAGTAAAAGATTGGCTGGAAGGCCAAAGAGATGTAAAAAGAAATATCCAATTGAAGAACCAAAGCAGACTGTTAAAGTTTCAAGGAAAGGGACTTCAATGATGTGTTCCAAATGCAAGAAATATGGACATAATAAATCTAGTTATAGGAACACACCTGCCCAAGCACAACTTGGTACAATTATGAAATTTACATACTAACATATACTCAAATAATAGGTGAAAAGAAAACAAGGTGGTACAATTAGAAATGGGGCCTGAATGGGGACAATTTGGGGCTGTGGAGAGATCAACCCATGGTGGTGGAACACAATCTGCAAGTAGCACTGCAGATGGGGGACAGTGAAGGCACTGCAGTTGGGATATATTTTAGTTTAGTATATTTTTAGGGTTGTTTTAGAATTGTTTTGTCATGGTTGTAACCTTTTGATTAATACTGTCGCTTTAGTATATTTTTGGGCCTGATTTAGAATACTTTTGTCATGGTTGTAACTTTGGATATTTAAGAATACTTTGGATATCTAGAAATTTAATATGGTTGCAATTGATGCCTTATAATGTATTGTGTTTGATTAGTTTGATATACAATGATACAGGGCAATTTTGTTTTGGTTTGGTATGTAATGGTATTGGCAGTTTATATGCAATTGTTTGGTTTAGTAAGCAATGGTCTGGTATGCAATGATACATGTCAGTTTATATGCAATGGTTTGGTTTGTTATGCAATGTTTTACAAATTGTGGTTGGATGCAGTTTGGAACAAGCATTTTTTTAACTGCATGTGTAGGGCAGTTCAGGGCATGCATTCACAATACAGTACATTATCTGCATTAACAGGGCATGCATTCACAATACATTACAGGGCATGCATTCACAATACATTATAATCCCTCTGTTCCCCATTTCTATGCCTCATCTATTGAGCATTTTCCCATTGTTCTTCCTCATTGCTTACATTATTATCAAATAATTGATCAACAAAAGGCATCTTAAATGAGGAGGGACTTCCTCCTTTTCTGAATCATCTTTAAAAATACAAACAAAAAGGATCAGACATGCATTTTGTTCAAGAGGTAAGCTATATCAACCAAGCAATACATTTCACAATACACAATACATTGCATTAATATGGCATACATTTCACAATACACAATACATAAGATATATAAGGCATGCAGTCTTTTCATTTTCATTTACTCAACATATATTACAAAACTTGAGATATAAAGCATTGAATTTCATCAAAATACACAATAAATAATAATAACTTCATATTGCATGGCTTAGAATACTTACAAAGTCATAAAATGAAAACATAACTTCATTACATAGGTTTGAATTCTTAAAATTCCATGAATACATACTTAATACAACACATATCACCATCAATGACAATATCACAGACAGTTATAATTTCTTATTTGTCTCTCCCAGTTTGCAATATCCAACTCCAATTTTAAGGCCTCCCTTTTCAAATTCTTCAACTTCTCTTTCAGCTTTCTTGTTTTGTTCCTCAGAAAATCGATTCCATCTTTATTCATTGAAACAGAACCCATTTCACTGCAACCACTATCATGAACTTCATTTTGGGAACTTATGTTCAACCATTAAAAAAATCCACAATAATTATTAGCATCCTATAAAAGAAAAAAGCACCCAACCAATTTCAATCCAAAATACATTACAATAATATACAAATTTATACCTGAAATGTACTTACTGGGTAAAAACGACATCCATATAACATTCGTCCCATTGATTTGTTCATTGTGGAGACACAAATTGATGCAGATAGACCACAGAAATATTCTACCCTCTTTAGAGTAACCGATGAGGATCTACTATATGAAGATGCCATTAACAACCTTTTAGGTGTTCAAATGGTTTGAGAAAATGAAAACCCCTAATTTTCCCCTTTGATTTTGGCAGAATCAATCTCCTTATCTGACATAGACTGAGTTGGAACCCTAGTTTGCAGTATTAAATGAATGAAGAAATCAGTGAGCCGAAGAGGAGTATAACCAAAAAATAATACATACCTTATAAATAGAACCTTCTTCCTTTTGATTTTTAGTTCTTGTGGAGATTCTGTGACGCCCCCAAAATAGGTATACATCACCCATCATGGGTCGCCAGATACGTGGTACTGAATACAAATACAAACTAATTATACAGCAGTCGTGTAAAATACGACAAAACATATTCTAAGAGTTTTAATAAGAATATTGTCATCTAAACAATATCCACACTCAATGGAGTCCTCATTATATTTATTATCACACTATTTCACAGAATAGTGAGGACTACTAATGCACCATCTAGGACCATCACTCTGTTCCCCGACTAGTTTCAGCTACGTTCTCATTTCCTGAAGAGAACAGTGAAAGAAAGGATGAGCTTAACTAGCCCAGTAAGAAATATTATGACTAAAATAATGCAGAATAAATTATCCTTAGCCTTCAACAGTATAACAACTGATAGAATATAATAGACAACAAGTTTTAGATCAACAACTGCAGCGGAATAAGCAATCCATTAGAAAAGTCAAGTAGAACATAAAATCTACTATCTTCTATGATTTAAAAAGTTTATCATCAATTTTATCGCTGAGACTCAGCTTAATAAATAATCTACATCATCGAATCATCCCTGCACTACAAGCCAAGGATATTCTTTAGTATCACGACCTAGAATTTTCCATGCACTATGGGCCAAGGATAATCGTGTTTTCATTAACGGTCATGATCATACTATAAAATAATTCATCTTTGGACCCTTGACCGAAGAGAACCCATGCACATGATCATACCAAAAACTGTCCATCATTGTACTACGGGCCAATGAGGATTTTTACCACATCATTTGTAACATTACGGTCATGATTATACCGAATAATCCCTGGTCATAATCATACCAAGTCCATCTATGCACTACAAGTCATAGATGACTTTTAACATAATATAAGCATGAAGATGATGACAATGACATAATAATTCAATAAAACAAGTTCAAGGATAAATTTTAAAGATTTATAATTTAATTTATCCAGAATTCAATAACGTTCAAATTGTCAACATGATACTGCTTTGTGGAGTAAAATTCAAGAATAATATTGTACCCAAAAATAATTTGGACCGAAAAGAAGTATATTTTTTTTGGGTGAATAGTACTTCGGGAATAGTACCCCGTGAATAGTACCCCGACACGAAAAGTGTCCCAAATACCCGAGTGAATAATACTAGAGTGAATAGTAATTGGGTGAATAGTAACCCGTGAATAGTACTCTTGTAAGACCCCAACTTATTATAAATAAAATTGAATTTTTCTTTATTCATTATTCTAAATTAATAAGGGTTAATTTGATATAATGCTTTGGTTATGGGTGAAATGTGCAATTTTTGTAAAATAAGCAAGTGGTTATAAAATATTCATTATTATTATTAGGGAATATTAACGGCAGTCGTGGAATATTCTTTTTGTCGGGAATATCAAATGCTGACAGTAGCGATAATTTGTGGGCCCATGCTTGAGAATAAGCTGTCGGATGAGGGAAAGCGACAAGTATGTGTTTTTATAAATAACGACGTAATTATTACGAATTAACCTTTGTTGGGTTACTGGTGGTGAAAATCTGATAATATCGTGGTTGCCGCGTAGCACGCTGTATTGCACATTATTGTTGAATTATTGATCCTTACGTGAAGGCACTACTCAATAATTATTACGATGAATTAGTGTTCAATATTATATTGATTCAATAATTCTTTGCGTTGATATTTTGTATCCTTTGTTGTTTGATAATTGTCATTACACAAAGTATTTTCCATTATCAAATCAATAATTCATATTATTTGAATAATATTATCGAGATAACATTATTGGCAATGTCTAGAAAGTTACATCTAAGGAGAGGTTTGGTCACCTAATTGCTTGAGTAAGGAGAAATCCTTATTGGAAAGCCCCTCTTTCTGAGGAGCGGCACGGTTATCGATCTTGTGATTACGTAATATTATTTTAAAATAATTAATTATTAATTATTATGATAAAGAAAATATTTATTTTATATGGATATAGATGGGAAAATTTTTTAATGTGACAATTGTTGAAAATTAATATTTTATCTTTTTTTGATAAAATAATTCATTTAAATATATTATTTTAATAATATATTAACGATGATATTTTTACAATGAATTTGGGATATATGAGTATATGATGAGGTAGAGTATTTTGTGGCATTAAATGTTTAACACATGTTTTGTGTGTCGGTGGACACAATTCTTGATAGAAAATTTATTATAGTATAAAATCTTGGTTTGTGGATTTTGGTCAATTTACATTTAGAATTTGGAAAATCTTTCTTACGCAAAGTTGTAGAGAATGGAATTTCCCATGAAAAGTCATGAGTTTGAATTTTTCGATAACCGAGCTATTTTCTACGAATTATTGAAGTTTCGGAAAATAAAATAATTTTTATTAAATTTATGGGGGACCCACTTTTTGGTTGGTGTTGATTATGCATGAAATTTCTTTGGAGTTTTTTGTTCAAGGTTGGCTTGCTTGGTTGGTAGAGGCGTAAGAATTGAAAAGAATAAGAAAATAATATATTTTATTATTTTAGTCTCCTTTGGCGTCTAACATTTTCCTATAAATAGAGGCTAAGTTAGAATTGAAAATCACACTAGAAACAAAGTTTTTCTCTTCTCTCTCTATATTATCGGCGTATTTTTGTGAGTATACTTTGAGTGTTCTTTATCTGATTGTGAGTTTCATCGACCTTATCTATCCGAAATTCGATGTAAATACGGTTATTTTGAGGTAAGGGATGTTGTTTCTTCTTAAATGATATTATCTTCTTCAATATCATTATCTTAGAAATATTGTTACGAACTTTTATCAATTTGGAACTTTTTCATGTAGAGATTCTTATTCATGAGTTCTTATTCATGAGTTCTTATTCACGAGTTACTATTCATTTAGTCTTATTCACTGAAGCGTGAAGATGTTTTTATGAAATTTCTATCTTTTTGTGTCGGGGTTCTTATTCACGTATCGGCCTTTATTCACAAATCTGGTACTTATTCACCGAAAAATGAAATTTTCTTTTTCTTCCGGATGTCTTTTATGGTTACTATCTTTGATTGTATCCGTGTTTTGATCGTTATTTTTGAGTTCGCTTCAAAATCGTTTATTATGAAGTATTATCGATCTTGGATAAAGCTGTTAAGCGAATACCTAATATTTGTCCTTCTATCTCTTTGGATTCGTTCTTAAAATGTTTTTCATCATCCTCGGTCCTTAATGGTGATACTTGATGAATATCTTTGGCACGTAGTGCAAAGATGAATGATTAAAGCGATGAATCTCTTTGGCGTGTAGTGCGAAGATGAGCAGTGTTGAGACAAACATGACCAATTGGTGATACAAATGAATATCTTTGGCTGTAGTGCAAAGATGATTAAAGATGTATATTGATTGTTATTACTGAGGATGAAATATTGATGATGGACTTTTAAATCTTAGAAGACATGTAGAATTCATTCTTTACGTGACTCTTCTAATGGATTCTTTGTTTCCATTTGCATTTGTTGATCTAAAACTTGTTGTCTATTGTATTCTATTAGATTTTTTTCCTGTTGAAGACTAACGATAATTTGTTGTATATTATCTTAGTCATAATATTCTTTCTTTGGGCTAGTTGAGCTCACCCTTTTCCTTGTTGTTCCATTTTTCTTCTCGGGAGGTGAGAACATAGCAGGATCGAGTCGGGGTATGGAGTGAAGGTTCTAGAGAGAGTTGTTTAGTAGTCCTCACCATTTTTATAAAATAATGTATCAATAAATGTGATGAGGATTTATTTGAGTATAGATATTATCTAGAAGATAATATTTGTATTCAAACTCACAGTTTTACTGTGTAATAATAAAGTTGTAGTAATTTCTGTACCATGTATTTGGCGACTCAGAATGGGTTGGGTGGAATGGACCTATTTTGGGGGCGTCACAACTCTGGCACAAAAAGTTCTCCGAATACCCGAATGAACAATACTAGAGTGAATAGTAACCGGGTGAATAGTAACCCGTAAATAGTAACTCATAAATAGTATTCCGTCATGAAAAGATCAATAATTATCAAGAATTATCAATAATTAAAGTTGGCTCTATGCGTATACTTGACATCATCGCACTCGTTCCTGCATATGATCTTCTACTTAACGCGTCAGCTACCACGTTCGCTTTTCTAGGATGGTATTGAATAGTGTGGTCGTAATCTTTCAACAACTCGAACCAACGTCGTTACCGCATGTTGAGTTCCTTTTGCGTGAAGAAATATTTGAGGCTTTTATGGTCTGAATATATCTCCACTTTCTCCCCATATAGATAGTGCCTCCAGATCTTTAGCGCGAAAACGACTGCTGGAAACTCTAGATCATGAGTAGGATAATTCCTCTCATACTCTTTAAGTTGTCGCGAGGCATAGGCTATGACTTTCCCTAGTTGCATGAGAACACATCCTAACCCTTTGCCTGAAGCATCGCTGTAGATAACAAATTCATCCGTACCAGATGGTATTATTAGAACAGGTGCCGAAATGAGTCTCCTCTTGAGCTCTTGGAAACTTTTCTCGCATTCCTCGCTCCATACAAATTTTATATCTTTTCGAGTCAGCTGAGTTAATGGAGTAGCAATTCGAGAAAATCCTTCCACGAATCTCCGATAATAACCAGCTAAGCCCAGAAAGCTACTTACTTCGGTCACCAACTTCGGTTGCTCCCAAATTTGTATTGCTTCAATCTTCGCTGGGTCCACAGATACTCCATGTTTTGACACCACGTGCCCAAGGAATGCTACTTCCTCAAGCCAGAACTCGCATTTCTTCAATTTGGCATATAGTTTGTTTTCACGAAGCCTTTGGAGTACCAGCTTCAAATAGTGCTCATGATCTTCATGACTTTTGGAATAGTTGAGGATGTCGTCAATAAAGACAACAACGAACTGATCCAAATATTCCTTGAATACTCGGTTCATCATATCCATGAAAGCCGCAGGAGCATTAGTCAATCCAAAGACATGACTAAGAATTCATAATGCCGTCATCAGAGTTAAAGGCGGTCTTTGGAATATCCTCGGTTCTAATCTTCAAATTTGATGATATCGTAAGCGAAGATCAATTTTGAAAAGAATTGTGCTCCTTGCAAGCTGGTCAAACAGGTCATCAATACGAGGTAGAGGATACCTATTCTTGATGGTGACATGGTTCAATTCTCGATAGTCAATACAAAGTCGCATACTACTACCGTCTTTCTTCTTTACGAATAAAAGCAGGGCACCCCAAGGAGAGGTACTGGGGCCGAATGAAACCGATGTCCAACAACTCACGTAGTTGGACTTTTAACTCTGAAGTTCTATAGGAGCCATTCGATATGGGGTTTTAGAAATGGGCTTGTACGAGTTCAAGATCAATAAAGAATTCAACTTCATGTTCGGGGTAGGCCGGAAGTTCTTGAGGAAATCGTCGGGGAAAGTCAATAACAACGGGAATATTATTCAAATTTGGCGTGTCTTTATTCAAATCCATAACATGGGCTAATAAAGCTTGACATCCGTTTTTCAATAAGCGAATAGCTTTATGATTAGATATAGCGATGATTGATTTTAATGGTTTAGTTGCTTGAATTGCATACAATAGGTTGGTTAGGAATATGAAAACTAACAACCTTACGAAAATAATCAATTTTGGCATGATGAGTAGTTAACCAATCAATCCCTAAAATCACATCAAAAGCAAGTATCTTTAAAGAGATAAGGTCAACGGTAAGGTGATGGTGCCAACTCGAATCAAACAAGATTTATAAGCAGTGGATGTGATAAAAGTTTCTCTAACGGAGTTTCCACAGAGAAGGTCAAAGTATAATTTCTCCGAGTCAAGTTTAAGCGTTGAGCACAAGCGGGAGATAAATGAATGGGTATGCACCGATATCAAGTAAGGTATAAACTTCGCAAGAATTTATAAATAGCTTACCCGTGATCACCTCGTTTGGGTTCCTCGCATTTTGACGATCACAACAAACTTCTTCGAGAACCGATTGACTTTGACTTTTCTAGGACAGTCTTTTGAGTCATCGTCCCCGCTGAACTAGGTTTTGCTACCGTACAATCTCGAGCGATATGTCCTTCCTTTCCACAATTATAGCATACCTTGAACTGTTGTGGGCAGTTTGGACTGATATGTCCCTCTTTCCCGCATTTATAGCATATAATCGGTGGTCGTTCTCCTCCCTTAGAACCCGATTCTTGGTAAAGACTTTGTCGTCTTCACATGGTCGTTGTTAAATCTCCTCTTTTTAAATTTCCTCGACTTCGCTTCTTACATTTTCATGACCATGATTACCACAGAGTGGTTACCATTTTGTCCGTCTTTTTCTTTCTCCGCCGATTATCGTTGTTTTGTTATTTATTGCTATCCCGGTATGATCCTAGTTGTGGTCCCTCGGTTGTTGGTACTTCGTTATCTCGCTCTAATTATTGAGCCACATTTACAACATCGAATAGAGAAAATTTATGAGAAATGAGATCTTGGCGTATGTCGGGTTTCAAACCTCTCGAAACATCCGCGTCGTATATGTTCCTCATTCTCCACCAAATGAGGTACAAACTGGATAACTCATAAACTTCGCCTCGTCTTTGGGACACCGTCATGTTGTTACTCGCTCGATCTAATAAACTCCACTTCCTTCATATGAGCGAACACTTTCGGAAAAGTATTTTTGTTGAAAATTTTACGAACGTTTCCCAAGACATCTTAAAGTCTGGCGGCGAAAGTTGGTCCATTTTCACAGACTCCCACCAGATGATCCGCTTTCGCCACGGAACATAAAGGTGGCAAATGGAACCTTCATTCCTCCGTGCATCCCAAGACATCGAATATATTGGTAATTTGCTTGACCCATGTTTCCACCATGATCGGATCGGCTTTCCTTCAATTACGGTGGTCCCAACTCTTTGAAGCTGCTTGGTAGTGATAAGCCACGCTTCTTTATCATTTCCACCAGTATTACATACACGAGTCTCCTCGTGCGGTTTTGCATGAGCGCAAAAGCTCCTAAACATCCCGTCGTTCATCATCCGCTTTCGATTGGTGTTGTTCACGGGAGGAACATTGCCGACTGTTGCACGTTTCTCCTCGTTGGTGAGTCAAAGGCGTCTCCACGGTCTCATTTCCCTTTGTTAATATTCTCGATCGACATTCTCAAATATCATCATAAAACAAGGGTTAATTAAGGAAATCAATATATCACATAATATTCCTATATCTTGACCAACAAACAAATAAGCTTAGGTAGGACACACTTAGCGAAGGATTTTTCGTCTCTCCCTCCTAGTTCTATTCCCGATCTCCGCGGAGATCATATCCTAAGCTCGATACCATTGTGGACGCCCCCAAAATAGGTATACATCACCCATTACGAGTTGTAAATACATGGTACGAAACAACTACAACTTTATTAATACAACCATAAAACTATGAGTTTAAATACAAATATTATCTTACAGACAATATCTATACCCAAATAAATCCCCATCATAATTATTGATAAATTATTTTATAAAAATGGTGAGGACTACTAAACAACTCTCTCTACAAGCTGTGGCGCCCCCAAAATAGGTCCATTCCACCCAACCCATTACGAAGTCGCCAAATACATGGTATGTAAATTACTACAACTTTATTATTACAACAAGAAACTGTGAGTTTGAATACAAATATTATCTTCTAGACAATATCTATACTCAAATAAATCCTCATCACATTTATTGATACATTATTTTACAAAATGGTGAGGACTACTAAACAACTCTCTAGAACCTTCACTCCATACCCCGGCTCGATCTGCTATATGTTCTGCACTCACGAGAAGAAAAATGGAACAACAAGGAAAAGGGTGAGCTCAACTAGCCCGATAAAGAATATTATGACTAAAATAATATACAACAAATTATCGTTAGTCTTCACGAGGGAAAAAATCTAATAGAATACAATAGACAACAAGTTTTAAATCAACAAATGCGCAATGAAAGCAACAATCCATTAGAAGAGTCACGTAGAGAATGAATTCTATTGTCTTCTAAGATTTAAAAGTCCATCATCAATATTTCATCCCTGTAACAACAATCAATATACATCTTTAATCATCTTTGCACTACAGGCCAAAGATATTCATTTATATCACCAGTTGGTCATGTTCATCTCAACACCTGTTCATCTTTGCACTACAGGCCAAAGAGATTCATCGATTTAATCATTCATCTTTGCACTACTGGGCCAAAGATATTCATCAAATATCACCATTAAGGACCGAGGATGATGAAAAACATTTTTAAGAACGAATCCGATTGAGATAGAAGGACAAATATTAGGGATTCATTTAACGGTTTATCCAAGATCGATAATACTTCATAATAAAGCGATTTTGAAGCGAACTCAAAAATAACGATCAAAACATGGATCTGATCAAAGATAGTAACCATAAAAGACATCTGGAAGAAAAAAGAAAATTTCATTTTTGAATTGAATAAGTCACCGTATTTGTGAATAGTCTTTGTATCGTGAATAGTAACCACGACACAAAAGATAGAAATTTCACAAAAAACATCTTCACGCCGTGAATAGTACTTTCGTGAATAGTAACTTCGTGAATAGTAACTCATAAATAGTAACTTTCGTGAATAGTAACTCATGAATAGTAATCAGAGCATGAAAAAGTTCTAAATTGATAAAAAGTTCGAACAATATTTTGGCATAATGATATTGAAGAAGATAATATCATTTAAGAAGAAACAACATCCCTTACCTCAAAAATACTGCAGTACTTACATTGAATTTCGGCAGATATAGTTGTGTGAAACTTCGCACATAGTATATAGCAACATTCAAAGTATACTCACAAGAATACGCTCGATAATATATAGAGAGAAAGAGAAAACTTTGTTTACGGTGTGATTTTCAATTCTAACTTAGCCTCTATTTATAGGAAAATGTTAGAGCATGAAAGAGACTAAAATAATAAAATATATTATTTTCTTATTATTTTTTAATTCTTACGTCTCTACCAACCAAGCAAGCCAACCTTGAACAAGAACTCCAATGACCCTCATGCATAATCAACACCAACCAAAAAGTGGGTCCCCCATAAATTTAATAAAATTATTTTATTTTTAAAACTTCAATAATTCGTGAAAATAGCTCGATTATCGGAAAATTGAAACTCGCGACTTTCCATGGGAAATTCCATTCTCTAAAACTTTGCGAGAAGAAAGTTTTTCCAAATTCAGCACAGAAATTGAAAGAAATCCACAAGCGGGAGATTTTATGATCTATAATAAATTTTCGGTCAAGAATTGTGTCCGCAACACACAAAATATGTGTTAAACATTTAATGCCACAAAATACTCTACCTCCTCATATACTCATATATCCCACATTCATTGTAAAAATATCATCGTTAATATATTATTAAAATAATATATTTAAATGAATTATTTTATCGAGAAAAAGATAAAATATTAATTTTCAACAATTGTCACATTAAAAAATTTTCTCCATCTATATCCATATAAAATAAATATTTTCTTTATCATAATAATCAATAATTAATTATTTTAAAAATAATATTACGTAAGAATCAAGATCACAACAATGGTAGTTCCCGAGGAAAGAGGGCTTTCGATAAGGATTTCTCCTTACTTGGTGGCTTGATTAGGTGACCAAACCTCTCCTTGAAGCGAGAACTTTCTAGACATTGCCAATAATGTTATCTCGATAATATTATTCAAATAATATGAATTATTGATTTGATAATGGAAAATACTGTGTAATGACAATTATTGAAACAACAGTGATACAAAATATCAACGCAGCAATTATTGAATCAATATAATATTGAACACTAACTACTGTAACAATTATTGAGTAGTGCCTTCTTACGTAAGGATCAATAATTCAACAATAATGTGCAATACCGTGTGCTACTGTGCAACCACGCATATTACTGTATTTTCACCACCAGGTAACCCAACAGTGTTAACGGTAACAATTACGTCGTTATTTATAAAAACACATACTTGTCGTTTTCCTCATCCAAATGATTTATTACATTATGGGGCCCACAAATTATCTTTACTGGCGAGTAAATGCGGATATTCCCAAACAAAAAGAATATTCCACGACCAAGCGAATATTCCCCGACAATAATGAATATTTTATAACCACTTGCTTATTTTACAAAAATTGCACATTTCACCCATAACCAAAGCATTATATCAAATTAACCCTTATTAATTTAGAATAATGAATAAAGAAAAATTCAATTTTATTTATAATAAGTTGGGGTCTTACAACCTCCCCTCCTTATAAAATTTCGTCCTCGAAATTGACGTGCGTACCTGGTGTATCGAAAAGATGAAGATACCTCGCTTACATTTCCGTTTCCAACTCCCAGGTCATTTCCTCAATAGCATGGTTTCTCCACAAAACTTTAACTTGTGGTATGACCTTCTTACGTAGCACATGCTTCTTCCTATCCAAAATCTTGTGGTACCTCCTCGTATGTTAAGTCTTGACTATTTCGTGCGGTTCTAACTCAATAATGTGGTTCGGTCGTCCACATATTTTTACGTAACATCGATACATGAAAAAGCGTTATACACGCAGCGTCATACTTGGCGTGAAAGCGAGTCTATAGGCCACAGTTCCTATTCGATCGAGAATTTCAAATGGATTAATAAATCGAAGGTTTGAGCTTTCCTCACCTCACCGATTCTCGCTTTTTAAATAACAACTTATTGCACCTCCTTCTTCAAATTCATCAGCTCCGGTGTGTATCTTGAACAACTTTAACTTTATCGATTAAAGTCGATTATACTCGTATATCATCACGTGGGTACCTAGAGTTTTCATCTCCATCTCTATTATTTGTAAATTATACGAAATTAGTCTTTGACAATATCGTACTCTCGCTTGTATACGAACTTTCTACTCAACACGTCGGCTACCACGTTCGCTTTTCAAGGATGGCATGGTCGAACATGTGTTGAAATGAGTCTCCTCTTGAGTTCTTCGAAGCTCTTCCCACATTCCTTGCTCCATTTAAATTTTGTATCTCTCTAGGTAAATTTGCATTAATGGAATAGCGATTCGAGAATATCCTTCAACGAATCTCAGATAATAACCAACTAAGCCTAGAAAGCTACATATTTTGATTCTCGACTTAGGTTGCTCTCAATGTGACTCATATCCCAATCTTGGATAAGACGTCACAATGACACCTATCGGTTTACTACTGCTTACGAATATGGCGGCGTCCCCTGGAGATGAGAGTCCGGGCCTGTGCATTCCATAAAGGAAGTCATAAGATAGAGGCTCGGGTATCAACTTCTATAGTTGGGTTTTAACTCCTGAAATTCAATAGGAGCCATTCGATATGAGATTTTAGAAATGGGTTTTGTACCGGGTTCAAAGTCGATACAAAATTCAATATCACACTTTGGGAGTAAGCCAAGAAATTCTTCAGGAAATACGTCAGGAAAAATCAATAACAACAGGAATATTATTCAAATCTGACGTGTCTTTATTCAAATCCATAACATGGACTAAGAAAACTTGACATCCGTAATAAAAGAATGACTTCATGGCTTGATATGAAAATGTTTTACTACAATGGTTTGATTGCTTGAATTCGAATAACAGGTTGCTTAGGAATATGAAAACTAACAACCTTACAAAAGCAATCAATTTGGCATGATGAGTAGTTAACCAATCAATCTCTAAAATCACATCAAAAGCAAGTATCTTTAAAGAGATAAGATCAACAGGTAATGTGATAGTGCCAACTTGAATCAAGCAAGATTTCTAAATAACGGATGTAATGAAAGTTTCTCTATGAAGTCTCCAATAATAGGTCAAAGTCTAATTTCTCCGTAGTCAAGTTCAAGCGCGTTGCGCAAAGAAAAAGAGATAAAAGAATGGGTAGAGAACCGGTATTTCTAGTAAGGTATAAACTTACGCAAGAATTATAATTAACTAACCCGTGCTAAACTCGTTCGGGTTCTCGCATTTTAATAGGCCACGACAAACACTCTTCCGAGAACCGCCGATTTCGACTTATCCGGACATGACCCCTTGGAATCACCACTTCCGCTAAACTTGGTTTCGCTATAGTACAATCTCGAGCGATGTGGCCTTCTTTTCCACAGTTGTAACATACCTTGGATTGTTGTGGACAGTTTGGGCTGATATGTCCCTCCTTCCCGCATTTGTAACATCTAAGCTGGCGGTCGTTCTCCTCCCTAGCATTTGTTGTTGGTATTTGGTCTGTTGCTTTGTTGATGTCTTCCGTCATTGTTGAATCTTCTCTTTCTAAAATTTCCACTTGAGTCACCTTTCCTATTATCATGTCCATGATTACCACCTGAGTGGTTACCGCCTTTGTCCATATTCTTTCCTCCTCATTTGGTTATCATCGTTCGATGACTACCACGGTTTTGGTCCCTCGGTTGAGTATACTCACTATCTCGCTCTAATAATGAGCCCACATTGACAACATCCGAATACGAGAGAAAACTTATGAGAGATAAGGTATTGGCGAATCTCGGGTTTTAGACCTCTCGAAACATCTGGCGTCATTCGTTCCTCATTCTCCACCAAATGAGGTGCAAACACGGATAACTCTGCGAACTTTGCCTCGCTTTGAGACACCGTCATGTTGTTCATTCGAGTCTAATAATGTCTACCTCTCCTTCATATAGCGAATACTTTTACGGAAAGTACTTGTCATTGAGCGATTCTGAAATCTTTCCCAAGACATGTTAAGTGCATCTGGTCAGTACGCTACTGATTCCCACCGATGTCTGCTTCACCACGAAACATAAAGGTGGCGAATGGAACCTTACGTTCCTCTCCGCACCCCAAGACATCGAATATCTTGGTAATTTGCTTGACCCACGTTTACGCCTTGATCGGATCCGGCTTTCCATGGAAATCTGGTGGTCCCAACTCCTTGAAGCGCTTGGTCGTGATGAATCAGCGTGTTGCCATCATTTTCACCGTATTTTGTACACGAGTCTCCTAAATCGATTTTGCATGAAGCGCAAAAAGCTCCTAAACATTCCATCGTTCATCGTTTGCTCGGTAGTGTTGTTCTGGGAGGAATATTGCCTTCTGTTGCACGTTCTGGTTTTGCGACTAAAGGTTGTTCCACAGTCTCATAAAATCCATTGTAACGCGTTCTCGTGACCATTCTTAAACATCGCCATAAAACAAGGGTTAATTAAACAAATTAACATATCACATAATATCTATATTATGACCGATCAACAAATAAGCTTAGGTAGGACACACTAGCGAAGGATTTACTCGTCTCTCCCTCCTAGTTCTATTCCCCGATCTCCGCCGGAGATCATATCCCTAAGCTCGATACCAATTGTGGCGCCCCAAAATAGGTCCATTCCACCCAACCCATTCTCGAGTCGCCAAATACATGGTACGAAATTACTACAACTTTATTATTACAACAAGAAAGCTGTGAGTTTGAATACAAATATTATCTTCTGAACAATATCTATACTCAAATAAATCCTCATCACATTTATTGATACATTATTTTACAAAATGGTGAGGACTACTAAACAACTCTCTCTAGAACCTTCACTCCATACCCAGGCTCGATCCTGCTATGTTCTCACCTCACGAGAAGAAAAATGGAACAACAAGGAAAAGGGTGAGCTCAACTAGCCCGATAGAAGAATATTATGACTAAGATAATATACAACAAATTATCGTTAGTCTTCAACAGGGAAAAAAAATCTAATAGAATATAATGACAACAAGTTTTAGATCAACAAATGCAGTGGAAACAACAATCCATTAGAAGAGTCACGTAGAGAATGAATTCTACTGTCTTCTAAGATTTAAAAGTCCATCATCAATATTTCATCCCTGTAACAACAATCAATATACATCTTTAATCATCTTTGCACTACAGGCCAAAGATATTCATTTGTATCACCAGTTGGTCATGTTCATCTCAACACCTGTTCATCTTTGCAGACACGGGTCAAAGAGATTCATCGATTTAATCATTCATCTTTGCACTACGGGGCCAAAGATATTCATCAAGTATCACCATTAAGGACTGAGGATGATGAAAATATTTTTAAGAACGAATCCAGTGAGATAGAAGGACAAATATTAGGGATTCATTTAACAGGTTTATCCAAGATCGATAATACTTCATAATAAACGATTTTGAAGCGAACTCAAAAATAACGATCAAAACATGGATACAATCAAAGATAGTAACCATAAAAGACATCTGGAAGAAAAAGAGAAAATTTTATTTTTCTATTGAATAATCTGCATCAGTATTTGTGAATAGTCGTGAATACGTGAATATCGTGAATAGTAACCCGACACAAAAGATATAAATTTCACAAAAAACATCTTCACGCTTCGTGAATAGTACTCGTGAATAAGAACTCTCGTGAATAGTAACTCATGAATAGTAACTCGTGAATAAGTAACTCATGAATAGTAACTCAGAGCATGAAAAAGTTCCAAATTGATAAAAAGTTCAGAACAATATTTTCAAGATAATGATATTGAAGAAGATAATATCATTTAAGAAGAAACAACATCTCTTACCTCAAAAAACCGTACTTCGATTTGAATTTCAGATATAGTCGATGTGAAACTACTGACAGAGTATAGCAACACTCAAAGTATACTCACAAGAATAATTTCGATAATATAGAGAGAAAGAGAGAAAACTTTGTTTACGGTGTGATTTTCAATTCTAACTTAGCCTCTATTTATAGGAAAATGTTAGACGCTAAAGGTGACTAAAATAATAAAATATATTATTTTTTTTTATTCTTTTCAATTCTTACGCCTCTACCAACCAAGCAAGCCAACCTTGAACAAAAACTCCAAAGTGACCCTCATGCATAATCAACACCAACCAAAAAGTGGGTCCCCCCATAAATTTAATAAAAATTATTTTATTTTCCGAAACATCAATAATTCGTAGAAAATTGGTCGGTTATCAGAAAATTCGAAACTCGCGGCTTTCCATGGGAAATTCCATTCTCTACAACTTTGCAGAAGAAAGGTTTTCCAAATTCCAAACAGAAATTGACCGAAATCCACAAACGGGCGATTTTATAGTCTATAATAAATTTTCGGTCAAGAATTGTGTCTAACGACACACAAAACATGTGTTAAACATTTAATGCCACAAAATACTCTACCTCCTCATATACTCATATATCCCACATTCATTGTAAAAATATCATCGTTAATATATTATTAAAATAATATATTTAAATGAATTATTTTATCAAAAAAAGATAAAATATTAATTTTCAACAATTGTCACATTAAAAAATTTTCTCCATCTATATCCATATAAAATAAATATTTTCTTTATCATAATAATCAATAATTAATTATTTTAAAAATAATATTACAGAATCACAAAGATCTTGTGACAACCGGTAGTTCGGGGAAAGAGGGGCTTTCAATAAGGATTTCTCCTTACTTGGGTATGATTAGGTGACCAAACCTCTCCTTAGATGAGAACTTTCTAGACATTGCCAATAATGTTATCTCGATAATATTATTCAAATAATATGAATTATTGATTTGATAATGGAAAATCTTGTGTAATGACAATTATTGAAACAACGGTGATACAAAATATCAACGCAAACAATTATTGAATTAATATAATATCAATAAGAATTCACTGTAACAATTATTGAGTAGTGCCTTCTTACGTAAGGATCAATAATTCAACAATACTGTGCAATACCGTGTGCTACTGTGCAACCACGCATATTACTGTATTTTCACCACCAGGTAACCCAACAGTGTTAACGGTAACAATTACGTCGTTATTTATAAAAACACATACTTGTCGTTTTCCTCATCCGACAGTTATTCTGTTATGGGGCCCACAAATGACTGCGCCGTCGTACGGATATTCCCGACAAAAAGAATATTCCACGACCAAGCGAATATTCCCCGACAATAATGAATATTTTATAACCACTTGCTTATTTTACAAAAATTGCACATTTCACCCATAACCAAAGCATTATATCAAATTAACCCTTATTAATTTAGAATAATGAATAAAGGAAAATTCAATTTTATTTATAATAAGTTGGGGTCTTACAAGAACCTTCATTCCATACCCCGACTAGTACTCGCTACATTCTCGCCTCCTGAGAAGAAAACTGGAACAAAAAGGAAAAGGGTGAGCTCAACTAGCCCAGTAAAGAATATTATGACTAAGATAATATACAACAAATTATCGTTAGTCTTCAACAGGAAAAAATCTGAGAGAATACATTAAACAACAAGTTTTAGATCAATATTCGCAATGAAAATATTAATTCATAGAAGAGTTACGTAGAGGATGAAATCTACTAATATCTATGAATTTAACAGTCCATCATCATTATTTTATCCCTATAACATCAATCAATATTCATCTTAAATCAAATATTCATCTTTGCACCACAGGCCAAAGATATTCATCGATCGGTCATGTTCATCTAAACACTGTTCATCTTTGCACCACGG
This sequence comes from Panax ginseng, assembly GCA_020205605.1. Lineage (NCBI taxonomy): Eukaryota > Viridiplantae > Streptophyta > Magnoliopsida > Apiales > Araliaceae > Panax > Panax ginseng. The sequence goes on from CM035149.1 coordinate 30,277,319, forward strand.
CCAAAGATATTCATCAAGAAATCATTCATCTTTTTGCACTATGTGCCAAAGATATTCAATAATATCATCATTTAAGACTGAGGATGATGAAAAATATTTTAAAGAAACGAATCCAGTGAAACAAAAGAACAAGTATTACGGATTCGTATTTCAGCTATTTCATGTCCAAAAATACCTCAAATAATCATAGTGGTGTAAAATTCAAGAATGATCAAAACATGGATACAATCAAAGCTAGTATCCACAATAGATATTTTGGACGAAAAGGAAAATTTTATTTTTTTGTGAATAGTGTTGTATTCATGAATAGTGTCGTATACATGAATAGTGTCGTATACGTGAATAGTAACTCCGACACCAAAAGTTCCAAATTTGATAAAAACTTCAGATCAATATTTCAGCATAAAAAAATAATATCCCTTACCTCACAAAGACTAAGTTTTCGATGAAAAACCGGATATAGGGCTAAAGGAACTTGCACCACCGTATAACAACCCTCAAGATACTCACAAGAATACGCTCAATATATCGAGAGAAATAGAGAGAAAACTTCAGTTTCTGGTGTGATTTTCAATTCTAACCTAAGCACCCTATTTATAGGAAAATGCTTAGAACACCAAAGTAGAAAATTGAATATAATATTAATATATATATTATAAATTCCTTAGTCCACCTTCTTAGATCTGAACTCGGCTGATTTTGCACATGTTAATGCAGCCCACCAAGTAAAAAAACGTTTTTCTTCAAATAAATAATGAAAACTTCCAAAAATCAATTATTTTAACTCCTAACTTCAATAATTCACAATAAATAGCCCTTTTATCAGAAAATTCGAATCTCGCGAGTTTTTATATTAAATTCAATTCTCTACTACTTTGCAGAAGGAAGTTTTTCCAAATTCCAAACAAAAATTGACCGAAATCCACAAGCAGGCGATTTTACAAATTTATAATCAAATTTGATTAATAATTGTGTCCATCAACACACGTAATATGTGTTAAATATTTAATGCCACAAAAATACTTTTCCTCCTCATATACTCATATATTCCACATTCATTGTAAAAATATCACCATTAATATATTATTAAAATAATATATTTAAATGAATTATTTTATCGAAAAAGATAAAATATTAATTTTCAACAATTATCACATTAAAAATTTTCTCCATCTATAACCTCATAAAATCAATATTTTTCTCATCATATAAATCAATAATTAATTATTCACAAATAATATTACGTAATCACATTATTGACAACCGTGCAGCTCCTCAGGAAAGAGGGGCTTTCAATAAGGATCTCTCATCTGGTGGCCGCAATTAGATGATCAAACATCTCCTTAGATGAACTTTCTAGACATTGCCAATAATGTTATCTAATAATATTATTAGGGTAATAAGAATTATTGTCTCGATAATAGAAAATATTGTGCGTTGACAATTATTAAAACAACGAAGAATACAAAATATCAACACAAAGAATTATTAAATCAATAAAATAAAATCTTTGAATAAGATAATCATCGTAACCATTATTGAGTAGTGCCTTCAATAATGGTGCAATATCGTATGCTTCATCGTGCAACAACGGCAGACATCGTGTTTTAACCAACGGGTATTCCAATAGTGTTAAGCGGTGAATAACTACGCCTGATTATTTTTAAACAACTTATATTTGTCATTTTCTTCATCCAATCGCTTTCAAGTTATGGGGCCCACACAAGGTTGCGCCATCGCATTTACGATATTATTCAAGCAGTAAGAATATTCCACGACCAAACGAATATTCCCTCGACAAAATAAATATTTTATAACCACACCTTATTTAAAATATTTGCTCATTTTACCCATAACTAACCACATTAATCAAATCAACCCTTACTAATTAAATAAATAGAGGAAAATAAATTTTATTTATTAATTATTTGGGGTCTTATACATGCGATAATCCACATAGATAAAAGTTATTCCAATGTAATAATAAAAATGGAATAATGAAGAATTTCACTCACGCATACCAGAATCCACGATATCTGAGTTAATCCAACAAAATAATAAAGAATGGAATAATGGAAGAATTTCACCACGCATACCAGAATCCGTGATATACAAAGTTATTCCAATGAATAATAAATAATGGAACCAGTCATGCGTAATCCGCATGCAGACAGGATATTTTAACGAGAATAATAAAGAATGGAACTGTGGTCATGCGTAATCCGCATGCATGTGATATTCCAACGTAATAATAAAGAATGGAATAACAACAGAATTCACTGCATACGATAGATCGACAGATAAGTTATTCCAAATGAATAATAAAGAATGGAACGAAGTCATGCGTAATCCGCAGACATAAGATATTCCAATGTAATAATAAAGAATGGAATAACAACAAATTCACTGTGCATGCGATAGTAATCAGATAGATAAAAGTTATTCCAACAGAATAATAAAGAATGGAATAATATAATAATTTCACCATGTATGCGCGATACTTGTATACGGAGTTATTCAACATAATAATAAAGAATGGAATAACAACCCTTATGAGTATTGAAAGAAAATAACTCTCTTCATGAATACAAAAGAATAATACCCCTTACCTTAGAAGAAAACTGGAATATTGAGGTAACAGACTTCTCTTCTCCTTTCTCTCTATAATTTCTCTCTATAATAATTACTCTATAGCTTTAGTGAATTGGTGAAAAATAATGAAGGAATGAGCTTCTATTTATAGAAAAAAATAGTTTCAATAATTGCACATTTTGGGACTCGAAATATTACAGTATAATACCTTCCTCTTTTTCTTCATTTTTAATTTAGTCCTGCAAGTATTATCAAACTTGCACCACCTCCCCTAATAGCAAATCATGTGAATCAATAGTTCTATACATGTGAAAATACGAATTGCAGTATAGTACCTCCATCTATACCTCCATTTTTAACTTAGTCATGCAAGTATTATCAATCTTGCACCAACTCCCCTAATAGTACCGGAATGCGAATCAATAGTACACACATGTGAACAAATAGTTATAATCATGTGAATTAATAACAATTAATTGCTCATTTATCCGATTAATTACCCGACTGGTCAGTATAACTTCCAGACATCAATTAATATCAAAATAAATGTCGATTTCCACTAACACTAATAATTGCAACACAATGGAACTATCAATTTCATCTTTAATCAACACGAACTTATTCATCATTAATATTATAACTCACAATATTTAACAACTAGGTCGTTCCCAGGAAAGAGGGGGCCTTCCGGTAAGGATTTCTCCTCACTAGCGCGCAATTACCTAACCTCTCCTTGACAGAACTTCTAGACATTGTCAATATTGCAATTTAATAATATTAATAACTTTGTCGTCTCAATTATTGATTTAATAAAATAACATATTATGCACATGATACTGTGACAATAATTGAATCAATAATATAAGAGATATGATGCAACAATTACTATAACAATAATTCAGTATAACTGAGTGACTTCTCACGTAAGCATCAATAATCAATACTGTGTGCCACTATGCAACCACGCGTATTATTGTATTTTTACTACCGAGTAGTCAAACGGTTTTAAACAGTAACACTTTCGCCAAGTTATTTTTTTATAAAAGATAATTACATGCGTTTTTCTTACTACGACAATACTTCCGCTAGGTCCATTAATGATTGTGCCGTGCATGACGGATATTCCCGACAAAAAGAATATTCCCCGACCAAACGAATATTATATAACAACTTGCTTACTTTGCAAAATTTATAAATATTATCCACAACTATAACATTATATCAAATCCACACCATAATATTCAAAAAAATATTTCGAGAAATTTAAATCTTTATTCATAAAATTTGGGGTCTCACAGATTCAAACTGATGCGGCAAAACCGTTGAAATTTTCCACCCTTTTTGCAGCAATCGATGAAGATCGACTAAGACAAGATGCCAGTAACGTTCCCCTGGGTGTTCGAATGCTTTGAGGAGATGAAATATAGTAATAACCCTAATTTTCCCCTGCTGATTTTGGGTGAATTAATCTCAAAATTGGGTGTGTTCATCTACAACCCTTGTTTGCAAAAACTCAAATGTGTGAGTTTATAATGACCTAAGAGAAGATGTGTTATTTTGCCGCGTAAACCAACTGTGCTCAGCCATGTCAGCTTTGTTAATTTTCCTTTTTTGTTCTAAAGCCACACAGAAAAAAAACTCAAATCAATTTAACAGAAGTTAGCCTGAGTTAACAGACTAGCCCAATTGTAAAATTTTAATTAATTTAATGGAATAATTTAAAAAATTAAAAATTCAGTAATAAAATAAGTAAAACTTGTTAACTATAATAACTAAATCCTTAATTTTGCCAATTTATAAGTTATATTTGAAATCTGTTAATTTTAGAGGGATAGAATTTTGAAGTTTATTTCAACTTTCAAAACTTCTAATTACAAAGGTAACCAAACATGCACATTAGTAGCATACGTTAGGTTTGTTGGATTATAATCGTTTGTGGTGATAATATTCCGTGTTTGCCTTCCAAACATACTTTATTATTTTGGTGCGTCACGTTTGAGTTACAAGTGAATTTTAAAGGCATTAAACATTTTAAGAGAATTGTTAAATTCATAATATTTTTTTATTATTTTTATAATAAAAGTGTCGTTATAGATGTATAGTGACGGTAAAAACAGTCGTTATAGAATCTACAGCGACACTTTTATTGTAGAAATAATATTTTCTATTGTAGATTTAACAATTTTCCATTTTAAACGTTGTGCAGCCAAACATATACTTAGATAGAATTTAGTTCGCATACTTGTTTGGTAATTACTCCCTCCGTCCCAGGATAAAAGTTTTGGTGGACTTTTCACGCATATTAAGAAGAGGAATGAAATGACAAAATTGCCCATAATAATATTTCATTAATCATTTCCAATGTAGGTGAAAGAGTGATTTTCTAACTTTTCAATTCAAAATATACTTATTAAATATGGAGAGAGAATTAGAATAAGAAAAGTATGAGATATTTAATGTTAAGGGTATAATAGAAAAAATTGTGTAAAAATTTGGTTATTAATAGAAAGTGAACATTTAACCTGGGACTACCCAAAATAGTAATAAGGACTTTTATCCTGGGATGAAGGGATAATTATTTTATTATATTACCTTCAAAATTAAGTTTGATTCAATAAATATTTAGTTGTATGTAGTTATTAAAGTAAATTTTAAATTAAAATATCAAATTTATTATTTTATTATTTATGATTTATTGCACTACCAACGTAATGAGCTAATGTATATATTCAATAATGAACATAACGAAAAACATTTAAATTGATGTAATTGTATTACGTCCGCAACAAGTTAATACACGTAATCGGTGAACAAAACAGGATAGAAAATTGATATTTTCATATGATTTTTTCATATTTACACATGTAAAATGTTATTATAGATGCATAGCGATATTAAAAATCGTCGCTAAAGAATTTATAATGACGATTTTCATGTGAAAATATTAAAAAGTCATGTGAAAATTTCAATTTCCAACAAGAAAATGTGTCAAATTAATGTAATAACGTATTGCATTACAAAATTATTACATTGATTTGATGGGAACCAAATAGTACCTTAATATATTTTTTCTTGAATATATATATATATATATATATATATATATATATATATATAAACACATTTAAACTTAAAATAGTAATAAATTATTCATTTAAAAACACACTTAAACTTAAAATAGTAGTAATAAATAAAGAGAAAATGTTATATAAAAAAATTATTATATACAATTTAAATATATACGTATATACACAGAATAGTAAATACAGAAGAAGTTGAAAAGCGTGAAAGAAAGGACATAGTTAATTTTGAACAGTCAATGATAAAGATTGTACATAGGGCTCGTCTGATTCCATGTTCAACGTATAAACACCCAACATTATTTTTAGTGCAAAAAATTTATTATGTTTGTGAATTAAAAATTTTATATTTAAAAAATACTTTTGTAAAATAAATAAAATTCACTAAGGGCGTTTAATCTCTTCAGATGAAACAAAAGTTGCACAAAAATATATTTTGTGCAGGCTAAAACTTTTCTGCACACTATTTGTATGTTTGGTTACTCCACGTTTGAAAATTCAAATACATTTAAATATTTTATTCGTCTAATAATAATTTATTTTAAGCATAATTTATTTTAAACATAATTTATTTAACTTTCAAATACAACGTTTGAAATTCAAATATAATACACCAAAATTGATGCGATATACTTGAACGTTCAAATACTACAAATAAACACTACTGTCACAAACGTTGACAGTAAAATTGATATGTTATTGTTAATTGAGAATGGTGGTATTTGATTACATCTTAACAGTTCACCTCTTAATGCATCTTAAGAGTTTATATATTTATATTAAAAAGTCCTTTAAATAATTTAGACTCATATTTGTATCTTAACTATTTAGATAACCTCTTAATGTCGTTAAGATGCATTAAGATACAATCAAAAAATATTACTCCAAATTAAGTGTTGTTTGATAAAATCGAATAATTAAGATCTGAATAATTAATATATCTTAATAAATAAGATAATATGAGTGAAATAGTATCTAAACTTAAAAAATTGTTTGGTAACTAAAAAGTATAAAATATCTTAATGACTTTTAAATTTAAAAATATCTCAAATTGACTTTACAAAACTCAATAATGATCTTAAAATTATAACCAATGAAATACAATACTTATAGAGACTATAAATTTAAAATGGCTAAAAGCACTTTTATCCCACTGTGGTTGTAGTGTTTTAAGCAGTTAGCCATTGTGTTTTAAAAATATTCAATTGACCCATTATGCTTTTTAAAAATGTACAATCAAGTCATTCCGTCCAATTTCTTGGACGGACGTTAAATAATTACACACGTGGCATTGAAAAAAAATCAAAAAATCATTATTTTCTGATGTGGCAAGCCAGTCAGCCAAATTCTTAATAAAAATCATTATTTTCTTTCTTTTTCTTTACCTAAGTATTTATAATATGTATAATATTAATAAAAATTAATATTATAATATTTATAATATGTATGTTTTATTTTAAAATAAAAATACTTTTACGTTTTAAAATACTTATAAAATTTTTAAAAATAAAAATATTTTTATGTTTTATTTTCTTTTTTTTCTTTACCTAAATATTTATAATATGTATAATATTTTTCTTTCTTTTTCTTTTTCTTTTATCTCTTTTCTAAATAATACAAATATTATATCAAAATATATCAATGAGATCTATTACAACATTATATTAATTTTTAAAAAATTAAAAATAAAATAAAAATTACGTGACAAAAAATAATTAAATAATAAAAAATTAAAATAAATATTTTAATTCATTTTTTTATTTGTATTCTTTTCCTTATCTCTTTTCCTTTCTTTTAATAATTATTTTTATTTTAAAAATTAATACTAATATATATTTTAATGATATAAAAAAGGTAAGTACATAATTAACATAAAATAGAAAATTTGATATAATTAGCAAAAATTAGTATAACAAATAACATAAAAATTAAAATTAATTATACAATCAAAACCACATTATTTTTTTTTTATAATTTTTTCTTTTCCTTTATCTCTTTTCTTTTTCTTAATTATTTTAATTCTAAATAATACAAATAATCAAATGGTACTTTGAACATGGAAGCATGAAGAAATTTCTCTTGCAAGCTACTGTATCGTAGTTATGGTGCAATATGGACAACAAATTCGCCCCGTAGTGGATCCTTGACTCTAAGGATGTTATTCAGAATGATGACGGAGATGAGAAATGGATTATTCCGTCAAAATATTCATCTGGGATTCAATATATTATTTGTATGTCAGAAAGAAAACCCATTTGAATTTAGAGAGAAAGAGAAATCCCATTAGTATTTCTTCTCTTCTGGTAGTTTTCATCGGTCATTAATGGCGACTTCTAAGAGCTACTTTGCTAGACAAACTACCATTTTCTCTCCAATGAAACTAATCTGCGCCGATCGCATTGGATTTGATGTACAAGCTCGATTTAATCGGACGTTTGGAATTTGTAATTGCGTCGTCACGAGTCTGTGAAAGCCATGTCGAATTCGCGAGAAAGAAGTCGTTGCAAAGTGACCGGATGTCATACGGTGGAGGCGCTGCTGCTGTTGCTTCGTGAACGGTTTCGATTTGGTTGAAGATAATGAAGGAGGACTATAGGGAGAATCGGAGGAGAGATAGTGACGATGATTTTGATGAGGAGGATGAGAATGGATTTGGGGATTTGGGGATTTGGGGATTTTAACGAGGGATTTGGTATTTGGGGGATTTGAATGAGGAGATATTTTGATTATTTGTATTATTTAGAATTAAAATAATTAAAAAAAAGGAAAAGAGATAAAGGAAAAGATAAAATTATAAAAAAATTATAAAAGTATTTTTATTTTTATTTTTAAAATAAAACATACATATTATAATATTAATTTTTATTAATATTATACATATTATAAATATTTAGGTAAAGAAAAAGAAAGAAAATAAAACATAAAAATATTTTTAAAATCACAGTGGGCCAATTGTTTTTTTTTTTAAGTGTAGTGGCTTAATAGTATTAAGAATTTGGCTGACTGGCTTGCCACATCAGAAAATAATAATTTTTTAATTTTTTTTCAATGCCACATGTGTAATTATTAAACGTCCGTCCAAGAAATTGGACGGAATGACTTGATTGTATATTTTTAAAAAGCATAGTGGGTTAATTGAATATTTTAAAAGCACAGTGGCTAATTGCTTAAAATATTACAACTACAGTGGGTTAAAAGTGCTTTTTGCCAATTTAAAATTTTCATTAAAGACGACTTTTAATGATTTAAATTTATATATCTTCCTCTTATATATTAAGAGACGATAAGAAAAAAATAAATTTTATTAAATAACTTAATACTCTTATCAAATCAAATATAAAATTATTAAAAGGTAAATAAACACCAATTTAGTCTGAATCCTTCTAGGGGGACCGGCGGGTTCCGACCGGGGTAGTGACCGGTCGGAATTTATTTTTATTTATTTTTTTTGCTTTTGATTATCAAATAATTAATATAATTTATTAAAACTGAAATTTTTACAAAATGCAGTGATTTATGTGTCATTTGGATATATGTAAAAATCAGGGTTGCATAGACTGTACAACTCTATTTTTGACATGTATCTAAATGACACATAATGTAAGACCCCAACTTATTATAAATAAAATTGAATTTCCTCTATTTTGAAATAGTAAGGGTTAATTTGATTAATGTGGTTAGTTATGGGTAAAATGCGCAAATATTTCAAATAAGCAAGTGGTTATAAAATATTCATTGTTGTCGGAGAATATTCGTTTGGTCGTGGAATATTCTTACCGTCGATGAATATTATTTACGATGACGCCTGTGAAATTGTGTGGGCCCCATAACTAAAAAGCGATTGGATGAAGAAAACGACAAGTATAAGTTGTTTATAAATAGCGGCGTAATTATTACCAATTAATACCGCTTGAAATACTAAATTGGTTAAAAACACAGAAGACAACGTTATCGCATTCAATTATTGATTCTTACGTAGTTAAGGCACTACTCAAGAATTCATCGCTCAATATTTTATTTTATTGATTCAATAATTGCTACGATGATATTTTATATTAATGTTGTTTCAATAATTGTCACTACACAGTATTTTCCATTATCAAAGCAATAATTTATATTATCTGAATAATATTATTAGATAACATTATTGGCAATGTCTAAAAAGTTCTCTCAAAGAGAGGTTAGGTAATCACGGCATGCCAAGAAGAGAGAAATCCTTATGTGAAGGCCCCTCTTTTTCGGGAACCGCCTCGGTTGTCGAGATTGTGATTCTGTAATATTATTTGTGAATAATTAATAATTAATTTTTTTGATGAGAAAAATATTCATTTTATATGGATATAGATGGAGAAAAATTTTAATGTGACAATTGTTGAAAATTAATATTTTATCTTTTTTGATAAAATAATTCATTTAAATATATAATTATATTATATTAATATATTAATAGTGATATTTTTATAATAAATGTGGGATATATGAGTATATGAGGAAGAAGAGTATTTTTGTTGCATTAAATAATTAACACATGTTTTGTGTGTCGGTGGACCATATTTCTTGACTGAAATTTGATTTTAGCTTGTAGAATCGCCCGTTTATGGATTTCGGTCAATTTTTATTTGGAATTTGAAAAAAATTTCTTCTGCAAAGTTGTAGATAATGGAATTTTCTATAGAAAAGACATAAGGTTCGAATTTTTTTGACAAAAGGGCTATTTATTATAAATTATTGAAGTTTCGAAGTTCCGAAATAATTGATTTTTAGAGTTTTAAATAATTTGGTTAACAAAAACGTATTTTGTTATTTTGGTGGGTTGGTGGCTGTGACACCCCCAAAATAGGTATACATCACCCATTTTGAGTTGTCAAATGCATGGTACAGAAATAACTACAACTTTATTAATACAATATAAAAACTGTGAGTTTAAAAATAAATATTGTCTTCTAGAAAATATCCACAACCAAATAAGTTCTCATTACAATTATTGAAACTTTATTTTATAAAATGGTGAGAACTACTAAAATAACTTCTAGAACCATCACTCCATACCTCGACTCGTACTCGCTACATTCTCGCCTCCTGAGAAGAAAAATGGAACAACAAGGAAAAGGGTGAGCTCAACTAGCCCAGTAAAAAATATTATGACTAAGATAATATAGAACAAGATTTATAAACAGTGGATGTGATGAAAGTTTCTCCTAACGGAGTTTTCACAGATAGGTCAAAGTCTAATTTCTCCGGAGTCAAGTTTAAACGTTGAGCACAAGCAGGAGAGATAAATGAATGGGTAGCAAGACCCAGATCAAGTAAGGTATAAACTTTGCAAGAATTTATAAATAGCTTACCCGTGATCACCTCGTTTGGGTTCTCGATTTTGACCGACCACAACAAACGCTTCTTCCAGAACCGTTGACTTTGACTTTTCTCGGGATGATCTTTTGAGTCATCGTCCCCATTTAACTAGGTTTTGCTACCGCATAATCTCGAGCGATATGTCCTTCCTTTCCATAATTATAGCATACCTTGAATCTCAGGGCGGGTTTGGACCGATATGTCCCATTTTTCCGCATTTATAGCAAAGATATAACCGGTGGTCGTTCTCCTCCCTTAGAACCGGCTTGTCACGCAAGATCGCTCGCCTTCACATGGTCGTTGTTAAATCTCCTCTTTTTAAAATCTCCTCCCGACTCGCTTCTTTACATTTTCACGACCATGATTACCACCAGAGAGTGGTTACCATTTTTGTCCGTCTTTTTCTTTCTCCATTGGTTATCGTTGTTTTGTTGATCGCTATCCCCAGATGATCCTAGTTGTGGTCCCTCGGTTGACCGTAATCGTTATCTCGCTCTAATAATTGAGCCCTGTTTACAACATCTGAATAGAGAGAAAATTTATGAGAAATGAGGTACTGACGTATGTCGGGTTTCAAACCTCTCAGAAACATCCGCGTCATACGTTCCTCATTCTCCACCAAATGAGGTGCAAACCTGGATAACTCTGCAAACTTTGCCTCGTACTGGGACACCGTCATGTTATTTTGTTCTAGTCTAATGAACTCCACTTCTTTCATATGACGAACACTTTCAGGAAAGTATTTGTCATTAAATAGTTTCAGAAATTTCTCCCAAGACATGCTAAGTGCGGCTGGATGGGTACGCTTCAAAAACTCCCACCAATAATCTGCCTCATTACGGAACATAAAGGTGGCGAATGGCACCTTCTGCTCCTCCGTGCATCCCAAGACATCGAATATCTTGGTGATTTGTGTGACCCACGTCTCCACCTTAATCGGATCCGGCTTTCCCCAGAATTCTGGTGGTCCCAACTCTTTGAACTGCTTGGCTGTGACCAGCTATGCATTACCATTGTTTCTTCCTGTATTTTGAACAAGAACCTCCTTCGTCTGGTTTTGCATAAATCGCAAAAAGCTTCTAAACATCTCATCGTTCATCGTCGCTTCGGTGGTGTTGTTTATGGGAGGAACATTGCCACTGTTGCACGTTCTCCTCGTTGTTGAGAAGACAAAGCGTCTCCACACGGTCTCATTTACTCCATCATTAACGTTCTCGGTTGCCATTCTCAAATCGCCATAAAACCAGGTTAATTAAAGCAGTTAACAAATAACATAATACCCCTATATTATGACCAACCAACAAATAAGCTTAGGTAGGACACACTAGCGAAGGATTTACTCGTCTCTCCCCTCCTAGTTCTATTCCCCGATCTCCGCCAGAGAACATATGCGTAAGCTTTGATACCAATTGTGACACCCCCAAAATAGGTATACATCACCCATTTTGAGTTGTCAAATACATGGTACAGAAACAACTACAACTTTATTAATACAATATAAAAACTGTGAGTTTAAAAACAAATATTGTCTTCTAGACAATATCCACAATCAAATAAGTCCTCATTATAATTATTGAAACTTTATTTTACAAAAATGGTGAGGACTACTAAAATAACTTCTAGAACCATCACTCCATACCCCGACTCGTACTCGCTACATTCTCGCCTCCTGAGAAGAAAAATGGAACAATAAGGAAAAGGGTGAGCTCAACTAGCCCAGTAAAAAATATTATGACTAAGATAATATAGAACAAATTATCGTTAGTCCTCAACAGAAAAAAATCGATAGAATACAATAGACAAACAAATTTCGGATCAATATTCGCAGCGAAAAATAATAATTCATAGAATAGTTACGTAGAGAATGAAATCTACTAGTATTTATGAATTTAAAAGTTCATCATCAATATTTTATCCATGTAACATCAATCAATATACATCTTGAATCAAATATTCATCTTTGCACTACAGGCCAAAGATATTCATCAGTTGGTCATGTTCACCTCAACACATGTTCATCTTTGCACTACGGGCCAAAGATATTCATAAGAAAATCAACCATCTTTGCACTACAGGCCAAAGATATTTAGTAACATCATCATTTAGGACTAAGGATGATGAAAAATAATTTTAAAGAAACGAATCCAGTGAAACAAAAGACAAGGATTAAGGATTCGTACACGTCCAAAAATGCCTCAATAATAATCATAGTGGAGTAAAATTCAAGAAAGATCAAAACATGGATACAATCAAAGCTAGTATCCATAATAGATATTTTGGACAAAAACAAAAATTTAACTTTTCTGTGAATAGTGCCGTATTCGTGAATAGTATCGTATACGTGAATAGTGTCGTATACGTGAATAGTAACCTCGACACCAAAAAGTTCCAAATTTGATAAAAAGTTCAGATCAATATTTTGGCATAATGATATTGAAAGAATAACATCATTACGAAAAAAAATAACATCTCTTACCTCAGAAAAAAAGATACTTTTCATTGAAACACCAGGATATAAGCTATGACTTGAACTTGCATCAGATAAAGAACACTCAAAGTATTATAATACTCACAAGAATACGCTCAATATATCGAGAGAGAAAAGAGAGAAAACTTCAAAGATTATTGATTGTAATTTTAATTAACCTAACTCAACACCTATTTATAGAAAAATGCTTAGAACACCAAAGCAGAAAATTTAATATAATATTATTATTTATAATAACAATTCCTACGCACACCTTTGAATCTGAAATTCAGCAATTGAACACATGCCTCACACATGCAAAAAACGTTTTTTGTAAAAAAAATATTTAAAACTTTAAAAATTAATTATTTTGGAGCTTCAGAACTTCAATAATTCATAATAAATAGCCTTTTTGTCAGAAAAATTCGAAACTCACAACTTTATATAGAAAATTCAATTCTCTACAACTTTGTAGAAGAAAGTTTTTCCAAATTCAAAACAAAAATTGACCGAAATCCACATACGGACGAATTTATAGGCTATAATCAAATTTCAGTCAATAAATGGGGTCCACAAACATGTTTAACATGTTTTAAACAATTTTAGTAAGAAAAATACTCCTCCTCATATACTCATATATCCCACATTCATCGTAAAAATATCATCATTATTATATTATTAAAATATAATAATATATTTAAATGAATTATTTTATCAGAAAAAGATAAAATATTAATTTTCAACAATTGTCACATTAAAAAATTTCTCCATCTATATCCACATAAAATTAATATTTTTCTCATCATATAAGTCAATAATTAATTATTCACAAATAATATTACAGAATCACAATACTAACAACCAGGCAGTTCCCAAGTTAGAGAGGGCTTTCCAATAAGGATTTCTCTCTTCTTTGGCAGCGCAATTAGATGACCTAACCTCTCTTAGATGTAATTTTCTAGACATTGCCAACAATGTTATCCAATAATATTATTAGGATAATATGAATTATTGTCTCGATAATGGAAAAATCTTGTGTAATGATAATTATTGATACAACAAATATAAAATATTAAGCAATTATTGAATCAATAAAATAAAATCTTTGAACAATAATTCATCGTAACAATTATTGAAGTAGTGTCTTCACGTACGTAAGAATCAATAATTGGTGTAATACCGATAAAGCATCGTGTTTTAACCACCGAGTATTTTAACAAAGATTAACGATAACAACCTACGCCCCGCCATTTATAAACAACTTATATTTGTCGTTTTCTTCATTCAATCGCTTTCCGTTATGGGGCTCACACAAGGCTGCGCCGTCTTACGAATATTCCCCGACAGTAAGAATATTTCACGACCAAACGAATATTTTATAACCACTTGCTTATTTGAAATATTTGCGTATTTTACCCATAATTATCCACATTAATCAAATCAACTCTTAATATTTCAAAATAATAAATAGAGGAAATTAAATTTTATTTATTAATAATTTGGGGTCTTACAGTGGCTGATATCTAGACCAAAAAAGTGGGATAAGGAAAATTTATATAAATATATTAATATTTTATTAAATTTTCTGCTTTGGTGTTCTAAACATTTTTCTATAAATAGGGTACTTAGGTTAGAATTGAAAATCACACCAGAAACTAAAGTTTTCTCTCACTTTCTCTCTCTATATTATCGAGCGTATTCTTGTAAGTATTTTGATACTTTGAATGTTGCTATACGGTGCAAGTTCCCTTCAGCACTATATTCAGTAGTCCAACCAGAAGTACTACTCTTTCGAGGTAAGGGATGTTATTTCTTTTGTAAATAATATTATTTCTTCAATATCATTATGCCAAAATATTAATATGAATTTTTTTTATCAAATTTAAAACTTTTAGTGTCGGGGTTACTATTCACGTATACGACACTTTTCACGAATACGACACTATTCACAGGAAAAATTAAATTTTTTTTTGTCCAAAATATCTATTATGGATACTAGCTTTGATTGTATCCATGTTTTGATCATTCTTGAATTTTACTCCACTATGATTATTATTGAGGTATTTTTTGGACATGGATAAACCGAATTACAAATCCTTAATATTTATTCTTTTGTTTCACTGGATTCGTTCTTTTTAAAATATTTTTTATCATCCTCAGTCCTAAATGATGATATTACTGAATATCTTTGGTCTATAGTGCAAAGATGGTTGATTTTTTTATGAATATCTTTGGCCCGTAGTGCAAAGATGAATAGGTGTTGAGATGAACATGACCAACTGATGAATATCTTTGGCCTGTAGTGCAAAGATGAATATTTGATTCAAGATGTATATTGATTGATGTTACATGGATAAAATATTGATGATGGACTTTTAAATTCATAGATACTAGTAGATTTCATTCTCTACGTAACTCTTCTATGAATTATTATTTTCATTCTTGAATATTGATCTCGAAACTTGTTGTCTATTGTATTTTATCAGATTTTTTTTTCCCTGTTGAAGACTAACGATAATTTGTTCTATATTATCTTAGTCATAATATTCTTTACTGGGCTAGTTGAGCTCACCATTTTCCTTGTTGTTCTATTTTTCTTCTCAGGAGGCGAGAATGTAGCGAGTTCTAGTCGGGGTGTGGAATGATAGTTCTAGAAAGTTATCTTAGTAGTCCTCACTATTTTTGTAAAATAATGTACCAATAATTATAATGAGGACTTATTTGGGTGTGAATATTGTCTAGATGGCAATATTTATATTTAAACTCATGGTTTATATGTTGTATTAATAAAGTTGTAGTTATTTCTGTACCATGTATTTGACAACTCAGAATGGGTGATGTATATCTATTCTGGGAGCGACACACCTAAATCACTGTATTTTATAAAAATTTCAGTTCTAATAAATCACATTAATTATTTAATAATCAAAAGTTAAAAATAATAAAATAAAATTCAGGTCGGTCCCTATCCCGATCTGAACCCGCCGGTCCCCCTAGACTTATAGATTTAGGGAAGTGGTTAACATGAAATTTATTTTTGAGTAAGTTGGTCAATTGGCTAATAGAGTGTTGATACGCAGGCGAGATTTTATGTGTATCAGTATTCTATTGATCAATTGACTAACTTTTCCAAAAATGAATTTCATGCTAATCGGATCCTAGATTTAGTCTCCATAATAATAACAACTCTATTTAGATTCTTCTAAGTAAATTCTGAGATGCTTTTGTCTTTTTAAGTAAATGCATCATTATCATGTCATATGAATGATTATATAGAAGATTGTTTGTGTGTGTGATCGAGCAGTCAACACAGCTGTGGGAGAGTGGGGGGTGGTAAAAGATTTGATTTGATTTGATTGAAAAAGAAAAACTTGGAAAGTAGTGATTTCTTTTCTTTGGCTTTATGCTCCTTAGTCCTTTCTTTAAACTCTTTTTTGAATCCAAAAAATATCTCATAGAAAATGTCCCACTTACAAGAAAAACGAAAAAGCATAATGATGTGATGCTATGCTATGTTACTCCAACATTTTAATATTTGTATAAATAAATATTTTAACTTTAAAAAATTTGTCACTCACATGATTATCATGTGAGACTCACTTATGCACAATATATATATATATAAAAGTTAATAATTTTACTTGTAAAAATAACAATATTATTTCTTATATCTTTATAAATGAAATATGTTTATTTTTAGGAAGAAATTTGTGAATTATACGAGGAAAGGTTCTCATATTCGGGTCGATCATCGAATCAAAAAAGGTATCGGATAGATAGATAGTGAATCTAATTAATGGTCGAATCGTTGTTGAAGTCCAAACCGCATACGAAACTGTTTAGATAGTGAATCTAATCAGGTTTCGTGTGCGGTTTGCAGCTTCAAACCGCACACGAAACTGCTTAGGTGCAGTTTGATAAATCTAAAACCGCACATAAAATCGTTTGTGATTGGTGCGGTGCGGTTTTATTTGGTGCGATTTCGGTTCCAAAACTAATTCAAACAACAAAATTTTATGCAATTTAAATTAACAATTTAGCATCACACAATATTAAATATCACTTTGATAACACACACAACCTTACTTATAATATTTTGTCTAAACAAAAGTTAAATATACTAGAGTAATATGATGTAAATTATTAGAGTATACTATAGCAGAGTAAACAAAAGCTAAATACAATCTTTGCTACTCTACTTTTAGTAACAATATGCTGTAATATTCTTTGTAAAAATATGATGCTATAATTTACAGGCTACTCTACCATATTACAGTATATTGTTACCAAAAATAGCTCAATCATATTACAACATATTGTTAACAAAGATCATATTACAGTAATATTACAATCATAATACAAAGAGTAAGAAACATTATAGGCTTCTCTACAAATATGGTGCGATTTTGGTTTTATGCGTGCGATTTTGGCTAATAACCAAATCAAAATCGTAAATTTAGTTTTTCAACCCATCTAAAATCGCCACATATGCCGGAATCATTGGTGCGGTTTCGATTTTAATTTGATTACTTACTTAGCCCTACTTAATAGTCATGTTAGACGTGTTAACCCCTTTACACAAATTATGTTATACAAATAATATAATATTGCATATGTTCCTTATTTATTAATTAATAACATAATTCCATCAATGCATTAAGAAATTTTTAACAAAATATTCCATAAGGCAACATGCTTAAATAAATTATTCAAAACTTGTTTATTTAAGGTAAATTATGGCATCGTGTAATATTTAAATCATAATTATTTTAATTAAACGAGTTGAATCGTGCTAAATATGGCTACATATTCATAATTCTTGTTCAATTCATATAATTATTTTTTTAAATGTATTAACACGTTTATGATATAAAAAAACATTCATAATCGTCACTAACCTTTTTTTTCCCTTTTTTTTTACGTATCATGTTATTGTTTTGTATTGCAAATTACCTTTTATATTCACATTTATATTAAAGATAATTATTAAATTATATTTGTAAAAATATTAATCATTTTAAATTTGTATTTTATATTGCTAATGTCTATGATTATGAAGAATCCGAGAACTATCCAAAAATGTTCGACCACTGGCGAGCACAAATGTAACATAGATTCGTATGATATTCCCCTTTTTAGTTCTGTGTGGGTCATTCATTCATTCATTCATTAGGATGACTATTTAGTTGCCCCATAAAAACTTCTTTTAGCCATTTGTTGATCTTTATAGCTTTTGGCGCGCTTATATTTTAAAATTTTGATGCACATTTTACTTTGTCTTTATAGGGATCGGTAATTTTTTTTATTTTAAAAAAATGTATAGTATTTATTTTAATTAAAATTTTTACAAAATTTAATGATTTAGGTGTAATTTAAATACATATAAAAAATAGTGTTACACAGACTCTATAATATTGTTTTTTATATGTATACAAATTATACCTAAATCACTGGATTCTGTAAAAAAAAATAAAAATTCTTTGACTTTCAAAAAATATATAGTATTTATTTCAACTGAAATTTTTACAGAATTCAGTGATTTAGATGTATTTTAGATACATATAAAAAATAGTGTTACACAGACTCTACAATACTGTTTTTTATATGTATCCAAATTACACCTAAATCACTGAATTCTATAAAAAATTCAATTAAAATAAATATTATACATTTTTTGAAAGTCAAAGTCAAAAAAAAAAATTAGACCGATTGTTAGACCAGTCGAAAATTCCCGGTCCCCCCCCCTACCCCTAGAATTATTATTTTTTATGACTCAACAATTCAAGATGTTTTTTTTTTAATTTTACTTGTCATAAATTTATTTACAATGACTTTTCAAATTCATAAATCAAATGTATTGTATCCTTTTTATTTTCGTATTCTTATTTCAAAGAATTTGTTTAATTCTTCCTGACTTTATTTTCGTCAATCAAACAAACCATAAACCAAACCATTCATTCAAGTAGGTCGAGCCAAATTAAGATCAACATAATAAATATTATTTGAAAGATGATAATACTAACATATTTATTTGTAACACATATTATTATTATATTATTAACGATGTAATATTTGTATCCTTAATTGTGTACCGATAAAATTGGATGAAAAGTATAATAGAGGAATCCTTATTCTTTTAACTTACTTGGTATTTAATAAATTTTGGGCTTTTATCACATATATTAGAATTTTATGAAGCACATACAAATTTAGAGATAAACATAAAATAAAATATACCTTCAAAATTATAAATCTTGTAAATAAAATTATTTTGTCAAACTCATGAAGTTTATATCCAAAATAAAAATAAAAATCGAAAGAAAAAGAAAAAAGAAAAAAAAATGTAAATAAAGGAGTAGGGCTAGAGAAATGTCAAAGGACTAGGATACATTGTTCAAAGAGTCCTTCTAGGGTCACATTCTTGTAGCAATATTCTAGCGACTTTTTTTTTGTTTTGTTTTTTTTTAGTAATTTTCAAAAATGTATAGTATTTATTTCAACTGAAATTTTTACAGAAAACAGTATTTTAGGTGTAATTTGGATACATACAAGAAACAAGGTTTGTTCAGTGTTTTAGGTGTAATTTGGATATATAAAGAAATGAGTATCTATATGATGCATGCAACCTGTGTTTTTGTATGTATCCAAATTACACTTAAAATACTGTTTTTTATATAAAAAAAATTTAATTAGAATAAATATTATATATTTTTTAAAAAGTACTAAAGAAAATCCAAAAAAAAAAAAATCACTAAAAAAATCACTACAACAATGTCCCCGGACTTATTGTTGTTCAAAAATAATTCATCTGGTTTTAGAAGTAAGGGAAGGGAGAGGCACAATTCCCTAAATCCAGCAGCAGAAGCCGCGTGTTTACCTGTCTTGGACACCCATCTCTTTTATTTCTGTTCAAGACAAACGATTCACGGGTTTACACTTTGTACCAATATTTTCAGACCCTAAAAAGTTATGCTCCAACCCAAAAAGTCATCGAGTGAATAGATATTAAACCGATAACATTATAAAAAATAAAAAAATATATATTATTAGTAATTAATAAATTTTTAAAAAAAATCTCGTTTTTTAAAAACTAAAACATAACAGACGTAGGAAAATTTTAATTCAATATTATGTAAATCTTGTCGAATTTTGATTTTTGTTATGTCATACACTCCAATATATGATTTTGTGCAATTAAATAAACTACGTTTTCAATTAAACTTATGACCTTTAATTTAAGCTAAAATTTAAAAATAACTCATTTTAAAATAAATTAATGTCTTTTGGCTTTCTTTTTTCAGTAACCCAAACAGCTAAAGGGCAAGATGTCATTTTCAATTTATTTTCTCTTTTTCCTCAAATTTTTAAATTTTTTCAAACACACCCTAAAAAAATAAATTTCAAAATTTTAAATTATGTCTATTAAGGCACATTCAAATATAGTTAATATTACCTTTGCCAACAAAAAGAGTTCTATTTTGATTAGTTAAAGTCAATTCAGTAAAATATTAAAATTTAATATTTATGTGATTCGTTTAAGTTTTTAAAAACAATAATATTTATAAGTGATAACACTTTTTAGATAGCTATATTATTACATAAACTAAAATCAAATAATCTCACATAAATTTTGAACATAATATTTTATAAATTAATTTTAACAAGTTAAATTATGTCTTCTACTGGAGAGTAAACTTAAGGATACTTAATAGTGTTGCCTTTTTAAGGGCCTTTGAGCCGGCCCAATTTGATGTCTACTGTTTTTCGTTTGGCAGATAGTCCAATTTGATGCCCACAAGGTTTGGGGAAAGAGTAGAAAAGCGAGAGACTAAATAACGTAACGAATGTAATAGGGACTGAGTAAGGAATCGAAATCGGCTTTAAAACCGTATCAAAAATCGATCAAAATGTCACAAACGATTCTGACACATATGACGACGTTAGAATAATTAAAAAAACCGCACATACGATTTGAGTGCAATTTAGACATGCTCGTGCACTGTTCAAACCGCACCGCATCGCTATGTATATTATTATTATTTTGACTTACAAGTTGTATATTATAACTTATAACTTTTTTTTTTTTACCAAAGACGAGTAAATTTAGGGTTTTGGGACCAATAAATAAGCCACAAAAATCTACTTCCTTTTTTCTCAATAAAAAGAAATTCAAAAAGAAGAAGGGGAAAGTTTAAATTTAGCAAAAATATAGTTGGGTCATTTGGTTCTGAAATTGAAACTGAACCAAATGAAACCACATCACACGTTTTAAAATCACATGGCACCAATTACAAGCGATGTCATATACGGTTTTAAACTTATTAAAGCACACCCAAACAATTTCGTGTTCTATTTGAATTTCCAACCGCATGTACTTATCATAATTTTGTTTCATGTTTATTTGGCACTTATTTTTAATACGGTCATTTAGTCCTTGTATAATACTCTTTCCCTTCTAATAAAATATAGAATTATGATTGATTTTTCAAAGTTAATTTTAGATATTTTAAAAATAAAAATTGACATATATACATATATACATATATATATAATTTTAGACAATATAATTATTAAAATAATAAATTATTTAAAAATACTATTAGTTATAGATTTATCGCTTCAAAAAATTAGATGAAAGACATCTATTTTAAAATTAAAAAGTTCTCATAGTTTTTAATGGTTCATTTTTGTTTTTATGGCGGCTAAAACTAAATAGATATATTAATATTCTTACAATCATCCGCTAGCATTGTTAGGGTCGGTCAGGATCAAGAACATTCTTCTTAAATAGCATTCTTCTTTAAATAGCATTCTTTTATTAAAACTACGTCGTTTTGGAGGGATGCGATGACATTTTTGTAAATACAATGCCACCGCGTTTTTGGCATTGTATTTACAAAAATGTCATCGCGTCCCTCCAAAACTACGTCGTTTTGATAAAAGAATGATATTTAAGGCGGAATGTTATTTAAGGAGAATGCTCTTGATCCTTACCGTTGTTAGGGTATCAAGTTGAAATAGGGGTGAACATGGTGCAGTTTGAAGCTTAAACCACACACGAAACTGCTTAGGTGCGATTTGACAAATTCAAAATCGCACATGAAACCGTTTGTGATTGGTGCGGTTTGGTTTTGAATCGTGCATTGCGGTTTCATTTGGTGCGGTTTCAGTTCCAAAACTAATTGAAACAACAAAATTTATACAATTTAAATTAACAATTTAGCATAACACAATATTAAAATTGTAAAAGAGATAATTGTATGAGATTTGTATGGTGATGGTGATCATGTAGATTGATACCATCCAAATTCAGAATTAGTAGCTTAATTTATTCATTACACAAGGTTAATTGAAACATCTCTCTTGTAATAGGATTATATAATTAATTAATTTTCATGGTGCGGTTTGGTTTCGGTTTTATACGTGCAGTTTTGGCTAGTAAACCAAACCGAAACCGTAAATTTAGTTTTTCAATCCACCTAAAATCGCTACATACACCGGAACCGTTGTTGCGATTTTAATTAGTGCGATTTTTGATGTGATTTCGGTTCCAATTTAGTTCCGTGCTCGGCCCTAAGTGGAGGTATCGACCTAGTTCTGTTGTCCGAAAATCAATCGAATCAGATTCTGTCCTATCAAGTGAATTAATTTAAATGAAACATGTCAATTTTAAATTTTAAAAAGTCTCAAATTATTTTTAAAAAAAGTTAATATTAATATTACTCTTTCTTTATATTAAAAGTAGAGATATATTATCTTACCTTTTCATAAATATATAAATTTGTTTTTCCCAAAAGTTAAATAAAATTTAAATTTTATAAATTAATTTTAAAAGTTTTAAAATATATCTATTATTTTGCGAGCGAAGGGAGTCCATAACTCAGTTCCTCCTTCTCCAAGCTAACAAATCCAGATATAAAACTAGTTTTTAGAAAGAGAGAGGATAAAGAAATCGAAGCCATGGACGGAGAAGATGGTAAACAGCAAAAGCACTTAGTGCTAGCACACAACCTATTTCTGCTCAATCAACCCGATGTTGACGACATTGAAAAAGTTGGCCTCCGAGATGAAGTCTTCACCGCCGTTGTAGCCGACGGTATGAATCTTACAAATTTGTGTTATAATTAGTTATTTGTCTCCATTCTCATCTTAGGGTTTTTGAAATTGCAATTGCTGATTGCAGATATGGCTCCATTGTACGAAACCCTAGCCACTAGTTCTGTCTTGAAAATGGATCAGAAGGTTCTCGATTCAATGCGTGCTAAGATCGATGATGAGCTCAAGAAGATAGACGAAAAGTCAGTGTCTTATTCTCTATCTGTATCTATATGAATAATGCTAGAGAATACCAATTTTATGTTGAATTTTAGTGAAGAATATATATTTTGATGAGAAATTTGACATCTTTGTTGCTGCAATCTGTATTTATCTTTGTCTAATTTGGCAATTGTGTATTTTTGGGCATTTAAACTTGTTTTACTTATGATGTAAGTCTGTCATTTGAACGTTTGCGTTGTGCTTGCCTGCTTTTTTATTTTTTCCTCTCAGTCTGAACTTGGCAGGTTGAATTTTTGGGATGCAATCAATAAATTCTACTGAAGTTTTGTGCTTTTTTGGGGCCTTGGGCAAGATAATTCCACCTCTTTTTAGTTTAGTTTGGTCTTGTGAAGTAACTTGGAAACCAAGCAAAGTTTGTTCCTTACATAAGATACTATTTTTAGCTATTTATCCATTTTTTAATACTCATTTTTATCAATGGAGATTCTGTTGGACTATTGAGAATATGCTGATTGTTATCTATGGTGTACTATAGAACATAGTATTTTCATTAATTACTATGAGATTGAAAAAATATCAATCTAACTATCGAGGATGATATACTTGAACTTGATCTGGTCCTTGGTTCAGTTTTCTAGTTATTCACGAATTTTTGTTTGATTCTAGCTTGTGTTAGATGAACCATGTTACACTTGTATTAACACTTCAAACAATTACTGAGTGTAACAATCGTGTATAGTATGTAACTTTGTAAAGGATTATGAATATTTATTTAATGAAATAAAATTTTAATGGAAATTATTTTGTGCAAATGCTATGAATGGATAAATATATGTGTATTATATATTTATTAACCAATTAAGTGATAAGAGATGTAAATTAGTAGTCAATCAAGGCTACGTAACTTAATTAGTTTGAACTATCTAAGGAACAAAAAGGAAAGCCAAGAGAACTTAATTAATCAAGTTTATTACAAGTTAAGTGAATTAAAGCTCAAGTTAGTAATTAACAAGCTTTGATGCTAGCCTTGTGTGGCATAATAAAAAGGGGCAAGGCAATTAAGCAATTAACCTAGTTGGCAAACCCAAGTGCTATGCTAATTGGGAGAGTCCAAGAGAGAAATTAAGAAGCTTTAGTGCATGTTCCTTTTATGGTCCAATAAGAGAATTATAGTGGCCCAAGGCATTAACCAAGCAAACTTTGATGTGAGCCTTATGAATGGTCATTTAAGAGTCCCAACCTAAGATGCAATTCAAGTTAGTGCTAGCATATGAGAAGCCCAAGTAGCAAGCCCAAAACCTAGCCCAACTTAAAGTCCAGTATAATGCTATAAAAAAGAAAAAGAAAAGGGAGGGAGGGAGGGAGGGAGGGAGGGAGGGTACCCGGCCATGAGGGCTATGTGGGAGGGGTTCCACAAGCCTTCAACCACCTCAAACTACTCCTAGAAATTCCCATCTCATCCCCTAAAAAGTGGATCTTGGTTCCCCTAATTTTTCTAGCTTTAATCCTTACATTAGCTTAATTAAATGGATGATTAAGGTTAATGAGGATTAACCCAAGTTATCTTGTGGAGCCTAGTAGGAATAAGAGAGGAGGAGGGGCTTGACTAGATGAAGACTTAAGTAGAGAGACCAACTTATAATTCTTTCAAAGTTCTTCTATAAATAACCAAGCCATTAGTTCTTCCAACACTTTGTTCCTTTGTTACCAAGTTAGAAACAGGAAAGCAAGAGAGAGCTAGAGAGGGAGAGTACTTGGTCAAGAAGGGGTAGAAAAGGAGAGCCATCTAGCAAGCTTTTAGCCAAGAAGGAAGGAGATCAAACATCAAC
Organism: Panax ginseng; assembly: GCA_020205605.1. NCBI lineage: Eukaryota > Viridiplantae > Streptophyta > Magnoliopsida > Apiales > Araliaceae > Panax > Panax ginseng. The sequence goes on from CM035149.1 coordinate 30,302,917, forward strand.
AAACTTAGCAAGAAGAAGAACAACCATTTGAAGGTTTAAAAGTTTTTAAAACCCTAGCTAGTTCATTTGATAGTTTGAATTTTATGTTATTCATGTTTGAAGTGGGAGTTTGTTGTGTAATGTGGATCATGGTGGATCCGAAGATATAAGGTGTTCATGTTGGTGGTTATGTGTTTAATCTTTAGTTGGTTGCATGAAAATGAAAGTAAGAACCCAAGTATGAAAAGATGAAAAACTTAGTTTGTAAACTGTTTTTCAAAAACTCACAACTCATTGTGCATAATGTATTTTTGAGATCTGTCAAGGGTGGTAGATGCTCTTATGAGTCATGTAAACAACTCAAGTGGAACGAGGTTAAAATCTGTTAAGAGTAATTTATGACAAATTTTCTAGTAAAGCATGATGTTTTGAAAACCCTCAAACTAATAAGGTTTTCAGGTCACTGTTTTGGCTAATAAACGTTTTTGAAAAATTAAAGCTTTCTGGGGTTTGTTAGTGTATGAACCCAGTGAGTCGCTGCCCAAAATTTGAGCTCATTCCGACTTCAGATGAGTGAGATATGAAGCATTGAAGCAAGAAAGGTAAAATCGACAAAAATATGGAAACTAGGGGTTTTGGTTCTGGGGAAGCAGTGCCATAGCGCTGGCCTTGCGATGAGTCATTGACTGAAGATTGGGAGCCGATGAAAGTATGAAACAGAACGCAGCGTTGGGGGTGTTGGTTTGGGCGGCGATGTCATTGGCCTCGGCGTGACAACCTGACAATGATCTTTGGTTCCGAAAGTCTTGTGCAACGTCGTGCAAGTCTTTGAAATTTTTGTTAACTTGTTCGATTTTTAAAATATGAACATCGTGGAAATTGCAAAATTTAAGTCAGGAATATGAATTAAGTTAAATTAAAAACAAACCAATGTGGATTCAAAATGTGACTAATTGGTACGTCAACCTTAATTAAATGTGTAGGTCATTCGGAGAAAGAAATAATAGCTTTATCAGTAATGAGCGTATCATACAAGTTTTCTAGCTATGTTGGTTCTTAAATTATTTAAATTGTGTTGTATGCTAGTATTCACACTTACGTGCCATTGGAAAGATTTGTTCAATTATTGAATTGTTAAAACTTTTAAGGTTCTGTTTATTCATGAACTGTGTTACGAAGAAATACATTGAAATGATGTATTGAATTGATAAAAAATTTCTTTGAAGATTGTTAATGTACCCCAAACCAAATTGTTTTGGTGTGGACTCTTATGTTAAAATTGAGATAAACAACCCTGAAAAAGGGAAAAACTGATATCGGACGTTATGATTCCGGTTTACGCTTATGCGTCTAGATTTATATGTTGTGCACAATATCGTAATAGGTTGATCCCCTAAAGTACTTGCAGAGAATGTTTGCAATCTTTGTGATTGTTAAATATTTGTTGGTTTACAGTTGAATAATTGTTAAACCTTGTTCAAGAGCTCAAGGTCTCTATGACTGCTCAGTATGATGTTAAAGATGTTTAAATTAAAGGAATCTCTTTTATTCCTGTTTATTCAACTTACTTCACAATTATTGTTTCAATTGTTGAAGATTTCAAAAAAAGATTATTCTATTCATGAGATGTTGTTTATTACACTATAATATTAATTGTTGAGCAAATAGTTGCTCACTCTTGCTTAAATTAAATGTTTTTAGCTAAACTAGAGAGCTCTGAGAGCTCTGAAGGATCCGATAAAGACAAGGGAAAATGAAAAGTTAAATGAATAGAAGATCTTATGTATTAACTTTAATATTAATAATGATGTAATGTTTTGGTTGATATTTTATTTTGTATTTGTAAAGGTTTAAGAACTTGAGAGTAGACTAAGATTTGTTGTAAGAATATTGTAACTATCTTTATTGCCTTTAAGAAATTCCTAGATAGATGTGTTGAGTTGGTAGTACCGTGAGCACCATATCTAGTGTTTAAAAGTACACGGACGTGGGGGTGTTACAGATTGGTATCAGAGCTGTAGGTTATAAACTCTAGGTGAGAATACCTTAGAATATAACTTTAGAGAAATTAGTGAAGATAGTAAAGAGATAAGCTCATATAGAGTTTTAAGAGATGAATTGAGGAAATTCATTAAAAGAAATAATAATAAAATAAAATGCATTGTTATTTAATAATAGTAAATATATTTTTATTGCGAGGTACTGCTAATTATTAATAAATTAAGTTATTAATTTATGCCAGGAGAAGAATAATTTAGAGATATTCATGTGGTGAGTGAGGAGCTGATTACTGCACCTAAACCCGTAGCGGTAGCAGCACGTGAGGAGGAGTATGAGCCGTTTACGGATCTTGAGGAGGATCCTGGATCCGAGGAGGAAGAGCCAGTAGAGGAGACGGATGGCGCAACGTTTGATGCTGCAGATTCGGAGGAGGAATCTGGAGATAGTCTTCTTGACCCAGCGGTACAGGAAGCTTTGACCCAGCTAGGGGCTTTAGTACACTGTACACCACCTCTTAGCCAGGAATGTTGAATTAGGGGACAAGTTACATGAATTAGGAACTTCAGCCGGAAAAACAAGCGATAGAAGCCTATTGGTATTGGGAAAAGGAGATCATAAACCGAGTAAGGGCTGAGGATTAAGTGCACGAGTTAGAGGAAGAAGGAATAAGAAGGTGAGAATAGATAGAATGAGGTATGTGTACATGACATCGATTCCAGCATAGGGTGTTCTACCAGGCTGCAGAGGAAGGCCAGACTAGACACACGATCAGCAGCGGTCTAGTGCTAGACATTGCCGATGAGGAGTACGAAGACGCCATTGGGAGGGGCTTCGAGGTTGATATTTAGATGGTGTATAGGTATATATTTATCAGTAAAAAAATTTATAAATCCCAACTTTTGTATAAGATATGGATATGTTTTAGTGAATCACAACTTTTGTGTATATGAGATATGTTTTAGTGAATCCCAACTTTTGTAGCAATAGAGGGATATGTTATGTAAATAGCAAAATGTTATAAGATGTAGGTACTATGTACTATAAGATGCATATCTATATAAATATGTTTATTAAATGTGCTTTGTGATGATTACATTTTAGCATTAATTATGAATGCTTTAAAATAATGAGATAATAATATACATTTTATGAAACAGGTCAAGAAGAAGACCCCAAGTACAAAGAACACAAGAAGAGACAGATAATGAAGTTAGGGATCAGATAAGCCCGATACAACAATTGGTAGATTTTTTCGTAGGGGCTTTACAAAATAGAAACCCTAATGAGGTGAACTTAAACCCTCCAAAATTGCACATGACAAATTTTAAAGATTTTAAAAGCGCGGGGCCGCCTGAATTCAAAGGGACCATTGAGCCTATAGAGGCTCAATCATGGATCGAAGAAATTGAGAAGGCGTTTGTTATTGCAAGGGTAGGAGAGGAGCAAAAGACGATTTTTGCTACCTATATGATGAAAGGAGAAGCGAATTTTTGGTGGGAGGCAAATCAACACCGAGCTGGAGAGGGAGTCGTACTATGGGAAAAGTTTAAGGAGTTGTTCTTTGAGAACTACTTCCCGAGAAGTATGCATAGTAGAATGGAGATGAGGTTTTTAGAGTTGAAGCAGGGGGACATGTCAGTGCTCCAATACGCATCCAAATTCAACAAACTGGCGAGATTTGCTCCACACCAGGTGGACACTGAGGAAAGAAAGGCGCGCAGATTTGAGCAAGGGTTGAAACCTTGGCTCTACAACAAAATAGCAGTTTTTCAAATTGACTCGTTTGGGACGATTCTGGAAAAGGCTATAATAGCCGAGGGAAATGGAAGAAAGCGTAAGAGGAAATGGAACAACAATTCTGGATATTCTGGGAATAAACAAGGACACCTGAAGAAGAGGGTGGAAGCGTGTAAAATTTGCGGGAAGAACCATATGGGCGTATGTTTGAGAGGTAAGAGGGCGTGCTACAATTGTGGGCAAGAGGGACACATCTCTCCTAATTACCCTAATTCAGAGAAAAATGGGTGTTATACTTGTGGAGCGGTGGATCATCAAGCACGGAATTGTCCGAAGAAGGGGACAGAGGAAGGATCCGGTAAAGACAAGGGAAAAGGAAAAGTTAATGAATAGAAGATCTTATGTATTCACTTTAATATTAGTAATGATGTAATATTTTGTTTGATATTATATTTTGTATTTGTAAAGGTTTAAGAACCTGGGAGTAGACTAAGACTTATTGTAAGAATATTGTAATAATCTTTTGATGTCTTTAACAAATGCCTAGATAGATGTGTTGAATGGATAGTACTGTGAGCACCATATTCGGTGTTTAAAAGTACACGGACGTGGGGGCGTCACACTGAATGCCCTGCCTTCGTTTAGTATCCTATGAAACGATGTATCTAATTTCATTATTAGCAAAATAAAAAATAACGTCCCATATAACTTGCTATGATTTGTAAACTACATGTGTGCTTTGGTTAACCCCCTTTTTGGTGCTTCTAGTGGGTATATATAAAAACTATAATACCTTGCTTCTATAATTATAAGATATAATTTTTAGAATGTTCATTATAATTTCCAAAATTAATGATAAGGACCAAGACATGGCATTGAAAGAGAACTCACACGATGCATTAATATTTTACAAAATCAGAATAAAACAAATCCTTCCTTCCATCCTCTCAAATTTTGTCTGCTCGTGTTCTGTTACATTTCTATGGCGTTAGTTTTAGCTTTTTTTTGAGGAGGTACTAAGTTACTAAACTGTTTATTTGACTTCAGAATGGTATTATTCTCTCTTTTGAAACCAGGAGTAAGCATTTAATTGGCTTTTTAATGATTAGTAACTTTTTATATATATCTTTTTGTGTGTGCTGTTACATGTGAGGACCTCCCTTTCACACTTATGTTTGTTTGGTACTTTTGTTCGTTTGTTTAGGATTGCTGATGCTGAAGAAAACTTGGGTGAAAGTGAAGTTCGAGAAGCTCACTTAGCTAAATCCTTGTTTTTCATTCGAATTGGTGACAAGGTATATTAAAATTATTAGTCACAAGTTCTGATAGCTTTTCTGTGTCATTTGTATGCAAAGTATGAACTTTTTCCACACTTTATTCCCTGATGAACCCAGGAGAAGGCACTGGAACAACTCAAGATTACTGAGAGTAAAACAGTTGCAGTTGGGCAAAGGATGGATTTGGTGTTCTATACGCTACAGATAGGTCTTTTTTACATGGATTTTGACCTTATTTCCAAAAGCATTGAAAAAGCGAAGAAGTAAGGGGGACCATCTTATGGAGTTTCAATTGTTTGAGATATGGTATTTCAGACTTTCATTTGTATTCTTTATGGTGACAGATTGTTTGAGGAGGGAGGTGACTGGGAAAGGAAGAATCGCTTGAAGGTCTATGAAGGCTTGTACTGCATGTCCACTCGTAACTTTAAGAAAGCAGCTGATCTCTTCCTCGACTCCATCTCAACTTTCACGACTTATGAACTTTTCCCTTATGACAACTTCATATTTTACACTGTCCTTACAAGCATTGTAACTTTGGATAGAGTTTCCCTGAAACAAAAGGTATACAAGTTTGGTCCTGCATTGTTCTGGCGTAAATATTCTTGGCATGTTTTCCCACACCAATGTTTTTGTTACTGGTTAAGCAGCATTTTTATTGCTATATGTGGCAGGTTGTGGATGCTCCCGAGATCCTGACAGTAATTGGAAAAATTCCGCACTTGTCAGAATTTCTGAACTCTCTATATGATTGTCAATACAAATCATTTTTCTCTGCATTTGGTAAGTATATGCTGTATACCTCATTCTCTCCATTATATACAGTGTTTAAGAGTTATAGCTGAATATTTAGTTCCGGAAGTAACACTAGAGATCTTTGTCCTTGTGCATATTCTTTTCACCCGTCCTTTTACATGTACAATCTGCGTTGAATATTTGATTCAAAAACTCTTTTGAGTGCTATTATATTCAATCATGGGGTGATTAAAACAATTGGTAATTGATTTAAACAGTTGTGATTTAATTTTGTTATGCATGTCCCCAAGTGGCCGATGGTAGCTTCTGGAAATTATGTTAATAGGATACTCAGATCTGAAATCATGGACGATGAATTTCTCCTCATGCCAAACTTGTAATGACAAATAACTAAGAATTCGGAATAGGCACCCACAATTTAGTGGTTGGTGAAATATTTTCTCAGAGCTTGTATTATTTATTATTTTCTCCTTCAATGACTTACCAGATACCTTATATGGGGCTCAGAATGGGCTCTCTGCTTGATTAGGCATCATAAGCTTAATTAGTTAGGTGCCGACTCTATAGACTCATTCCGAGTACCAAGTATATGATTTACGGATTTGGGCTAATCAGTTATAGACTTACTGCATGTGAAATCTACATTGAAAGGCTCACTCAACCTTTCGGACCATCTACTAACATTCTCAATCAAACAGTAGTAGTAGGACAAACTCGGAAAGTGTCGAGTTTAAATTGTATTTTATGGGCCTTTCTACAATTATCTGCCAACCTTTTCTATAAACTTCAAAGGCTAGTAACAAATACCTCGTAACAATAAAATCATGGTATAATTGAATGAACGAAGGGCATTATTCCCTTGTTCATATGCCATAATGAAGATAGGGAACTTTGCTTGGGTGTTCATATTATTTGTTGCTGGAATTATCACAGTAGTTTTATTTTAATTTATTGGATGTCTTGCAGCTGGTCTGACGAAGGATATTAAATTGGACCGCTATTTGCATCCACACTTCCGGTACTACATGAGAGAGATAAGGACTGTTGTCTATTCCCAGTTTCTGGAATCGTACAAGAGCGTTACTATTGAAGCAATGGCGAAGGCATTTGGAGTAACGGTGGATTTCATTGATTTGTAAGTCACTAAATTGCTTCATTACCACGGGTGCACTTGATTTTGTGTATACCCAATGTTACAACGATTCTGTTTCCTTTCTATTTATTTCTTGGTCTAGGTAAATAATGTATTTTAGCGAGTATTTCCATCGTCTCCAGGGAGCTGTCACGTTTTATTGCAGCGGGGAAGCTTCACTGCAAGATTGATAAGGTTGCAGGCGTATTAGAAACTAACCGTCCTGATTCAAAGAATGCTCTTTACCAATCAACAATTAAGCAGGGAGATTCTTTATTGAACCGAATTCAGAAGCTGTCTCGTGTCATTGATCTTTGATTTCCAATGTTTCTGAATTGATGCTAAAAATTGAGCCGGATATCACTGGCAGTTTAATACAATGAATCCTACATGGGTTGAGATGGGTCGAAATGTATTTGTACTATTTCAATTCAAGCAGATTTACTCTTGCATTTTCTGATTCCAACTTGCATAATTTCCTTGTCAAGTACACTAATTTATCAAGTCATGCTGGAAGCATTTAATTTCTTCCTCATAAATTTTTTTAGTAATCTGCTTGTGTATCCAAAACAATTTCTAATGAATGAATATTGCATTTTGGAAGCATATCACAATTGATTTTTTAGGTAAAAATAATATTTGTCCCACCGAAGAAGTCACGTTTTGTGCAATAGTTCTCCACTTAAGTAAAAAAAATTGTAATTATATGATTAAACTTAAAAAACACTAAATCTGACACATTACGTCAATTTTTTTAGGCAAAATTATCATTAATTCTATGCAAAATTATCATTAATTCAATTGTAGTTGGCGCGTTTTGTGAAATAATTTATTGAACTAAAAAAATTGTATTTAACCAATCCAACCAATTTTTTTTGCAATCAGCCACTTCTTTAAATTAATTAAACGACTGTCTAAATTAAATGGAAAAATTAATAAGCACTAACCATTAAATTAATCAAACCACCGTCTAAATTAAATGAAAAATAAATAAGCACTAGCAGCCAACTGAGATGAAAACAGAGAATGAAACCCAATAACCCATGTTACCCAACTGAGATGAAGATGGTAGGAAACGATTTTCAAATAAATTAATAATTTTTATTTTTAAATATTATTATCTCAAGATCTTTTTTATAATATAGCATAATTAAAAATTATATTACATACTTTGTGCTTGGTTGTAGCACAATGGAATTTTTTTGTTTATTTTGATGATGAATTTTTCTTCCTCCTTATCTTCCTCTCTATAACCCTTATTTTGATATCACCTGTTTTTTTGAGTGGGCATAAAATACTGCAAAGTGATAATATATAGAGTCCTCAACTCCTTGATATTTATCAAGATAATTTGAAAACTTTTCTAATATATTTTATCCTGCTATTTTGTTATATCTTAATAAGGGCTAGAGTGGGGATCAAGTAGGATTCTACAATTCTAGCTCCAATATAATACTAATTTCTGGTTAACTCTTTAATTAATTAGAATTATATTAATTATAACTAATTCCACTAAATAGTTATAATTGCACTATTAGTATTAATTGCACTATTGATTAAATCCTTCCACTATTAGTATCTTGCAAAATACTCCTATACAATAATATCCATAAACACGTGTAGGAATAAAATTGTTAACTCACTAAGTTTACTGCTTATATCATTAACTACATAATTTATAAACTTTTGATCACACATTAATTTAATAAATTAAATCAATACTTTAGTAATTTGAATTACTAAAATACTTGGCCAAGATTCCGGTGATCAACCAATAAATTATATCAAGAGGATATTATAATTTAATTGTAGAATTCCATCTTGAAAAATACATGTTCCTAATTTCATAACATATATCACCCAACATATTGAGATATTGATTGTATTTAAAATCTCACTCTTTAATATATTAAAGTGACATACATTATAAAATGAAGTTCATCATTCTCTTAGGATTAAGAGTAATTGCACATTAATAGTAATTAAAAAATTATTTATAATAACAGTATTTAACAAATAATTTTTTGTAACGATCCAATTCTATGTATTTCAAAAATACACCAATACACTAGATTAAAGTCTTCACTTAACATGACAAGACAAATAATTCAATCAAGTGTATTACAATCTACTAGAATGGTTTTCCCATTTCCATATAAGATTGAGAACAATATATTTCTTTAATTATACATAACATATAATTTATGTCTTCTGTATATGACACTTCTGCGTATACATAAATTATAAAATGTATAATTATGGACAAAATTTATGACACATTTAATTATGCAAAATAAAATAAAATTTTATTATTAAAATAATAAATAAATATCAACATTGAGTTTTTCTGGGCTTAAAACCTTGCAAAAACATAGAATGAAACCCAATAACTCATGTTACCCACACTTATCCATCTTCTTCCCAACTCATCAGCTACCTTCCATCTTCCCAATAACCCATGTGTAAGGAATTGTTATGGTGAATGTGTTGTATTTCATTCTTAATAAGGAATAGGCAATCGTAGAGTGGAGTCATGGAGTGGAATCGTAGGGTGGTGTTAGTAAAGATAGAATTGTCATTTCCTTTTCTTTTCTATTTTACTTTAAAAACATGTAATGTACTCAGTAATTGATAAAAAATGCATTGTTCTGTTTCTCTCTCTAAATTCTCTATTCTCTACTCTTTACTCTCCGTATCTCAATCTTTTTCTTCTCTTTCCCATAGTCTCTCTCAAATATTTGGTTCTCTCATAATTCTCTTAAAAGTTTAATTAATTGTGAGTAAGAACTGAATTCAGATCTTAGTTCTTTACATTTGGTATCAGAGCTTAGTCGATAGGCGACCATGGCTACTAATAATCATCGATTAACTAATTTGCAGTGTAACTTTCATGATTTACAAAATTAATTGCAATCTTCTGTGGAATCGTTGAAGAAAAGATTCTATGAGAAATTGGAACATATGTTGAAAGGATTTGAAGCTATGTTATTAGTTCAGAATCAAAAATAAGGTTTGAGTCCATCTGAAGTTGATAGACAACCCTCAGATATTGTTCCTTCATCTCCAACTCAGCATCCTACCGAATCTGTCCTCGAACCATATGAAGGAGGTGTTTCATCATTCAGTAATTGTGAAAGAATATTTCGTACGATCAAAATTTGAATTTCCTAAATTCCATGGTACTAACCCTAGGTCATGGATTAGGAAGTGTAATAAATTGTTTTCTTATTATAATGTTGCTGAGAATCAAAAGCTTTACTTAGCTACTATGCACCTCGAGGGAGAAGCTAAAAATTGTCATACTTCTAAAAGTGAACAAAAGAACAAGAGATATAATGTGACACCCCCAAAATAGGTATACATCACCTATCTTGAGTCGCCAGATACATGGTACATAAATCCAAATACAACTTAATTATACAACATTCGTGTAAAATACGACAAAACATAACATGAGAGTTTTAATACGAATATTGTCTTCTAGACAGTATTCAAACTCAAATGGAGTCCTCAATACATTTATTATCACACTATTTCATAGAATAGTGAGGACTACTAATGCAAACATCTGGACCGTCACTCCGTTCCCCGACTAGTCCCAGCTACGTTCTCATTTCCTGAAGAGAACAATGAAAGCAAAAGGTGAGCTCAACTAGCCCAATAAGAAATATTATGACTAAGATAATGCAAAATAAATTATCCTTAGCCTTCAACAGTATAACAACTGATAGAATATAATAGACAACAAGTTTTAGATCAACAACTGCAGCGGAATAAGCAATCCATTAGAAGAGTCAAGTAGAGCATTATATCTACCAGCTTCTATGATTTTAAAAAAAGGATAATCGTGTTTTCATCAACGGATATTCATTAGTATCACGACCAAGGATATTCATTAGTATCACGACCACGAATTATTCATGCACTACGGGCCAAGGATAATCGTGTTTTCATCAACGGTCATGATCATGCTATAAAACAATTTATCTTTGCACTCTTGGCCGAAGAGAACCCATAGTCATGATCATACCAAAAACTGTCCACCAATGCACTACGGGCCAATGAGGACTTTTACCACATCATTTGTAACATTACGGTCATGATTATACCGAATAATCTCTAGTCATAATCATACCAAGTCCATCTATGCACTATGGGCCAAATGTGAGACCCCGAATTTTATGAAATAAAAGTATTCAATTTTCTTATAATTATTCTATTTAGTGAATGGTTAATTGATAAAGGGTTAAAGTTAAGGATGATATTTGAAAATTAATCAAAGTAAGCAAGTTGTCATAAAATAATCGGTTATAAAAGTACAGTAATACGCGTGGTTGCATAGTAGCACACGGTATGCTTACGTGAGAAGTCACTCAGTTATACTCAATTATTGCTACAGTAATTGCTGCATCATATCTCTCATATTATTAATTCAATTATTGTCAAGATCATCCGTGATAATATGTTATATTATTAAATCAATAATTGAGGCGACAAAGTTATTCATATTATTATTTACAATATTGACAATGTCTAGAAGTTCTGTCAAGGAGAGGTTAGATAATCTAATTGCGCGTCAATATGGAGAAATCTTTATTAGAAAGCCCCCTCTTTCCTGGGAACGACCTAGTTGTTAAATATTGTGAGTTATAATATTAATGATGAATAAGTTCGTATTGATTAAAGATGAAATTGATAGTTTCATTGTGTGGGAATTATTAGTGTTAGTAGAAATCGACATTTATTTCGATAATAATTGATGTCTGGAGGTTATATTGACCAATCGGGTAATTAACCGGATAAATGAGCAAATAATTGCTATTAATTTACATGCTTATAACTATGTGTTCACATGTGTGTACTATTGATTCACATGCATGTACTATTAGGGGAGTTGGTGCAAGATTGATAATACTTGCATGACTAAATTAGAAATGGAGGTATAGATGAAGGTACTATACTGTAATTATTTTTTTTACATGTATAGAACTATTGAGTCACATGATTTACTATTGATTCACATGATTTACTATTAGGGGAGGTGGTGCAAGTTTGATAATACTTGCAGGACTATATTAAAAATAAAGGAAAAGATGAAGGTATTGTACCGTAATATTTCGAGCCCCAAAACGTGCAATTATTGAAACTATATTTTCCTATAAATAGAAGCTCATTCTTCTTTCATTATCACCAATTCACTAAGTCTCACAAGAGCAATTATAGAGATAGAAGCTATAGAGAGAGAAACTATAGAGAGAAATAAGAAGCGAAGTCTGCTACTTTACTATTTCAGTATCCAGTCTTCTTCTGAGGTAAGGGGTATTATTTATTTCATATTCTGAAGAGATATTATATTTCGTATTTGTATGAATATTATTTTTGTTCAATATTCATAAAGAATATTATCTTCGTTCACTATTCGTAGGAATATTATCTTCGTTAAATATTCGTTGGAATATTATTTTCGTTCAACAATTGTAAGGGATGTTATTTTTGTTCAATATTCACTTGAAATAATATTTTCTTCCATACTCTGTAGTATGTAAATAATATTATTTCATTCCAGATTTTGAATTCTGTACTCATTTGGATAAAGTTTTGGCTTCTATACTCCATGAAATTAGCAGAATATCTTTGATATTTGCGCTTCATCCAGTATCTTTTCATGGAGATATTATTCTGAGTTTTCTTGATAATTATTGATCTTTTCATGCCGGAATACTATTCATGAGTTACTATTTACGGGTACTATTCATTCCGTTACTATTCACTCAAATATTATTCACTCGGGTATTCGGGGCACTTTTTATGCCGGAGTACTATTCATGGGTTACTATTCACCTGGTTATTATTCACACTAGTATTATTCACTCGGGTATTTGGGGCACTTTTCATGCCGGGATACTATTCACGAGGTACTATTCCCAAAGTACTATTTACCCAAAAAATATATTTCTTTTCTGTCCAAATTATTTTTGATACATGAATATTATTCTTGAATTTTACTCCACAAAGCAGTATCATATTGACAATTTGGATATTTTTAAACTCTGGATAAATTTAAAGTCTTTAATATTTATCCTTAATTTCGTTTGATTAATGCTTATATCATTGTCATCATTCTCATGCTTATATTGTGATGAAAGTCATCTTTGGCCCGTAGTGCATAGATGGACTGTTGATTATTGGTTTTACAGTTATATATCTTTAGCTTATGTGCAAAGATGAACTGTTGATTCTTGGTTTTACATTGTATATATTTGGCCTACGTACAAAGATGAACTGTTAATTGATAGCTTTGGCCCGCAGTGCAAAGATGGACAGGTGTATGACATGATCATGACCACTGGTGATACTAACGAATATCCTTGGCCGTAGTGCATGGATAATTCAATGATGTGATTGGCAGGATCATGACCATTAGTTAACAGTTGAATGTCTTTGGTCGTAGTGCAGATCGACATGCAATTGATTGGTATGATCATGACCATTGATTTTATAGTTGAATATCTTTAGCCCGTAGTGCAAAGATAGACAACTGATTGATATGATCACTGTTATTACACTTTAATGTCTTTAGCCTTTGGGGTAAGGATATTGAGTGAACGTTCTATTAAGCCTTTGTGGTAAGGAGAAACTGTTGATTCATATTATTATGAATTGTGAATTTAACTAAAATCTTTGATGGTTCAGGTGAAGACTGGTGATGAGAGTTATCTTTGTCTTGGGTAAAACAAAGAACTGTTATTACAGGGATAAAGTTTATGATAAACTGTTAAATCGTAGAAGATAGTAGATATCATGCTCTACTTAACTCTTCTAATGGATTGCTTGTTTCGCTGCAGTTAAACTTGTTGTCTATTATATTCTATCAGTTTAACATTGTTGAAGGCTAAGTATAATTTATTCTGCATTATCTTAGTCATAATATTTCTTACCAGGCTAGTTGAGCTCACCCTTTTCTTTCATTGTTCTCTTCAGGAAATGAGAATATAGTTGGGACGAGTCGGAGAATGGAGTGATGGTCCATGATAAGTGGCTTTTTAGTAGTCCTCACTATTATGTGAAATAGTGTGATAATAAATGTAATGAGGACTCCATTGAGTGTGGATATTGTCTAGAAGACAATATTCGTGTTAAAACTCTCAGAGTATGTTTTGTCGTATTTTACACGATAGTTGTATAATTAAGTTGTATTGGTATTCAGTACCAAGTATCTGGCGACCCAAGTTGGGTGATGTATACCTATTTTGGGGGCGTCACACCAAAGATGACTTTCATAACAATATAAGCATGAGGATGATGACAATGATATAATAATTCAATCAAACAAGATCAAGGATAAATTTTAAAGATTTATAATTTAATTTATTCAGAATTCAATAACGTTCAAATTGTCGACATAATACTGCTTTGTGAAGTAAAATTCAAGAATAATATTATATCAAAAATAATTTGGATCGAAAAGAAATTAATTTTTGTCATGAATAGTGCCCTGGGTGAATAGTACCCGAATAAATAGTACCCCTTGAATAGTAATTCGGAAATAGTACCCCGTGAATAGTATTCCGGTATGAAAAGGTTAAAACTTATCAAGAATGCTCAGAATAATATTTCCATAAAAAAATACTGGATGAAGCGCAAATATCAAGGATATTCTACTAATTTCATGGAGTATAGAAGCCACAACTTTAACAAAACGAGTATAGAATTCGAAATCTGAAACGAAATAATATTACTTAGATACTACAGAGTATGGAAGAAAATATTATTTCATACGAATACTGAACAAAAATAATATCCCTTACAAATATTGAACGAAAATAATATTCCTTACGAATATTAAACGAAAATAATATTCCTTACGAATATTGAACGGAAAATAATATTCATTACGAATATTGAACGAAAATAATATTCATTACTAATATTGAACGAAAATAAAATTCATACGAATATGAAAAATAATATTTCTTCAGAATATGAAATAAATAATACCCCTTACCTCAGAAAAAGACTGGATATTGGTATAGTGAAGTAGCAGACTTCTCTTCTTCTTTCTCTCTATATCTTCTCTCTCTATAGCTTCTCTCTCTATAATTGCTCTTGTGAGTCTTAGTGAATTGGTGAGAATGAAAGAAGAATGAGCTTCTATTTATAGGAAAATATAGTTTCGATAATTGCACGTTTTGGAGCTCGAAATATTACAGTATAATACATTCATATTTTTCTTCATTTTTAATTTAGTCCTGCAAGTATTATCAAACTTGCACCACCTCCCCTAATAGTATATAATGTAAATCAATAGTACAATCATGTGACTCAATAGTTCTATACATGTGAAAAAATAATTACAGTATAGTACCTTCATCTATACCTCCATTTTTAATTTAGTCATGCAAGTATTATCAATCTTGCACCACCTCCCCTAATAGTACATGCATGTGAATTAATAGTACACACATGTGAACTAATAGTTATATGTAAGACTCCAACTTTTTATAAATAAAATTGAATTTTCTCTATTCATTATTTTGAATTAATAAGGTGTTAATTTGATATAATACTGTGGTTATGGGTGAAATGTGAAAATTTTGCAAAATAAGCGAATGGTTATAAAATATTCATTATTATAGGGGAATATTCGTTTGGTCGTGGAATATTCTTGTTGTCCGGGAATATTCGTACGACGGCGCAGCCATTTGTGGGCCCCATAACGAAAAACGATCGGATGAAGAAAACGACAAGTATGCGTTTTTATAAATAAAGGCGTAATTATTCTTTATTAATCTTTGTTGGAATACGGTGGTTAAAATACGATGAATACGCGTGGTTACATAAGAAAGACACCAGTATTACGCGGTATTTTGAATTATTAATTTTACGTAGAAGGCGCACTACTCAATAATTATTACAGAATTATTCTTTATTCAATATTTTATTTTATTGATTCAATAATTGCTACGTTAATATTTTATATTATTGTTGTTTCAATAATTGTCACACCGCATAAATATTTTCCATTATCAGATCAATAATTCATATTATTTGAATAATATTATTAGATAGCATTATTGGCAATGTCTAGAAAGTTCTGTCAAGAAAAGGGGTTAGGTCATCTAATTTCGCGCCAGTAAGGAGAAATCCTTATCGGAAAGCCCCCTCTTTCCTGGGAATGGCCTGGTTGTTATTATTGTAATTCTGTAATATTATTTGTAAATAATTAATTATTGATTTATATGATAATGAAATATTTATTTTATGTGGATATAAATGATGGATATATTTATTTTATGTGGTTATAAATGAAGGAATTAAAGCTGATGTATTTTATCAGTATTTTATCGGAATGGAGGTATTAAAAATCATCCGTATGTGGATTTCAGACATTTTTTGTTTGAAATTTGGAAAAACTTAAAGCTACAAAGTTGTAGAGAATTCAATTTTCTATGGAATAGAAATAAAATTCGTATTTTTCTGATAAAAGGGCTATTTATTATGAATTATTGAAGTTTTTGATTATTGTTAAAACATTTTGGAAATTTCTAGAATGGGTGGGCCCCACTTTGGTTGGTGCGAAATGTGCTGAAATTTTATTTCAAAAGTGGTGGGCGGGAATAGTAGCAGGTAAAGCCATCAGGTAACGGGTCAAGTCTGCTTTGGCGTTCTAACATTTTCCTATAAATAGGGTGCTGAGTTAGAATTGAAAATCACACCAGAAACATATGTTTTTTCTCTCTATATTATCGAGCGTATTTTTGTGAGTATTTTGATACTTTGAGAGTTCTTTATCCAAGACAAGTTTTTTTCAAGATTATATATCAAGAAGTTTTAGGTCGGAGTACTATTATTTTGAGGTAAGGGATGTTATTTTCTTCATAATGATGTTATTCTTTCAATATCATTATACCAAAATATTGGTATGGATTTTATTGTGGAATTTCTACCTTTTTCATGTCGGGATTACTATTCACGTATACGACACTATTCATCAAAAAATAAAATTTTCTCCTTTTTGTCCAAGATGTCTATTATGGTTACTAACTTTGATTGCATCCATGTTTTGATCTTCATTTTTGAATTCTGCTCCACATTTGGTTATTATGGAGTATTATTGAACTTGGATAAACTGTAATATGAATCCCTAATATTTGTCCTTTTGTTTCACTGGATTCGTTTTCTTTAAAATATTTTTCATCATCCTTAGTCCTAAATGATGATATTACTGAATATCTTTGGCCTGTAGTGCAAAGATGAATGATTAACTGATGAATATCTTTGGCCCGTAGTGCAAAGATGAACAGGTGTTGAGATGAACATGACCAACTGGTGATACAAATGAATATCTTTGGCGTGTAGTGCAAAGATAAATATTTGATTCAAGATGTATATTGATTATTGTTACAGGGTTAAAATATTGATAAGGTATTCGTCAATACCTTATCTCTCACAAATTTTCTCTATATTCAGATGCTGTCAACATGGCTCAATTATTAGAGCGAGATAATGAGTATGTTCAACCGAGGGACCACAACCAGGGTCATACTGGTGGCAGTAGTCATCGAAGCAATGATAACCAGCGGGGAGGAAATAATACGGACAAAAACAGTAATCACTCGGGTGGTAATCGTGGACATGATAATAGAAGAAGTGAGTTGGGAGGAGATTTCAAGAAGAGAAGGTATAGAAATGACAACATGAAGACGTCAGCACCAACACCAACTGTTTCTAGGGGAGGAGAACGACCACCGGTCGTATGTTACAAATGCGGGAAAGGGGGACATATCAGCCCAAACTGCCCACAACAATCCAAGGTATGTTATAACTGTGGAAAGGAAGGTCATATAGCTCGAGATTGTTCTGTAGCAAAACCAAGTCCAGCGGGGATGGTGACTCCAAAGGCTGTCCCGGACAAGTCAAAATCAGCGGTTCCTGGAAGAGCGTTTGTCGTGACTGGCCAAAACATGAGGAACCCGAATGAGGTGATCACGGGTAAGCTAATCATAAACTCTTGCAAAGTTTATACCTTACAAGATACCGATTCTACCCATTCTTTTATCTCTCCTGCTTGTGCTCAACGTTTTAACTTGACTCCGGAGAAATTGGACTTTGACTTATCTATTGAAACTCCGTTAGGAGAAACTTTCGTTACATCCACTGTTTATAAATCTTGCTTGATCCAAGTTGGTACCATCATATTACCTGTTGATCTTATCTCTGTAAAGATACTTGCATTTGATGTGATTTTAGGGATTGATTGGTTAACCACTCATCATGCCAAAATTGATTGTTTTCGTAAGTTTGTTAGTTTTCATATGCCTAACCAACCTGTTATGCGAATTCAAGCAACTAAACCACTAAAATCAATCACTATCATATCAAGACATAAAGCCATTCGTTTATTGAAAAACGGATGTCAAGCTTTCTTAGCCCATGTCATGGATTTGAATAAGGATACGTCAGATTTGAATAATATTTCTGTTGTTAGTGAATTTCCTGACGTATTTTCTGAAGAACTTCTCAGTCTATCCCCAGAACGTGAAGTTGAATTCTTTATTGACCTTGAACCTGGTACACAGCCCATTTCTAAAATCCCATATCGAATGGCTCCTATTGAACTTCAGGAGTTAAAGGTCCAACTACAGGAGTTGTTAGACATCAGTTTCATTTGTCCTAGTACATCTCCTTGGGGTGCTCCTGTTTTATTTGTAAAGAAGAAAGACGGGAATATGCGACTTTGTATTGACTACCGAGAATTGAACCATGTCACAATCAAGAATAGGTATCCGTTACCTCGTATTGATGACTTGCTTGACCAGTTGCAAGGAACACAATTTTTTTCAAAGATCGTTCTTCGTTCTGGATATCATCATCAAGATTAAAAGCGAGGATATAGAAGACTACCTTTGAACTCTCGATGCGGGCATTATAAATTCTTAGTCATGTCTTTTGAATTGACTAATGCTCCTGCTACTTTCATGGATATGATGAACCGAGTATTCAAAGAATATTTGGATCAGTTTGTTGTTGTCTTTATTAATGACATCCTCATCTATTCTAAAAGCCGTGAAGATCATGAGCACCATTTGAAGCTAGTACTTCAAAGACTTCGTGAAAATAAGCTATATGCCAAGTTGAAGAAATGCGAGTTCTGGCTTGAGGAAGTAGCATTCCTTGGGCACGTGGTGTCAAAACATGGAGTATCTGTTGACCCGGCAAAATTGAAGCAATACAAAGTTGGTAGCAACCGAAGACGGTGACCGAAGTACGTAGCTTTTTGGGCTTAACCGGTTATTATCGGAGATTCGTGGAAGGATTTTCTCGAATTGCTACTCTGTTAACTCAGCTGACTCGGAAAGATACAAAATTTGTATAGAGCGAGGAATGCGAGCAGGGTTTCCAAGAGCTCAAGAGGAGACTCATTTGGCACTGATTCCGCAATACCATCCGGTTCGGATGGATTTGTTATCTACAAATGATGCTTGAGTGCAAAGGGTTAGGATGTGTTCTCATGCAACATGGGAAAGTCATAGCTTTATGCCTCATGACAACTCAAAGAATATGAGATGAATTATCCTACTCATGATCCGGGTTGGTGATCGTTCCAGCGTTGAAAACTGGAGACACTACCTATATGGGGAGAAAGTGGAGATTTATACGGATCATAAAAGCCTCAAATTTTTCTTCACCCAAAAGGAACTCAACATGCAGCAACGACGTTGACTTGAGCTATTGAAAGATTGCAATCATACCATTCAATACCATCCTGGAAAAATGAACGTAGTAGATGACGCATTGAGTAGAAGATCATATACGGGTACGAGTGCAATATTGTCAATGCACATGCCCATTTTGTACGACTTACAAAGGATGGAGATAGAGTTAAAGACTTCAGGGACCTACGTGATGATGTCAAATATATGAGTAGAACTGACTTTAATCGATAAAGTTAAAGCTGCTCAAACTACGGACCTGGGGCTGATGTGTATGAAGAAGAAAGTGCAAGAAGGTGCTATACCAGAAGCAAGAATCGATGAAGAAGGAATACTTCGAGTCAACTCCAGACTTTGCGTTCCTAATGATTCTGACTTGAAACATAGAATCATGATGGAGGCACACAACACACTGTTTGCAATCCATCCTGGGAGTACCAAAATGTATCATGATCTTCGACATACATTTTGGTGGAACAATATGAAGAGTGAGATCGCAGAGTTTATCTCGAGGTGTAAAACTTGTCAACGTGTAAAGGCAGAGCATCAAGTGCCAAAGGGTCCATTACAACCACTTGAGATTCCAAAATGGAAGTGGGAACACATTACCATGGATTTCGTTACGGGTCTTCCCATGGTTTCTCAAAGCATAGATGCGATTTGGGTTATTGTTGATAAATTAACCAAGTCTGCTCATTTCTTGCCGATACGAGAGACTTATTCACTTGAACGTCTTGCTCGTATGTACGTAAATGAGATTGTGAGATTGCATGGCATGCCAATATCCATAGTTTCGGATCGTGACCCAAGATTCACTTCACGATTTTGGGTTAGCTTGCAGAAAGCTATGGGCACGGATTTACGATTCAGTTAGGCATACCATCTTCAAACGGATGGGCAATCGGAAAGGACTATTCAAACTCTTGAAGATCTATTAAGACTCAATGTCCTTGATTTCAAAGGAAGTTAGGATAAGTATTTGCCATTGATGGAATTCTCCTACAACAATAGTTATCAAGCAAGTATAGGCATGTCTCCATTCGAGGCGTTGTATGGACGAAAATGTCGTTCTCCAGTATGTTGGGACGAGGCAGGAGAAGCAACGTTGTTGGGATCAAAATTGGTACGCATGACTACGAAAAAGATTCAAATGATCCGGCAACATATACAAACCTCACAAGATTGACAAAAGAGTTATGCGGATCTTTATCAAAAGGACGTGAAATTTAATATTGGGGATCATGTATTGTTACTTATTGCTCTATGGAAGGGAGTTACAAGATTTGGGAAGAGTGGAAAGCTCAATCCACGATTTGTTAGTCTATTTGAGATTCTTGACCGAATAGGAAATGTGGCCTATAGACTCGCTTTACCTCCAAGCATGTCTCGTGTTCATAATATTTTTCACATATCTATGCTTCATAAATATGTAAAAGACCCAAACCACATTATTGAGTTAGAACCAGACGAGATAGCCGAAGATTTAACGTATGAGGAGGTACTTGTTAAGATCTTGGATAGGAAAGAGCATGTCCTACGCACAAAGGTTATACCACAAGTCAAGGTTTTGTGGAGGAACCATGCTATTGAGGAAATGAGCTGGAAGTTGGAATCGAAAATAAAAATGAGGTATCCTCACCTTTTCGAAACACCAGGTACGTACGTCAATTTTGAGGATGAAATTTTATAAGGAGAGGAGATTGTATGACCCCAACTTTTTATAAATAAAATTAAATTTCCTCTATTCATTATTTTGAATTAATAAGGTGTTAATTTTATATAATGCTGTGATTGTGGGTGAAATGTTCAAATTTTACAAAATTAGTAAGTGGTTATAAAATATTCATTATTGTCGGGGAATATTCGTTTGGTCATGGAATATTCTTGTTGTCGAGAAATATACGTATGACGGCGCAACCATTTGTGGGCCCCATAACGGAAAACGGTCGGATGAAGAAAATGACAAGTATGAGTTTTTATAAATAACGGCGTAATTGTTACTGTTAACACTATTGAAATACCTGGTGGTTAAAATATAGTAATACACATGGTTGCATAGTAGCACACGGTATTGCACAATATATTTGAATTATTGATTCTTACGTAAGAAGGCACTACTCAATAATTGTTACAGTAATTAGTGTTCAATATTTTATTTTATTGATTCAATAATTGCTACGTTGATATTTATATTATTGTTGTTTCAATAATTGTTACTGCACAGTATTTCCCATTATCAGATCAATAATTCATATTATATGAATAATATTATTAGATAGCATTATGTTAGGTTTGTAATATTCATGAACGCAATCAAATTGCACAAATAAGCGGAAACGTGGAAAAATCAGAGTTTAAAAATTTTACAAACTATATACCCGGATCACCCTTTATGCATAATTATTAATTAAACGAAAAGATATGAATAAGAATCATACCCTTGAAGATCCGAGCTTCCTCAGGTACAAGTTCACCTCCAATCCTTTTCGCGTTCAACTTGAATCCACCGGATTTGGTTCCTACCTTTGATCAACGTTAGCCGTCCAAGTGTTTGGCTCTAGAGGTGATCCACCAAGGAAGAAGAAGAATTCAAGAAGATGGGTATTTGGCTCAAACCCTAGTTTTCTATCTCTATAGAAAAAGGGGCGTACTCTCCAACAATTGGAATAACGTATGTTGTAAAAGTCAACAACCCCTACACCCATAATAAGACTCCTCTTATTTATAGATGTGAGCAACCCTCCTTAACAATTAAGGAATTGAGTTTTATTTAATTAATTAAATTCTTTTAATTAATTAAGCTCCCTAATTTTATTAGGGATAATTAATTAAACTCCTTTAACTAATTTTCCCTCCTAATCCTATTAGAAATATTTGAGAGTACTTTTATTAATTAATTCCAAAACTCCTTTAGGAATTAAATAATAATAATAATAATAATAATAATAATAAGACTCCTCTTATTAATTTATATTTAATATTTCCAAAATATTAAATAATAAATATTAAGCTATTTAATTTATTCTATCACTATAGATTAAATTAAATATACTTAACTTATTATTACGATTATGCCATTAACTTCTTAAATAATTATTCTTCCTTTTATGGTGTGACCCTTTAGGTTCTCCATATTAAACTGGTTGTGAATAAATCAATTAGAACAATTCTAATCTTATTTAAATAAATAAATTAAACAATTAATTTATTTAAATAAATAATATTTATTCTACAATAGGGATAAGCCTCCTAGCGATCAACGACTTTCCGGATAATACTGATTTCAACATTAATCATAAAAGAACCTTTGAGTAAATAGTTCTGAAATACAATTCAATCCTTCCACCATACAATGTCCCAATTAAATATAAGACATGGAATTACTGTCAAGTTTTTTTTTATTTAATTATATGTATTTCGATCCTTAAATGCACAACCCCAAATAATGCAAATTAGAAACTCCTTTCTAATTTCATTCGCGCCTAACGCCAAAGACTCTTTGGGTTGTCATTTATCGAATCACATAGGACATTTCTCTTCTTTTACTAGAAGTGGTAGATTCTTTATTGATCATACATTATCTCCATGTATAACTTATTATACCCAATCATATCCTTTGATATACCCTAAGGGTCTTAAGGATTAAGTCAAAGTATAACTCATCATACACAAGATACTATGATGATCTCAAGTCCAAGGATCACTTGTACTACTATCACTACAGGAATTCCTATTGACAGGAAAGTAAAACTCCATTAGGTATTCCTTAGCGAGTCATGTTCAGTGAACTTATTCTCCAATAAGCACCTACATACTTGTTTAGTGTCTCCACACAAATGATCATGAGATCAATCATCCTCATCCAATGAGCAAGCAACGTATGTACCAATCTATCCGGATTCACTAATCCCCAATTTAGTAATCCAACGATTGAGAACTATTTTAGTTTTAAGCTTTCTAAGAATTTAGATCTCATTAGAATGATCATCATCATTATTCTAAAAGCATTGCTCAAAACTATGGGTTTATCACATATTATAAAACAGCATCATGTAGATAATTTAAAAGCCTTTAATAAATTAATACTTTTTATTAATAAATGAATAAGATTGTTACAAAGTATATGCTTTATCATCAAACATGATTGGCTTGTGTGCATACTACTTTCACATTATTGGCAATGTATAGAAAATTTTATCGAGGAAAGGGGTTAGGTCATCTAATTGCGCGCCAGTAAGGAGAAATCCTTATCGAAAAGCCCCCTCTTTCCTGGGAACGACCTGGTTGTCATTATTGTAATTCTGTAATATTATTTGTGAATAATTAATTATTAATTTATATGATAAGAAAATATTTGTTTTATGTGGATATAAATGATGGATATATTTATTTTATGTGGTTATAAATGAAGGAATTAAAGCTGAGGTGTTTTATCAGTATTTTGTCGGAATGGAGATATTAAAAATCATCCGTATGTGGATTTCAGACATTTTCTGTTTGAAATTTGAAAAAACTTAAAGCTACAAAGTTGTAGAGAATTCGATTTTCTATGTAATGGACATAAAATTTATATTTTTCTGATAAAATGGCTATTTATTATGAATTATTTTGATTATTGTTAAAATATTTTGAAAATTTTTAGAATGGGTGGGCCCCACTTTGGATGGTGAGAAATGTTCTAAAATTCTATTTCAAAAGTGGTGGGCGGGAATAGTAGCAGGTAAAGTTATCCGGTAGCAGGTCAAGTCTACTTTGGCATTCTAACATTTTTCTATAAATAGGGTGCTGAGTTAGATTTGAAAATCACACTAGAAACATAAGTTTTCTCTCTCTATATTATCGAGCGTATTTTTGTGAGTATTTTGATACTTTAAGAGTTGCTATCCAGTAAAAGTTTCTTTCAGCACTATATCCAAAATGTCAGCCGGGAGTACTATTCTTTTGATGTAAGGGATGTTATTTTCTTCATAATGATGTTATTCTTTCAATATCATTATACCAAAATATTGGTATAGATTTTATTGTGGAATTTCTACCATTTTTATGTCGGGGTTACTATTCACGTATACGACACTATTCACCGAAAAATAAAATTTTCTCCTTTTTGTCCAAGATGTCTATTATGATTACTATCTTTGCTTGTATCCATGTTTTGATCTTAATTTTTGAAGTCTGCTCCACATTTGGTTATTATGGAGTATTATTGAACTTGGATAAACTGTAATACGAATCCCTAATATTTGTCCTTTTGTCTCTTTGTATTCGTTTACTTTAAGATATTTTCATCATCCTCGGTCCTAAATGATGATATTCTTGAATATCTTTGCTTTGTAGTGCAAAGATGAATGATTAAGCGATGAATATCTTTGGCGTAGTGCAAAAAGATGAACAAGTGTTGAGATGAACATGACTAATTGGTGATCAAATGAATATCTTTGGCTTTGTAGTGCAAAGATAAATATTTGATTCAAGATGTATATTGATTGTTATTACGGGATAAAATATTGATGATGAACTTTTAAATATTAGAAGATAGTAGAATTCATTCTCTCTTGACTCTCTAATGGATTGATGTTTCATTGCGAGTTGTTGATCTAAAACTTGTTGTACATTATATTCTATCAGATTTTTCCTGTTGAAGACTAATGATAATTTATTGTATATTATCTTAGTCATAATATTCTTCTTTGGGCTAGTTGAGCTCACCCTTTTCCTTTTTGTTCCATTTTTCTTCTCAGGAGGTGAGAATTTAGCAGGAACTAGCCGGGGTATGGAGTAATGGTTTTAGAAAGTTGTTTTAGCAGTCCTCGCTATTTTTGTAAAATAGTGTATCAATAATTATAATGAGGACTTATTTGAGTGTGGATATTGTCTAGAAGACAATATTTGTATTTAAACGCACAGTATGTGTTATCGTATTTTACACGATAATAGTTGTGACGCCCCCAAAATAGGTATACATCACCCATTCTGAGTTGTCAATACAGATGCGAAACAACTACAACTTTATTATTACAATAGTAAAAGCTGTGAGTTTGAATACAAATATTATCTTCAGACAATATCTATACCCAAATAAATCCTCATCACATTTATTGATACATTATTTTACAAAAATGGTGAGGACTACTAAACAACTCTCTCTATAACCATCATTCCATACCCAGACTGTATCGCTTACATTCTCGCCTCACGAGAAGAAATATGGAACAAAAAGGAAAAGGGTGAGCTCAACTAGCCCGAAGAAAGAATATTATGACTAAGATAATATACAACAAAATTATCGTTAGTCTTCAACAGGAAAAAATCTAATAGAATACAATAGACAACAAGTTTTAAATCAATATTCGCAATGAAATAATAATTCATTAGAAGAGTTAAGTGAGAGAATGCAAACTACTATCTTCTATGTATGAATTTTAAAGTTCGTCATCATCTTTTATCCCCTCGTAACATCAATCAATATATATCTCGAATCAAATATTCATCTTTGCATTACAGCCAAAGATATTCATCATTGGTCATGTTCATCTAAAACTGCTCATCTTGCACAACGAGCCAAAGATATTCATCAAAATCATTCATCTTTGCACTACACAGCCAAAGATATTCATCATAAATCATTCATCTTTGCACTACAGGCCAAAGATATTCAATAATATCATCATTTAAGACTGAGGATGATGAAAAATATTTTTAAAGAAACGAATCCAGTGAAACAAAATGACAAGAATTAAGGATTCGTACTTTGTTTTATCCATGTCCAAAAATACCTCAAAAATAATCATAGTGGTGTAAAATTCAAGAATAATCAAAACATGGATACAATCAAAGCTAGTATCCACAATAGATATTTTGGACGAAAAGGAAAATTTTCATTTTTCGATGAATAAAGGCCAGTATCCGTGAATAAGATCAGATATCGTGAATGAATAGTCAGTAGTATACGTGAATAGTAACTCAGACACCAAAAGTTTCAAATTTGATAAAAACTTCAGATCAATATTTCAAAGATAATGATATTAGAATAAATAATATCATTTTAAAAAAATAATATCCTTACCTCGAAAGATCAACTTTTAAATTTGAAACAGGATATAGGCTATGACTTGAACTTGCACAGTATAGTAATACTCAAAATATACTCAAAATACTCACAAGAATAAACTCGTTAATATAGAGAGAGAAAACTTCAGTTTCTGGTGTAATTTTCAATTCTAACCTAAGCACCCTATTTATAGGAAATTGCTTAGAACACCAAAGCAGAAAATTTATTAAAATAATTTTATTTAACAAATATTCAAGCCCACTTCCCAAGAATCTGAATTCAGCTCATTTACCATACATGTGGGCTTGTAGAAAACGTTTTCATGAATAAAACAATTAAAACCTCCAAAAATCAATTATTTGAACTTGAACTTCAATAATTCATAATAAATAGCCTTTTATCGAGAAAATTGAATCTCGCGAATTTTTATAGGAAATTCAATTCTCTACAACTTTGCAGAAGAAAGTTTTTCTAAATTCCAAATGTAAATTGACCAAGAAATCCACAAGCGGACGATTTTACAAGTTATAATCAAATTTCGAATAATAAATGGGGTCCATCGACATGTTTAACATGTTTTAAACATTTTGGTAACAAAAATACTCCTCCTCCACATATACTCATATATCCCACATTCATCGTAAAAATATCATCATTATTATATTATTAAAATATAATAATATATTTAAATGAATTATTTTATCGTAAAAAGATAAAATTTTAATTTTCAACAATTGTCACTATAAAAATTTTCTCCATCTATATCCACATAAAATCAATATTTTCCTCATCATATGAATCAATAATTAATTATTCACAAATAATATTACGAGAATCACAATATCGACAACTGCATAGCTTCAGGAAAGAGGGGGCTTTCCAATAAGAATTTCTCCTTACTGGCGCGCAATTAGGTGACCAAACCTCTCCTTAGATAGAACTTTCTAGACATTACCAATAATGTTGTCTAATAATATTATTCAGATAATATGAATTATTGCTTCGATAATGAAAAATACTGTGTAATGACAATTATTGAAACAACAACAATATAAAATATCGACGCAACAATTTTTAAATCAATAAAATATTGAACAGTAATTACTGTAATCATTATTGAGTAGTGTCTTCTTACGTAAGAATCAATAATTGGTGCAATACCGTGTGCTACTGTGTTTTAACCACCGAGTATTTTAACAAGATAACTTGTGAATAACTACGCCGTTATTTTTAAACAACTTATATTTGTCGTTTTCTTCATCCAATCGCTTTCCGTTATGGGGCCCACACATGGTCATTTATCGTCGCATCGAATATTCCCCGACAGTACGAATATTCCACGATCAAACGAATATTCCCCGACAATAATGAATATTTTATAACCATTTGCTTATTTTGAAATACTTGCGTATTTTACCCATAACTATCCACATTAATCAAATCAACCCTTACTATTTCAAAATAATAAATAGAGAAAATTAAATTTCATTTATTAATTATTTGGGGTCTTACAACCTCCCCTCCTTATGAAATTTCGTCCTCGAAATTGACATACGTACCTGGTGTTTCGAAAAGGTGAGGATACCTCGCTTTCATTTCTGTTTCCAATTCCCAGGTATTTTCCTCTATAGCATGGTTCCTCCACAAAACTTTAACTTGTGGTATGACCTTTGTGCGTAGGACATGCTCCTTCCTATCCAAGATCTTGACAGGTACCTCCTCATACGTTAAGTCTTCGGCTATCTCGTCCGGTTCTAATTCAATAACGTGGTTTGGGTCTTTCACATATTTACTTAAGCATGATATGTGAAACACATTATGAACACGAGACATACTTGGAGGTAACGCGAGTCTATAGGCTACATTTCCTACTCGGTCAAGAATTTGAAATGGACCAATAAATCGTGGATTGAGCTTTCCTCTCTTCCTGAATCTTGTAACTCCCTTCCATGGGGCAACACGCAACAATACATGATCCCCTATACTAAATTCCACGTCTTTTCAATGAAGATCCGCATAACTCTTTTGTCGATCCTATCTTGGTTTATATCGTTATCTAATCATTTGGATCTTTTTTCGTGGTCATACGTATCAACTCGGGTCCCAACAATGTTGCTTCACCCACCTCGCCCCAACATACCGAGAAGCGACATTTTGTCCATATAATGCTTGAATGGGGCCACACCTATACTTGCTCGATAATTGTTGTTGTAGGAGAATTCCACCAATGGTAAATACTTATCCCAACCGCCCTTGAAGTCTAGGACATGAGTCTTAATAAATCTTCAAGAGTTTGAATAGTCCTCTCGATTGTCCGTCCGTTTGAGGATGGTATGCCGAATCGAATCAGTAAATCCGCACTCCATAGCTTTTTGCAAGCTAACCCAAAATCTTGAAGTGAATCTTGGGTCACGATCCGAAACTATGGATACTGGCATGCCATGAAATCTCACAATCTCATTTACGTACATTTGAGCAAGACGTTCAAGGGAATAAGTCTCCCGTATCGGCAAGAAATGAGCAGACTTGGTTAATCTATCAACAATAACCCAAATGGCATTGATGCCTTGAGAAACCGTAGGAAGACCCGTAACGAAATCCATGGTAATGTGTTCCCACTTCCATTTCGGAATCTCAAGTGGTTGCAACGGACCCTTAGGTACTAGATGCTCCGCCTTTACACGTTGACAAGTTAAACACATCGAGATAAACTTTGCAATCTCTCTTCATATTGTTCCACCAAAATATATGTCGAAGATCACGATACATTTTAGTACTTCCAGGATGGATTGAAAATGGTGTATTGTGTGCCTCCATCATAATCTTGTACTTCAAATCAGAGTCGTTAGGAACACAAAGTCTGGAGTGGACTCGAAGTATTCCTTCTTCATCAATTCTCGCTTCCGGAATAGCACCTTCTTGTACTTTCTTCTTCATACGCATCGACTCCGGTCTGGTGGCTTGAGCAACCTTAACTTTTTCTATTAAAGTTGGCTCTATGCATATCTTGAACATCATCGCACTCATTCCTCGCAAGATATGATCTTCTACTCAACGCGTCGCCTACCACGTTCGCTTTTCCGAGGATGGTATTGAATAGTGTGGTCGTAGTCTTTCAATAGCTCGAGCCAACGTCACGCCGCCGCATGTTGAGTTCTTTTGAGTGAAGAAATATTTAAGGCTTTTATGGTGAATATATCTCCACTTTCTCCCCATATAGATAGTGCTCCATATCTTTTAGCGCTAAAACGATCGGCCGCTAACTCTAGATCATGAGTAGGATAATTCCTCTCATACTCTTTTAAGTTGTCGCGAGGCATAGGCTATGACTTTCCCACGTTGCATGAGAACACATCCTAACCCTTTGCCTCGAAGCATCATTTGTAGATAACAAATCCATCCGTACTCGGATGGTATTGTTGTAACAGTCTTATAAATAAGTCTCTCTTAAGCTCTTGGAAACTCTTCTCGCATTCTTCGCTCCAAACGAATTTTGTATCCTTCCGAGTTAACTCGAAAGTTAGCGAGTAGCGATTCGAGAAAACCCTTCCACGAATCTCCGATAATAACCAAATTAAGCCAAGAAAGCTACGTGATACTTGACCACCGTCTTGGTTGCTCCCAACTTTGTATTGCTTCAATCTTCGCCGGGTCAACAGATACTCCATGTTTTGACACCACATGCCCAAGAAATGCTACTTCCTCAAGCCAGAACTCGCATTTCTTTAACTTGGCATATAACTTGTTTTCACGAAGCCTTTGTAGTACCAGCTTCAAATGGTGCTCATGATCTTCACGACTTTTGGAATATATGAGGATGTCATCAATAAAGACAACAACGAACTGATCCAAATATTCCTTGAATACTCGGTTCATCATATCCATGAAAGCCGCAGGAGCATTAGTCAATCCGAAAGACATGACTAAGAATTCATAATGCCGTCTTAGGAGTTCAAGGCAGTCTTTGGAATATCCTCAGTTCTAATCTTCAACTGATGATATCCAGAATGAAGATCGATCTTTGAAAAGAATTGTGCTCCTTGAAAATGGTCAAATAAGTCATCAATACGAGGTAGAGGATACCTATTCTTGATGGTGACATGGTTCAATTCCCGATAGTCAATACAAAGTCGCATACTCCCGCCTTCTTCTTCTTTACGAATAAAGCAGGAGCACCCCAAGGAGATGTACTAGATTTAATGAAACCAATGTCCAACAACTCTCGTAGTTGGACCTTTAACTCCTGAAGTTCAATAGAGCCATTCGATATGGGGTTTTAGAAATGGGCTTTTGTACCAAAGTTCAAGGTCAATAAAGAATTCAACTTCACGTTCGGGGGGGACCGGAAGTTCTTCAGAAATACGTCGGGAAAGTCAATAACAACGGGAATATTATTCAAATTTGACGTGTCTTTATTCAAATCCATAACATGGGCTAAGAAAGCTTGACATCCGCTTTTTCAATAAACGAATAGCTTTATGATTAGATATGAAAGTGATTGATTTTAATGGTTTAGTTGCTTGAATTCATAATACAAAGTTGTTTAGGAATATGAAAGCTAACAACCTTACGAAACACAATCAATTTTGGCATGATGAGTAGTTAACCAATCAATCCTTAAAATCACATCAAAAGCAAGTATCTTTAAAGAGATAAGGTCACGATGTAAGGTTATGGTGCCAACTTGAATCAAACAAGATTTATAAGCGGTAGATGTGATGAAAGTTTCTCTAACGGAGTTTCCACGAGATAGGTCAAAGTCTAATTTCTCGAGTCAAGTTTAAACGTTGAGCACAAGTAGGAGAGATAAATGAATGGGTAGCACCTTAGGTATCAAGTAAGGTATAAACTTCGCAAGAATTTATAAATAGCTTACCCGTGATCACCTCGTTTGGGTTCTCGCATTTTGACCAAACCACAACAAACGCTTCTTCCGAACCGTTGACTTTGACTTTTTCGAGCAGTCTTTTGAGTCACCGCCCCCATTGAACTAGGGTTTCGCTACTGCATAATCTCGAGCGATATGTCCTTCCTTTCCATAATTATAGCATACCTTTAAGCTGTTGTGGGCGTTTGACCGATATGTCCCTCTTTTTCCGCATTTGTAGCATACGATACCGGTGGTCGTTCCTCCCTGGAACGATTCTTCTTTCATTGCCGCTATTTTCACATTGTCGTTGTTGAATCTCCTCTTTTTAAAATCTCCTCCCGATTCGCTTCTTATATTTTCATGTCCATGATTACCACCAGAGTGGTAACCATTTTTGTCAAATCTTTTTCTTTCTCCATTTGGTTATCGTTGTTTTTTGTCGATCGCCATCTCGGGTATGATTTCGATTGTGGTCCCTCGGTTGACTGCAGTACTCGTTATCTCGCTCTAATAATTGAGCCCCATTTACAACATCTCGAATAGAGAGAAAGTTTATGAGAAATGAGATCTTCGACGTATGTCGGGTTTCAAACCTCTAAGAAACATCCGCGTCATCGTTCCTCATTCTCCACCAAATGAGGTGCAAACACGGATAACTCGCAAACTTTGCCTCAGATCGGGACCGCCATGTTATTCTACTCCGGCCTAATAAACTCCACCTCCTTCATATGACGAACACTTTCGTGAAAGTATTTGTCATTAAATAATTCTGAAATGTCTCCCAAGACATGCCGAGTGCATTTGGATGGGTACGCTTCCTGAGACTCCCACCAAAGTGAATCCGCCTCGCCACGGAACATAAAGGTGGCGAATGAAACCTTCTTCCTCCGTGCATCCCAAGACATCAAATATCTTGGTAATTTGTTTGAGCCACGTTTCCGCCATGATCGGATCCGGCTTTCCCTTAAATTCTGGTGGTCCCATTCTTTGAAATCGCTTGGTTGTGATAACCCGTGAATTGCTATCATTTCTCCTCAGATTTTGAACACGAGTCTCTCCTCGTCTCGATTTTGCATGAGCTCGCAAAAACTTCTAAATATCCCTCGTTCATCATCGCGCTCAATTGGTGTTGTTCACAGGAGGAACATTGCCATCCTGTTGCGTCGCTCTCCTCGTTGGTGAGTACAAAGCGCCTCAACGGTCTCATTTCCATCTGTTAATATTCTCACGACATTCTCAACATCATCATAAAACAAGGGTTAATTAAGGAAATCAATATATCACATAATATCCCTATATATCGACTAACTAACAAATAAGCTTAGGTAGGACACACTAGCGAAGGATTTACTCTGCTCTCCCTCCTAGTTCTATTCCCCAATCTCCGCCAGAGATCATATCCCTAAGCTCGATACCAACCGTGACGCCCCAAAATAGGTATACATCACCCATTCGAGTTGTCAATACACTGCATGTAAACAACTACAACTTTATTATTACAATAGTAAAGCGTGAGTTTGAATACAAATATTATCTTCTAGACAATATCTATACCCAAATAAATCCTCATCACATTTATTGATACATTATTTTACAAAATGGTGAGGACTACTAAACAACTCTCTCTATAACCATCATTCCATACCCCAGACTGCAGTACTCGCTTACATTCTCGCCTCCCGAGAAGAAAAATGGAACAAAAAGGAAAAGGGTGAGCTCAACTAGCCCCGGTAAAGAATATTATGACTAAGATAATATACAACAAAATTATCGTTAGTCTTCAACAGGGAAAAAATCTAATAGAATACAATAGACAACAAGTTTTAAATCAATATTCGCAGTTAGAAATAATAATTCATTAGAAGAGTTAAGTAGAGAATGCAAACTACTATCTTCTATGTATGAATTTTAAAGTTCGTAAATCATCTTTTATCCCCGTAACATCAATCAATATATATCTGGAATCAAATATTCATCTTTGCACTACAGGCCAAAGATATTCACCAGTTGGTCATGTTCATCTAAACACCTGTTCATCTTTGCACAACGGACCAAAGATATTCATCATAAATCATTCATCTTTGCACTACAGGCCAATGATATTCAATAATATCATCATTTAAGACTGAGGATGATGAAAAATATTTTTAAAGAAACGAATCCAGTGAAACAAAATGACAAGAATTAAGGATTCGTACTTTGTTTTATCCATGTCCAAAAATACCTCAAAAATAATCATAGTGGTGTAAAATTCAAGAATGATCAAAACATGGATACAATCAAAGCTAGTATCCACAATAGATATTTTGGACGTAAAAGAAAATTTTCATTTTCGATGAATAGTGCCGTATCCGTGAATAAGATCAGAGTATCGTGAATAAGGCCAGATATCGTGAATAGTAACTCCGACACCAAAAGTTTCAAATTTGATAAAAACTTCAGATCAATATTTCAGCATAATGATATTAGAATAAATAATATCATTTTTAAAAAAATAATATCCCTTACCTCGAAAGATCAGTACTTCTAGCTGAAACACCGGATATAGGCTATGACTTGAACTTGCACCGTATAGTAATACTCAAAATATACTCAAAATACTCACAAGAATACGCTCGTTAATATAGAGAGAGAAAACTTCAGTTTCTGGTGTAATTTTCAATTCTAACCTAAGCACCCTATTTATAGGAAATTGCTTAGAACACCAAAGCAGAAAATTTATTAAAATAATTTTATTTAACAAATATTCAAGCCCACTTCCCAAGAATCTGAATTCAGCTCATTTACCATACATGTGGGCTTGTAGAAAACGTTTTTCATGAATAAAACAATTAAAACCTCCAAAAATCAATTATTTCGGAACTTCGGAACTTCAATAATTCATAATAAATAGCCCTTTTATCAGAAAATTCGAATCTCGCGAATTTTTATAGGAAATTCAATTCTCTACAACTTTACAGAAGAAAGTTTTTCTAAATTCCAAATGTAAATTGACAAGAAATCCACAAACGGACGATTTTACAAGCTATAATCAAATTTCAGTCAATAAATGGGGTCCACTGACATGTTTAACATGTTTTAAACATTTTTTGTAACAAAAATACTCCTCCTCCACATATACTCATATATCCCACATTCATCATAAATATATCATCATTATTATATTATTAAAATATAATAATATATTTAAATGAATTATTTTATCAGAAAAAGATAAAATTTCAATTTTCAACAATTGTCACTATAAAAATTTTCTCCATCTATATCCACATAAAATCAATATTTTTCTCATCATATGCATCAATAATTAATTAATCACAAATAATATTACAGAATCACAATATTGACAACCAGGCAGTTCCCAGGAAAGAGGGGGCTTTCCAATAAGAATTTTTCCTTATTGGCGCGCAATTAGGTGACCAAACCTCTCTTTAGACAGAACTTTTTAGACATTGTCAATAATGTTATCTAATAATATTATTCAGATAATATGAATTATTGCTTCGATAATGAAAAATACTGTGTAATGACAATTATTGAAACAACAACAATACAAAATATCGACGCAACAATTATTAAATCAATAAAATACTAAACAGTAATTACTGTAATCATTATTGAGTAGTGTCTTCTTACGTAAGAATCAATAATTGGTGCAATACCGTGTGCTATTGTGTTTTAACCACCGAGTATTTTAACAGTATTAACGGTAACAACTACGCCGTTATTTTTAAACAACTTATATTTGTCGTTTTCTTCATCCAATCGCTTTCCGTTATGGGGCCCACACATGGTCTTTACCGTCGCATTTAATATTCCCGACAAAGATCGAATATTCCACGACCAAACGAATATTCCCAAACAATAATGAATATTTTATAACCATTTGCTTATTTTGAAATACTTGCGTATTTTACCCATAACTATCCACATTAATCAAATCAACCCTTACTATTTCAAAATAATAAATAGAGAAAATTAAATTTCATTTATTAATTATTTGGGGTCTTACAATAGTAATAATGAAATGTAGTTTTTTTTCTGTACCATGTATTTGGCGACTCAGAATGGGTGTTGTATACCTATTTTGGGAGCGTCACACTATAAACATGTGAATTAATAGCAATTATCCGATTAATTACCCGATTGGTCAATATAACCTCCAGACATCAATTATTATCGGAATAGATATCGATTTCCACTAACACTAATAATCTCAACACAATGGAAATATCAATTTCATCTTTAATCAACACGAATTTATTCATCATTAATATTATAACTCACAATATTTAACAACCAGGTCGTTCCCAGGAAAGAAGGGACTTTTCGGTATCGAATAAGGTACAGACTTCGTAAGAGTTTATGATTAACTTACCCGTGATAACTTCGTTTGGGTTCCTCAACAAACGCTCTCACTTAAACTACCGACTTTGACTTGTCTAGGACATCATTTGGCGTCACCATCCTAACTGGACTTGACTTCACTACACGACAAAATCGAGCTAGGTGACCTTCTCTTCTGCAATTGAAACACGCTTTGGGTTGTTGCGTACAGTTTGGACTGATATGTCCATCCCCTCCACATTTGAAACATACGACCGGTGGTCGTTCTTCTTCCTTGGAAACGGGTGATGGTGCTGCTGTCTTTCCATCATTATTGAACCTTCTCTTCTTGAAATTTTTACTTCTATTATCTTGACCAAGATTACCACCGAAGTGGTTACCATTCTTGGCATGATAATTTTCCCCACGATGGTTATCATTGTTCCGATGGCTGTTGCCACCGGTATGATTATTATCGTGTTTTTGGTCTTTACCTTTTGGTTGTGCTGACTCATTATCGCGCTCCACTAACTGAGCCCTATTCACAACATCTGAATATAAACAAATTTTGTGAGAAATGTGTTATTGACGTATTTCAGGTATCAAACCTCTTAGAAACATTCGCCTCATTCGTTCCTCATTATCGACCAAATGGGATGCAAACCAAGATAACTTCGCAAATTTAGCCTCGTATTGCGACACTGTCATATTGTTTTGCTTCAACTTGATGAATTCCACCTCCTTTATGTTGCGAATACTTTCAGGAAAGTACTTGTCATTGAACAATTTTTGGAACTTCTCCCAAGACATCTTTAGTGCGGCAGGTTGAGTATGTGTTACAGATTCCCACCATTAATCTGCTTCTTCACGCAACATAAAGGTGGCAAAGGGAACCTTTTGATCCTCGGAGCATCCCAAGACATCAAATATCTTGGTGATCTTCTTTAACCACGTCTCCGCCTTAAGTGGTTTTGGCTTTCTCAAAAACTCCAGTGGTCCCAGCTCCTTGAACTGCTTAGCAGTGACCATCCGTGAGTTGCCATTGACTCCACCTGCATTATGAACATGAGTCTCTCTCGTTTGATGTTGTATGAATTCTAAAAAGTTCTTAAGCATACCATCATTCTTCATTTGGTCGGTGTTGTTGTTTACATGAGGATTATTGCCTTCTTGATGCACATTATCCTGGTTATTGATCGTCGGTAACTCAACGGTCTCATGTGCTTCATTGCTTATCTCAACATTTTCAGATGCCATTCTTAAACACTGTCACAAAACAAGGGTTAATTGACATGCCACATATAGGGGTGAAAACGAGTCGAATCTCAGCGAACACTCTAATGCTCAGATTCGGCTCGATTCAAAAAAATTGAGCTCGAATTCGACTTGAATTCGATAAGGAATTTCTAATTTTGCGCCAGATTTGACTCGGATCATTACTTGGACCTACTCGGCTCGTAAGTACTCGACTCGTTTACAAAACGAGTTACTCACGAGCCTTCAAATCGAGTTTCGAATATGAACCATTTCGCTTAATATTGAACCACTACATACTAAATTGATTATTGAACTAATGTTTATATATAAAAGTCTTTTACTTTTATTTATGTAAAGAAATTAAAAAGAATGTAATACAAATTGACAATCAATTCACTGATTTATTCAAGTACAAGCTTACACAATTTAATACTACACTTTATAAATTATAAAGATTGATATAAATATCACATATTTAGCTTATTAGTATGGATCAGACTAGTATTCGAATATGATCCATCGAGCAGGTATCGAGTATGGTTCAAGAAAAAATGAAATACTCGAACCCTAATCTGAGCGAATACTAGTATACTCGAATTCAACTCGTGTATCATTAAACAGAAAACGAGTATGGATCATATTCGACTCGAATCAACTTCGAATTCGAGCTTTGGATCATATTTTTGAACCGATCTCGAGTCGAGCATCGAGCTACTCTTCACGACTAACACCCCTAGCCACATATTATCCCTATACTCTGACCGACCAATTAAATAACAAATAAACTTAGGTAGGTCATACTAGCAAAGGAATTACCCGTCTCTCCCCTCTTAGTTCTAGTCTCACATCTCAGCCAGAGATCATATCCCTAAGCTTTGATACCAACTGTGACGCCCCCAAAATAGGTATACATCACCTATCTTGAGTCACCAGAAACATGATACATAAATTCAAATATAACTTAATTATACAACATTCGTGTAAAATATGACAAAATATAATCTGAGAGTTTTAATACGAATATTGTCTTCTAGACAGTATTCAAACTCAAATAGAGTTCTCAATACATTTATTATCACAATATTTCATAGAATAGTGATGACTACTAATGTAAACATCTGGACTGTCACTCCATTCCCCGACTAGTCCTAGCTACGTTCTCATTTCCTGAAGAGAACAATAAAAGCAAAAGGGTGATCTCAACTAGCCTAGTAAGAAATATTATGACTAAGATAATGCAGAATAAATTATCCTTAGCCTTCAACAGTATAACAATTGATAGAATATAATTGACAACAAGTTTTAGATCAACAACTGCAGCGGAATGAGAAATCCATTAGAAGAGTCAAGTAGAGCATGATATCTACCATCTTCTATGATTTAAAAAAAAGTTTATCATCAATTTTATCACTGAGACTCAGCTTAATAAATTAACCACATCATCGAATCATCCCTGCACTACAGTCCAAGGATATTCATTAGTATCACGACCACGAATTATCCATGCACTAAGGGCCAAAGATAATCATGTTTTCATCAACGGTCATGATCATGCCATAAAACAATTCATCTTTGCACCCTTGGCCGAAGAAAACCCATGGTTATGTTCATACCAAAAACTGTCCACCAATGCACTACGGGTCAATGAGGACTTTTACCACATCATTTATAACATTACTTTCATGATTATACCGAATAATCCCTGGTCATAATCATACCAAGTCCATCTATGCACTACGTGCCAAAGATGACTTTCATAACAATATAAGCATGAGGATGATGACAATGATATAATAATTCAATCAAACAAGATCAAGGATAAATTTTAAGGATTTATAATTTAATTTATCCAGAATTCAATAACGTTCAAATTGTCAACATGATACTGCTTTGTGGAGTAAAATTCAAGAATATCAAAAATAATTTGGACTGAAAAGAAATTAATTTTTGTCATGAATAGTGCCCCGGGTGAATAGTACCCGAATGAATAGTACCTCGTGAATAGTAATTCGGGAATAGTACCCCGTGAATAGTACTCCGGCATAAAAAGGTTAAAACTTATCAAGAATGCATAGAATAATATTTTCATGAAAAGATACTAGATGAAGCGCAAATATCAAGGATATTCTACTAATTTCATGGAGTATAGAAGCCACAACTTTAACAAAACGAGTATAGAATTTAAAATCTGAAACGAAATAATATTACTTACATACTACAGAGTATGGAAGAAAATATTATTTCATACGAATACTGAAAAAAATATAATATCCCTTACAAATATTGAACGAAAATAATATTTCTTACGAATATTGAACAAAAATAATATTCCTTACGAATATTGAACGGAATATAATATTCGTTACGAATATTGAACGAAAATAATATTCATTACGAATATTGAACGAAAATAAAATTCATACGAATATGAAAAATAATATCTCTTCAGAATATGAAATAAATAATACTTCTTCCCTCAGAAGAAGACTGGATATTGAAATAGTGAAGTAGCAGACTTTTCTTCTTCTTTCTCTCTATAGCTTCTCTCTCTATAATTGCTCTTGTGAGTCTTAGTGAATTGATGAGAATGAAAGAAGAATAAGCTTCTATTTATAGGAAAATATAGTTTCGATAATTGTACGTTTTGGGGCTCGAAATATTATAGTATAATACATTTATCTTTTTCTTCAATTTTAATTTAGTCCTGCAAGTATTATCAAACTTGCACCACCTCCCCTAATAGTATATCATGTGAATCAATAGTACAATCATGTGACTTAATAGTTCTATACATGTGAAAATATAATTACAGTATAGTACCTTCATCTATACCTCCAATTTTAATTTAGTCATGCAAGTATTATCAATCTTGCACCTCCCCCCCTAATAGTACATACATGTGAATCAATAGTACACACATGTGAACCAATAGTTATAAGCATGTGAATTAATAGCAATTAATTACTCATTTATCCGATTAATTACCCGATTGGTCAATATAACCTCCAGACATCAATTATTATCGGAATAGATGTCAATTTCCACTAACATTAATAATCCCAACACAATGTAAATATCAATTTCATCTTTAATCAATATGAACTTATTCATCATTAATATTATAACTCATAATATTTAACAACCAGGTTGTTCCCAGGATAGAGGGGGCATTCCGATAAGGATTTCTCCCTATTGGCGCGCAATTAGATTATCTAACCTCTCCTTGACAGAACTTCTAGACATCGTCTGTGACGCCCCCAAAATAGTTATACATCACCCATTCTGAGTCGCCAAACACATGGTACATAATCAACTACAACTTTAATAATACAATTGTCATGCAAAATACGACAATACTTAAACTGTGAGTTTAGATACAAATATTGTCTTCTAGACAATATCCACACCCAAATAAGTCCTCATTACAATTATTGATATATTATTTTATAAAAATGGTGAGGGCTACTAAAACAACTTCTAGAACCATCATTCCATACCCCGACTAGTACTCGCTACATTCTCGCCTCCTGAGAAGAAAAATAGAACAACAAGGAAAACGGTGAGCTCAACTAGCCCAGTAAAGAATATTATGACTAAGATAATATAGAACAAATTATCGTTAGTCCTCAACAAAGAAAAATCTGATAAAATATAATAGACAACAAGTTTTAGATCAATATTCGCAGCGGAAATAACAAATCATTAAAAGAGTTAAGTAGAGAATGAAATTTACTATCTTTTATGATTTTAAAGTCCATCATAAATATTTTATCCATGTAACATCAATCAATATATATCTTGAATCAAATACTCATATCTGTAATACGACCAAAATAATCAATCATATTCGCAGTTGGTCATATTCATCTCAACACCTGTTCATCTTTGCACTACAGGCCAAAGATATTCATTATGTAATCGTTCATCTTTGCACTACAGGCCAAAGATATTCAGTAACATCATCATTTAGGACTGAGGATGATGAAAATATTTTTTTTTAAAGAAACGAATCCAGTGAAACAAAAGGACAAGTATTAAGGATTAAGGATTCGTACTTTGGTTTGTCCAAATTAAAAAAATACTCCATAATAAACAATTATGTGGCAAACTTTAAGAATGAAGATCAAAACATGGATACAATCAAAGCTAGTATCGTAATAAACATTTTGGACAAAAAGAAAAATTTTTATTTTTCGATGAATAGTGTCGTATACGTGAATAGCGCCGTATACGTGAATAGTAACCCCGACACAAAAAGTTTCAAATTTCATAAAAAGTTCATATCAATATTTCGGCATAATGATATTGAAGAAATAATATCATTTACAAAAGAAAATAACATCCCTTACCTCGAAATGACAAAGATTTACCGAATGGAATCTGGGATATAGTCTTTGAAGGAACTTGCACCATCATATAGCAACACTCAAAGTATCAAAATACTCACAAGAATACCAATAATAATATAGAGAGAAGATTTGAGTTTTCGATGTGATTTTCAATTCTAACCTAAGCACCCTATTTATAGGAAAATGCTTAGAACACCAAAGCAGAAAATTTAATAAAATATTAATATAATTAAAAAATTTTAATCCCACCTTAGACCAACTGATTTCAGCACATTTTACATTCTAGTGGGGCCCACCAACTTATTAAAAACGTTTTTCTTTAAAAAAATTATTTAAAACTTCAAAAACAATTATTTTGGAACTTCGAAACTTCAATAATTCATAATAAATAGACCTTTTATTAGAAAAATTCAAATCTCATGTCCATTGCATAGGAAATTTAATTCTCTACAACTTTACAGAAGAAAGTTTTTCTAAATTCCAAACAAAAATTGACCGAAATTCACAAACGGACGATTTTGCAGGCTATAATCAAATTTCAGTCAAGAAATGGGGTCCACAAACATAAAAAATAAGTTTTACATATTTTTAGTAACAAAAATACTCTTCGTCCTCATATATTCATATATCTCACATTCATTGTAAAAATATTACCATTATTATATTATAATAATATAATAATATTATTTTATCAGAAAAAGATAAAATATTAATTTTCAACAATTGTCACATAAATTTTCTCCATCTATATCCACATAAAATAAATATTTTTCTTATCATATAAATTAATAATTAATTATTCACAAATAATATTACTGAATCACATTCATCGTGAACGGTGTGTCGTTCCGGTGAGCAGGGACCTTCCGGTAAGTGAGGACTACTAATGCTATCATCTGGACTGTCACTCTATCTAACAGAATAGTGAGGACTACTAATGCTATCATCTGGACTTGTTGGGCATTATCTTAGTCATAATATTTCTTGCTGGGCTAGTTGAGCTCGCCCTTTCTTTCACTATTCTCTTCAGGAAATGAGAACGTAGCGGGGACGAGTCGGGGAACGGAGTTACAGTCCAGATGATATCATTAGTAGTCCTCACTATTCTGTTAGATAGTGTGACAATAAATGTATACTTGACACCTAATTATTTCAAAAATAATAATTAGAGAAAAATTCAATTTTATTTATAAAAACCTGGGGTCTTACAGTATACTTGACATCATCGCATGGGTCCCCGGAGTCTTGAATTCTATCTTCATCTTTCGTAAATCACTCAAAATGGGCATTTGTGTTGACAGCATCGCACTCGTTCTTGTATATGATCTTCTACTCAATGCGTCAGTTACAACGTTCGCTTTTCCAAGATGGTATTGAATAGTATGGTCGTAGTCTTTCAACAACTCGAGCCAACGTCGTTGCCGCATGTTGAGTTCCTTTTGGATGAAGAAATATTTGAGGCTTTTATGGTCTGAATATATCTCCACTTTCTCCCCATATAAATAGTGTCTCCATATCTTTAGCGCGAAAACGACTGCTGCCAACTCCAGATCATGAGTAGGATAATTCCTCGCATATTCTTTAAGTTATCGCGAGGCATAGGCTATGACTTTCCCATGTTGCATGAGAACACATCCTAACCCTTTGCCTGAAACATCACTGTAAATAACAAATCCATCTGATCCAGACGGTATTGTCAGAACAGGTGCCGAAATGAGTCTTCTCTTAAGCTCTTGAAAACTCTTCTCGCAATCCTTGCTCCATACGAATTTTGTATCCTTCTGAGTCAGCTGAGTTAACGGAGTAGCGATTCGAGAAAATCCTTCCACAAATCTCCGATAATAACCAGCTAAGCCCAGAAAGCTACGTACTTCGGTAACCGTCTTTGGTTGCTCCCAACTTTGTGTTGCTCCCAACTTTGTATTGCTTCAATCTTCGTCGGGTCAACCGATACTCCATGTTTTGATACCACGTGCCCAAGGAATGCTACTTCCTCAAGCTAAAACCCGCATTTCTTCAACTTGGCATATAGCTTATTTTAACGAAGCCTTTGGAGTACCAGCTTCAAATGGTGCTCATGATCTTCACGACTTTTGGAATATATGAGGATGTCATCAATAAAGACAACAACGAACTGATCCAAATATTCCTTGAATACTCGGTTCATCATATCCATAAAACCCGCAGGAGCATTAGTCAATCCAAAAGACATGACTAGGAATTCATAATGCCCGTACCGAGTTCTAAAGGCAGTCTTTGGAATATCTTCAGTTCTAATCCTCAATTGATGATATCCAGAACGAAGATCGATCTTTAAAAAAAATTTTGCTCCTTGTAACTGGTCAAACAGGTCATCAATACGAGGTAGAGGATACCTATTCTTGATGGTGACATGGTTCAATTCCCGATAGTCAATACAAAGTCACATACTCCCGTCTTTCTTCTTTATAAATAAAACAGGAGCACCCCAAGGAGATGTGCTAGGACGAATGAAACCGATGTCCAACAATTCCTGTAGTTGGACCATTAACTCCTGAAGTTCAATAGGAGACATTCGATATGGGGTTTTAGAAATGAGCTTTGTACCAGGTTCAAGATCAATAAAGAATTCAACTTCACGTTCTGGGGGTAGACCGGGAAGTTCTTCAGGAAATACGTCAGGAAAGTCAATAACAACAGGAATATTATTCAAATCTGATAAAAGTTTCTCCTAACAGAGTTTCAACAGATAAGTCAAAGTCCAATTTTTTCGGAATCAAATTCAAATGTTGAGCACAAGTAGAAGAGATAAAAGAATGGGTTGAACTGGTATTTAGTAAGGTATAAACTTCGTAAGAATTTATGATTAGCTTACCCGTGATCACCTCGTTTGGGTTCCTCGCATTTTGACCAGTCACGACAAATGCTCTTCCAGGAACCGTTGACTTTGACTTTTCTGGGATAGCCTTTTGAGTCACCATCCCCGCTGGACTTGGTTTTGCTACCATACAGTCTCGAGCGATATTTCCTTCCTTTCCACAATTATAGCATACCTTGAACTATTGTGTGGGTTTGGCCAATGATGTGTCCCTCTTTTCAACATTTATAAGATACTGATAAGGTGGTCGTTCTCCTCCCTTAGAATTTGTTGTTGGTGCTGGTGCTGATGTCTTCCCGTCATTATTGAATCTCCTCTTTT
The DNA here is from genome assembly GCA_020205605.1 of Panax ginseng. Lineage (NCBI taxonomy): Eukaryota > Viridiplantae > Streptophyta > Magnoliopsida > Apiales > Araliaceae > Panax > Panax ginseng. The sequence goes on from CM035149.1 coordinate 30,347,540, forward strand.
TGAAATTTCCACTTGACTCACCTCTTCTATTATCATGTCCACGATTACCACCAGAGTGGTTACCGCTTTTGTCCGTATTTTTCCCTCCTCGCTGGTTACCCTCGCTCTGATGACTGCTGTCACCGGTATGACTCTGGTTGTTCCCTCAGTTAAACATACTCATTATCTCGCTCTAATAATTGAGCCATGTTGACAACATCTGAATATAGAGAAAATTTATGAGAAATGAGATACTGACGTATGTCGGGTTTCAAACCTCTCAAAACATCCGCGTCATACGTTTCTCATTCTCCACCAAATGAGGTGCAAACCTAGATAACTCTGCGAACTTCGCCTCATACTGGGACACCATCATGTTGTTCTGTTCCAGTCTAATAAACTCCACCTCCTTCATATGACGAATACTTTCAGGAAAGTACTTGTCATTGAACAGTTTCTGAAATGTCTCCCAAGACATGCTGAGTGCGGTTGGATGGGTACGCTTCACAGATTCCCACCAGTAATCTGCCTCACCACGAAACATAAAGGTGGCGAATGGAACCTTCTGTTCCTCTGTGCAACCCAAGACATCAAATATCTTGGTAATTTGTTTGACCCACGCCGCGCTTTAATCGGATCCGCTTTCCCAAAAATTCGTGGTCCCAACTCTTTGAATCGCTTGCATTTGTGACAAAAACCAGCGCATTGCTATCATTTTCACCTGTATTTTGTACACGAGTCTCCCTCGTCTGATTTTGAATGAACTGCAAAAATCTTCTAAACATCCCATCGTTCATCATCTAATCAGTGGTATTGTTTATAGGAGGAACATTGTCATCCTGTTGCACGTTCTCTTGGTTATTGATTAAAGGTGTTCCCACAGTCTGATTCACTCCATCGTTAATATTTTCAGCTGCCATTTCTAAATGCTGCCACAAAATAAGGGTTAATTAAAGAAATTGACATGCAACATAATAACCCTATACTCTGACCAACCAACAAATAAGCTTAGGTAAGACACACTAGCGAAGTATTTACTCATCTCTCCCCTCCTAGTTTTATTCCCCGATCTCCGCCAGAGACCATATCCCTAAGCTCTGATACCAACTATGACGCCCCCAAAATAGGTATACATCACCCATTCTGAGTCTCCGAACACATGGTACATAATTAACTACAACTTTAATAATACAATTGTCGTGCAAAATACGACAATACTTAAACTGTGAGTTTAGATACAAATATTGTCTTCTAGACAATATCCACACCTAAATAAGTCCTCATTACAATTATTGATACATTATTTTACAAAAATGGTGAGGGTTACTAAAACAAATTCTATAATCATCATTCCATACACCGACTAGTACTCGCTACATTCTCGCCTCCTGAGAAGAAAAATGGAACAACAAGGAAAAGGGTGAGCTCAACTAGCCCAGTAAAGAATATTATGACTAAGATAATATTGAACAAATAATCGTTAGTCCTCAACAGGGAAAAATCTGATAGAATATAATAGACAACAAGTTTTAGATCAATATTCGCAGCGGAAATAACAAATCATTAACAGAGTTAAGTAGAGAATGAAATCAACTATCTTTTATGATTTTAAAGTCCATCATCAATATTTTATCCCTGTAACATCAATCAATATATATCTTGAATCAAATACTCATATCTCGCAATAATGACCAAAATAATCAATCATATTCGCGATTGGTCATGTTCATCTCAACACTGCTCATCTTTGCAGCACTACTGGCCAAAGATATTCATCATGTAATTGTTCATCTTTGCACTCTGAGTCAAAGATATTGAGTAACATCATCATTTAGGACTGAGGATGATGAAAATATTTTTTTTTTAAAGAAACGAATCCAGTTAAACAAAAGGACAAGGATTAAGGATTAAAGATTCGTACTTTGGTTTGTCCAAATTCAAAAATACTCCATAATAAACAATTATGGGGCAAACTTCAAGAATGAAGATCAAAACATGGATACAATCAAAGCTAGTATCATAATAGACATTTTGGACAAAAAAGAAAAATTTTATTTTCTAGGTGAATAAGGTCGTGATTCGTGAATAAGTGTCGATATCGTGAATAGTCTTTGTCAGACACGTGAATAGTAACCCCGACACAAAAAGTTCCAAATTTGATAAAAAAATTCATATCAATATTTTGGCATAATGATATTGAAGAAATAATATCATTTACAAAAGAAAATAACATCCCTTACCTCGAAAAGGCAAGACTTAAATTTGGAATACTGGGATATAGTCTTTGAAGGGAACTTGCAGTATATAGCAACAACACTCGAGAGTATCAAAATACTCACAAGAATACACTTGATAATATAGAGAGAGAAGATTTCAGTTTCTGGTGTGATTTTCAATTCTAACCTAAGCACCCTATTTATAGGAAAATACTTAGAAAACCAAAGTAAATAATTTAATAAAATATTAATATAATAAAAAAATTTCAAGCCCACCTTAGACCAACTGATTTCAGCACATTTTACATTCTAGTGGGGCCCACCATCTTCTTAAAAATGTTTTTCTTTAAAAAAATTATTTAAAACTTCAAAAATCAATTATTTCGGAACTTCAGAACTTCAATAATTCATAATAAATAGCCATTTTATCAGAAAAATTCAAATCTCATATCCATTCCATAGGAAATTTAATTCTCTACAACTTTGCAGAAGAAAGTTTTTCCAAATTCCAAACAAAAATTGACCGAAATTCACAAACGGACGATTTTGCAGGCTATAATCAAATTTCAGTTAAGAAATGGGGTTCACAAACATGAAAAACATGGTTTACATATTTTTAGTAACAAAAATACTCTTCCTTCTCATATATTCATATATCCCACATTCATTGTAAAATATCACCATTATTATATTATAATAATATAATAATATAATAATATTATTTTATCAGAAAAAGATAAAATATTAATTTTCAACAATTGTCACATTAAAATTTTTTTCCATCTATATCCATATAAAATAAATATTTTTCTTATCATATAAATTAATAATTAATTATTCACAAATAATATTACGTAATCACATTCTCGACAACCGTGTTGTTCCTGTGAGAAAGAGGGCTTTCCAAAGAAGGATTTCTCTTTACTTAGCCAAGCAATTACCTAACCTCTCCTTGACAGAACTTTCTAGACATTGCCAATAATATTATCTAATAATATTATTAAAATAATATAAATTATTGATATGATAATAAAAAATATTGTGCAGTGATAATTATTGAAACAACAATAATATAAAATATCAACGCAGCAATTATTGAATAAAATATTGAACAGTAATTACTGTAACAATTATTGAGTAGTGCCTTCTTACGTAAGAATCAATAATTGGTGCAATACCGTGTGTTATCGCGTATTACTGTGTTTTAACCACCGGGTATTCCAACAGTGTTAATGGTAACAACTACGCCGTTATTTATAAAAATTCATACTTGTCGTTTTCTTCATCCAATCGCTTTTCGTTATGGGGCCACAGAAGGCTACGCCATCGTACGAATATTCCCCGACAACAAGAATATTCCACGACCATGAATATTCCCAACAACAATGAATATTTTATAACCACTTGCTTATTTAAAATGTTTGCGCATTTTACCCATAATTAACCACATTAATTAAATCAACCCTTATTATTGCAAAATAATAAATAGAGGAAATTTTATTTTATTAATAAAAAGTCGGGGTCTTACATCGTCAATATTGTAAATAATAATATAAATAACTTTGTCGTCTCAATTATTGATTTAATAATATAAAATATTATCACGAGATAATCTTGTGTGATAATTGAATCAATAATATAAGAGATATGATCGCCAATTACTATAGCAATAATTGAGTATAAATGGTGACTTCTTACGTAAGTATCGATAATCATCTGGGTATTGCTCTTATGCAACCCATCGCATTATTCTACTTTACTACCTAGGATAGTTCAACGGTTTTAACGGTAACACTTTTCGTAGTTATTTTTATAAAAGATAATTCGTAGTTTTAACTAACTACGACAATACTTAGTTGTGGGGTGAATCAATGATTGTGTGTCATTAAATGCGAATATTCCTCGACAAAAGAATATTCTCAAACCAAAGCGAATATTTTATGACAACTTGCTTTACTTGTGAAAATTTTCACATATCACCCTTAACTTTAACCTTTTATCAATTTAACCATTTACTAAATAAAATAATAATTATAAGAAAATTGAATACTTTCATTTCATAAAATTCGGGGCCTTACATATAATGAATACTTTGATGCACAGATCTCAAATTACGCTCTAAAATAGATAAAGGAAAACTAGGAGCTCAACAATTTTTAATAAAAAAAAATGTCATAAGTTTTGTACATTATATATATATATAGGGCTATATGTATATATACAGCTGTGTAGTACACAGTCGTGCTATGACGACAATTTTTTTGTGATATAGCAATAAAACCCCAACTTTTATGAATAAAGATGAATTTTTCTATAAATATCATTTTTGAAAATTAAGGTTTGAATTTTTTATAATGTTATAGTTGTTGGTAATATTTATGAATTTTTCAAAGTAAGCAAGTTGTTATATAATATTCGATTGGTCGGGGAATATTCGTTTTAACCGGGAATATTCGTGACGACGTCACAATTATATGGTGGACCCTACAACGTAATTATTGTTTTGAATGGGAAAACGACGTAAATGTCTTTTATGAAAATAACGATTTTAAGTTTTACTTTTAACTGTTAAAATAACCGGTGTTAAAAGTACAAAGAATACGCTGTGGTCGCATAAGTAAATTACAAAGGTTGATTATTGATGCTTATACGAGAAGTCACTCGCTTATACTCAATTATTGTTATAGTAATTGTTGCATCATATCTCTTATATTATTGATTAAATTATTGTCACAATATCATCTCGTGATAATATTTTATATTATTAAAACAATAATTGAGATTTATTAAAGTTATTCATATTATTATTTGCAATATTGACAATGTCTAGAAGTTCTGTCGAGAAGAGGTTTGGTCACCTAATTGCGCGTCAATAGGGAGAAATCCTTATTAAAAAGACCCCTCTTTCCTGGGAACGACCTGGTTGTTAAATATTGCGAATTATAATAATGATGATAAATGTTGTTAAAAAACATTGAGGTGATTTTTATGAAGTATTTATTATAAATTTTGCTTATTATATGAACCCCCATTTACCCATTTTTCAAAATAATTGATAGAAAATTATTTAATATAATAAAGGTGGGGCCACATGTGGGGGCCACGGGTGGGGCCCGCGGGTGTAGGAAAGTCTTGGGGTGACTGGTTATGTTGGTCACGGATGAAGTAAGATGTTATATATATATATATATATATATATATATATATATATATATATTATTAGTTTTGTTTTTTATGAAAAATAGAATGTATTATATTTTATTGTGTATAGTGTCTTCATAGTGATTGCATAGTAAAAATTTAGAAAATCAGATTTCAGCCGACGAAAACCGTGATTCCCCAACTGTGCGTCTATGATTTTTTCATTACTGTGCACTCAAATAGTATCCTTTCCATTCTCCTATAAATAGGATGCTTAGTTAGAATTGAAAATCACACCAGAATCAGAGAATTATTCTTCTATAATATTGAGCGTATTTCTTTAGAGTTTTAGAAAGCTTTGAGCGCAGAAAATAGTGAAAGTTTTCTTCAAGAATATCCTCGCTATACTAGTTGGAATACTTTTCTTTTCAAGGTAAAGGATGTTATTTTTGTTTAATATTCGCTTGAAATAATATTTTCTTCCATACTCTGTAGTATGTAAGTAATATTATTTCGTTTCAGATTTCGAGTTCTATACTCATTTTGCTAAAGTTTTGGCTTCTATACTCCATGAAATTAGTAGAATATCCTTGAAATTTGCGTTTCATCCAGTATCTTTTCATGGAAATATTATTCTGAGCATTGTTGATAAATTTTAACTTTTTCATACTGGAGTACTATTCACGGGTTACTATTTATGAAGTACTATTCATGGGGTACTATTTACTCGAGTACTATTCACCCGGGGATCTATTCATGATAAAAATTGATTCGTTTTCGGTCCAAATTATTTTTGGTACAATATTATTCTTGAATTTTACTCTACAAAGCAGTATCATGTTGACAATTTGGACGTTATTGATTTTTGGATAAATTAAATTATAAATCTTTAAAAATTTATCATTTGCTTTCATTTAATTGAATTCTTATATCATTATCATCATCCTCATGTTTATATTATGATGAAAGTCATTTGTGGCCGTAGTGCATAGATGGACTTGGTATGATTATGACCAGGGATTATTCGGTATAATCATGACCGTAATATTACAAATGATGTGGTAAAATTCCTCATTGGTCCGTAGTGCATTGATGGACAGTTGTTTGCATGATCATGACCATAGATGAAAACACGAATATCCTTGGCCCGTAGTGCATGGATATTTCGTGGTCGTTATACTAATGAATATCCTTAGTCGTAGTGCAGGGATGATTCGATGATGTGGATTATTTATTAAGCTGAGTCTCAACGATAAAGTTGATGAAAAGCCTTTTAAATCATAGAAGATAGTAGATTTTGTGCTCTACTTGACTCTTCTAATAGATTGCTTGTTCCGCTGCAGTTAAACTTGTTGTTTATTATATTCTATCAGTTTAACACTGTTGAAGGCTAACGATAAATTATTCTGCATTATCTTAGTCATAATATTTCTTATTGGGCTAGTTGAGCTCACCCTTTTGCTTTCATTGTTCTCTTCAGGAAATAAGAACGTAGCCGAGACTAGTCAGAGAATGGAGTGATGGTCCGAGATGGTGTCATAGTAGTCCTCACTATTATATAAAATAGTGTGACAATAAATGTAATGAGGACTCCATTGAGTGTGGATATTGTCTAGATGACAATATTTGTATTAAAACTCACTGCATATGTTTTGTCGTATCTTACACGACAGTTGTATAATTAAGTTGTATTTAAATGTTGTACCATGTATTTGGCGACTCAAGATGGGTGATGTATACCTATTTTGGGGGCGTCACATTTGGTATCAAATCTTAGGGATATGATCCCTGACTGAGATGCGAGACTAGAACTAGGAGGGGAGTGACGGGTAATTCCTTCGCTAGTATGACCTACCTAAGTTTATTTGTTATTTAATTGGTCGGTCAGAATATAGGGATAATATGTTGCATGTCAATTAACCCTTGTTTTGTGGCAGTATTTGAAAATGCCATATGAGAATGTTGAGAATAGCAATGGAGCACAGGAGACCGTTGAGTCACAACAGATTAATAACCAGGATAATGTGCATCAGGAAGGTAACAATCCTCATGCAAACAACAACATCGACCAAATGATGAACGACGGAATGTTTAGGAGCTTTCTGCAGTTTGTGCAACATCAGGCAAGAGAGACTCCTATTCAAAATGCAGGTGGAAACACTGGCAACTAGTAGATGGTCACCGCTAAGCAATTCAAGGAGCTGGGACCATCGGAGTTTTGGGGAAAGCCAGAACCACTTAAGGCGGAAATATGGATAAAGCAGATCACCAAGATATTCGAAGTCTTGGGATGCTCCGAGGAGCAAATGGTTCCCTTTGCCACCTTCATGTTGAGATGAGAAGCAGATTACTGGTGGAAATCTGTAAAGCGTACTCAACCTGCCGCACTGAAGATGTCTTGGGAGAAGTTCCAAGAACTGTTCAACGACAAATACTTTCCCAAAACTATTCGTCACATGAAGGAGGTAGAGTTCATCAAGCTGGAAAAAAACAATATGACCGTGGCGCAGTACAAGGTTAAGTTTGCCGAGTTGTCCCAGTTTGCGTCCCACTTAGTTGATAATGAGGAGAGAATAACGCGGATGTTTCTAAGAGGTTTGAAACCCGAGATACGTCAATACCTCATTTCTCACAAACTGTGTTTGTATTCAGATGTTGTAAATAGGGCTCACTATTGAGTAGCGATAATGAGTCAACCTTGACCAAGAGAGAAGCGGTGACAAGTCGAGAATACCAATGGTAGCAGTCATCAAAGCGGTGACAACAAATGTGGAGGGAATCAACAGGCCAGAAATGGTAACCACTTCGGTGGTAATCATGGCCAAGACAGTAAAAGTGGACATTTCAAGAAGAGGAGATTCAACAATGATGGAAAGACGTCAACACCAGCACCCGTTGTTAAGGAAGGAGAACGACCACCTATTATATGCTTCAAATGCGGAGGGGAGGGACACATTAGTCCAAACTGCGCGATGCAGTCCAAAGCGTGTTACAATTGAGGAAGAGAAGGTCACCTAGCCCGATTTTGTCATTCAAGAAAACCAAGTTCAGCTGGAATGGAGGCACCAAAGGTCGTCCTAGAAAAGTCAAAACCAATAGTTCAAGGGAGAGCGTTTGTTGTAACCTCCCAGAAAGCAAGGAACCCGAACGAGGTCATCACGGGTAAGCTAATCATAAACTCTAGCGAAGTCTATACCTTATTTGATACCGGTTCTACCCATTCTTTATTTCTCCTACTTGCGCTCAACGTTTAAATTTGACTCTGGAGAAATTAGACTTTGACTTATTTGTTGAAACTCCATTGGGAGAAACCTTTATTACATCCACTGTTTATAAGTCTTATTTGGTTCAAATTGGTACCCTCACATTACCTGTCGATCTTATTTCCTTGAAAATACTTGCATTTGATGTGATTTTAGGGATTGATTGGTTAAATACTCATCATGCTAAAATTGATTGTTTTTTTAAGGTTGTTAGCTTTCATATTCCTAACCAACCTATTATACTAATTCAAGCGACCAAACCACTAAAGTCAATCATTGTCATATCAATCCATAAAGCTATTCGTTTATTGAAAAATGGATGTCAAGCTTTCTTAGCTCATGTCACAGATTTAAACAAAAATACGTCAGATTTGAATGATATTTCTATTGTTAATAAATTTCCGACGTATTCCCGAAGAACTTCCCGCTTACCCCAGGCGTGAAATTGAATTTTGTATCGACCTTGAACCCCCAGACAAAACCATTTCCAAAGCCCTATATCGAATGACTCTATTGAACTCGTGGAGTTAAAAACCCACTGCAGGAATTATTAGACATCGGTTTCATTCATTCCTAAGACGTCTCCTTGGGGTGCTCCTGCATTCTATTCGTAAGGAAGAAAGATGGGAGTATGCGATTTTGTATTAATTATCTGGAGTTGAATCACGTCACCATCAAAATAGGTACTCATTGCCACGTATTGATGACCCTGTTTGACCGAGCCATAAGATGCCAAATTCTTTTCAAAGATCGATCTTCGTTCGGATATCATCGATTAAAGATTAAAATCGATGACACTCCAAAGACGGCTTTCGTAACTCCCCAGACGGCATTTCAATTCTAGTCATGTCTTTTGGATTGACTAATGCTCTCTTTGTCTTCATGGACATGATGAACCGAGTATTCAAGGAATATTTGGATCACTTTGTGGTCGTCTTTATTGATGACATCCTCATTTACTCCAAAAGTCGTGAAGATCATGAACAACACTTGAGGCTGATACTTCAAAAGCTTCGTGAAAACAAGCTTTATGCCAAGTTAAAGAAATGCGAGTTCTGTCTTGAGGAAGTTGCATTCCTTGGGCACGTGATATCAAATCATGGAATATCTATTGACCCGGCAAAGATTGAATCAATTCAAAGTTGGGAGCAACCTAAGTCAGTGACCGAAGGACGTAGCTTTCTCGGCTTAGCTAGTTATTATCGGAGATTCGTGGAAGGATTTTCTCGAATCACTACTCCATTAACTAGGCTGACTCGAAAAGATACAAAATTCGGTTGGAGCGAGGAATGTGAGGAGAGTTTTCAAGAACTCAAGAGGAGACTCATTTCAGCACCTGTTCTGACAATACCATCTGGTTCGGAGGGATTTGTCATCTACAGTGATGCTTCAGGCATAGGGTTAGGATGTATTCTCATGCAACATGAAAAAGTCATAGTCTACGCCTCACGATAACTCAAAGAATATGAGAGGAATTATCTTACTCATGATCTAGAGTTGGCAGCAGTCGTTTTTGCACTAAAGATTTGGAGGCATTACCTGTATGGATAGAAGGTGGAAATCTATACGGATCATAAAAGCCTCAAATATTTCTTCACTCAAAAGGAGCTCAACATGCGGCAACGACGTTGGCTTGAGCTATTGAAAGATTATGATCATACCATTCAATACCATCCTGAAAAAGCGAATGTAGTAGTTGACGCATTGAGTAGAAGATCATATGCGGGTACAAGTGCGATATTGTCAACGCAAAGGCCCATTTTGTATGACTTATAAAGGATAGAGATAGAGTTAAAGACTCCAGGGACCCATGTAATGATGGCGAATATACGAGTAGAATGGACTTTAATCGATAAAGTTAAAGCTGCTCAAGCTACAGACCTGGAGCAGATGCGTATGAGGAAGAAGATGCAAGAAGGTGCTATCCCGAAAGCAAGAATCGATGAAGAAGGAATACTTAGAGTCAACTCCAGACTTTGTGTTCCTAACGACCCTGATTTAAAGTATAAAATCATAATGGAGGCGCACAACACACCGTTTGCAATCTATCCTAGGAGCTCCAAAATGTATCGTGATCTTCGACATACATTTTGGTGGAGCAATATGAAAAGAGAGATAGCGGGGTTTATCTCAAGGTGTCTAACTTGTCAACGAGTCAAGACGGATCATCAAGTGCCAAAAGGTCCATTGCAACCACTTGAAATTCCAGAATAGAAGCGGGAGCTCATTACCATGGATTTCGTTACTGGTCTTCCCAAGGTTTCTCAAGGCATAGATGTCATTTGGATCATTGTTGATAGATTGACCAAGTCTGCTCATTTCTTACCAATATGAGAAACTTATACACTTGAACGTCTTTCTCGTATATACATAAACGAGATTGTAAGACTGCATGGTATGCCAGTATCCATAGTTTCTGATCGAGACCCAAGATTCACTTCAAGATTTTGGGTTAGTTTGCAAAACGCTATGGGCACGGATTTACGATTTAGTTCGGCATATTATCCTCAAACAGACGGGCAGTCGGAGAGGACTATTCAAACTCTTGAAGATCTATTAAGACTCTGTGTCCTTGACTTCAAGGAAAGTTGGGACAAATTCTTACCATTAGTTTAGTTTTCCTACAACAACAGTTATCAAGCAAGTATTGGCATGGCTCCATTCGAGGAGTTGTATGGATGCAAGTGTTGTTCTCTAGTATGCTGGGATGAGGTGGGTGAAGCAACGTTGTTAGGATCGGAGTTGGTACGTATGACTACGGAAAAGATTCAAACGATCCGACAACGTATAAAAATCTCACAAGATCAACAAAAGAGTTATGCTGATCTTCATCGAAAGGACGTTGAATTCAATATTGGAGATCATGTGTTGTTACGTGTTGCTTCATGGAAAGGAGTTACGAGATTTAGAAAGAGAGGAAAACTCAATCCTAGATTCATTGGCCCATTTTTAATCCTCGACCGAGTAGGAACTGTGGCCTATAGACTCGCTTTACCGCCAAGTATGTCTTGTGTTCATAACGTTTTTCACATCTCTATGTTACGTAAATATGTGAAAGACCCGAACCACATTATTGAGTTAGAACCAGACGAAATAGCGAAAGATTTAACGTATAAAGAGGTAACTGTTAAAATCTTGGATAAGAAGGAACATGTTCTACGCTCCAAGGTTATACCTCAAGTCAAAGTTTTATGGAGAAACCACGATGTTGGGGAAATGACCTGGGAGTTAGAATCTGAAATGAAATCAAGGTATCCTCACCTCTTCGTCATACCAGGTATGTACCCTAATTTCGAGGGCGAAATTTCATAAGAAATGGAGGTTGTAAGACCCCAACTTTTATGAATAAAGATGAATTTTTCTATAAATATCATTTTTGAAAATTAAGGTTTGAATTTGTTATAATGTTATAGTTGTGGGTAATATTTATGAATTTTGTAAAGTATGCAAGTTGTTATATAATATTCGATTGGTCGGGGAATATTCGTTTTAACAGGGAATATTTGTACGACGGCACAATCATTGGTGGACCCCACAACATAATTATTGTTGGAATGAAAAGCAGCGTAAATATCTTTTATAAAAATAACTAGCGGAAGTTATAAATTGCTAATCGTTAAAATAACCAAAGTGTTAAAAGTAATAAAGAATATGTGTGGTTGCATAGTAGCACACAGTGTTGATTATTAATGCTTACGAGAGAAGTTACTCAGTTATACTCAATTATTGTAACAGTAATTGTTGCATCATATCTCTTATATTATTGATTAAATTATTGTCACAGTATCATCTGCATAATATTTTATATTATTAAATCAATAATTGAGACAACAAAGTTATTCATATTATTATTTACAATATTGACAATGTCTAGAAGTTCTGTCGAGGAGAGGTTTGGTCACCTAATTGCGCGCCAATAGGGATAAATCCTTATTGGAAAACCCTCTCTTTCCTGGAAACGACCTGGTTGTTAAATATTGCGAAATATAATAATGATGATAAATATTGTTAAAAATATTGAGGTAAGGGCAAATATTGCGAATTGTAAATTTTGCTTATTACATGAACCCCCATTTATCCATTTTTTAAAATAATCGGTAGATAATTATTTAATATAATAAAGGTGGGGCCACATGTATGGGCCACGGGTGGGGCCTACGGGTGTAGGAAAGTCTTGGGGGTGACTGGTTATGTTGGTCACAGATGGAGTAAAATGTTATATATATATATATATATATATATATATATTATTAGTTTTTTTTATGAAAAATAGAATATATTATATTTTATTATGCATAGTGTCTGCATAGTGACTGCATAGTAAAAATTTAGAAAATCAGATTTCAGCAGGCGAAAACCGTGATTCCCCTACTGTGCGTCCGTGATTTTTTCATTACTGTGCACTCAAATAGTATCATTTTCATTCTCCTATAAATAGGATGCTTAGTTAGAATTGAAAATCACACCAGAATCAGAGAATTCTTCTTCTATAATATTGAGCGTATTTCATTAGAGTTTTAAAATGTTTTGAGCGAAGAAAGCAGTGAAAGTTTTCTTCAAGAATATCCCTGCTATACCAGTTGGAATACTCTTCTTTTCAAGGTAAGGGATGTTATTTTTGTTCAATATTCGCTTGAAATAATATTTTCTTCCATACTCTGTAGTATGTAAGTAATATTATTCGTTTCAGATTTCGAATTCTATACTCATTTTGCTAAAATTTTGACTTCTATACTCCATGAAATTTGTAGAATATCCTTGAAATTTGTGTTTCATCCAATATCTTTTCATAGAAATATTATTCTGAGCATTCTTGATAAATTTTAATTTTTTCATGTCGGGGTACTATTCACGGGTTATTATTCACAAATTACTATTCACGGGATACTATTAACTCGAGTACTATTCGCCCGGGGTACTATTTATGATAAAAAATAATTTATTTTCGGTCCAAATTATTTTTGGTACAATATTATTCTTGAATTTTACTTCACAAAGCAGTATCATGTTGACAATTTGGACGTTATTGATTTCTGGATAAATTAAATTATAAATCTTTAAAAATTTATCATTTGCTTTCATTTAATTGAATTCTTATATCATTGTTATCATCCTCATGTTTATATTATGATGAAAGTCATATGTGGCCGTAGTGCATAGATGGACTTGGTATGATTATGACCAGGGATTATTCGGTATAATCATGACCGTAATGTTACAAATGATGTGATAAAAGTCATCATTGGTCCGTAGTGCATTGATGAACAGTTGTTGGCATGATCATGACCATTGATGAAAATACGAATATCCTTGGCCTGTAGTGCATGGATATTTCGTGGTCGTTATACTAATGAATATTCTTGGCCGTAGTGCAGGGATGATTCGATGATGTAGATTATTTATTAAGCTGAGTCTCAGCGATATAGTTGATGAAAAAACCTTTTAAATCATAGAAGATAATAGATTTTGTGCTCTACTTGACTCTTCTAATAGATTGCTTGTTCACTGCGCAGTAAACTTGTTATCTCATTATATTCATCGGTTTAACATTGTTGAAGGCTAACGATAAATTATTCGCATTATCTTAGTCATAATATTTCTTCTTAGGCTAGTTGAGCTCACCCTTTTGCTTTCATTGTTCTCTTGTGAAATGAGAACGAATTTGGGACTAGTCGAGGAGAATGGAGTGATGGTCCGAGATGGTGTCATAGTAGTCCTCACTATTCTATAAAATAGTGTGACAATAAATATAATGAGGACTCCATTGAGCGTGGATATTGTCTAGATGACAATATTTGTATTAAAACTCATATCATTATATTTTGTCGTATCTTACACAACAGTTGTATAATTAAGTTGTATTTAAATGTTATACCATATATTTGCCGACTCAAGATGGGTGATGTATACATATTTTGGGGGCGTCACAATAACGACGGTTCAACTGTCGTCATAGACCAGAATATTTATAGCGACAGTTGAACCGTCGCCGTAGCCCAAAAAACCGTCGTTATAAAATTATAGACTGTATACTACACAACTGTATATATATATTTTTTCATATATATAGTAATTGTGAATGCACGTAACTTGTAAAACAGGACTAATTACTCTATTTTTTATAATAATAATTACTAAATTTTGGTGAATTAATAACAATTATGTTATATGATTTTTCAATCACTCTTTCCTCTTAGGCTAACAATAGTGCCGAAAGTGACATACTTTCCATAATTTCTTGTTTTCTTTCCTATATTAGCCAATAAAATAGTAGTAATAAAATAGACGTTTTAAACATAAAAGAAAAACAGTTAACCCTGGCCCACAAAATCACGAATTCCAAAAGCCGCTCGTATCATCCCTCTCAGCATTCCGATCACTCTCTCTCTAAAAACTAAACAAGCACCGCACCACCTCCTCTGCCAAAACCTTTTCATCTCTCTGCTAAAACCCTACTGACCCATTTGCTTTTAGCTCCAGTTTTCTATCTCTTAGAGGTAAAAGCAGCCACACATTTTTGCTCTTGATATATGTATGTGTAGATGCTCTGTTTTGTGATAGCTTTCATTTTTTGCTGTTGATGTTTTTATTGTTCGGTATTGGGAAAGTTAATGTGGATATTTGATGTGCGTTCATTTATTCGGGAGTCGTAATCTATCGCTCATATATCGGTGGGTTTATATGTTGGGAACTTGAAGTTGAACTGTTGAAGAATGTAAAAATGTCTTTTCCTAGTTTGCAAAAAAGTTGTTCGAAAATCTTATGTTTCAGCGCCTCTTATCATGAATCTGCTTGGTTTAACTTTTATCCTTGATGAAATTCATACATATATATATATATACACACACATGTATATATATTGATGATATTTGGAAGTTTTGCTGATTTTTTTGGATTTAGTTAGTTTAATACAAGGTAATAGAAGGGGATTTGTGTTTTGGGCTAGGGGGACTTAACAGATTTGTGTTGATATGTATAGATTTTCCTAACATTCATATATTTTTGCTTTTTGATGTATGTATGTATAGATGCTCTGTTTTTCAGATATCTTTCATTTTATGTGATGAGTTTATTGTTACGCTATTGGGAAAGTTAATGTGTGTATTTGATGTTTTTTAGGTAATAGTAGAATGTGTGTATTTGATGTTTTTTAGGTAATAATAGAATATGTGTGTGCGGGGTCATTCATCTGGATTCCTAATCTATCGCTTCTATGTCAGTGGGTTTATATTTTGGGAGCTTTAAGAATGTAACACCGTCTTTTCCCAGTTTGCAAAAAAGTTTGCTACGATTTCTAATGTTTCAATGACTTATGACTCAAATCTGCTTGATTTTAAAAGAAGCATTTATGTATATATATTGATGATATTAGGAAATTTTGGTCAAATTTAATATTTGGGGAGAAGATTTTTGGATATAGCTAATTTAATACAAGGCAATAGACGGGGGATTGTGTTTTGGACTATGGAGACTTAGCGGGTTGGGGTTGATATATGTACGTATATATTTTGCTAAATTTCATTCATTTTTGCTTATGATAGATGCTCCGTTTTTTTGATACCTTTCATTTTTTTGATGTATTTATTGTTCCGGTATTGGGAAATTAATGTGGGTATTTAATGTTTTAGTAGTAATAGTAGAATATATGTGTTTGTGTGTGTTCTTATACCTCTGGAAGTCCTTGTTAGAATTTAAGCCTAAATTAATGTGGGTGTCATTAATTATTTTTAATGATTCCATATATTAAAATGTTCTACTTCATGAGTAGATTAAATTAAGTATTTGGAAGCTCAAATCCATGGAGTAATGAATGAGATATTAACTCTCAAAGATTACACTTGAAAATGATAAATGATAATAAATACATGTGTGAAAAAGTCAAGTCCCACATAGGTTAAGTCAATTAGTTATATCCCATTCTGCATTGGAATGTAGTTGTATTGATTTTCTTGTTGCCCTTGCTGCTCTTTGGGTAATTTTTGCATAGCACAATCTTTACAATCTTCTGAACTAAATTTATCTCTAAAGTTTTCGGCATGAGTTCTACACAGATTATACCATTTGTGCAATGTTGGGTTGCCTTTAATATTGCATATGTAAACCACGAGCTTATTCTGATCCTGCAAATGAAGTCCATTTTAAACTTTGTACTTTGTATCATAGTCTCCTCTTCATATTATGTGTATTAGTAGCTGTTTCCATGTTTGCAATGCTTATGGAGTGTATATATTCCATCAGTTCTTAAGAGTCTCAAATGGTTACATCTCTCTGTTGCAGAACAGAGTTTGTTTCTAACTTACAAGATTATCAGCTATATACAATGCCCTGATATATTATCTTTCCATCACGAACTATTTGAGACCAATTTGAACCAATCCTTAAACTAGTTAGA
This sequence comes from Panax ginseng, assembly GCA_020205605.1. Classification (NCBI taxonomy): domain Eukaryota; kingdom Viridiplantae; phylum Streptophyta; class Magnoliopsida; order Apiales; family Araliaceae; genus Panax; species Panax ginseng. The sequence continues at coordinate 30,364,531 of CM035149.1, forward strand.
GATTTCGCAATGAAATAAAACATAGTTCTGCCATATCTAGAATAAGTGCTTTAGGTTTTCTCATTAAATGTCATATCCTCTCTCTCTCTTTCACCTTCTTTCATTTTCTTTCTATATTATCCTAGAGAAAATGTGATTGATTTGGAATGTTTGCAATTTAAAAGTTGTAATATAGGTATTCTCCTCTCCTTTTGCCCCTAGATTTTTTCTCTCCTTGTGTATTGCCCAAGGTGACATTTGGCATCATTTATGTAAAAATGAAAACATCTGATGGAAATTTATATTTGACATCCTTGGATCCTCCTTTCATTTGTAACCTATCTAAGTTGCTGTTTCTAGCCTGCTTTTCGACCAAGACTAAGGTTCTTTAAAAGATCATGTCTTAATACTACACTTTCTGTCTGTTGTTTTAACTCCGAACCTTCTCATCCCTCTTCCTTGCATAGGAAATTACCAGTTTAGGGGAAGGACCCCTTTTCATAGCTTAATGCCTTAATCATATAAGTCAGCAACAACCAGTTGTGATTCGTATTGAGATATTTTCTTTAAACTAAATACTCCTTATGAGTGTAACATTAGCAAGTTTAAACTTACTGTCGAAATGTGTTCAACTGAATTTAAACCATTCAAGAATAACCTGATATTGGTAATTTACTTGTTTTTTTCTCCAATTGTAATGTTTATGTTGGATGATGCAGCACTATTTTCCTTGGAAGTTCTAACCAAGGGGCACGCAGATTCCAAAAATGCATAGTTTCTCCTCCAAAAATGACTTCTCCGGTCAGGGAACAGGTTCTTGAGCTTCCAGAAGATGATGATTTGAATGAACAATATGTTTGGCCTTGGATGGGAATTGTGGTCAACATTCCTGTTGAATGGAGGGGTGGGAAATATGTCGGTGAAAGTGGTTCAAAACTAAGGAATGACTTTATTAGAGAGGGGTTTAACCCAGTAAGAGTTCACCCTTTATGGAACTATAGAGGTCATTCTGGGTTTGCAGTAGTGGAGTTCAACGAAGACTGGCCCGGATTTTGTTGTGCCTTGAAGTTTGAGAAAAGTTTTGAGGCAGCTCACAAGGGAAAGCGAGATTACTATGATGCAGAGAGCTTGGGAAAGGAGTTGTATGGATGGGTTGCACGGTATGAAGATTACCATTCATATGACATTATAGGAGAGCATCTACGAAAGAAAGGAAATCTGAAAACTATTTTTGACATAGAAAGAGAAGAGAGGAACGAAGCTAACGACCTTGTGTCAAACCTGACCAATGTGATAGAGGTGAAAAATATGCGCCTTAGGGAGATTGAGGTCAAATACAATGAAACGTCCACGTCCTTGAGCAATTTGATGACTGAAAAGGATAACATGCATCGACTTTACAACAAAGGTATATTACAAGGTCCACTAAAGAAAGTGTTTTTGTGGTCTAATATGAAATGTTTCATAATTGCTGCAATTCTATTTTACTTCTCATTGATGATTTTCATCTAATATCATCCTCTTGATATTGATATCTTGTTAAATGTTGATTAGAGATGAAAAAGATTCAGCAGAATGCACGTGATCATCTTGAAAAGATTTTCAGTGAGCATGAAAAAATAAAAAAAGAGCTTGAGCAGCGTGAAAAGGAACTGCAGAAACGGGAGGATTATGACGAATGTGAGAGAAAGAAACTGGTTACTGAGATGGAAATGGTAATGAAAATCCGATATTTACTTGTTTAACTGAACTCTATTTTTCTAGATTGGGGCTTAATAATTTATAAATATATTTCTAGCAGATTGGTGCTGTAACCAGTAAGGAATTAGGGAATGTAGCAATTTAGAATATGTTGCAATAATCTCTCTCTTTGCTTCTTCCACAAGTCTATTACTTCTGAAATATGATCATGAATATCTTGACTAGAGTGCTTCTATCGCAGATGAACAAATATGCAGTTTGCTGTTAATGTGATTGGAGAAATTATTTTTAATTTTTACTTGTTTATCTGCTCTGTGGCTGGTTAGATAACAATTGTGATATGTTCTTTTTAGAACAAGAGAGCAACCTTGGAACAGAAGAAGGCAGATGAATGTGTTTTTAGGCTGGTTGAAGATCAGAAGGTACTGTACTTCGTTTTCATTTTGATTTGACATAACTACCAAAAACACAATTATTTGTTTATGAACTCCCAGCCAGTTTATTTGTCATTTCTGATGTAAATGGCAGAGGGAAAAAGAAAACCTTCGCAAAACTATTATTGAACTAGAAAAGAAACTCAATGCCAAGCAAGCACTGGAGTTGGAGTTAGAGCGTATGAGAGGGGCTTATGAAGTCGGAAAGAAGATTCGTGCCATCCAAGAAGACTTAAAGAAGAAGGAAGAAGAACTTGAATGGCTGGAAGCACTAACTCAAAATCTTGTGGTCAAGGAGCGCAAAAGCAATGATGAGCTTCAAGAAGCTCGAAACGAATTAATCACAGTAAGTGTTTTTTTTGAAATAAATGATAGGTTCCTTTCTTATCTTCTTCTTTTTTCTTTTTTTCTTTTTTTTTTCTGAAGCCCTAATAGTATTCTTTTCTAATACCAAGTTACATTTCTATTGCTCTTGTTTAGCCTTATTATATGTGAGTTGACTTCATTGTTTTTGTTTGATATGCAGTTAATAGTGTTCTTTTCTAATACCAATGTTACATTTCTATTGCTCTTGTTTACCCTTATATGTGAGTTTATTTCAGTGTTTTTGTTTGCTATGCAGTTCTTGGATCCTTGAAAGTTTGAATGGATAATTTTTAGAACACCTATGCATACTATTGTTAGGTGCTGTAGAGTCTCACTTCTCATGTACTGTTTTAAAACAATATTGGCCTATGGAAGAGAATATTTCTTTGAAGAATTAGTTAGTCAAGTTTGTAGTTTATCATATATTGATTTTGCCAGCTTGAAGAACTTAAAAGAGTTTGACTTGCTGAGTTCTGTTGCTCCTATTAAGTGAGTGATTCATGGTAAAAGAAGGAAAATCAGTGTCGTTGATGACATTATTATAGATAAGGAATGTCTAGCACGTGCTGACCTAGAATACATCTTTTCACTGTTGGAGTATTTGCCAATTTGAAATTGAGAAAAGAGAACACAATCATAGGTACATAGTAGTTACATATACTTTATTAATTTCTTGCCTTGTTACACTACTGAGGGCCACCAGAAACATTTGATGATGGGGATTTTTGCCTGAAGAGCAGTGTCTAATGAACAACTACTCAGGGTTTGATCTGATAATGATTGTTTGTTCTTGTATTATTAATCTTTAAAATATTTACTTTTTTGAATTCAAAGATTTATGACGAGTTCTCTTCTTTATTAAGACCTTTTTTCTTTTTTAATTATTAACCAAGAGTAATGCACAAAAGAGCTAGTAGGATATAGTCATATAGAGATTAGAGCTCATCTAAATGATTTAGACTTTACATGGTTCAGTTTTGCTTGCTTTTTTCATTAATTTCACATTGCTGATCTCTGAAATTAATATCTTTAAAGTATCTTACAAGCTATATACTGCTTTTTGATCCCATGTTCTTGTTAGGGAAAATGACGGATATGAATTTGTAAGTTCTAATTCAAAAGATAAACAACTTTAACATCCAGCTTATGAATGTTCAACCATTATTAACTTAGCAGATAAAAAAAGTCAAGGGATTTGCTTTCGGTTTCTCCCTTCAACTTGTATATGCTGAAACATAAACCAGAGAAAAGGTTCTCAAGGAATTTCTTCCATATGTCACAGCATCTATACATATTGGAAATGACATTTCTCATTGTAATGCAGTCGTTACAAGGGGTCAAATCTTTGAAGGGATTTATTGGCATCAAGAGAATGGGAGAGCTTGACTCTAAACCGTTCCATATTGCAAGTAAAAGAAAGTATCCAGACGAAGAAGAGGCAGCGCAAAAGGCTATGGAGCTATGTTCATTGTGGGATGGTCACCTAAGGGATCCTAGCTGGCATCCTTTCAAGATCATTGCTGTTGAAGGTAGTGATGATCACAAGGTATGCTCTTTTACAGAACATCAGTTACTGCAATTTTAGCTAAATTTTCTAACTTTCAACATGAGGTTGGCATACTCACATTTCCATTTTTCTTGGATGTTCCTAGTTTCCTAACAGTGCACAAATAAAATGGCTTACCTTATGTTACAACTTATCCGGAGGTAAAGAGCAGAACAATCCTTCATGCTGCTATCCTAACAAGTGCTTAAATTATTGTTTACAAACTCGCGTAATGCTTTCCATAAAACTTCTCCCCATCCTTTCGTTACCTTTTCCTCTACATGTTTCTAATACAAAATATTACCGTGGCAGACCATTCTCTTACCACCAGTAGCATCCTTAAAGCAAATATTTAGTATGAATCCATTTCCTTGATTTCTGGATTCATAATCCATTTCCTTTTTATAATAAAATCTTGTTTTTAATTCCTCCTTCCCTTCATTTTCATGGTTGACCTTAGTTTTTGGTTAATTTGAACATGACAACACAGGAAACTATTGATGAAGAGGATGAGAAACTGAAAGATCTAAAGTTTGAGTTGGGTGATGAAGTTTACGTGGCTGTGACTACTGCCTTGATGGAGATAAACACGTACAACCCCAGTGGTGGTAGGTACATCATATCAGAACTGTGGAATTTTAAAGAAGAAAGGAAAGCAACACTAAGTGAAGGAGTATCACATGTACTGGACAACTATTTAGTTTGAAACGGCCTAAAAGGGGGAGAAAGTAGAAACTATAGGTTAGTAATGGAACAACATTTGGGATCAAAACATGCATAGATGTTTTTATTGCAGTATAAGAACATACATTTTCATTAATTTCTATGAATCTTCAGCTGGTATAATATAGAATCTCATCTGTTTTTATTTTTCCCTTTTTCTTTTCTTATTACCTGCAGTTGTTCAATGTGAGATTCAAAGACCACTTGCATAGAATATAGGCAACCTCTTCCATTCTATATTTGGTTGTTCAAGTGCCTTGTACATGGGAAGATAGAACTGTTTCTTTTTATTTTTTGGGGGGACTTGTGTTGAAAATGTATTTTAGTGAATGAGGTTGTAATGCAGTGCATATTACAAATATGCTGACTATTGTGTTGAAATTTGAACTTGCAAAGATCAAGTTCTCTGAGTAGCTAGGTTTTCACTTATTTTTATGACATTATGTTGACTATGTAGTCTCTGGATCTTTGAGACTCACTCTGGTAGGTAATATGATCTAACCTTATAAATTGTGAGATTCATAGAAGTTTGGTTAGAAATAGTTTCATTTCTATTAGCTATAGAAATTAAATGCAGCATTACTTTCTGGAATTTCAATTTCGTCGTCACAGCGTAAAATCAATGGCTGATTTTAAATTAGTCATGTGTTTTTCTTTAAATCCTGCAGGAGACAACTATAACCTCCATCCATGTATGTCTTTATGAAATAGCAGGTCCTTTATTTGTCTCAGTTGATCATATATTGGTTGACAGAGAAGTTATGGTTGATTGGTGCTGATGAACTATGATACTGCTACTGGATGCACATTGGCAGTACATGACTCTTGCTTTACTGACTTTATCAAGCAAGTTATAGTTTCACCTTAATGCTGTGTTTGGAATGAAGGACGGAATGGAATGGAATGATTTTAAGATATTTTAAGTGAATGTTTAGTTGTTGATGCCTTGATGGTGGTGGGTTTTGTCATATAATGACAAAATTATCATATATATATATATATATATATATATATATATATATATATATCTATTCTATTGGAAATTGGAATGAATTTTATTCCGCCTTCTCCACTGAGAATAAAAAAACAAATGGATGGAATGAATTTTCATTCCATTGGAATGGTTTGTCCTTCAAAATAATCATCAAATACACTATTTTTATTGCATTCCTACCTCTATTTTATTCTCTCAATCCAAACGTAGTATGAGTGCCAGAAATCGATAAACAGAAGTGCATTTTCTTTTCTTGATTTTCTTTGACACTACTATAAAAATTTCTCTTCACATTCTCCTCGATCATCTTCCCCATTAAATGTTGCAGAAAACTGTTTTATCATGCATAAAAATTAAAGGGACTGTATAAGTCCTGATTTTAACCAATGTCTTAATAGTATATATACTTTTTGGAGACCTAGAAAGAACATGATCTTCTAAGTTTATTAAAAAAGTTTCAAATGTTAAAACAAATGGTATATGTATATGTATATATATTGACGGGTGGTATATGTAATGTTTTTTAATTACGCAAATGTTAATGTTTTTTAATTACGCAAACGTTAAAGTCAACACTTAGTTATTTAGAAAAACCCTTCCTTGAGATGGAAGTATATGAGAAAATGCTCACCTCGCGAAGCCACATACAATTTTGTGGAGTCAAGTGAGCTGGAAAAAAAAAAATTACTTTATAATGTAAGGTAATTTTAAAAATTTTAAGTATTATATATAAATTGACTATTAAAATTTTATAAATTTTCTATTATACGGAGTCAAATTGAAAATTTATAACTTTGTCAATCAAATTTTAACCACATATGACTCGTATCCTCTCAATATATTTATCTCTCTATAATATTTTAAACTAAATAATAATTTAATTTATATTATTTTAAAAAATAAATAATGAATTACTTACTTATGAGTAAGTAAATAATGAATTACTTACTTACTCATTATATTTTTATTGTATATATATATATATATATATATATATATATATATATATACTTAAAAGTATAAAGTATTAAAAAAAATTGGTTCGAGACCGCTGCCCCTGAACCCCCGCAAAATTATTTGTAAGTTAGTAATAATTTCAATCCCACTGACAAAAGTTTCTGGCTTCGCCACTCGCATGTTAACCAAATGTGTTTTTGGTATCAACGTTACAAAACATAGTTATATATATAATTTAAAAGAGGAACTTACAATTGAATTATTTTGATAAATAAAAATATATATAAGAAATATCGCCCGAGGCACGGGTTCCAAGCTTGTATAGATAAATCTATAATACTCTTGTCAAAAACACAAATGTTATTAAGAAAAATATTGCAACACTAACTTAACAATATTTAACTATATCTTTTAGTAATTATATTAACATACCACGTTTCAAATAAACATATTTGTACAAACTAAATGACCGAATAAACTTACCCTTATTGCACTCCATGCCATGAAATGTAGAGTTCTCTTGTTCTATACGGTATCGAACTTGGATCTAGGTAACATTGAGAAGGACGTTTCCATTTGCATCAAGGGCATGTCATTTTCATTTACTATAAGAAGGTGTATTATGTGACACGAATAAGAAGTACGACCATGATGAAGATGCTTGTCATCACAAAGACCAGAAGCCACATCAAACATGTAGTCTTGAAGCTACGCGAGTTCACCTCCATAGCCCGAATGTTGGCATGACCAGTACTTGCCAAGCTATGTTCAACTTCTTTCTCTGTAGAATCAAGTATCTGCATTCCAATAACAGCCAGGATATGAGGATTGCTAACCATCAGTTCAGTTCGATTTAAACGATAATGCACGAGGGAAAAAGAAAAAGAAACATGCTCAATCCATACAAGGTATGCCTAGAAGTACAACTTCGTCACGTTCAGAGATAAAATTACAATTTGTTCTATTCCCTGGTTAATGGACATACTAGCAAAATAAGAAAATAAAAAGATTTGAATGTTCTATTTAGGTCGATTAAACTCTCTTGAATTGATCATTGATCGTCAACCACTGGTCAGGACCAGGAAATGCGAGGTTTCTGTGTAGAACTTCCTCCTTAAAGTGAGGGAATTTTAGTATTTTGAAAAGTATAAAAAATACAACCCCCTTTTAAAAATATAAGATCAATAGACTTTTTGAAGTCAAAAATTGATATATTTTCAAATGTAAAATTAATATTAATTAATTTAATTTTAGACAATACAAAATTTTAAACTATGTAAATAGTTCTACTAATTATAAGATTAAATGTTTTGAAAAGCTAAATAAATCACATCAGTTTTGAATTTAAAGATATCTCAAACTAACTAGAAAAGTCAAACTTGATCCTATATTTTTTTTGAATGAAGGAAGTATCAAAATAGTTGAGCTTAATTGAAAAGAATAAAAATCAAGTTCATGAATAAAAATCAATTGAAAAGAATAAAAATCTAGAAAAGCTCGCCAAAATCATGATTTAAGTTGTCAAAAGATTTATTTTTCTTTCTACCTTGTCTGAAACTTCACATCTACTTTAACACGAGTGAGAGAGTCAAATCTAGTGAAAGTGATGCAGGACAGATTTAGGATGGAGAATTAACGAAAAATAAACTAGGATTTAAACTCCACATTTAAACCACTAGTATCTCTCAAGTGTATCAACTCCACGTATCAACACCAAGATGGATAAATACCTCTACGGTATGAATACAATAATCAATTTCAATAATCTGTAGTCTAAATAACTTGTGGGGATTACATCATTATTTAAAGAGTTGGGAAATATAAAAAATCTCTTCTTTGTCCTTGACTTGGAGTCTCATCAGAAAGTTTTGTAAGATTGCATGTTTACTTGTGCAAACTAATGACTCAATAATAAATTTAAAATTATATACATCAAAAAAATATCAGAATATTAATTAATTTGAAACTACAAGACAAGGTTCTGTGAACGTCACCTTATCGGTCCTTTTGAGCGACTGGCTCATTAGGAGACTACTACCTTTGAGTTGCTGTGCCAACACAACCATTTCATCAGTTAAGTCTTCTTGAAGCTTTCTGTACAAGGAAATAAAAGCAGTGTGAATTTGCAACAACCAATAATCAAAAGTAAGAAATGATTGTGTACTTGTTGGCCAAAGAGGCGAAGACTAGTAGAATTAATTGAGAAGACAAAGATATCGGGGGAAGAAGAGAAGAAGAACCTATCCAGCTATCCTTACAAGGAATCAGTAGAAACACACAAAAGTACAAAGCTTTCTCTAGAACTTGAATATTTTTTCAAGACTAGGGAATAAGGAAACAACCGTAATTACTAAACCAGCTAATGCTATGATATTTCTAATAAAAATAAGAGAAAACTGGATTTATGGTACCCCGCATATAACTTAACTACGAAGCCTTAAAATAATAAGCTTCAAAGGACAAAAGCCCCATCAATTCCCTTCATTTTTTCCGTTCTCCTTTCACTGGCTTGTCCTGATGTTCAATTTTAATGGCTTCCTCAATGATCCATTGTCTCTCTTCCCGAACCTTCACCACTCTCTCTTTAATTAGCACTGCCATATGCTGAAATATACACATTCCTTTTTCTCTCTAAAATGAAGATGGATGAGCTGTAATTGATTAGAAAGCCTCCATGTTCTTGAAAGAAGAAAGGAGAAGAATTTAACCAGAAAAGCGAGGGACGGGGAAGGAGAAAGAGAAGGGTAAAAAATTGAAACAGAAATTGGTCACTGTTCCTTTATGTTTTTTTTTATTTAATGATGCCGTTTAATGAGACTGCATATTTGGGATAGGTGCGGGGAACCGTAAATCCAGTTTTCATTAAAAGTAATATAACTATAAATAAATTTTCTAAACTACCAAGGACATTATTGTGGACACAAAAAGGTTTCAAGTTCTTGTACTATAAGTTTGTCTAGCCTCAACTAGTCACCTAGTTCTGTAACTTCCCAGGAAAGAAATTCTCTGGCCCACTAAACTTTTTGATATCCACAAAGTACAAAATGCTTCAACTCAAATAATTAACAATCCTCCACTAGCTAACTCCATTTTCACTCTCCAACCAATGTGGGAACACATTACATTATACTATTTGAAGCTATTATCAAAACCAACTGCCCATTGGTAAGAGACCGACCTAAAAATATGTTGCTATCATTTATTATGACAACAATAATCTTTTGCTAAGTGATTAAGCAGTAGCATTACATCCTGTCTGAGACAACGAACAACGTAGTGTTTCCCTTGCACTTTTGATAATTATTACTTTGCTAAAAAGAACTAACTTATTGTACTTCAAATGAAAATATTTATCTTCCAGAGTTGCAATGAAAATGAATCTAAAAGTTATAAGATTAGCAAGTAGAATGAGCTTTAGATGAACTAAAGAAGCATTCATTGGAGGATGGTGGTTGTGTGAACCAGTACATCTAGTACTCAGTCCCTTGGTTGAGTAGATGGTAGGATCAGGTGTCAAGGATTATGTTTAGTCAAATGCAGCTATCAATTAAATCACCCCATTAACAAAGAGGGATAGAAACATCTAATAAAATGTGATCATAAAGTCCTAAATGCAAATATAAGTGAAAAACTCTTGAATCAACTTTAATTCAAACCACAAGTATGATATATATATATATATATATATATATATATACACACACACACACACACACTGATACACATTGACAGGAATCCAGAGTGTATAGAGAGTTTTAGAATAGCAATGTATTTTTTTAGAAGCCAGTTTAACAATGTCTAAAATGTAACAAACACCTGTGCTTATCGATATGTCCCTGAGCTGCGGAATCCAATTTGACAGGCATTGACTGATCAGACTCTACCTTATCAGAAGCTCTGTTTTTAGATTTCAACGAAAGCCTGTTTGTACAAAAATGAAACAAAAGATGACGGATAAGTAGCATGAAAAAAATAATAAATAAAATAAATGCAGTATTTCTTACACAACCTTCTCCTCAATCCCAAAGGGTGGCTTGGACTTCCTTCTGTACTGGAGGAGCTTTCATCACGAACGGACTCATGAGATTCTTGTATGTTAGACTGAAACTTGACGAGAAATTAATTAGAAATGACGATGATGATAATTTTTATAAGGACATACTCGAACAAATTCACATGGCAGAATTCCAAAATGCTGGTCCTGATTGCAACATAAACTTCATAAACAGTTCATAATTAATGAGCTCTATAATAGAAAATTAATAAAGCAGTTGAAAGCAAGAAAGAGAGGGGAGTATGTTGGGGGTTGTAGCAGGGGGAGAGAACAATCCCCTTGGGGTAAACCCTGTCACATAACGTCTTTGGCCATGATCATGTAACATCAATTATTTACATTCCTAGCATCCATTAGGTTAGTGAGAAAAGAGATGATTAACTAACATTGACAAGGGAAATCACCTCATCCTTATCTTTTTATTATGGACACCCTATGGGTAAATATTCTGTATGAATATTAACTTGAAAAATCAAAATAACATATTATTATGAAAATTGGGACCGAGTGGGTCTTCCTGAGAGCTCTCCCTCGCCCTCTACAACAGAAGCATTAGTAGCCTGTATCACATAACTTTCGTCTTCTTTTTCTTCCAAAACTAATTGGCTATGTGAATTATAAGGCCAATAAAGCATGATATAAATTGCTGGGCATATTCGTACAAACTTAAGCTTTTAGAGCATTCGGTAGTAGTTATATAATAAACGTACAAACTGATTTATCACGTCGCTAATATCCAATATATGTAGTATGTGCTCAATATTGACCGTTCAGCGAAACCTACATAACTAAGTGCTTCTTACTTGGAAGGCTAAATATAAATATTTTAATATAGATGCACACGAGCATATCAAGAACCTGCCATATTTAACAACTAAAAGATTTTTCAGTTCATAAAAGTATGAAACTTCTACCTTCACTGCTATGAGCTACATATGTAAAAAGAACCACCAATAATTAACACATGAAGCAGAAGTTACTCGAACTAATTTGATGAAAGAGGGTGTGTGGGGTATGGCCGTGGGGGTGTGGATACTCAAAATTGAAAACAATCATAAAAGAAATTATCTGGAAACAATGCTATTTCAAAGTGTTAAACACACACTTAATTTACATTAATAAATCTTCAACTCAATAATTCAAATGTTACTAGACTAAGTTTGACATTGCCAAATTCAACAGGAGTTAGCCACCAATACACACCACAGCAGGAGCTAATTTGGCAGCAACAGCTTCAAGCTTCTCTGAATAATCATTCACCTTAGCTTTTGAAACCCTAAAGAAACAACACAGAAGTAGAGTTGTGCCATTTGTAAATCGACATGTCATATGAACTCTAAAATACCTTAGCAACTGAACAGAACCTAAAAGCAATTGAAAGGGATTTAATAATTTATAGAATCCTTTAAGCAAACTAACAATTTAGCAGAAAGTCGTAAACTTATAAGTCATATTAATGACATAATATTTGAGCAGCCTAATTCCTCACACCCTTTCAATTAACATACCACTAATCATTCACTAATTTAACCATTGTTTGTATCAAATTCATACTTGGTTCATCCATTTAATTAAAACACCACAACAATTAAAAATAAGATCACCATACACACCTTGGTAATCCTTCTGGAGTTCTCTCATCAGCCAATTGTTCTAATTGTTCTCGTAACGTAGAAACATACTGCAATAACAGAACTACTAATCAATAATAATACAGAAAAGTAATAGAAACACTAACCATAATTAAAAATTGGAAGGAAAAAAAAAAAATCTATCAGGAATCCAAACAAAACAAAAATGCCAAGCAACCAGAAATATTTAATGAGCTACCGCAACATGGCAAAGACTAAATAGAAAATCAAAGAAGCTAAAAAGCTCAATGATAAAACTAAATTATTCCCAAAAGGCATGAACTTGAAAATTAGGTACAGAGAAAATCATATTAGCCAATACCCAATTAATAATTTCAATTCAAAGAAATTTAAACGTACATGTATTAGCTTCGCCTGATTCTGTTGCTGAGGTGCAGCTACAAGCAGCCTACTTAGATTAACTTCAGTTTTACTTAACCCCATCATCAAAGGGACCCTTAAACACAATGTATATGGCACTACAAAATTAAGAAATTATCTAATTATAACACAACGAATGAATACAAATTGAAGATCAGAATCGGTTCCTCAAACATCTGATAGGAAATTTCTTAGAATTGTAAGAAATTATAACAAAAATTCTTAGGGCTAACCGGAGATTGGGAATCAGAAAAGAGATGAAAAACTAGGTGACTGGATCGAAAGAAAAGGAAATTGATTATGTTTATTTTTATAAAAAATCAGATCTGAATTGAGTGCGCAAAAATGGAGAGGGGAAGAGAAAGCTCGCAATTTTGTAGGGAAGTTGGACTGTAAGAACGGAAATAGCGGTCTAGTGAGAGGAACTACCAAAATCGGTTATATTGGTTGTTGAATTTCTCTCATTTAATAAAATAGATAAATAAAATAAATAAGGAAAAATATTAAAATTAGAATATTTTGTTTTATTAACTTAATATTAAAATTAGAATTTTCTATTTTATTAAATTTAGTTTTCTTTCCCTCAAATTTTTACATTTTGGAGATGAAGGTGATATTTGATAAAATTGAGTAATTAAAATCTGAATGATTAGTATATTTAAATTAGATCATCTGAATTTAAAAAGATGTTTAGTAACAAAAAAGTATAAAATATCTGAATGACTTTTAAATTTAAAAAATCTCAAATTGAATTTTCAAAAATCAATAATGATCTTAAATTTTGGAATAGAAAGTACAATATTTTTAGAAGTTCTATAAATTTAAAATTTTCTTCATTAAGGAACAACTCTTATTGATTTAGATTTATATTTTTTACCGATTAAGAGACGATAATATAGAGGTATTAAGAGATAAACAAACATCACCCAAGTCTCTTTGGGGGTTGGGGAGATGGATTGACACTTCTTTTAACCCACAACCCCCACCCCCCACCCCCTACCCCCTACCCCCTAAAAAAAACCCTATTTTAGGATTTGTAAATAAAGCCATGCAATAAATCCGAGAAAAAAAATGTTGTTAAATTTATACCATTACAGGTCGAACCAAAACAAAATACATATGAAGGCTACTATTTAAAATTTTAAGTTCTCTTGTTAATTCACATTTTTGTCATTGAGACTTTGGCCTGTGCAAATAACAAATCATTGAGAGCAAGTGATTTACATAAATAAAAGGAATTTATGTTAACAATGGAGGTGAATACTTTCTACCTTGTGCAAGGAGTCTATCAGCATTTTGTATTTAACTTGTTAGAAAGTAAAATATATAAAAGAAATCACCTCTTAAACTCCATTAGTCTTTACAAACCATCAATTACATAAACCTGCTCCTAACTTTACAAGCGAACATGATGGCAGCAAAAAGAAAAATTAACAAGATACATAAAAATATTAACAGTAAAAAAAAAAAAAAAAAGAGAGTAGAATCCTCTTAAATTTGAAGTTGATTACACCTAGATTGGCTATGAATAAAATAAAAGAAACAAATTATCTCTGGATCCAGGTCTAACCCGGAAATTATGAAATAAATTTATGTACAACTGTGAGCTAATCCATTTCCTGGAAATTGCCTCCCATCATTGATATGCTTCCTGAAAACAATTTAACCAATAAAACACAGAAAGTTCAGATATCCAAGTAAAAGTGCAAAATTTGCTAAAGTTTGAATTTAGCTATAGCAGTAGAATTTGTTTATACAGTAAGATAGTAAAGATAAGATCAGACTTATGGCAAGAGTATAATTTAAGCTAAAGGGTTCATGTCTGTACTGGGTTTGTGCTCTATCGAGGGGATTCGTCAGAGCTCGATATATTATATCTCCTTTCGTTAATATACCCACTCACTCAATTACCAGACGAAAATTTTGAGACTACGGGGAAAAAGTTCCGAGTTTAATAAGCAAATGGTACCGACCAGTAACTTAATATACAAAACTGGGGGGCTTTCAATGCTATGATGCTTAGTTTAGTAAAACAGAAGATAATTCTAATTGCATTGAATTACGTATTGCTGTCCAAATAGAGAAGAGGCTTATAACATAGCAATCCGAATAGAACAGTCAAATTGGAAACCAGAAGAATGCATGTGGCAAAGGGATTCAATCCAAGTCGACCCGGGCTTTCGTTTTCATGAGTGTTTTCTGAGTCTTAGCAAGTCAAAAAGTATCTGGCTGAAAACAACCCCAGGTCGATGCTTGGCTAGCAAATATTGCAAGACACTCCCCCAGCTGAACCACAAAGAAATAAGTAGCGTACCTAGAAGAGGCTTGAATAACTTCTTGTGTTAAAATCAGCGCCAGTACTGGGCCCATCGATGAATGGTCTCAACCATTTGTGGGAACAATGCACTGACACTTTCATTTATGAGATCCTGGAAAAAATGTATGCACTCCTCGTCGTCCAAGTCCAACCGAAACTTCTCTTGGAGCTACAATCACCAACAAGGACTAGGTCACTACAGTAAGAACATAGAGAATGATGTCAGAAAGAAATAAAAAGAAGTATGGAAAATAAATCACCTTTAGAATGCCTTTTTCAGGATCAGACGCTATGTCAGGAATGTTGGATCCAGCCATCAGATGGAACAGATTCAATATTAAGTTGCTAGATTTCCGAAGAATGTTGTATGCCTCACAGCAATAGGATTTAAACCTGGTGTAGTATTGGCTGCAGAAGAAGAAAGAAGGCAATTAAATTCTTTTTTAGCTGCATCGGATCTGATAGGAACTTGTACTGTTAATATCACATATATGCAAACTACCAAGCATTCCCAGATTTACTTGTAATAAGTCAATATACCTTTCTGCTCCACCCATAGCCTCAACCATTTCTTTACAAAGCTTCATAGGTGGTGGAAAGGGCTTTGGATCCCGGCCCAGAATAAAACCAAAATCAACATGGAAAAGGCGACCATCATCCCTGAGTAGAAGATTGTCGAGGTGCCTGCAAACCAAGAAAGTTTATGCACCTGGAAGTCAAGAACGCATCAAGCAGCCAAAAAAGTCATGTCATTCAGCACTACTGAAATTACCTGTCTCCAATACCGAGTATATAAGTGATGACTGAGTAGCCAGCACAGCTTTTTATGAATGTTTCCAGACACATCGCTGTAATCCCAAATGGTCCATCCTCATCAGGATGAAACTTTTGCAGGTAGCTTATAATAGTACGGTGCTCTGAGAGAATCTGGAAATTAGAAGAATTGATAATGTAACATTGTATTAAACCAATGAAGAAGATAGTATGTCACTCTAATCTAACTAAATCATATTTGACAAGGACAAAATTTTAAAAACAGAGAGTTTTCATATTATGCATCTTTTGTTTTTAGTGCATTAAGAATTTAACACTAGCTTCCACAAAATGAAGCATAAGTCTATGCTTTAGCTATAAATAGCCATTAAACATAACAATCCAGTAACAAAAATGCAGCAGCTATCTTTATACAAAGGATTAAAATATAAGCATAATAGTACAAGTATGTTGAATTCACTTAAAAAGAAGGATACTGACCGTAAGTGATTCATTCAAATTTGAAAAAGAAATTATGGAGCAACAACATTGTCAAGAAATTAACCGCATTATTAAAAAATCAAAAAATGTCGGCAATAGTAAGGATTACATTTTGTCATACTTTATGAAGAGAGATTAATCATTTAAATTTGGTGTGACAATGATGCTTTGCAACTCAGTTAGACATATGTGAAGCTGC
This sequence comes from Panax ginseng, assembly GCA_020205605.1. Lineage (NCBI taxonomy): Eukaryota > Viridiplantae > Streptophyta > Magnoliopsida > Apiales > Araliaceae > Panax > Panax ginseng. The sequence continues at coordinate 30,381,067 of CM035149.1, forward strand.
AAGATGCAAGTGTAAACAGTGATTACACTATATACGAAGAAGGCACTTTAATAGGATATAATACCTGTTCTAAAGACTTGGAAAACTGTAGTATCAAGATGAGCCTTTATAGGATTAATACCTGTGCTAAAGACTTGGACGGTATGAATTCCAGCATGCCGTCATCATGTCCAGTAGCCAATACTCTGTATGGAGTTAAATGTAGATCAAGATTCTCCAACTTAAGCAATCTATCCATAAGGGATACCATTTGAATAACCTACAGGAACCACAATCATTGTATAATAAAGTTACTACAATCATAAGACAATCTTTAAGTTGCAAACATTAGTTTAACACCTACCAACTGATCTTGCCGAAGATCATCTCCCTTCTTAAAAATAATTTTGCAGCTTCCACCACTTGTTGTTCTGAAAGCCAGACGCAAAGGATGCAGAGCACTTTTAAATATTGACGACTCTGAAGGAATGATCCCTGCGATGAGGACACTTGGAGCCAGGGGTGATCGTATTGGCTGAGAATGTACAATATTTATGTTAGAATTGTGGATATTATATAAAGAGCAAGTAATATAAAAAATACAGTGGTGTAGAGTGTTCAAACACCTAACATAAGCTAGCAATTGAAGCAATCATGCAACCAAAAGAAAAGTAACTTCTATTGTAGAAGTACCTCCTCAAAGTAGGTAAGCTCACTCAGGAGGCCAGACAGAAGGTGTCTAAGCTTTTCAATTTTCTTCTGAGTTCCGCCCCGGACATTTCTTACATCCCTCATTATAGAACACAACTGAGCTGTCAATTCTGTCTGGCGCACCAAACTCTGCCACAACTTATATCCATCTTCATTTCCATTTCCACCAGCTTCCAACTGTGACAATGCAGAAGTAACAACTAAATTTTGGAGAGCACTCAATCAAACTACTCAACTACAGAAAGATTATTTTACCACTGGATTTTCTTTCTTAATTTTGATAAAACTTCTTGACATGCATAAACTGCCTTCAGTCTAAGATGCAGTACTTTCTATAGGGTGGGCTTTGCCTTCAAGATATGGAGGAAATTGTACATGTACATTCTTTGTATTAGGTATAAGTTTAAATATTTCCCAGTAAAAAAGGGAAGATATTCACTTTATCATCTAAAGTAGAGAAGACTATCATGCTTTTGTTTACATCTAAGAGGCATCATTCGATAAACACAATAATCTACTCTAAACAAAGATCCCTACCTTCATCATATGTTCTTCCAGTATCTCATAGGTACAATAAAAACGTTTTGCATACACTGGATCATGAAGTTCCACAGCAACATACCATCGGAGAAAGCTAACCAACTCAATATTGCGCAATGCTGTCAAGAGTCGCAGACAATTTCAGATGAGACTAACAAGCTAGCAGAATACAATGAAAAAGTGGCTCTAGAACATAACAGCAGGCATACATCGTTGCACAAGGAAATGAGAAAGGCGAGATTTATCAGAGCACTCAAACCGAAGTGCTTGAACCAACTGAAGTAGGTAACACTGAAGTTCCTCATCATCAGCTCTTTCAAGAACTCTGACAGCATATGCACGGACCTGTCGTACACAAAATGATTTTGCAAATTTATACAATAGCATATATGCTATTAGAGCTTCAAAACTTGTATTGAAGCATATGGGAAGTTAAAAAGAGAGGTTTAAAATTTCTGTATATTGAAAATCTTAAAACGAGAGAACAAAATCATTGTTCTCATTCTCTTTGCACTTGGCACCAAAAGAGCTCCAAGTTTGCTTGAAACTAGACGATCAATTAATGGTTTCATCATCTACAGACAACTATCCCTATAAAACATTGTTAATCATGGTCCTCAGCTGATACAACATGCTTAGTTCAAGGTGATTTTTTTTAAAGAATAGCATGTGTGAATACTCTTGTCAACAGAAAAAGTAAGAACTGCACAAGCGCCTTAAGATGACTATGAATGATGTGTGCGCAATACTCACCTCTTCACTTTCAAAAACAGGAGATAAAAGCTCCAATGCATCACAAACATCAATCATTTCCCACCTACCCATTAGTTCTATTGCCTGCTTCGCTTCCTGAAGATACATAAGCATATTTCCTCATAATCAATTAGGATATACTTCAGCAGCTTTGAAAATGGAAAACTGAGATAGCTACCCAATTTAACAAGACTAAAAGTATTTATCAGGATGGAAATATGTACTTAATCAGCACATCATTTATCCACCAAAAAACAAAATGCACCTAATCAGCACGCTTAAAACATTTGCTTGTCATAGGGTTTATATCAACACATTTATTGGTAATACACCTTGAACAATTAGATAAATAAAAAAGAAAAGATGATTGACATATCCGAACCTGAACATCACTCCATTCAACACATCGTAGAAACTTAGTGAGAGCCCTCTTCTCGGACATTAATGAGAAACGGAATTTCCACAAGAGTTGCCTCTCATCTCCGCTCAAAGTACGTGTGGGTGGGTATTTTAGTATTCTTTGTATTGACCTTATATTCAAGGAGTATGAAAATTAATTAGCTTCCAGTTCCAAGAGAGAGAGAGAAGAAAAAATTTGAAAACATTACACAGCAGTAATACATATAATTATAACATCATCTTTAGCTAGCAACCCAACCATTTCCATGAGAATGCAAAACACTCACCCTACAGATTAGCGCAAAAAAAGAATGTGAAGATAATTTAGAATAAACTGTAATTTTAATCAAACAAAATGTACAAACTAGTAATACTAGTCCATGAAACATGTGAGTTAGATTCATTCATACTTTCTTTCAGTTAAGCTTGGTTTAAGATCCCTATCAATGATGCCACGTGTTAAACTCCTTGCGAGCTTTAGTTGCTTGTGCTCAGAAGGATTAATCTTTCCCACTTCTGGATCCCACACAGTAACCAGTTCATTTGTTGAAGCTATAGGAGAGGGTATTAGGAAATTTGCACCTGATTCCTACACGTCAAACAAAACTACAACATCTCAAACAATAGGGCAAGCATAATAAAACAATTAATTGTAGCATTGTAGCCAGCCATACATAAAAAATTTAACTTCTGAATATGACAAAAAGGATTAAAAACTAATCAGATTTGAAGACTGAAAATAAAACTTTGTGCCTTTAAAAATTCTTTTCTATAGCATTAGAATGCTTAATTTCTCAAAAACACAATAAATCAAACTAGCATATGAACTAAAAAGGAAGTTTTAGGTTAACTTTTACCCATTTTGACAAACAGAAATTATCGACATGCAAATAATAGGTAACCTGTCATAACAGCAATTTACTATCTAGTATCTAGGCTGCCATACTAACCATGACATACCTTTAAGTATTGTTTCCACTGAATCCTTGCCTCAAAAATATTAAATACTGCCAAAACCTCTAGTCAAGGAGCCACGAAAAGAAGGGAGAGGTAAAAACAATTAGGAGTTTTCAGTACTCTCGACTTCTCTCAGTTCAACAACATAGGAAATGAAACTCTTCCTATAATCTACAACACTTCACTCAAAAACTCTAAGAAGCGTACTTATTTTTCTGGTCAGATGACTCAACCATGCATTGGCTTTCCAGTAGAGGACCACTGAAAGTTCAATTTAGTAAAAGCAATGTGGAAAGTATACAAAAACAAGTGATGGACCATCTTGCTGTATTTTCATGCATTGGAGTTGCTATACATCAAGTGATCATGATAACTTGTTTCTCCTTTGAATCTTTTGTTTGCTTCGATGCAATCATCTATTTAGTCACCCCTAATTTTGTTTTATATGCGTATAGTTTATTTATTTGTTTTCTCTCTTTTTTTTTTTTTTGCTCAATGAAAGAAAAGTGTAAGTTCATCAGACGGAATGAATCAAGAGAGAGAAAAGAATAGGAAGAACAGAACTTTAAAGGAAAAAAGAGACCAGGCATGTCTAAGTTATTGAGAAAATACCAACAAAAAAAAGGATAATAATAATAACTTCTCGATTTGTAGAGCTTAAGGAATACATAAGGAAATAAAAGATAAATACAATCTTATGCTTGTGGACTGATTAAGGCTACCTGAAAAACAACTCGATGTTCAAAGCTGCAAAAATCAACAACCATGTATAGATGAGAACTTCCATTTTTACTGCTTTCGCGTTCCTTTATTTTCTCCATAGCTTTAAATGCGAGGCGATCCAGCCAATCAACTCGTTGAATCTGTCCTCTTTCATACTTATTCACAAGCTTCTCCAAACGCTCCACCTCCCCTCGCTCCTCCTTAGGGACCTACTAGAGGTTAAAACATGGTGAGCAAGTGTATGGAATCTAATAAAAGTACATTTGAAAAGAAGGAAATGGAGTACAAATAATATAATTATTTGACAGTATTAACCAGAAACCTTTCCAGGAGTAGTTGTATGAATAGACCCATCTGCCTCTTTTCCCAGCCAAAGCCTAAGCTTGTGTTTACCTGTTTTGAGTTGTTTTTTCATGTTAAAAAGATGAATGGTAGCTCCACCGATTAAACCCTCATTTTTTCCACATGAAACATCCCAAACCTGCAGTAACAGGATCAGGAAGCTCAGCTCAAAGTAAATTAAAGGTACTCTATGACTATAAACTATAACGTGAACAATCACAATGAAGGATAGATGTTTAATAAATCATTACTCAACGAAAACTTTCTCCAACAGTCCACAAGATGCTCAATTTCTTTAGAGATACGCATCATTCTTAGAATGTGAATTCAGTAAACACAAATACACACACATGTATGTATAGTTATATAATTCAGTAAAGATAATCTCTCTTTCTTGAGGGAATTCAGTAAAGATATTCTTAACTAGAGCCCTTCATGTTTTTTAATTTTTATTTTTATTTTTCTATGCATCCATTAGGTTCCACGCATGTGTCATCAATTGCTATAATCCCTTTTACTGATGAATGTGCACTAGACATATCTAGTTGTGCATGTGTGCACAGATTGCACAACACACACAAAAATTAATAAAAGGAACATAGATTTACTGAAACCCTGGCTTAAGGAACATAGATTTACTGAAACCCTGACTTACTGTAAGTGTGAGCTGCGAGTTGGCAGTCAAGTCCCGATATTTTGTACTTAATGTAATGAGTTCATTCCAGCAATACGACGGCCCCGGGGATTCTAGCCTGGGATGCAGTCAAATATAGTGCAATAAATTAATACAATTTAAAAATATATTAGAAAATAGATAGGAAAGATAATTAAAAAAATTATATTCTATTGTTTCAAATATCTTTCAAATCTATGAATATGCTCTTTAGCATTATATTAGTTTCACATGGCACAAAAAGTATGTCAATAAAAGGACTATACCAAGACAAATGCAGTTGAGAATGGACAAAGAGATATTTATGAATGGTATACACATATTTGATTTATTTACAGTTAGTTGTATTGAATAGTTAAATATAAACAATAATAGCATGTGGATAAACCTGGTTCTCATAGGAAGCCCAAAAGGAGCACCGTCGATGTACAGTGCACACTCAACATACACCTCTGCTTTCCTCTCCTCTGTAGTGGAATCTGCATCTGCTGGAGATATATAACACAAACACTGTAAAACTTCACCAAACAACAAAATTGAAAATTTCATATTTATCACGTTTTAGGGTTATATGGCTATACCATTTATTATAAGTTGTTTTTTTGCAAATATGGGTGATTTATACATTTAGTCAAATCCGTTACTCTGTGAAAAGGTCAAAATTCATGTTATTAACTGAATTTAATATGCAAAAGAACCAAAAGGTGCAAAGATTGTATTTTGGGACAAGCAAAAAAGCCTCTGCAGATTAATTACCAAAAATCACTCTAATAAACAAGCCGTGGATTTTTAAACATAAAAACTAGCCATCTAACTTCGACAAAGTAAAATCTACAAATTTGGTAGCTTATTAGCAATTCAAAGCAAAAGGTTTGTCCAAATTCAGCAATTTAGAAAAGAACTAATATGAAATATCACTAATCCATTGCAGTGACTTCAATTCCAATGAAGCTAGTACATAATTGAAATTTCAACAGCTCAAAATCACATAAATAATCGAATTACGAGTGGAACCCTAGTAGTCAAATTCAAAAATAAGAAGTTTAGAGCGAAGAATTTAACCTGAATTAGGCGACTTAGCGGCAACTGGCAACTTCCCCTCTAACCGCTCGATTCGAAAAGTGACTGGAAGATTGATATCGCATGACAGGAAGAATCGAAATTCGTTCCCACCCATTTTTTTCAAATTGCACAAGCTATCAATTTAATCATACCTGATGTAACTATTTCTGTGTGATATAGAGGAGAGAGTATTTAAGATATGGTGAATCAGAAAAATGGATCAGAAGGGCATGAATTTGCAGATTATTGACTGTGGATTGGGGAAGAACATGGAAATTCGAGATTATTTTATTTTTAGTGTTTCAAGTTTCGAGGGATAAATATCCTTTTGGTCATTATACTGGTGCAATTTTTATTGTGGTTATCGAATTTTTTTTATTATAATTAAATAACTGTATTTTCAAAAACTTATAAAATGGTGATTCTGTAAAGAAAATGTTAAAAATTTTCTTAAAGAAAATGTTAACCTTTTGGTCATTATACTGGGTCCGATTTTCATTGTAATTACCGAAACTTTTTTATTACAATCGAATAACTGTACTCTCAAAAACTTATAAAATGGTCATTCTATAAAGAAAATGGTCACAAGTCTCGACTATGCTTAAATTTATTCCAACTATCTACTATGCTTAAATTTATGTAATACTAATATTTAAACTAAGTAGCATCGTTTTTAAGAATTGTAATAATAATAATAATAATTGTAATAACTGTAATAATAATAATTATTATTGTAATAATATAGTGACCAAAAAGGGATAATACACTGTGGTATTTCAATAATAATAATAATAATAAGACTTAAATATGATTTACTATCCTAAACTACACAATTTTTTGTAATAAAAAAAACGCAATTTTTTTGTAATAATAAAAAAAAAGCACAGTTTTTTTTTTAATAAAAAGAACAAAAACAACGCACACAAAAAAAAACGCAGTTTAAAATAAAAATGCAGTTTTTTGTTATTAGTATTACATAAATTTAAGCATGGTAGATAGTTGACACAATGGTTTTTGTTGGAATATAAAGTTTCTAATTTGGAGAGGTCTAGAGTTTGAGACTTGTGAGTAACATTTTTTTTAAGAAAATTTTTAACCTCCACATCAACAAAAATAACGGCTCAATATGCACAGTCAGCATTTCCGTCCGTTTTTTGGATGGAAATCGAACGGAATGACCATTTTGTAAGTTTTTGAGAGTACAGTTATTCGATTGTAACAAAAAAAAAATCGATAACCACAATAAAAACCGAACTCCAGTACAGTGATCAAAAGCTTATTTATCCCCAAGTTTCGACTTTGATGTAGATTTCTTGCTTTGCTTCTTTCCTTCTTGTTTTCCCAACTTTTCCTTTATATTGATTTTTAAATTAACTTAAAAAATCTTATAATTTAAAAGTAATATAGAATATTAATTTATATACATTTTTAAATTTTAAAAGTAATATAGAATATAAATTTATATAAAAAATTTAAATATATGAATCAGAAATTAACATGTAAGCATTAGGTTGTTAAATTTTCAGTATATACAAATATTTTTTTTAGTGTTGTATAAAATCAGAATTTTGAATCTTATGACATGAAAACCTTTGATTAACTAAGAAAAAATTACAAGACTTAGAATTGATCGAGTGTTAGAATTCAATTATAAAATTCCTAATTTATTTTTTTATGTAAAATAACTTTAATAACGCATGAAACTAACCCTCTTCCTTATTCTCCACAATCTAGTCAACATATGTCGAGATAATCATATTTTAAATCAATAACCTAAGGGAATCGGAAATTTTTGACCCGTTGATTTATTTTTTTTGTACAGTCTGTGTAATATTATTTTTTATATGTATTCAAATAACACTTAAATCACTGAATTCTGTAAAAATTTCAATTAAAATAAATACTATACATTTTTTTAGAGTCTCCCTGCAAGGACTGTATTTTAAATAGAGTAATATTATAAACGAGTACCACATCTTAGCAGTTGTGAGTTAAGAATATATGAACGTTGTACTTTTGGGTGAATTAATCAAACCTCAAGTCAGGTGAATCTTATATTGAATCGTTTGATTGATTTTCTCTTAATTTCTTATAATTTTCACTTTGTTGTTAATTACTAACATTATCATGAATTCTATTAATAGGGTAAAAAGTCTGAATGAAGAGAGAACTAGAGAAGGGTGAAAAAGTAGGGTATAAATTATTTTGATTTACTTTTAGGAGGTAAAACTTAATTGAGAATAAACATGAGTGAGTGCTTCTTCTTTTTCTTAATTAGTACAATCTCTTATACTTCTAAAAGTGCAAAAGAACAAGAGATATAATGAATACTTTGATGTAGAGATCTCAAATTACGTTCTAAAATAGATAAAGGAAAACTAGGAGCTCAACAATTTTTAATTCGAAAAAAATGTCATAAGTTTTGTACATTATATAAAGAACCGGATCCTGTTCGGATTTCCGGACATGTTTAAAATTCGATCTTTTTTTTTTAATTTTTTTTTTTAAAAACCTAAAAAATATATATATATATATATATATGAAACTTAAATTTTTACATAATACAGTGTTTTGGATACATATAACAAAACATGTATCTACAAAAAGAATCAAGGACTTACCCCTTGATTCTACATACCTTGTACACTCTTTATAGCGAGGATCGAACGATTCTTTGATATAGCGACGGACCGAACCGTCGCTCAATCAGTCGTTAAACGGGGTAAACATGGTATGTAAAATAAGATGGTTCGCCTTTAAAATGGAGTGTGTATATGTATATGTAGTAATTGCTAACATTATCATAAAGGGTGTATGTTTAAACTAGTAAAAAAAAGTGCAGAAATTGACATATTTTCATAAATTTTTTTATCATCTTTTCTATATTAGCCAATAAAATAATAAAATGGACGTTTTCCAATATTAAAAAGAAAATTAGTTAAAATTAGCACATTCTCTTTCTTAATATTCCATCCGTTTCAAAATAATTGTTTAATTTTATCCTTTCAAGTTGAATAAATAATGTCTAAAATTATTATTTTTATATATTTTTGACAAAACATATGCAAAGAAAATATAATCGTAAGAAACGAATATAATTTACCAATAATCCTAATTTTATAATTCAAAAATTGTAAATTTGAACAACAAAAAAAAACAAAACTTGACCGTTAAATTACACATTATCAACTGCCCAAATAACCATAAATTTAAAAATATGTTGTTCAAGTAAATACACATTAGACGATATTTTTCCACATATTTTAGCTACAATTTAAATTTCTAATAATACTTATTTGTGTGACATCATAATTTCTAACTGCAAACACATTATCAACTGCCCGAATAACCATAAATTTGTATGATTTTGTACGATTAATCAACTAAATGAACTAATTAATACGTTAACCGGCTTAACCCAGCCTATTAGTTAATGCATGGGGTTCTAATTACTTTATCAATTTGCTTTAATTATGAAGTATTATTTATCAATTTGCTTTAATTATGAAGTATTATTTTTACCACACGTGGCACTATTCCATTAGCCACTCCAAATTGCAAACAGACAAGAATATCCCTGTCCCACAAAATCACACAGGAATTCCAAAAGGCGCTACCTCAATTCCATAAACGGAGCATACTAGCAGCTCATTTCATCCCTCTCAGTACTCTAATCATTTTCTCTCTCTGAAAACTCTGCAAAAACAAGCACCACCTCCTCTGCCAAAACCCTTTTCCCATTTCATCTCTCTGCTAAACCCTACTAACCCATTTGCTTTTAGCTCTAGTTTTCTATCTCTTAGAGGTAAAAGCAGCCACACATTTTTGCTCTTGATATATGTATGTGCATGAACTTTAATTTTTTTGTTGATGTTTTTATTGTTCGGTATTGGGAAAGTTAACGTGGGTATTTGATGTGCGTTCATTTACTTAGGAATCAGGAGTCCTAATCTATTTCCTAGTTTGCAAAAAAGTTGCTCTAAAATCTTATGTTTCAGCGCCTCTTTAGCATGAATCTGCTTGGTTTCACTTTTATCCTTGATGAAATACACACACATATATATATATATATATACACACATGTATAAAATATAAATATATATATTGATGATATTTGGAAGTTTTATTGATTTTTTTGGATTTAGTTAGTTTAATACTAGTTAATAGACGGAGATTTGTGTTTTGGACTAGGGGGGACTATTTGAATCATAGTCTCCTCTATATATTATGTTTATCAGTAGTTGTTCCCCTGTTTGCATTGCTTATCAAACTGTACAGGCTCCATCGTTTCTTAATAATCTTCAATGGGTACATCTCTGTTCCAGAACAGAGTTTGTTTATAACTTCCAAGATTATCAGTAGTAATATACAATGTCCTGAAATTTATCTCTTCATCATGAACTATTGAGACTAGTTTGAACCAATCCTTAAACTAGCTAGATATTCCACATCAAAATAAAAAGTTTTGCAATATCTAGAATAAGTTCTTTAGGTCTTCTCATTAAATGTCATATCCTTTCTTTCACCTTCTTTCATTTTATTTCTATATTATCCAAGAGAAAATGTGATTGATTTGGAATGTTTGCAATTTGTAAGTTGTAATATAGCCATTCTCCCTAGATTTTTTATCTCCTTGTGTATTGCCCAAGGTGACATTTGGACATCATTTATGTAAAAATGAAAACATCTGATGGAAATTTATATTTGACATCCTTGGATCCTCCTTTCATTTGTAACCTATTTAAGTTGCTGTTTCTAGCCTGCTTTTCGACCAAGACTGAGTTTCTTTAAAAGATCATGTCTTAAAGTTACACTTTCTGTCTGTTGTTTTAACTCCGAACCTTCTCATTCCTCTTCCTTGCATAGGAAATTACCAGTTTAAGGGAAGGACCCCTTTTCATAGCTTAATGCCTAAATCATATAAGTCAGCAGCAACCAGTTGTGATTCCTATTGAGATATTTTCTTTAAACTAAATATATACTCCTTATGAGTGTAACATTAGCAAGTTTAGACTTGCTGTCGAAATGTGTTCAACTAAATTTAAAGCACTCAAGAATAACCTGATATTGGTAATTTAATTTACTTGTTTTCTTCTTCAATTGTAATGTTTATGTTGGATGATGAAACACTATTTTCCTTGGAAGTTCTAACCAAGGGGCACGCAGATTCCAAAAACGCATAGTTTCTCCTCCAAAAATGACTTCTCCGGTCAGGGAAGAGGTTCTTGAGCTTCCAAAAGATGATGATTTGAATGAACAATATGTTTGGCCTTGGATGGGAATTGTGGTCAACATTCCTGTTGAATGCAGTGGTGGGAAATATGTCGGTGAAAGTGGTTCAAAACTAAGGAATGACTTTATTAGAGAGGGGTTTAACCCGGTAAGAGTTCACCCTTTATGGAACTATAGAGGTCATTCTGGGTTTGCAGTAGTGGAGTTCAACAAAGACTGGCCCGGATTTTGTTGTGCCATGAAGTTTGAGAAAAGTTTTGAGGCCGCTCACAAGGGAAAGAAAGATTACTATGACGCAGAGAGCTTGGGAAAGGAGTTGTATGGATGGGTTGCACGGTATGAAGATTACCATTCACTTGACATTATAGGAGAGCATCTACGAAAGAAGGGAGATCTGAAAACTATTTTTGACATAGAAAGAGAAGAGAAGAACAAAGCAACCAAGCTTGTGTCAAACCTGACCAATGTGATAGAGGTGAAAAATATGCGCCTTAGGGAGATTGAGGTCAAATACAATGAAACGTCCATGTCCTTAAGCAATTTGATGACTGAAAAGGATAAGATGCATCGACTTTACAACGAAGGTATATTACAAGGTCCACTAAAGAAAGTGTTTTGTGGTCTAATATGAAATGTTTCATAATTGCTGTAATTCTATTTTACTTCTCATTGGTGATTTTCATCTATATCATCCTCTTGATACTGATATCTTGTTAAATGCTGATTAGAGATGAAAAAGATGCAGCAGAATGCACGTGATCATCTTGAAAAGATTTTCAGTGAGCATGAAAAAATCAAAAAAGAGCTTGAGCAGCGTGAACAGGAACTGCAGAAACGGGAGGCTAATGAAGAATGTGAGAGAAAGAAACTGGTTACTGAGATGGAAATGGTAATGAAAATCCGATATTTACATGTTTAACTGAACTCTATTTTTCTAGATTGGGGCTTAATAATTTATAAATACATTTTTGGCAGATTGGTGCTGTAACCAGTAAGGAATTAGGGAATGTAACAATTTAGAATATGTTGCAATAATCTCTCTCTCTTTGCTTCTTCCACAAGTCCATTACTTCTGAAATATGATCATGCACCATAAGCTGATAAACACTTGCATTGCTTTCGGCATTCAATATCTTGACTAGAGTTCTTCTTTCGTAGATGAACAAATATGCAGTTTACTGTTAATGTGATTGGAGAAATTATTTTTAATTTCTACTTGTTTATCTGCTCTGTGGCTGGTTAGATAACAATTGTGATATGTTCTTTTTAGAACAAGAGAGCAACCTTGGAGCAGAAGAAGGCAGATGAATGTGTTTTTAGGCTGGCTGAAGATCAGAAGGTATTGTACTTCGTTTTCATTTTGATTTGACATAACTACCAAAAACACAATTATTTGTTTACGAACTCCCAGCCAGTTTATTTGTCATTTCTGATTTAAATGGCAGAGGGAAAAAGAAAACCTTCGCAAAACTATTATTGAACTAGAAAAGAAACTCAATGCCAAGCAAGCACTGGAGTTGGAGATAGAGCGTATGAGAGGGGCTTTACAGGTAATGAAGCATATGGAAGGTGATGGAGATTATGAAGTCGGAAAGAAGATTCATGCCATCCAAGAAGACTTAAAGAAGAAGGAAGAAGAACTTGAACGTCTGGAAGCACTAAATCAAGCTCTTGTGGTCAAGGAGCGCAAAAGCAATGATGAGCTTCAAGAAGCTCGAAAAGAAGTAATCACAGTAAGTGTTTTCTTAAAATAAATTATAGGTTCCTTTCTTTTTTTCTTTTTCCTGAAGCCCTAATAGTGTTTTTTTCTAATAGCAATGTTACATTTCTATTGCACTTGTTTAGCCTTTTTATATGTGACTTGACTTCATTGTTTTTGTTTGCTATGAAGTTAATAGTTTTCTTTTCTAATACCAATGTTACATTTCCATTGCTCTTGTTTAGCCTTATATGTGAGTTTATTTCAGTATTTTTGTTTGCTATGCAGTTCACGGATCTTTGAAAGTTTGAATGGAAAATTTTTAGAACACCTATGAATACTATTGTTAGGTGTTGTACAGTCTCACTTCTCATGTACTGTTTTATAACAATATTGGCCTATGGAAGAGGTAGTTTATCATATATTGATTTCGCCAGCTTAACGAACTTAAAAGAGTTTGACTTGCTGAGTTCTGTTGTTCCTTTGATATTCCTATTAAGTGACTGATGTATAGTAAAAGAAGGAAAATCAGTGTTGTTGATGACATTATTATAGGTAAGGAATGTCTAGTACGTGCTGACCTAGAATACATCTGAGTATTTGTCAATTTGAAATTGAGAAAAGAGAGCACAATCATAGTTACATTGTAATAATACATATACTTTATTAATTTCTTGCCTTGTTACACTACTGAGGACTACCAGAAACATTTGATGATGGGGATTTTTTCCTGAAGAGCAGTGTCTAATGAACAACTACTCAGGGACTTATCCTATCCGATAATGATTGTTTGTTCTTGTATTATTAATTTTTAAAATATCTACTTTTTTGAATTCAAAGATTTATGATGAGTTCTCTTCTTTTTTAAGACCTTTTTTCATTTTCATTTTCATTTTTTAATTATTAACCAAGAGTAATGCACAAAAGAGCTAGTAGGATATAGTCAAATAGAGATTAGAGCTCATCTAAATGATTTAGACTTTACATGGTTCAGTTTTGCTTGCTTTTTTCATTAATTTCACATTGCTGGTCTCTGAAATTAATATCTTTGAAGTATCTTACAAGCTATATAGTGCTTTCTGATCCCATGTTCTTGTTAGGGAAAATGAAGGATATGAATTCGTAATTTCTAATTCAAAAGATAAACAACTTTAACATCCAGCTGATATGAATGTTCAATTATTATTAACTTAGCAGATAAAAAAAGTAAAGGGATTTGCTTTCGGTTTCTCCCTTCAAAGTATATATGCTGAAACAACCAGAGAAAAGGTTCTCAAGGAATTCCTTCCATATGTCACAGCATCTATACATATTGGAAATGACATTTCTCATTGTAATGCAGTCGTTACAAGGGGTCAAATCTTTGAAGGGATTTATTGGCATCAAGAGAATGGGAGAGCTTGACTCTAAACCGTTCCATATTGCAAGTAAAAGAAAGTATCCAGACGAAGAAGAGGCAGCGCAAAAGGCTATGGAGCTATGTTCATTGTGGGATGGTCACCTAAGGGATCCTAGCTGGCATCCTTTCAAGATCATTGCTGTTGAAGGTAGTGATGATCACAAGGTATGCTCTTTTACAGAACATCAGTTACTGCAGTTTTAGCTAAATTTTCTAACTTTCAACATGAGGTTGGCATACTCACATTTCCATTTTTCTTGGATGTTCCTAGTTTCCTAACAGTGGATAAATAAAATGGCTATATACCTTATGTTACAACTTATCCGGAGGTAAAGAGCAGAACAATCCTCCATGCTGCTATCCTAACAAGTGCTTAAATTATTGTTTACAAACTCGCGTAATGCTTTCCATAAAACTTCTCCCCATCCTTTCGTTACCTTTTCATCTACATGTTTCTAATACAAAATGTTGCGGTGTAGCATACCATTCTCTTACCATCAGTAGCATCCTTCAAGAAAATATTTAGTATGAATCCATTAATTCAGCATGAATGGGGATCGAGCAATCCTTGATTTCTTGATTCATATTCCATTTCCTTGATTTTTTGGTTAATTTGAACATGACAACACAGGAAGTTATTAATGAAGAAGATGAGAAACTGAAATATCTAAAGGTTGAGTTGGGTGATGAAGTTTACATGGCTGTGACTAGTGCCTTGATGGAGATAAACACGTACAACCCCAGTGGTAGGTACATCATATCAGAACTTTGGAATTGCAAAGAAGAAAGGAAAGCAACACTAAGTGAAGGAGTATCACATATACTGGAGCAAATATTAAGTTTGAAACGGCCTAAAAGGGGGAGAAGGTAGAAACTATAGGTTAGTAATGGAACAGAATTTGGGATCAAAACATGCATAGATGTTTTTATTGCAGTATAAGAACATACATTTTCATTAATTTCTATGAATCTTCAGCTGGAATAATATAGAATCTCATCTGTTTTTAATTTTCCCTTTTTCTTTTCTTATTACCTGCAGTTGTTCAATGTGAGATTCAAAGACCACTTGCATAGAATATAGGCAACCTCTTCCATTCTATATTTGGTTGTTCAAGTGCCTTGTACATGGGAAGATAGAACTGTTTCTTTTTATTTTTTGGGGGGACTTGTGTTGAAAATGTATTTTAGTGAATGAGGTTGTAATGCAGTGCATATTACAAATATGCTGACTATTGTGTTGAAATTTGAACTTGCAAAGATCAAGTTCTCTGAGTAGCTAGGTTTTCATTTATTTTTATGACATTATGTTGACTATGTAGTCTCTGGATCTTTGAGACTCACTCTGGTAGGTAATATGATCTAACCTTATAAATTGTGAGATTCATTGAAGTTTGGTTAGAAATAGTTTCATTTCTATTAGCTATAGAAATTAAATGCAGCATTACTCTTGCCTTACTGACTTTATCAAGCAAGTTATTTTAAGTGATTATCATATGTATCCATTCCATTGAATTGAATTTTATTCCACCTTCTAACAAAGAGATGAAATAAATTTTCATTCAATTTGAATGTTTTATCCTTCAAAATGATCATCAAATCCATTATTTTTATTTTATTCCTTCTTCTATAAGAAATACAACATATAAACTATAAACTAAATTATAAGATTAACCATGAACAAATACAACAATACAAAATTATAAAAACAAAACTATGAACCCAACCGGTCCAACGCCTCTTGAGCCGGCTTGTAGTTGGGGTCGACCCTAACCGCACCCTCATAAGCCTTCACAGCCTCCTCCCTCATCTCTTTGCACTCATAACACTCCCCCAACAAATAAAACGCCTTACCATTATCGCCCTTCAATTTCACCGACTCAACCAGGTCATCAACCACCAAGTCAACTCGCCCGCGCCGACTCAGCCCGAGTTTCAACTCGGCCCTCTTGAACAGCGCGTCACCCCTCTCCTCATCCGCCAGCGACCCCACGGCGAGTGGAGACAACGCGACGTCGATCGCGTCGATCGCCGATGTCTTAAACCCTTGCAAATCCAGAGCTAGGGCTTTGAGGATATGAGCCGCGGCGTCTTTCGGATCCAGCGCGATCGACTTTTCGGCTTCCTCGGCGGCGGATTTGGCTATGGTTGAGGCGGCGGAGCGGTCCTTGGAGGATCTAGCTTGAGCCAGGAGCTGTGCGCCGACTACGAAGTGGCGCCGAGCTTGGAGATCTGATTTGTTTCGGTATCGGAGCTTTCGTATGAATTTCTGAGGGATTTTGTACATCAAGGAGAACATGAACACTGCGACTAGGATTAAGATTACCTGCAGAATAAGATCGGCCATCATTTTTATCTTCTTTTCTCTCTCTTCGTAATCCATTGGGAGGGTTTTAGAGAGAAATTTGTTGGGTATGACTTGATTGGGGAAATGTGACAAATTTGGAGTATTTGATTTGTACTTTGTGTGGTGTGGTGTTGTGTACAACGGCCCTGCTTAGGGGCTATTATATAAAAGGAAAATGTTAAATTCATAATATAAAATATTATTTTCAGAACAAAAATTTTGTTATAGATCTTATAACGACGGTTTTTATCGTCGTTATACATCTACAACGATATTTTTGTTGTGAAAATAATAAAAAATATTGTGGATTTAATAATTCCCTATATAAAATTATATGATATAATAGTTTTTAGGGCTAATAACAAAATATTGTTTGGACGAAAATTAATTTAATATTTAAAGTTTAAAAATCGTCAATTAATACCTTTATGTATTTAAAAATAATAATTATGTTTCTTTTGGCCATTCCAACTAAATTAATCGTCAAAAATACAGTTTGACCAACAATAATGTATATTGATAGTATTTTAACCATAAAAATTCTAAAAAAAATACTCTCTAAAATCACTCTTTCTAAAACTTAAAGAACAAAAAACTTCTCTTCTTTTGTTGAGTAAACTTCTTTCTTTTCTTTACATCAGTAACATAATCAATGGCGTTCTTTTTTGGACTGGAATTACAATACTCCATTTTCACACTTTCTCTCTTCGTACATGAATTCAGTATTTCCTTGGTTTTGTTTATTCATCCATTTTCTAATTTCCATTTCTAAAACCCTATCTAAAATATGGTTGTTGACTAAAAATCCTTGGCCATTGCCCTCCGAATCAGAGTACAATCACACCCTACTTGATCACTGTTAGGGATTTTATTTATTTATTTATTGCTAGTTTTTGACTGAAATTAAACTCACACCCTACTTGATCACTGTTAGGGTTCGAACCTAAGACAGGAAGCCTAGTCCAAGTAAAAAGCACATGATCTTTTAAGTTTCAGAAATTTTAGGGGGACATTTTCTAGCGATAATGTAGATATAATATCCCCCTAGAAGAACTCTTTAAGTTTATTAAAAAAGTTTCTAAGTAGGTGAGCTGTGGAATGACAGAAGGATGGAAAGCAACACTAAATGAAGGAATATCACATATACGACTGAAGCTGAAACAACCAAAAAAGAGAACCTAAAGGTTCGTAATGGAACTGCATTTGGGTTCAAAACACTCATCAATGCAGTATAAGAACATACATTTTTACGACGGCGCAATCATTGGTGGACCACATGACGGAATAATTGTCTGATATAAAAAGCGACATAAATAACCTTTTTATAAAATATCGGCAAGACTTTTACCGTTAAACTGTTGAAATAACCGATGATAAAAGTATATTAATAGGCGTTGTTGCACAGTAGCACACAATATTGCACAATATCTCTGATTATTGATGCTTACGTAAGAAGTCACTCAGTTTCATTCAATAATTGCCACAGTAATTATTGCATAATATCTCATATTATTAATTCAATTATTGTCACAGTATCATTTGCACAATATTTTATATTATTAAATCAATAATTGAGACGACATAGTTATTCATATTATTATTTGCATTATTGACAAGAAAGTTATGTCGAGAAAAGGGGTTTGTTTATTTAATTGCGCGCCAGTAAGGAGAAATCCTTATCAAAAAGCCCCCTCTTTTCTGGGAACGATCTGGTTGTCAATATTGTGAGTTATAATATTAAATGATGAATAATTGTTGAAAGATTAAAAATGTGTTGATAAAGATAAGTGATTTGTTGTAAGTATTTATTCAATTTTTGATATAAATAGAGGGATTTGTCATGAGACGTTTGTTGTAAGTTTGACTTATTATTCCATGGGGAGATGTGCTAATTTTCAGACCGTCGGTTGAAGTTATAATAATGAATCAATATGGACCGTTGATTGAAGTTATAATAGTAAATCCATATGGAACGCTGGTTGAAGTTATAATAGTAAATCAGTATGGACCGTCAGTTGAAATTTTAATAGTAAATCAATATGGACCGTCTGTTTAATAGTAAATCAATCTAGACCATTCGCGCGTGAATCATTTACTATTTAGTCCATTCTCCTATAAATAGAAGCTCATTACTTCATTCTTTCTTACGAATTCACTAAAACTATAGAGAGAGAAATTATAGAGAGAAAGAAGAAGAGTATTCTGCTACATCACTATTGCAGTATCCAATCTCCTATTAAGGTAAGAGATATTATTTTTCGTATTTGTAAGGGATATTATTTTTTCGTATTCGTAAGGGAGATTATTTTTCGTATTCGTAAGGGATATTATTTTTTGTATTCGTAAGGGTATTATTTCTTTCGTATTCGTAAAGGAAGTTATTTTCTTCATACTCATAAGGGTTGTCATTCTATTTTTTATTAATCTGCGGGAATAACCTGTCTACGCGGATTACCGCATGCATGGCGAATAACCCTTCGTATTCATTCTTTATTAATATGCGGGAGTAACCTGTCTACGCGGATTACCGCATGCATGGTGAATAATCCTTTGTATTTGTTCTTTATTAAATTGTGAAAATGATCCATTTGCAGTTTCGTATATTCTTTTATACTCGTATGAGATATCATTTCTTTTGAACTCATCAAGGGATATCGTCTTCTTTCATATTTTTCTATTTACGGTACGAATTTATTGTTTGTTTTCATAACCTTATTATTAAATGGTGAAAACCCTTGAAATTAGTAGAATATTCTTAATATTTTGTGCTTCATCTATTATCATTTCACTATTGGTCTGAACTTTCTTATTAAAATCGTAATATTTTCATGGCGGGATACTATTTATCTCGGGGTACTATTCATTTAGAATACTATTCATTCAGGATATTATTCTTTCGGGGTACTTTTCATTCGGGGTACTATTCACGGGATACTATTCACGACAAAATTGATTTCTTTTCTGTCCAAATTATTTTTAATACATAAATATCATTATTGAATTTTACTCCACAATTAGTTATTATGTTGACAATTTGGACATTCTTGAACTCTGGATAAATTGAATTATAAATCTCTAATATTTATTGTGATGCCCCCAAAATAGGTATGCATCACCCATCTTGAGTCGCCAAATACATGGTACAAAATTCAAATACAACTTAATTATACAACAGTTGTGTAAAAATCGACAAAACATAATCTAAGAGTTTTAATAAGAATATTGTCATCTAGACAATATCCACACTTAATGGAGTCTTCATTACATTTATTGTCACACTATTTAACAGAATAGTGAGGACTATTGATGCTATCATCCGGACCGCCAGTCCGCAGGTTCGACTAGTCCCTTGCCACGTTCTCATTTCTGAAGAGAACGGTGAAAGAAAGGTGAGCTCAACTAGCCCAAGAAGAAATATTATGACTAAGATAATGCGAGAATAAATTATCATTAGTCTTCAACAATGTTAAAGCGATAAAATACAATAGACATCAAGTTCAATTGCAATGATAAGCAATCCATTAGAAGAGTCAAGTAGAGCATGATATCTACTATCTTCTATGATTTAAAATGTTTTCATCAATTTTTATCATTTGAGACTCGATTTTAATAAATAAACCACATCATCAAATCATCCCTCCACTACGGGCCAAGGATATTCATTAAATCATCAATGGTCATGACTATACCGAATAATCCCTGGTCATAATCATACCAAAAACTGTCAATCAATGCACTACAGGCTACTGATGACTTTTACCACATCATTTATAACATTACAGGTCATGATTATACTGAATAATCCCTGGTCATAATCATACCAAGTCCATCTATGCACATAAGCCAAAGATGACTTTCATCATAATATAAGCATGAGGATGATGTCAATGACATAATAATTCAATAAAACAAGTTTAAGAATAAATTTTAAAGATTTATAAGTTAATTTATCTTGAAATCAATTACGTCCAAATTGTCAACATGATAATGCTTTGTGGAGTAAAATTTAAGAATGCTCAGAAGAATATTTCCATGAAAAGATATAGGATGAAGCGCAAATATCCAGGATATTCTATTAATTTCATGGAGGATAGAAGCCAAAACTTTAACCAAATGAGTATCATAGAATATATGAAACTGTAAATGGATTTTCACCCGCCACGTACAGAATCCAATGAGATGAGATCATTTCTACAATTTAATAAGGAATGAATACGAAGGATCATTCACCATGCATGTGATAATCCACATAGACATGTTATTCCAACAGAATAATAAAGAATGGAACTACGTCATGCGTAATCCGCACAGACATGATATTCCAACAGAATAATAAAGAATGAAATAACAAAAGAATTCACCATGCATTCGATGATAGATACGCATGCACGAGTTATTCCAACATAATAATAAAGAATGGAACCTGTGTCTAGCGTAATCCGCATGCATGTGATATTCCAACAAAATAATAAAGAATGGAATAACAAAGAATTCACCATGCATGCGATGTAATCGCATGCATGTGCTATTCCAATGTAATAATAAAGAATAGAACTAGGTCTAGCGTAATCCGCACAGACAGGATATTCCAACACAATAATAAAGAATGAAATAACAGAAGAATTTCACCATGTATGTGGTACTTCGTGCATGGTGGTTATTTCAACATAATAATAAAGAATGGAATAATGTAAGCTCTCTTCATGAATACGAAAGAAATAATACCCCTTACCTTAGAAAGAAACTGGATACTGGAGTAGAGGGGTAGCAGACTTCTCTTCTTCTTTCTCTCTATAATAATTGGTCTATAGCTTTAGTGAATTGGTGAGAAATGAAGGAAGAATGAGCTTCTATTTATAGGAAAATATAGTTTTGATAATTACACGTTTTGGGGCTCGAAATATTACAGTACAATACCTTCAACTTTTCTTTCATTTTTAATTTAGTCCTGCAAGTATTATCAAACTTGCACCACCTCCCCTAATAGTAAATAATGTGAATCAATAGTTATACTTATGTGAAAATACGAATTACAGTATAGTACCTCCATATATACCTCCATTTTTAACTTAGTCATGCAAGTATTATCAATCTTGCACCAACTCCCCTAATAGTACAAGAATGTGAATCAATAGTACACACATGTGAACAAATAGTTATAATCATGTGAATTAATAGCAATTAATTGCTCATTTATCCGGTTAATTACCCAACTGGTCAGTATAACTTCCAGACATCAATTAATATCGAAATAAATATCGATTTCCACTAGCACTAATAATTCCAACACAATAGAGCTATCAATTTTATCTTTAATCAACACGAACTTATTCATCATTAATATTATAACTCACAATATTTAACAACCAGGTCGTTCCGAGGAAAGATGGGGCTTTCCGATAAGGATTTATCCTTATTGTCGCGCAATTAGATGGCCAAACCTCTCCTTGACAGAACTTCTAGACATTGTAAATATTGCAATTTAATAATATGAATAACTTTGTCGTCTCAATTATTGATTTAATAATATATCATATTATGAAGATGATACTGTGACAATAATCGAATCAATAATATGAGAGATATGATGCAACAATTATCGTAGTAATAATTGAGTATAACCGAGTGACTTCTCACGTAAGCATCAATAATCAATACCAGGTGCTTACTATGCAATCACGCCAGACATCGCATTTCTTTTACTCTTTGGGTAGTTCAACAGGTTTAACGGTAAAACTTTCACCGTTATTTTATAAAAACATAATTATGTCGCTTTCTAACTACGACAATACTTCCATTGTAGGGTCCACTAATGATTGTGTCGTCGTCTGAATATTCCTGTTAAAACGAATATTCCCCGGACCAATCGAATATTATATAACCACTTGCTTACTTTGCAAAATTTGTAAATATTACCCACAACTATAACATTATATCAAATCAACACCATAATATTCAAAAATATATTTCGAGAAAAATTATTCTTTATTCATAAAAGTTGGGGTTTTACAACCTCCCCTTCTTAAGAAATTTCGTCCTCAAAATTAAGGTGCGTACCTGGTATGTCGAAGAGGTGGGGATACTTTGATTTCATCTCAGATTCTAACTCACAGGTCATTTCCTCCACATCGTGGTTTCTGCACAAAACTTTGACATGAGGTATAACTTTAGAGCGTAGAATATGATCCTTCTTATCCAAGATTTTAACAGGTAACTCTTCATACATTAAATCTTCCTCTATCTCATCTGGTTCTAATTCAATAATATGGTTCGGGTCTTTCACATATTTACGTAACATAGATATGTAAAAAATATTATGAACACGAGACATACTTGGCAGTAAGATTTAGTCTATAGGTGATTCCTACTCGATCGAGGATTAAAAATGGGCCAATGAATCTAGGATTGAGCTTTCCTCTCTTTCCAAATCTTGTAACTCCTTTCCATGGAGCAACACGTAACAACACATGATCTCCAATATTTAATTTCACATCCTTTCGATGAAGATCAGCATAACTCTTTTGTCGATCTTGTGAGGTTTTTATACGTTATCAGATCGTTTGAATCTTTTTCGTAGTCATATGTACCAAATCCAGTCCCAACAACGTTGCTTCACCCACCTCATCCCATCATACTGGAGAACAACACTTTCTTCCATACAACGCCTCAAATGGAGCCATGCCAATACTTGCTTGATAACTGTTGTTGTAGGAAAACTTCACCAATGGTAAGAACTTGTCCCAAATTCCCTTGAAGTCAAGGACACAGAGTCTTAATAAATCTTCAAGAGTTTGAGTAGTCCTTTCTGACTGCCCATCCGTTTGAGGATGATATGCCGAACTAAATCGTAAATCTGTGCCCATAGCTTTTTGCAAACTAACCCAAAATCTTGAAGTGAATCTTGGGTCTCGATCAGAAACTATGGATACTAACATACCATGCAATCTTACGATCTCGTTTATGTACATACTAGCAAGACGTTCAAGTGTAAAATTTTCTCGTATCGGTAAGAAATGAGCAGACTTGGTCAATCTATCAACAATGACCCAAATCGCATCTATGCCTTGAGAAACCTTGGGAAGACCAGTAACGAAATCCATGGTAATGTGCTCCCACTTCCATTCTGGAATTTCAAGTGGTTACAATGGACCTTTTGGCACTTGATGCTCCGCCTTGACTCGTTGACAAGTTAGACACCTTGAGATAAACCCCGCTATCTCTCTCTTCATATTGCTCCACCAAAATGTATGTCGAAGATCATGATATATTTTGGTACTCCTAGGATGGATTGCAAACGGTTTGTTATGCGCCTCCATCATGATTTTATACTTCAAGTCAGAATCATTAGGAACACAAAGTCTGGAGTTGACTCGAAGTATTCCTTCTTCATCGATTCTTGCTTAGGAATATCACCTTCTTGCACTTTTTCTTCATACGCATCAACCTGTGTCCGTAGTATGAAAGCAACTTTAACTTTATCGATTAAAGTCGGTTCCACTCGTATATTCGCCATTATCACATGGGTCCCTGAAGTCTTTAACTCTATTTTCATCCTTTCCAAGTCATACAAAATGGGTCTTTGCGTTGACAATATTGCACTCGTACCCGCATATGATCTTCTACTCAATGCGTCAGCTACTACGTTCTCTTTTCTAGGATGGTATTGGATGGTATAATCATAATCTTTCAACAACTCAAGCCATCGTCGTTGCCGCATGTTGAGTTCCTTTTGAGTGAAAAAATATTTGAGGCTTTTATGATCCGTATAGATCTCCACCTTCTCTCCATACAGGTAATGCCTCCAAATCTTAAGCGCAAAAATGACTTCTGCCAACTCTAGATCATGAGTAGGATAATTCCTCTCATATTTTTTAAGTTATCGAGAGGCATAGACTATGACTTTCCCATGTTGCATGAGAACACATCCTAACCCTTTGCCTGAAGCATCACTATAGATGACAAATTCCTCCGAGCCAGATGGTATTATCAGAACAGGTGCTGAAATGAGTCTCCTCTTGAGTTCTTGAAAACTCTTTTCACATTCCTCGATCCAACCTAATTTTGTATCTTTTCAAGTCAGCTGAGTTAATGGAGTAGCGATTCGAGAAAACCCTTCTACGAATCTCGATAATAATAACCCAGTAAGCGAGAAAGCTACGATTTTGATCATCGACTTAGGTTGCTCCCACTTTGAATTGCTTCAATCTTTATGCGGTCAATGATATTCCATGATTTGATATCATGTGCCCAAGGAATGCAACTTCCTCAAGCCAGAACTCGCATTTCTTCAACTTGGCATAAAGCTTGTTTTCACGAAGCTTTTGGAGTATCAGCCTCAAGTGTTGCTCATGGTCTTCGCGGGTTTTGGAGTATAGATGACCACAAAGTGATCCAAATATTCCTTGAATACTCGGTTCATCATATCCATGAAGGCGTAGGAGCATTAGTCAATCCAAAAGACATGACTAGAATTCATAATGCCTGCATCTTAGTTACGAAGCGATCTTTGGAATGTCATCGTTTTAATCTTCAACTGATGATATCCAGAACGAAGATCAATCTTTGAAAAGAATTTGGCTCCTTGCAACTGGTCAAACAAGTCATCAATGCGAGGCAACGGGTACCTATTTTTGATGGTGACATGATTCAACTCCCGATAATCAATACAAAGTTACATACTTCCATCTTTCTTCTTTATGAATAGAACAGGAGCACCCCAAGGAGACGTACTAGGACGAATGAAACCGATGTCTAACAATTCCTGTAGTTGAGTTTTTAACTCCTGAAGTTCAATAGGAGCCATTCGATATGAGGCTTTGGAAATGGATTTTGTACCGGATTCAAGGTCGATACAAAATTTAATTTCACGCTCTGGGGATAGGCCAGGAAGTTCTTCAGGGAATACGTCAGGAAATTTATTAACAATAGAAATATCATTCAAATCTGACGTATCTTTATTTCAATCCGTGACAAGGGATAAGAAAGCTTGACATCCGTTTTTCAATAAACGAATAGCTTTATGACTTGATATGACAATGATTGATTTTAGTGGTTTGGTTGCTTGAATTCGTAAACCGGTTAGGAATATGAAAGCTAACAACCTTACGAAAATAATCGATTTTAGCATGATGAGTAGTTAACCAATCAACCCCTAAAATCACATCAAATCCAAGTATTTTCAAAGAAACAAGATCGACAAGTAACGTGCGGTTATCGATTTGAATCAAACAAGACTTATAAATCGTGGATGTAATGAAGGTTTCTCCCAACGGAGTTTCAACAGATAAATCAAAGTCTAATTTCTCCGAAGTCAAATTTAAACGTTCAGCGCAAGTAGGAGAAATAAAGGAATGGGTAGAACCGGTATCAAATAAAGTATAAACTTCGCTAGAGTTTATGATTAGCTTACCCGTTATCACCTCGTTCGGATTTCTCACTTTTTGGGAGGTTACGACAAACGCTTTCCCTTGAACTATCGGTTTTGTCTTATCTGGGACACCCTTTGATGCCTCCATCCCAGCTGGACTTGACTTTAGTGCACGATAAAATTGGGCTAGGTGACCTTCTTTTCTATAATTGTAACATGTTTTGGACTGCATCGTGCAGTTTGGACTTATGTGTCCTTCCCCTCCACATTTGTAACATACGACCGGTGAATTGGTGAGAAATGAAGGAAGAATGAGTTTCTATTTATATGAAAATATAGTTTCGATAATTGCACGTTTTGGGGCTCAAAATATTACAGTACAATACCTTCAACTTTTCTTTCATTTTTAATTTAGTCCTGCAAGTATTATCAAACTCGCACCACTTCCCCTAATAGTAAATAATGTGAATCAATAGTTATAATTATGTGAAAATACGAATTACAGTATAGTACCTCCATCTATACCTCCATTTTTAACTTAGTCATGCAAGTATTATCAATCTTGCACCAACTCCCCTAATAGTACAAGAATGTGAATCAATAGTACACACATGTGAACAAATAGTTATAATCATGTGAATTAATATCAATTAATTGCTCATTTATCCGGTTAATTACCCAACTGGTCAGTATAACTTCCAGACATCAATTAATATCGAAATAAATGTCGATTTCCACTAGCACTAATAATTCCAACACAATAGAGCTATCAATTTTATCTTTAATCAACACGAACTTATTCATCATTAATATTATAACTCATAATATTTAACAACCAGGTCGTTCCGAGGAAAGATGGGGCTTTCCGATAAGGATTTCTCCTTATTGTCGCGCAATTAGATGGCCAAACCTCTCCTTGACAGAACTTCTAGACATTGTAAATATTGCAATTTAATAATATGAATAACTTTGTCGTCTCAATTATTGATTTAATAATATATCATATTATGAAGATGATACTGTGACAATAATCGAATTAATAATATGAGAGATATGATGCAGCAATTACTGTAGCAATAATTGAGTATAACTGAGTGACTTCTCACGTAAGCATCAATAATCAATACCATGTGCTACTATGCAACCACGTGTACATTGTACTTTTTACTACAAGGGTAGTTCAATAGTTTAACGGTAAAACTTCCGCCGTTATTTTTATAAAAAGATAATTATGTCATTTTCTAACTACGACAATACTTCCGTTGTGGGGTCCACCAATGATTGTACTGTCGTACGAATATTCTCTGACTAATCGAATATTATATAACCACTTGCTTACTTTGCAAAATTTATAAATATTACCCACAACTATAACATTATATCAAATTCACACCATAATATTCAAAAATATATTTCGAGAAAAATTATTCTTTATTCATAAAAGTTGAGGTCTTACATTTATCCTTGATCTCACTTGATTGATTCTTTATATCATTGTCATCATACTCATGCTTATATTGTGCTAAAAGTCATCTTTGGCCTGTAGTGCAAAGATGGACTGTTGATTGGTATGATTATGACCAGGAATTGTGTATTGGTATAATCATGACCTTTAATGTTACAGATAAAGGTTTTTGGTGAAAGTCCTTTTTTGCCCGTAGTGCATAGATGGACAAGTGTTTGACATGATCATGACCACTGGTGATACAAACGATTATCTTTTGGCCCATAGTGCATAGATAATTCGTTGATTGAAAATAATTATTGATTGGTATTACAGAGATAAAATATTGATGATGGACTTTTAAATCATAGAAGATAGTAGACATCATTCTCTACTTGACTCTTCTAATGGATTGTTGTTTCCGCTGTAGTTTTTGATCTAAAACTTGTTGTCTATTGTATTCTATCAAATTTTTCCCTGTTGAGGACTATTAATAGTTTGTTCTACATTATCTTAGTCATAATATTCTTTATTGGGCTAGCTGAGCTCACCATTTTCCTTTTGGTTCCATTGTTCTTCTCAAGAGCCGAGAATGTAGCTGGGACTAGTCGGGGAGTGGAGTAATGGTCCAAGATGGTTATTATAGTAGTTTTCACTATGTTGTTAAATAGTATGACAATAATTGTAATGAGAAATTTATTTGAATTTGTATATTGTCTACAAGACAATATTTGTATTCAAATTCACACATTATGTGTTATCGTATTTTGCGCAACAGTTGTATTAATGAAGTTTGTATTTGGATTTTGTACCATGTTTTTGGCGACTCAAAATGGGTTGTGTGGACCTATTTTGGGGGCGTCACACAAACACACACACACAAACACACACACACACACACATATACACACACACACACATATATAAATATAAATTGGAAGGGGAATGGCCTTTATGAGAAAGATGAAGGTGAAACTAATAGTAAAGGTCTTTTAATGAGTAAGGTTGCAATGAATTGCGTCTGATATATGTTGCTTATTGTGTTGAAACTTGAACTTGCAAAAATCAAGTGCTCCAAATAGGTATTCATTTAACTCCATAAAATAAATCTCTCTGTTGATGTAATTACTCGAAAAATCCTATGTAATATTCAATTACTATAATGTCAAATTTTAAGTATAATTTCTTTTTAATTGTTGTGGAATTCATTAATTACTACTAAATAATTTATTAAGTATTTCAACACTTTATAGTAAAGGAGATAGATTGAATTTACCTTATTATAATGATATTTAAATACCAAGAATGAAAAGAAAAGCCAACATGACTTAATAGAGAAAGATTCTTGACATGAAGCTACTTATGTGTCCAAGGAAATAATTATACTATGATATAATTAATTCCATTCAAAAATATTATTTAGTGATAAATAAGGTAAATGGTGTGTACTACCATTTATATTTGAATTACATGGAACCTCTATTTTTGATGATGTGAGTGTTATATATTTTGCTAGCCTAAATAAAAGTGATAGATAAAGTCCATATATATTACCAGGTAATATGAGCCCATATTAAATATTGGACCATATAAAATGTGTTATGTGAGCTTGCAAATATACTATTTTAAATTTTAGTAGTTATGGACCCATGTCTTACTTAAAAAGGTAATATAAGTGGTCCAAATGAATTTTCATGCAAGTTTGCAAGCCTTCCTTATTTTATTAAAATATGAGATGAGCATGCCAATTAAAGCCATATTTGTTCCTTTTCTTATTCAATTCGACAGCCCACTTTAGGGGGATAAAGAACTGACTTTGGGATTAGTTAATTTATTAGTCAGTTAGTTACTTACTATTCAGTTAGTAGCTATGTAATATAGGTTGGCTAATAGGAGTTGTATCAGGGGTTAAATAGAAGTTGGATAGGGGCCAAGTAGAGTGTCTCAAGCTCAGTCTAATAGCAGCCAACTGACTATTGTGTCAGTGGGATGAATAGAAGCTGATGAGTGAGTTTTATACCCATGAATTGGATACATTCGGGCTTAATTTATTGTTGTTCTTAAGTCTTTTAGGATGTTTTTATGTGTTTATGTCTATTCATGCATGTTTTATGTTATTTTATAGGAATTGGGACAAAAGTTACATGGATCGACGTTCGGGATGGCTAGATTCGCGTTTTCGGCTTGCCATTTACACAGCAGTCACTTCAGAGCCAATTTGACTATAGCTCCAGATATTATTTCGAAAACCTCAAAGAATGAAAGTTGTAGATCTACTTCTCCTCTTTCCGGAACATCTTGAATCATCGAAATCGGAGTTCGGACGAAGAAGTTATGTCCATTTTCCCAAAGGACGTCGAGCAGAAAATGTCAGATTTTCATAAAGGGCGCGATTTTTAGTGTATTTTACAGCGGCCGGGCGCTTAGGGGCGAACTCCGCCGCTGTGCTTGAGAGCTGGGCTACTGGGGAAGGGTTTGGTGCGGCAACTGGGACGCTGTTTGGGGGTAATTTTGACACCTTTTTGACTCCAAATAGGATAGGGGTTGTTCCAAAACTAAAAATTGTACTTGTAACCTATAAATAAATGATGTAAGGCATAAAATAAAGGGGGATTATATAGATTAGCCTAGATTAAACACTCCTTTAGATTAGAAAATAACCCTAGTTCTTATTAGTTTTGGAGATTGAAGCAACTTGGAGACCATTGAAGATCAAGAGCAAGAGAAAAGAGGGAGCATCAGATTTCTTGACAACAGATTCTATTCTCTCTCTCTCATCTTACTTTTATCTTTTGATGTCTATTCAGGTTGTGGATTCTTGGTTTTAATTCATTAATTATGAACTAACTATTTTTGAGATTTCAATTGAACTTTTTATGGCTATGAATTAGTTATTCATTATATTCTAATTATTTATGTTAAAGTGAGTTGTTTATCTTGTCTTGTGCTTATTGCTTAATTATTTGATCGAAGAATTACTTTGTTACTCTAGAAGGAATTAGAAGAGGAATTCTAGGGTTAGAATCGGGCATGATATCATGTGACTTAGTTATTTGCACAAATGAATAATTAGGTTTGTGAATAGAATGGAAATATCTTTTCACCGCATGTAACACATAAGGAATTGGGATTATAACGAGTTTAATTCAATTGTTTTGCATAGGAATATAGCAAGATTAATCTGGATTAAATAGAAGGCAATTGATCACTTGGAAAAGGACTTTTGGCATTTGAGAATTTCAGTTAACAATTCGAAGAAGCATAATAATTGGGATAATTGGATAATTGATTTATAATTCATAATTGGGGATATTGAAATCTTAATCTTTATTTATTTGAATTCATTCGTTAAAATCTTAGTTTTAATTAGTTAATTTAGTTTTCTTAATTAGAAAAAACACGATTTGAGATTGTTTAAATAAAATTAGTTTGGTTAAGAATTAGTACTTGGTGATTTTTATTAAACAATTCCTCGTGGGAACGATACTCTACTTTCACTTTATTACTTGTTGACCGTGTATACTTGCACGTATTCATTGATCATGAAATCGATCAACAAGTTTTTGACGCATTACGGGAATTAATTTAATAATTAGTTTCAATATTAATTTCAA
This sequence comes from Panax ginseng, assembly GCA_020205605.1. Taxonomy (NCBI): domain Eukaryota; kingdom Viridiplantae; phylum Streptophyta; class Magnoliopsida; order Apiales; family Araliaceae; genus Panax; species Panax ginseng. Next base: position 30,412,305 of record CM035149.1, read on the forward strand.
TCAAATTAGTCTTAATTTAAACATTTTTTATTTTATTTTTAATTCTCTTTCTATATTTCTCTCTTTTCGTGTACCATGGATGGCTTTGTGTATCAATGGCCATACACTTAACATGACTCAACCAAGGGAGCGGAGATTGAAAGACTCGAGAAACTTTCTCGCATTGTCAAGACAGATTGAAACACTTTCGAGGATGTTTGAAGCTTTTGAAGCTCGGTGTCGTCGTCAAAGTATGGCGATTACATTTGTGATTATTGTCAGGTTGGAAATCATACGAGTCATCAATGCGCCATCGGGTTTGAAATAAGATAAAATATAGTGGTGATTACCCCAATAATTATGTCTATCCCAACAACTATCATCGGATTGGGGGTATCACCCGGATTTTCATGGAGTAACAATCAAGTTGCTGACTCAACCACCTAGACAACAAAACACCTCCGATTTCAAAATCCGACTCAACAACCAGAGAGGATATCAAGTTTGGAAGAAGCCTTGGAAAAATTCATTAGAGCTTCTGACAAAAAGAACGAGGAACAACATAAGAAATTGAATCAAGTAGATCTTACTTTGCAATGCCATGGGGCATCGTTAAAGAATCTGGAAAATCAAGTGGAACAGAGAGAAGACACGCGTTGAATGAGTGGCCCTCAATACACCGGACCTATGACATGGATTAGAGATCGATGGAGAGCCCGAGCCAAATCTACAATTGGATAAGCCACGAGATGAAAAAGAGGAGACAAGTGGGGATAATGACAACAAGGTCGGTGAAGAACTAATTGTGAGAACCAATGATGATGAGCCAATGTTATTTATGCCTCAAGTGCCTTCTCCTCCACAGTTCAAGAGTCCGGTTAGATTTGCAAAACCTTGTCCGATTGGTAGTCATGTCGTCGGCAATACTCTCTGTGATGTAAAAGCAAGTACACCTTCGAAACCATGGTGGGATGAGCTGGAGAAGATAGAAGAAGAAAGCTGCAGGTTCGACAAGCTTCAATACCGTAATATATTTGCAGAGACACAATGGAGAAACCACCTGATGCCGGACGCGTTCTTGAATGTGATATTATCTAAAGAAAGCATGCTAGGTGACTTTAATACAATGGCTATCGTAAATGGGAACCTACTAAGAGCTATATTATTTCCGATGGATGGAGGGTTCCTCAACTTTCGTAGGGGAATTGGATAGAGAATTGAAGAAGTCAAATTTGAGACTATAAAACAAACGCTTATTGGGAGGCAAACCCAAGTTTAATTTTATTTTTAGTTTTTATTAAGTTTTATATTAGTAGTTTTGAATTTGCATTTATTTAGGATTTAATAAAATTGCTTCTATCATGGTTTTACTGTGCTATTCAAGTCAAATTCAAGTGTGGTGCCCAATTTGTTCCATGTGCTTATTTTTATTCTCCAAACTTAGCGGACAAGGAGGAAGATTGCTATATTTTCGTGGAAGTCCTCTCGCTTTAATTTTTTCTATGTAGCCATTGAGGACAATGTCTAGTTTAAGTTTAGGGGCATTTTAGTGTCGTATTGCATATAGTTAGTTATTTACATTGTAGTTCGTTATGTTTTGGGTTATTTACATTTAGTTTTTGCATTCAGCTTTTTTTTGTAAAAAAAAATTTTAAAATCGCATAAAAATAGTAGTTAGTTTACTATGTTTGTTGCAGATTAGTTTATATTTGCATGATTCCAACAGTTAGATAGTAAAAGTCTATTTTGGCCAATGATGAGACCGGAGTTAAGTAGATAAGTATAGTATTGAATATTCTGGGCTTTGATGTGATTTCTTGTTATGAATTGAATCTTTTCTGTTTGAAACTAATATAATCAAGGTTAAGACGTTAATAATGACTATGTTAAGCGATTAAGTTTAATTTGATACATAATGGATTTCTTAAGTATAATACTAGTGTGAAGGAATGAAAGACATGAATAAAGCGGAGATGGCTAAATTTTGATAAAAACTTAAGTTTGGGGGAAATTTTGGGGTATATAAGCTTTAAAAAAAAAAAAAACATGTTGAGTCTTGTGGTGGGTTGAGGAGAAACACTCCCCATAAACACAAGCGTGAGATGGAGCAGAAACGCACTCACCAACCATCTATAAAAAAAAAGAGAAAAAGAAAAAAAAAATTTACCATGGCTAGTTTTGTTTTGGGGCCTTTGTTACTTGAGTAAGTACGCCCGAAGGGGTATCTTAAAACCTAGCGCCCTAAGGTCTTATATGGTCTGGGAGTCGTTGGTCGAAAGCTCGCTAAGGGGTGACACTGTTAGCCTAATGGAATGAGACATTGCACAATTATGGTTAAAAAAAAAACAATAAAACGGGAAAAGAGCAAAAAGTCTCCGTAATGAAAAGTAAAGCATAAGTATCCCAGATTGGACTCTTGAACTTGGTGGATGTTTGACTTTAGTTGGATATAACTTGTTCGTGAATTTTGTGAATTTGCACTGTATGATGCCTTCAAAGATATCTATTATGTCTTAAATTTGATTTTATATCAGTTAACATTGTTGTGGAGCACACACGCACTATATCAGTGATAACAGTCTAAGATTTGATGATTGATTGGAAAATTATTGATTTGTTTTAATATGATGTATTATCATGTTTACTTGATTTCTCTAAGGCCGGTTGAATAGACTTGTTTCTGTCATTACTGTTGGATTCGTAGGCATATAGATTAGTTTCATTACATTGCATTGCATAACATTTTTGTGTTTTTGCTTGAGGACAAGCAAAGATTTAAGTTTGGGGGTATTTGATGAGTGAGTTTTATACCCATGAATTGGATATATTCGGGCTTAATTTATTGTTGTTCTTAAGTCTTTTAGGATGTTTTTATGTGTTTGTGTCTATTCATGCATGTTTTATGTTATTTTATAGGAATTGGGACAAAAGTTACATGGATCGACGTTCGGGGTGGCTAGATTCGCGTTTTCGGCTTGCCATTTACACAGCATTCACTTCAGAGCCAATTTGACTATAGCTCCGGATATTATTTCGAAAAACTCAAAGAATGAAAGTTGTAGATCTACTTCTCCTCTTTCCGAAACATCTTGAATCATCGAAATTGGATTTCGGACGAAGACGTTATGGCCATTTTCCCAAAGGACGTCGGAGTAGAAAATGTCAGATTTTGGGCCAGCGCTGGGGCGCGATTTTTAGTGTATTTTACAGCGCCGGGGCACTAGGGGCGGAGACTCCGTTGCCGTTGCCCAGTTGAGTGGGTACTGGGGAAGGGTTTTGTGCGCGACTGGGCGCGTTTTAAGTAATTTTGACACCTTTTGACTCAAATAGGATAGGGGTTGTTCCAAAACTAAAAATTGTACTTGTAACCTATAAATAAATGATGTAAGGCATAAAATAAAGGGGATTATATAGATTAGCCTAGATTAAACACTCCTTTAGATTAGAAAATAACCCTAGTTCTTATTAGTTTTGGAGATTGAAGCAACTTGGAGACCATTGAAGATCAAGAAGCAAGCGAAGCAAAGAGGGAGCATCGATTTCTCGACAAATGATTCTATTCTCTTCTCTCATCTTACTTTTATCTTTTGATGTCTATTCGGGTTGTGGATTCTTGGTTTTAATTCATCAATTATGAACTAACTATTTTTGAGATTTCAATTGAACTTTTTATGGCTATGAATTAGTTATTCATTATATTCTAATTATTTATGTTAAAGTGAGTTGTTTATCTTGTCTTGTGCTTATTGCTTAATTATTTGATCAAGAATTACTTTGTTACTCTAGAAGGAATTAGAAGAGGAATTCTAGGGTTAGAAGCGGGCATGATATCATGTGACTTAGTTATTTGCACAAATGAATAATTAGGTTTGTGAATAGAATGGAAATATCTTTTCGCCGCACGTATAACACATAAGGAATTGGGATTGTAACGAGTTTAATTCAATTGTTTTGCATAGGAATATAGCAAGATTAATCTGGATTAAATAGAAGGCAATTGATCACTTGGAAAAGGACTTTTGGCATTTGAGAATTTCATTAACAATTCAAAAGAGGCATAATAATTGGGATAATTGGATAATTGATTTATAATTCATAATTGGGGATATTGAAATCTTAATCTTTATTTATTTGAATTCATTCGTTAAAATCTTAGTTTTAATTAGTTAATTTAGTTTTCTTAATTAGAAAAAACACGATTTGAGATTGTTTAAATAAAATTAGTTTGGTTAAGAATTAGTACTTGGTGATTTTTATTAAACAATTCCTCGTGGGAACGATACTCTACTTTCACTTTATTACTTGTCAACCGTGTATACTTGCACGTATTCATTGATCATGAAATCGATCAACAAGTTTTTGACGCCGCTGATCGGGAATTAATTTAATAATTAGTTTCAATATTAATTTCAATCAAATTAGTCTTAATTTAAACATTTTATTTTTATTTTAATTCTCTTTCTATATTTCTCTTTTTGTACCATGGATGGCTTTGTGTATCAATGGCCATACACGAACATGACTCAACCAAGGGGGCGGAGATTGAAAGACTCGAGAAACTTTCGCATTGTCGACAGATTGAAACACTTTCGAGGATGTTTGAAGCTTTTGAAGCTCGGCGTCGTCAAAGTATGGCAAGTTCTTGTGATTATTGTCCGAAATCATACGAGTCATCAATGCGCCATCGGGCCGAAATGCAGACAAAGATATAGTGGTGATTACCCCAATAATTATGTCTATCCCAACAACTATCATCGAGATTGGGGTATCATCCGGATTTTCATGGAGTAACAATCAAGTTGCAATTTCAACCACCTGAGACAACAAAACACCCCGGATTTCAAAATCCGACTCAACAACCAGAGAGGATATCAAGTTTGGAAGAAGCCTTGGAAAAATTCATTAGAGCTTCTGACAAAAAGAACGAGGAACAACATAAGAAATTGAATCAAGTAGATCTTACTTTGCAATGCCATGGGGCATCGTTAAAGAATCTGGAAAATCAAGTGGAACAGATAGCACATGCGTTGAACAGCCGTCCTCAATACACCTGGACCTATGACATGGATTCCGAGACTGATGGAGAGCCCGAGCCAAATCTACAATTGGATAAGCCACGAGATGAAAAAGAGGAGACAAGTGGGGATAATGACAACAAGGTCGGTGAAGAACTAATTGTGAGAACCAATGATGATGAGCCAATGTTATTTATGCCTCAAGTGCCTTCTCCTCCACAGTTCAAGAGTCCGGTTAGATTTGCAAAACCTTGTCCGATTGGTAGTCATGTCGTCTTCAATAATACTCTCTGTGATGTAAAAGCAAGTACACCTTGAAACCATGGTGGGATGAAATTTGGAGAAGATAGAAGAAGAAAGCCAGGTGTCGACAAGCTTCAATACCGTAATATATTTGCAGACACAATGGAGAAACCACCTAGATTTGGGACGTTCTTGAATGTGATATTATCTAAAGAAAGCATGCTAGGTGATATTATCTCTTCTCTCTTTCCAAACATCTTGAATCATCGAAATTGGATTTTGGACGAAGGCGTTATGGCCATTTTTCCCAAAGGACGCGTCGGAGTAGAAAATGTCGATTTTTGGGCAGCGGCAGGGGCGCGATTTTTAGTGTATTTTACAAACACGGGGCACTAGGAAAGCGACTCGGCCGTTGCCCAGAAAGTCAAGGCTGGGGAAGGGTTTGGTGTGCGACTGGACGCGTTTTTGGGTAATTTTGACACCTTTTGACTCCAAATAGGATGGGGTTGTTCCAAAACTAAAAATTGTACAGTAACCTATAAATAAATGATGTAAGGCATAAAATAAAGGGGATTATATAGATTAGCCTAGATTAAACACTCCTTTAGATTAGAAAATAACCCTAGTTCTTATTAGTTTTGGAGATTGAAGCAACTTGGAGACCATTGAAGATCAAGAGAGCAAGAGCAAGAGGGAGCATCAGATTTCTTGACAATGATTCTATTCTCTTCTCTCATCTTACTTTTATCTTTTGATGTCTATTCGGGTTGTGGATTCTTGGTTTTAATTCATCAATTATGAACTAACTATTTTTGAGATTTCAATTGAACTTTTATGGCTATGAATTAGTTATTCATTATATTCTAATTATTTATGTTAAAGTGAGTTGTTTATCTTGTCTTGTGCTTATTGCTTAATTATTTGATCAAGAATTACTTTGTTACTCTGAAGGAATTAGAAGAGGAATTCTAGGGTTAGAATGGGCATGATATCATGTGACTTAGTTATTTGCACAAATGAATAATTAGGTTTGTGAATAGAATGGAAATATCTTTTCGCCGCACGTAACACATAAGGAATTGGGATTATAATTGAGTTTAATTCAATTGTTTTGCATAGGAATATAGCAAGATTAATCTGGATTAAATAGAAGGCAATTGATCACTTGGAAAAGGACTTTTGGCATTTGAGAATTCTGTTAACAATTCAAAGAGGGCATAATAATTGGGATAATTGGATAATTGATTTATAATTCATAATTGGGGATATTGAAATCTTAATCTTTATTTATTTGAATTCATTCGTTAAAATCTTAGTTTTAATTAGTTAATTTAGTTTTCTTAATTAGAAAAAACACGATTTGAGATTGTTTAAATAAAATTAGTTTGGTTAAGAATTAGTACTTGGTGATTTTTATTAAACAATTCCTCGTGGGAACGATACTCTACTTTCACTTTATTACTTGTTGACCGTGTATACTTGCACGTATTCATTGATTGCGAAATCGATCAACAAGTTTTTGACGCCGTTGCCGGGGAATTAATTTAATAATTAGTTTCCAATATTAATTTCAATCAAATTAGTCTTAATTTAAACATTTTATTTTTATTTTAATTCTCTTTCTATATTTCTCTCTTTTCAGGTACCATGGATGGCTTTGTGTATCAATGGCCATACACGAACATGACTCAACCAAGGGGAGCGGAGATTGAAAGACTCGAGAAACTTTCTGCATTGTCAGCACAGATTGAAACACTTTCGAGGATGTTTGAAGCTTTGAAGCTCGGCGTCGTCAAAGTATGGCGGTTACTTGTGATTATTGTCTTTGGAAATCATACGAGTCATCAATGCGCCCATCGATTTCAGAGTGATGACATATAGTGGTGATTACCCCAATAATTATGTCTATCCCAACAACTATCATCGTGGATTGGGGTATCACCCGGATTTTTTCATGGAGTAACAATCAAGTCGCAACTCAACCACCTAGACAACAAAACACCTCCGGATTTCAAAATCCGACTCAACAACCGAGAGGATATCAAGTTTGGAAGAAGCCTTGGAAAAATTCATTAGAGCTTCCGACAAAAAAGAACGAGGAACAACATAAGAAATTGAATCAAGTAGATCTTACTTTGCAATGCCATGGGGCATCGTTAAAGAATCTGGAAAATCAAGTGGAACAGAGAAGACATGTCACGTTGAGCAGTAAAATCCTCAATACACCGGACCTATGACATGGATTAGAGATCGATGGAGAGCTCCGAGCCAAATCTACAATTGGATAAGCCACGAGATGAAAAAGAGGAGACAAGTGGGGATAATGACAACAAGGTCGGTGAAGAACTAATTGTGAGAACCAATGATGATGAGCCAATGTTATTTATGCCTCAAGTGCCTTCTCCTCCACGATTCAAGAGTCCCAAGTTAGATTTGCAAAACCTTGTCCGATTGGTAGTCATGTCGTCGGCAATACTCTCTGTGATGTAAAAGCAAGTACACCTTCGAAACCATGGTGGGATGAGCTGGAGAAGATAGAAGAAGAAACTGTTGTGTCTGACAAGCTTCAATACCGAGAATATATTTGCAGATTATATTAATGGAGAAACCACCTAGATCTTTGGACGTTCTTGAATGTGATATTATCTAAAGAAAGCATGCTAGGTGACTTTAATACAATGGCTATCGTAAATGGGAACCTACTAAGAGCTATATTATTTCGATGGATGGAGGTTCCTCAACTTTCGTAGGGGAATTGGATAGAGAATTGAAGAAGTCAAATGAGACTATATAAACAAACGCTTATTGGGGAGGCAACCCAAGTTTAATTTTTATTTTAGTTTTATTAAGTTTTATATTAGTAGTTTTGAATTTGCATTTATTTAGGATTTAATAAAATTGTTCTATCATGGTTTTACTGTGCTATTCAAGTCAAATTCAAGTGTGGTGCCCAATTTGTTCCATGTGCTTGCTTTATTCTCCAAACTTAAGCGGACAAGGAGGAAGATTGCTATATTTTCGTGGAAGTCCTCCGCTTTAATTTTTTTTTCTATTGTAGCCATTGAGGACAATGTCTAGTTTAAGTTTAGGGGCATTTTAGTGTCGTATTGCATATAGTTAGTTATTTACATTGTAGTTCGTTATGTTTTCGGGTTATTTACATTTAGTTTTTGCATTCAGTTTTTTTGTTAAAAAAAAAATTTTAAAAATCGCAAAAATAGTAGTTAGTTTACTATGTTTGTTGCAGTTAGTTTATATTTGCATGATTCCAACAGTTAGATAGTAAAAGTCTATTTTGGCCAATGATGAGACTGGAGTTAAGTAGATAAGTATAGTATTGAATATTCAGGCTTTGATGTGATTTCTTGTTATGAATTGAATCTTTTCCTGTTTGAAACTAATATAATCAAGGTTAAGACGTTAATAATGACTATATTAATCTGATTAAGTTTAATTTGATACATAATGGATTTCTTAAGTATAATACTAGTGTGAAGGAATGAAAAGACATGAATAAAGGAGATGGCTAAATTTTGATAAAAACTTAAGTTGGGGGGAAATTTTGGGGTATATAAGCTTTAAAAAAAAAAAAAAAACATGTTGAGTCTTGTGGTGGGTTGAGGAGAAACACTCCCCATAAACACAAGCGTGAGATGGAGCGTAAAACGACTCACCAACCATCTATAAAAAAAAAAGAAAAAAAAAAAAATTTACCATGGCTAGTTTTTGTTTTGGGGCCTTTGTTACTTGAGTAAGACGCTCAAGGGGTATCTTAAAACCTAAGCGCCTCTAAGGTCTTATATGGTCCAGGAGTCGTTGGTCGAAAGCTCGCTAAGGGGTGACATCTTTGTTAGCCTAATGGAATGAGACATTGCACAATTATGGTTAAAAAAAAAAAAAACAATAAAACGGGAAAAGAGCAAAAAGTCTCAGTAATGAAAAGTAAAGCATAAGTATCCCTGTGATTGGACTCTTGAACTTGGTGGATGTTTGACTTTAGTTGGATATAACTTGTTCGTGAATTTTGTGAATTTTGCATCGTATGATGCCTTCAAAGATATCTATTATGTCTTAAATTTGATTTTATATCGATTAACATTGTTGTGGAGCACACACATACTATATCGATGATAATGACCTAAGATTTGATGATTGATTGGAAAATTATTGATTTGTTTTAATATGATGTATTATCATGTTTACTTGATTTCTCTAAGGGTAGGTTGAATAGACTTTTTTTACATCATTCTTTGTTGGATTCGTAGGCATATAGATTAGTTTCATTACATTGCATTGCATAACATTTTTGTGTTTTTGCTTGAGGACAAGCAAAGATTTAAGTTTGGGGGTATTTGATGAGTGAGTTTTATACCCATGAATTGGATATATTCGGGCTTAATTTATTGTTGTTCTTAAGTCTTTTAGGATGTTTTTATGTGTTTGTGTCTATTCATGCATGTTTTATGTTATTTTATAGGAATTGGGACAAAAGTTACATGGATCGACGTTCGGGGTGGCTAGATTCGCGTTTTCTACTTGCCATTTACACAAAGATTCACTTCAGAGCCAATTTGACTATAGCTCGGATATTATTTCGAAAAACTCAAAGAATGAAAGTTGTAGATCTACTTCTCCTCTTTCCGAAACATCTTGAATAATCGAAATTGGATTTCGGACGAAGACGTTATGGCCATTTTCCCAAAGGACGTCGGAGTAGAAAATGTCGATTTTGGGCGGTGGCGGGCGCGATTTTTAGTGTATTTTACAACAACGGGCGCTAGAAGAAGCGAACTCATTGCCGTTGCCAGAGCTGGGGTACTGGGGAAGGGTTTAGTGCGGCCTGACGCGCTTTTTTGGTAATTTTGACACCTTTTGACTCCAAATAGGATAGGGGTTGTTCCAAAACTAAAAATTGTACTTGTAACCTATAAATAAATGATGTAAGGCATAAAATAAAGGGGATTATATAGATTAGCCTAGATTAAACACTCCTTTAGATTAGAAAATAACCCTAGTTCTTATTAGTTTTGGAGATTGAAAAGCAACTTGGAGACCATTGAAGATCAAGAAAGAAGAAAAAAGAGGGAGCATCGATTTCTCGACAAATGATTCTATTCTCTTCTCTCATCTTACTTTTATCTTTTGATGTCTATTCGGGTTGTGGATTCTTGGTTTTAATTCATTAATTATGAACTAACTATTTTGAGATTTCAATTGAACTTTTTATGGCTATGAATTAGTTATTCATTATATTCTAATTATTTATATGTTAAAGTGAGTTGTTTATCTTGTCTTGTGCTTATTGCTTAATTATTTGATCAAGAATTACTTTGTTACTCTAGAAGGAATTAGAAGAGGAATTCTAGGGTTAGAGCGGGCATGATATCATGTGACTTAGTTATTTGCACAAATGAATAATTAGGTTTGTGAATAGAATGGAAATATCTTTTCACGTGCATGTAACACATAAGGAATGGGATTATAACGAGTTTAATTCAATTGTTTTGCATAGGAATATAGCAAGATTAATCTGGATTAAATAGAAGGCAATTGATCACTTGGAAAAGGACTTTTGGCATTTGAGAATTCTGTTAACAATTCAAAGAGGCATAATAATTGGGATAATTGGATAATTGATTTATAATTCATAATTGGGGATATTGAAATCTTAATCTTTATTTATTTGAATTCATTCGTTAAAATCTTAGTTTTAATTAGTTAATTTAGTTTTCTTAATTAGAAAAAACACGATTTGAGATTGTTTAAATAAAATTAGTTTGGTTAAGAATTAGTACTTGGTGATTTTTATTAAATAATTCCTCGTGGGAACGATACTCTACTTTCACTTTATTACTTGTTGACCGTGTATACTTGCACGTATTCATTGATTGCGAAATCAATCAACAGAAGCCATAACATAGCCATGTAGAGCAATGATGGAATGCAGGTTAAGGACCAAGTAAACTAATGAGAGAGATTAAAATCAGCCATATATGGCAGCACATGGCACCCTAGTTCAGTGGGCTACGTATAATCTTAAAGTTCCAAAATCAGTAGCAGTAGAGAAAGTGAAGGAGAGTTACGATTGGGAAGTAAGAAAAACTGAGCAACCCAACACCATTAGCCTCTAAGAGCCCAGCAAAGTAAGTCATTCAAGCCTTTTTCATTTCATATTGATAGTAAATTAGACTGTAATGGGCGAATAACTTGAATAGGCATATGAGGGTTGTTTCATTGATATATTGACTGCTGTGTGCTATTAGTAGTGGCTGTTAGTATTAATCTTAATGTCTATGAGGACTGTTAAGAATAAGATAACTGTGTTGTTGTAATTGTTGGTTTATACATATAGACCTTAATGAATAAAATTCATAAGACTGAGATCAAAGTGCTGGAATCATAGGCATTATGTGACGCCCCAAAAATAGGTATACACAACCCATTCTGAGTCACCAAATACATGATATATAATTTAAATACAAACTTCTTTTATACAATACGACAAAAACGTAGCTGAGAGTTTTAACACGAATATTGTCTCGTAGACAATATCCAAACTCAAATGGAGTCCCCATTACAATTATTATCACACTATTTCGTAGAATAGTGAGGACTACTATAGCCACCATCTTGGATCATCACTCCATTCCCCGACTAGTCCCAGCTATATTCTCATTTCCTGAAGAGAACAATGAAAGCAAATGGTAAGCTCAACTAGCCCAGTAAAGAATATTATGACTAAGATAATGCAGAATAAATTATCGTTAGCCTTCAACAGTGTTAAACTGATAGACTATAATAGACAACAAGTTTAACTGCAGCGGAATAAATAATCCATTAGAAGAGTCAAGTAGAGCATGATATCTACTATCTTCTATGATTTAAAAGTTCATCATCAATATTTTATCGTTGTAACACAACTCAATAAATAATCCACATCACTGAATTATCCATGCACTACGGGCCAAGGAGATTCGTTATTACCATCAGTGGTCATGATCATGCCAAAAACTGTCCATCAATGCACTACGGGCCAATGAATACTTTTACCACATCATTTTTAATATTAGAGGTCATGATTATACCAATACATAATTCCTGGTCATAAATACCAATCAACAGTCCATCTATGCACTACGGGTCAAAGATGACTTTCATCACAATATAAGTATAAGAATGATGACAATGATATAAGAATTCAATTATGTGAAAGCAAGGATAAATTTTAAAGATTTATAATTCAATTTATCAAGAGTTCAAGAATGTCCAAATTGTCAACATGATAACTGCTTTGTGAAGTAAAATTCAAGAATAATATTCATGTATCAAAAATAATTTGAACAAAAAAGAAGTCAATTTTTGTCGTGAATAGTACCCGAGTGAATAGTACCCCATGAATAGTATCCCGACATGAAAAGATTAAAATTTAACAAAAATGTTCAGAAAAATATCCTTGTGAAACGATACTAGATGAAGCGCAAATTTCAAGGATATTCTACTAATTTCAAGGAGTATGGAAGCAATACTTATCAACATAAATGTAGAATTAGGAATATGAAACGAAATAATATTACTTACATACTACAGAGTATGGAAGAAATTATTATTTCTTACGAATATTGAAAAAAAATATCCCTTATGAATATTGAACGAAAATAATATTCCTTATGAATATTAAATGAAGACAATATCCCTTACGAATATTGAACGAAAATAATATTCCTTACGAATATTGAACGAAAATAATATTCTTACGAATACGAAAAATAATATCTCTTCTGAATATGAAATAAATAATACCCCTTACCTTAAAAGGAGAGTATTTTTTACTGGTATAGCGGGGATATTCTTGAAAAAAACTTGTACTGTTTTCTACACTCAAAGCTTCCTTAAACTCTAAAGAAATACGGTCAATATTATATAAGAAGAATTATCTGATTCTGGTGTGATTTTCAATTCTAAACTAAGCATCCTATTTATAAGAGAATGGCAGGATACTATTTGAATTTAGAAAATCACGGGTGAACAGTCGAAGAAAATCACGGGTATTAATTTGAAAATTTTCTAATTTACTATGCAATACTATGCACAATAAAATATAATATATTCTATTTTATATAAAAAACTTATATATATATATATATATATATATATATATATATATATATATATCACTACATACACACACACGAAGTTCACACCTGTGATATATATTATATATATAACTTATATAATACACACACACACACACACACACACACACACACACACACACACACACACATATATATATATATATATATATATATATATATATATATATATATATATATATATAACTTATATATATGTAAGACCCCAACTTTTTAATAAAGATGATTTTTTTCTATAAATATCATTTTTGAATATTATTGAATGAATTTGATATAATGTTATAGTTGTGGTAGTATTTATAAATTTTGCAAAGTACGCAAGTTGTTTTATAATATTCGATTGGTCGGGGAATATTCGTTTTAATAGGGAATGGAATAAATGCACGACGACACAATCATTAGTGGACCCCATAACGGAATTATTTGTCGGATTGAGGAAATGACAAAAATATTTTTATGAAAATAACTATGAAAGTTTTATAGCTAAAACTATTGAACTACTCGGTAGTAAAAAATACAAAGAATACGCGTGGTTGCATAGTAGTACACTACGGTATTGATTATTGATGCTTACGTGAGAAGTCACCCGGTTTTGTTCAATTATTGCTACGAGAATTGCTACATAGTATCTCACGTTATTTGATTCAATTATTGTCAATATTTTATATATTATTAAATCAATAATTGAGATTTATTAAAGTTATTAATATTATAATTTATAATATTAACGATGTCTAGAAGTTCGTCAAGGAGAAGTTTGGTCACCTAATCAAGCGCTACCATGATAGGAGAAATTCTTATTCGAAAGCCCCTCTTTCCAGGAACGACTGGTCGATTAATATTGTGAATTATAATAATGATGATAAATGTTGTTAAAATATTGAGAAGATTTTTATGAAGTTGTTGTTGTAAGTTTTGCTCATTATTTGGACCCCAATTTACCCGTTTTTCAAAATAATCGGTAGAGGATTATTCAGTATATAATAAATGGTGGGGCCCATATGTGATGATGACATGCTGGTGGGAGGGGAACACGTGGGCCTCATGTGTGGAAGAAAAAAATGAAAGGGGTTGATTTTTGAATTCACGGGTGGGAGGATTTTCAAATAACATGTGTTATATATATATATATATATATATATATATATATTTATATATTATATTTTTATTTTTCTCAATAATGGTTTTGAATTCAAGCACTGATTATGGCAACAGACATCCGTAATTTATAAAATTATTGCGTCCGTATTATTTTTTAAACAGTACCCCTTCTATTCTCCTATAAATAGGATGCTTAGTTAGAATTGAAATCACACCAGAAATTCAGAAAAATTATCTTCTATAACCTTGAGTGTATTTCTTTAGAATTTTAAGAAGCTTTAAGAGTAGTGCAAGTTTTCTTCAAGAATATCCTCGCCCTACCAGTCGGAATACTCTTCTTTTACGGTAAGGGGTATTATTTCTTTTGTATTCATGAAGAGAACTTCTGTTATTCCATTCTTTATTATTTTGTTGGAATAACCTGTATACGCGGACTACCCTATACTTGGTGAAATTCTTCTATTATTTCAGTCTTTATTATTCTGTTGGAATATCACATGCAGCGCTTTTACGTGGGACCTGGTTTAAATCTTTATTATTCTCGTTGGAATATCCACGTGCAATGCGTTTTACACCGGACCGATTCCGTCTTTATTATTCTGTTGGAACATCCCGTCGGTGCTAATTTCGACTGACCTGGTTCCGTTATTTATTATTCTGTTGGAATAACTCGTCTGCATAAGGGCAGTCGCGCATGCATGGTGATTTCTTTTGTTATTCCATTCTTTATTATACTCAGTTGGTTAAAGTTTTGACTTCTATACTCCATGAAATTAGTGGAATATCCTTGATATTTGCGCTTCATCCAGTATCTTTTCATGGAAATATTCTCCTGAGCATTTTTGAATTTTACTCTACAAAGAAGTATCATATTGACAATTTGGACGTTATTAGTTCCTGGATAAATTAATTCGTGAACTTGTTTTATTGAATTCTTATATCATTGTCATCATCCTCATGTTTATATTTGTTGAAAGTCATCTGTGGCCTGTAGTGCATAGATGGACTTGGTATGATTATGACCAGGGATTATTCGGTATAATCATGACCGTAATGTTACAAATGATGTGATAAAAGTCCTCATTGGCCCGTAGTTCATTGATGGACAGTTGTTGGCACGATCATGACCATTGATGAATACACGAATATCCTTGGCCCGTAGTGTATGGATAATTTGTGGTTGTGATACTAATGAATACCCTTGGCCATAGTGCAGGGATGATGTGGATTATTTATTATGTTGAGTCCCAGCGATAAAAGTGATGAAAAACCTTTTAAATCATAAAAGATAGTAGATTTTATTCTCCACTTGACTCTTTTAATGGATTACTGTTTTTCACTGCAGATTAAACTTGATGTCTATTATATTTTATCGGTTTAACATTATTTGAAGACTAATGATAATTTATTCGCATTATCTTAGTCATAATATTTTTCTTTGGGCTAGTTGAGCTCACCCTTTCTTTCACTATTCTCTTGTGAAATGAGAACGAGCCGGGACTAGCCTGTGGGAATGGAGTGATGGTCCAGATGATAGTATTAGCTAGTAGTCCTCACTATTCATTAAGTAGTGTGACAATAAATGTAATGAGGACTTATTCGAGAGTGGATATTATCAGAAGCAATGATTTGTATTAAAACTCACATACTCTCTTGTTGTATAATTAAGATTGTATTTATATTCTCATACCATGTATTTGGCGACTCAGAATAGGTGATGTATACCTATTTTGGGGGCGTCACAATATATATATATATATATATATATATATATATATATATATAATAAACAAAACTGAGATAACTTTCTACCGACGATTTTGGAAAATGGGTAAATGTGGGTCCATGTAATAAGTCAAATTTACAATAAATATTTCATAAAAATCCCTTCTATTTATCTCAATTCACTTGACTTCACTAAACACATTTTTAATAACATTTTTCATCATTAATATTATAACTCACAATATTAACAATCAGATCATTCCCAGGAAAGAGGGGGCTTTCCGTCAAGGATTTCTCCTTATTGACGCGCAATTAGGTGACCAAACTCATTTGCTCGACATAACTTTCTAGACATCGTCAATAATGCAAATAATAATATGAATAACTTTGTCATCTCAATTATTGATTTAATAATATAAAATATTGTGCACATGATACTGTGACAATAATTGAATCAATAATATGAGATACTATGCAACAATTACTGTGGCAATAATTGAATATAACTGAGTGACTTTTCACGTAAGCATCAATAATCAAAGATACTATACAATACCGTGTGCTACTATGCAATCACGCGTATTACTGTACTTTTATCACCAGGTATTTCAATAGTTAACGGTAAAAGTTTTGCCATTATTTTTATAAAAAGTTATTTTTATCGTTTTCTAACTCCGACAGTAATTCCGTTGTGGGGTCCACCAATGATTGTGTCGTCGTACGAATATTCCCTGATAAAACGAATATTCTCCGACCAAACCAATATTTTATGACAACTTGCTTACTATGAAAAATTTGTAAATATTACCCCACAACTATAACATTATATCAAATCCACACCATATTACTCAAAATGATATTTAGAGAAAATAAATCTTTATTCATAAAAGTTGGGGTCTTACACATTACATGTATATATATGGACTGCACCTTACGTGTTTGATAAATTGCCGAAGTGTTGACTATTCTATGCTAAAGGCATGTTAGCTATACAAACAAGTCCAAAATAATGTCCATATGCTAAGATAATAAACCCATGTATACATGTATGCTTATATGCTAAAAGGAAAATGGATATGATTAACTTGAATAGCTAAAAGGTTTCATGCTTAAAACGTAAGTGAAAAAAGGACTGACTTGGTATTCGAAAGATGGCTGACTTTTGCAAACATAAATATAAATATAATTCTATATTATAAGCATGATTTAAGTATTGCTTGAATGCCTAAAGTTCTTTTTTGCCTACATGTGGACTGCTATAGGTATTAGTGTTAAATCATGTTTAAAATACTATCAAAATCTAAACTAACTGTGCAAGCATGTTAAAGTATGTGGTAATGAGTTTTAAAGATAATTTGGAGTTTGTATAAATGCTTAGATAACCCTTGAAAGATAGTTTTGGGACTGTTTATGTCTCAAAGCCAAAACTGAGCTTAAACTCTAGATTTAAGGACTATTTTGGTCAAGTTCAGAACCTGAACTTATAGGACAGTATAGAGTTCATAGAATGTCCATAAGAAACATTTAAAAAGTGACGATTAACTTAGTTGTGGTTCATATTGAGTGTTACTCAATTTTCATGTCTAAAATCATAAAAAATAAGTTTTATAATAGCAATGAAAACCAAAATGAAGCACCACCATACCTGAACTATGTAGACAAGTTTCAATAGTTATAATATGACATAATTAAGCTACACATGCTATAAAAACCAAGTCTAAAATGTTTTGAGCATTAGACTTGTCAAAAATCTCATTTTTAAACCCAAAAGCAGACTGTTTTGGGTAAATCATAATACCTGAAATTATAAGACTGTAAAGAACATATATAAAGTTGTTAATAAATGTTTATAATGTTCCCAATCATTTCCATGACCAATGTTAGTTAGAAAACCAAGTTATGACCTATTTTTTAAGTCTAAAATGAGTTTTGCTAGGTCAAAATTGACTAGATGATTAAATAAAGTGTGGTGATATTAAAAGTATTCTTAACCATCTAAAATATAAATGCCTAGACTATCCAAATAGCCAAAACTGGAAAAAAATGAAAAAATATCAAAATTAATTTTTGTGAAAAAGTGAGGAAACTGTCCAGTTTGAGCCTTAGTTAAAATATGCCTAACTAATATGAATAAGGAACCTATACCCTTATTAAAATACCTTGATATATGGTCTAGAAGTATAGCCAGATGGTAGAGCCAAAAGTTTAACCAAAAAATTCAAACAAATCATCAAAGTAGGCAGTAAATTCAATTCTGCTACAGTTGAATAGTAGAGTGAAAATCGTAGAGTGAAAACAGTAAAGTGAAAATCGTAGAGTGAAAATAGTAGAGTGAAAACAGTAGAGTAAAGATAGTAGAGTGAAAGTGGGTAAACACCCTAATTTGGGACCAGTTTTGGTCAACTTGTAGGACTTAAGTTCTAGAGTCCAAATATTTAGTAAAATACTATGATGGAAGTACTAAATACTTGCACAAATTTGGAATCCAAAAGGTTAACACAAAAATTACCAAACTAGGTGTGAAAATACACATCTGCTGCAGAAATAGTAGAGTTAAAAGTGTGAAAACACCTATTTGGCTTGCTGTTTTAAGAAGCTTTATTTATTTATTTCAATGAACCAAAGATGGAATAAAATACTATAAACTAAGGTCCAAAGGTTAGCCAAACTTGGAAACCAAAAGCCTAATATAAAAGTTCATTAAAATCATCAAAGTAGCATTGAAAATCAACAAAAAACTACAATTTTGGCCAAGGAAACGAGTAAAACAACCCATTTGGGGCCTGTTCTTGGATTGCTTAACTTAATAGTTTTAAAGATCTAAACCATAAATCAAATACTTGGCTATGAGGTGTATAAGATTGCATGGATGAGAAACTAAAAAGGGTACTATAGAATTTATTAAAAATCTCCAAAAGTATCTCAAAAATCATAATTTTGTGTTTTTGGGTTATGTTGTGAAAGTAAACTTTAAGGCTCGTAAATGTCTTAACATGACTAAATAAGATAATAAAAGTGTTTTATGATCTAAGATCTATATCATGACATGTTTAGGGTGAATAAGTATGCTTTGTGAGATATATGAATTTTATAGGTGATGTGTGTCTATGTGTGCTATTTGTATGAAAGTGTCATATAAAATAAGCTATAAAAAGGTGTTGTGATAAACTATATGCCTATGTGTACTAAGCTATATTTGCAAATAAAAGTTGAATGTATACTTGGCTAATGTTAGTAAATAACATACATGTTAGTTATTGGATATAACTTCAATAACCATAATAGAGCTATGTGTATCAATAATATAGACATTGTGCTATAAGATAACTAAAAAAATCGACACTATATATATGTAGGCTACTCAGTGGCAAGTCACTTTCTTTATTAAAGTTTAAACGACGTGAGAGGCAAGTACATCAACATTTCTTACTCAATTAAGTTTATATTGCAAGTACTTAACTCGAAAGCTCATCTTTTTAAGTTATTAAAATTATTGAACTACAATACTTCAAATTCAGTTATTTTGATGATATTGAAAGAATGTCAATGCCATTATTTCAACTAGACAACTGTTGAGATATATTGATATTATTCATTCATGAAAATCTCATTTAATGTTCTCCAAACTATTTTATTGTGGTGCAAATTCTTATATAATGTTGTGAACGAACAACCCTTTTATAGGGACATGATACCGAACATTATGATTCCGAAGGACATGTAATGTATCATTAAACTGTTATGTTGTGCACAATATAAGGTACTTAAGCTGATTCCCTAAAGTACAAGTCTAGGATATAGTTCAATTTTCATAATTGTTTGTATTGGAGGATTGCAATTTTAGTACTGTCAATTCTAATAGAGTTCACTGGTCATTTGACCTTACAGCATGCTAAAGCTTGATTCTTTAAACCCAAAGCTTATAAAGAACTGTTTTGCTCAGTATCTCACGATTTTATTGCCTTTATTGTAAATATTCATGTTCCATTATATTCAACTGTTTATTTCCTTACTGAGAAAGCTTTTGCTCACCCTTGTTGAACATAATGTTTTCGGTTAAAATCAAAAACGCTGATACGTCCGAAAAAGATAAGGAAAAAGACAAAGCAACAGAATAAATATTTATTAAGCAACTGTGCTTATATAAATTTAAGTAGTTGATGTAATAAATACCTTTAGTATTATGTTTTATAATATTATTTGGTATTTAAGTTATGTAAAAGTCTATAAAATCTTATGTAATCTAAGACTGATTTAAGTTAGTATTTTGGTAAAATAAATGATTATGTTAGTATCGTGAACACCAAATTCGAGGTAAAAATAACCTGAATTTGAGGACGTCACAGTTGAAGTCAACTTCTTGCCGCTTATGGAAGAAGCATTACCCTTTTGGATTGACTATTGTTTCTGAGAAACTTAATTTTCAACTGGTTAGACTAAATTGAAATGTATTGTCATTCTGTTTCTATGAAAACTTAAACACCAACTCAACAAGGAAACCAACACTAGTGGACTATGGTGAATTGAATGATCGTGTATTTTTGGCAACCATTTACACCAAAAAGAGCATTGTTTATGAGAGATTCAATTTTTTCTTGGTTAAATAGGATTGAATCTTTAAGTAACAAGCACTATAATTGTTTTCACATAACCAAATCATGGCTTGTAGTCTAATCTGATTTAATGATGCCATATCAACCCCCTGAAATTACAAAAAAAAAAGGGGTTTTTTTTTGGGGAGGGGGAGGAGGGGGGGAAGTACCCGAAATATGTCCACATTAGAATTATCCAAGTTTAGAGCCATCCAATTTTTGGATTGAACATATATATATATATATATATATATATATACACCAAGGAATAAATTACCGGATCTTAAGAAACAACACATGATTAAAGCCACAACAAACAAACATCATATAGTTCCTCACATCTGCTGATACTCGGGATTAAATGCAAGAGCCTCTCTGTAAATAAGCTCCCTCATCTGTTCTTCGGTGAGGGCATGCTGCTCAAAGTCGAAGCTAAAAGGAGTCATGCAAATAGGCTCGTCGCTGATGTCGTGGAGTGACGTTAGGTAGGGATGTGCAAGTGCATCTTCGACTGAAACCAACAAATTTAGAAGAACTACAGATATAAATGGATGACAATATGATTTCGAAGACCAATTTCGCTTATGAGAGGATGACAATTGAAAGTACAGGAGTCTGGTAACTTTAGATGTTGCATACATTTGTATATGATATTTTATAAAGGAAAAAAAAAACTATAGAGGTAAACTGTTCAAGTCCAACATTCTTTATGCAAGTATATGAACTATGTGACCAGACGGCAGGGGCATTGAAGTGCATATTCATTGATTTCCATTGGCGTCTTTTTGCATATTAGGGGCCTTACCTATTATGTTGATTATAGATCTATAAGGGGAGCAATGACTCCTCTCAAAGGAAAAAAAAAAAAAAAACAAGTTGAACCGCCATGATCACTTAAATGGAGAGCACCCCAATCCCTCTGTAAGTCTGAGGAAGGGACTCCTAGAAAACTCTCATCAAGGAAGTTAAAAGAGATGCATAGAAGGATACTCTATTCCACAGCAAGTGGAAACTCATCGATTTCCCATAAAAAAAATCCTTGCATTCATCTTTCCGACAATCCCCATAATATTGCAAAACATGCACCTTTCAAACAGAAACCTCCTATCCTTGGTAACAAAACTCCTATCCATACTACCACCAAACCACAAACGCTTGTAAGAATCAGCTAGAGTTGGGCTTCTCTGATGTAACTAACGATTATTAGGGATTTGAATGTGTAGTAGCTTTAGATAAACTGTGGTTTGGCTATGCTTTCGAGTAATTGCAGTTTTTCTAGTTGTTGTAACAGTAAGTGTGAGTAAGGGGTATATGTGACATTAGACAAACTAAAGCAAGGATATTCTTGTAAATCAACACTGAGCAAGTTGTCAGTGTTATAAGAGGAGATTAATGGTGTAACTGGGAGATTACCGAAGTAATAACAGTTTTCCTTTTCTATCTCTAGACTCTTCTTTTCTCTCTATTCTTCTCATAATATTTGATATCAGATCGGTACCTTCCTGGAGACCATTAATGGCGAAGGGAACTCGTTTGGCACAGATGGAAAAATATCACAAAATTGTCGATGAAAAATTGTAGGATTTGGCTCGAGGACATGACAGTTTGGAAGCCACTGTTATAGCTATGGGGGAACAATTGGTGGAATTTGATGATAGATTGAAAGCTATGGGACTTGGTATGGATGAACTTAAAGGGGAAATGCAGAGAAATTTCCAAACAATCATGGTTGCCATCAACAATGTTGCTTAGGAAGGACATCGGAAGGACGTCATGGTTTTAGATTCGAAGGAAGAAGACGGAGAAATTCCAACGAGAAATTATAGGGCTGAATACGGTACAAAGCTCTCTGATCATTTAAAAAAAAAAAAAAAAAAAAAGCTCTCTGATCTACCTAATTATTTTAAAATTGAATTTCCTAGATTTGATGGTACTGAAACCTAGGGCTTGGATAAGGAAGTGTAACAAGTTCTTTAATTTTAGTCCCATGAATGATGAAAGTAAAGTAGCCCTAGCCCAGATTTATTTGGAGGGTATAGCGGATTCTTGGTTTCAAGAATACCAGGATGAGGTGGGAATTATTGGGTGGCCAAGATTTGTGGAAGAAATATTGATTAGGTATGAATCACCTAATGCTAAGGATCCATTTGAGGAATTTAAAAATTTGAAGCAAATTGGTTCTGTGGGTGAATATCAAGAGGAAGCTGAATTCTGTTTTGAAGTTCAAAAGTAGGTATTATATAGAGGAAGTTTTTTGTTTCAAATTTTATTAGTGGATTGCAGAATGAGATCAGACATGTGCTTAAATTGTTGAAACCTTCTATTTCGTCTGAAGTTATAAGTCTGGCAAAATATCAAGAATCTGCACTAACAGAACTTGATACTTCAAATCATAATAATATTTATTTCTTGTCCACCACCACCTTACCCCCTTTATTGTCCAAACCAAATTCTTCACTGATTCCTTTCAAAACCCAGAATCAACAACCAAAACCATATAACTCCAGTTCCAATTATACTAGATCACAATTTTTCAGTTCCAACAATTCCAGTACCAAGTATACTAGACCTACCACAAATTCTAGCTCATATCCTTCAACCAGTTCAGTTAAATCAAACCCATATGTCATTAAAAGGTTGTCACTTGCAGAGATGCAACAAAGAGGATAGAAGGGTTTATGTTATAACTGTGATGAAAAGTTTACTGCTGGCCATCAATGCAAGAGACAACAAATTTACATGTTAAAACTTGACTCAGAGGAGGAGCAACAGGAGGAAATTCAAGTCATTGATGAAATTAAGGAATTAGATTATTCAGAGGAAATTCCTAGTGACATGGAGATTTCTGTAAGGGCCTTAAATGGGGAAGTGAACCAAAAAAGCTGCAGAAATTTTAGGGTGTACTTAGGAGCCAACATCTAAGTTAATTGTTACAGTGTCGGATGGAAGTAAAATCATAAGTGATGCCAAATGTCCTATGTTGAAATGGTCCATGCAGGGACAAGAGTATGTACATGAAGTTAGGGTGTTACCACTTGGGGGTTATGATGCGGTGTTGGGAGTGGACTGGATGGGAAAATACAATCCAGTTACCTTTGATTTCCATAAACTAAAACCGACTTTTCAGAGTAATGGAAAACAAGTTACAATAAGGGGAACTACTGAACAAGCTATGTTGCAGCCTATCACGAATTAAAAGATTTGTTAAGAAGAAGTCTTTGGGTTTGATTGGGCAATTGTTTTCACTAACAACATCAGTGGAAGTCCAGGACAGCAGTGCACAATCAGCTACAGGAGTATAAAACCAACTCAAGCCTTTACTTGAAGAGTTTTCTGTGGTGTTTCAAGAGTCCAAGCAATTACCTCCGCACATATCTTGTGACCACAATATTAAGTTGAAGGAAGGAGCTCAGCCAGTCAATACTAGGCCCTACAGGTACCCATTTGCACAAAAGAATGAAATTGAGAAAATGATTAAAGAGATGTTGGATAATGGAATCATATCTTTTGCTTCACCAGCCTTATTGGTTAAGAAAAAAGATGGAAGTTGGAGGTTTTGCATAGATTACAGGGCCCTTAACAACATCACCATAAAAATAAGTTCACTATACCTGTGGTGGAAGAACTTTTAGATGAGCTCAATGGGGCTATGTATTTTTCTAAAATTAACTTGAAGGCTGCTTACATGAAAATACGAATGATGAGGATGATGTGCAGAAAACAGCTTTCAAAACCCATAGAGGAAACTACAAATTTCTAGTCATGCTGACTAATGCCCCAGTAACATTCCAAGCCTCGATGAATACCATTTTTGTTGAATTCTTGAGGAAATCTTTTTTGGTTTTCTTTGACGATATTTTGGTCTATAGTAAGAATTTCCAATCTCATTTATGTCATCTTAAACAAGTATTCGTGATTCGTAGAGATAATCAACTCTTTGCAAAAATGTCAAAGTGTTCTTTTGCTCAGGAAAAGATTGAATACTTGGGACACATTGTAACCAGAGAAGGGGTAACAGTGGATCCAACCAAAATAGCTGCGGTGTGGTTAATTGGCCTACACCAAAAACAGTAAAAGAATTAAGGGGATTTTTGGGACTGGCATGCTACTACAGAAAATTTGTTGTCTTATGGGGAAGTTAGCAAACCATTGACAACTCTGTTACAGAAGGATAAATGTCAATGGAGTGATGCAGCTGAAGAAGCATTTCAATGGTTAAAGTTCACATTGTCTAGTATACCAGTTTCACCATTCCTTTTGTGTTGGAAACAGATGGCCAGTAACAAGGGAGTAGGAGCAGTTCTTATGCAAAATGATAGACCAATAGCATTCCTGACTAAAGCATTGGGTCCAAGAGCTTTGGGTTTATCTACTTATGAGAAAGAACTCCTAGCAATTATGATAGCAGTGGACAAATGGAGACCTTATTTGTCATCAGGGCAGTTTATTATCAGGACGGAACATCAGTCCTTAAAATATTTTATGGAACAAAGAATTACTACTCTGATTCAGCAAAAATGGTTATGCAAACTCTTAGGATTGGACTATGTTATTGAATATAGAAGGGGGCAAGGAAAACATCGCAGCAGATGCACTTTCAAGAGTTGGTATGGATGATGCAAATTGTTCTATGATTTCAGTTACTATTCCTACATGGATCGTGGATCTGTCAAACAGTTATGACGGAGATGTTAAAGCTCAACAGTTGATAACACAATATTTATTGGATTAAGGGAACAAAATCAACAGTTATAATCAGGGGGTATTGAGGTGTAATGGGGTTCTTTATGTGGGAGAAAATGGTGAATTACAGAAAAGACTAATTACTGAGGTGCATCCTTCAGCCAATGGAGGATATTCAGGAATCAATGCAACTCTTAAGAAATTGCAGCTATTGTTTTATTTGCCAAATATAACGGCACAAGTCAAGGAGTATGTTGAGAAATGTTATATTTGTCAACAGATGAAGAGTGAATCAATTGCTTCCCCAGGGTAGTTACAACCTTTGCAAATTCCAACTCAGGTATGGACTGATATAGCTATGGATTTCATTGATGGGTTGCCAAATAAAAGGATAAGGACAGTATTTTGGTGGTTATTGATAGATTGTCAAAATCTTGTCATTTCATTTCCCTCACACACCCTTATTCAGCTCAAACAGTGGCACACGAGTTTTTTAAACATGCATGGGTGCCCAGCTTCTATTATGACCGATAGAGACAAAATTTTCTTGAGTAATTTTATGGAAATAACTATTTAAAATGTTGGGAACAAAGTTGTGTTACAACACATCTTATCACCCTCAAAGTGATGGACAAAGTGAGAGATTGAATAGATGCTTGGAGCAGTATCTTCTGTGTATGGTTGGACAAAAGCCCAACCAATGGGTTAAATGGCTTCTGGCTGCCGAATTGTGTATAACACTAGCTATCACTCTGCTATCAAGCTGACACCATTCCAAGCACTCTATGGTTATTCACCTCGTCAGCCTCCGAGATACCATAGTCAAACTTCTAATGTTGCAGCAGTAGATGCTTTCTTAAAAACTCATGAGGATATGTTGAAACTACTCAAAGAAAATCTACACATTGCTCAGCACATGATGAAACAGAATGCAGATAAAAAGAGGTCAAAAAGAGTTTTTCAAGTGGGAGACTGGGTATATCTGAGGCTACAACACTACAGACAATCTTCAATAGTAATGAGGAAGTCACAGAAGCTTGCACCCAGATTTTCCGGACCTTTTCCAATTGTTGAAAAAATTGGTTCAGTAGCCTATAAACTAGAGCTACCTCATACTTCCAAAATTCACCCTGTGTTCCATGTTTCCTTATTGAAAAAGAAATTGGGAAACACAGTAGTTCCTCAAACTATTTTACCACCAATTGGGGAGGAAGGGCAATTGAGGATGGAACCTGAGAAAATCCTAGAAAGAAGAATGGTTAAGAGAGGTAACAAAGTTGTGGTACAGGTATTGGTGCAATGGATTTCTTCAGCTCCGGAAGATTCTACATAGAAGGATGCGACTGAGATTGAAAATAAGTTTCTAAGGGTGTAAACGAGTCGAACCGAAACGAACAAAGAGCTACTCGAATTCGACTCATATTTGAAAAATTCTACTCAGATTCGATTCGACTCGACTCGAATATTTATTACTCGAATTCGATCCGACTCGGATCGAATTATATTCAAACTATTCGCGAGCTTCAAATTCAAGCTCGAATTCGAGTCTCCACATAATAATTAGTTTTAGAATAAATATAATTATAAATTGAATTTGTTATTTTAGTTAGAAATCAGAAAATATATTTACTATTACACTTTACAAATATAAAATCACAATTAAAATTAAAAACAAAACAAAATAATAATAATTAATTATCCTAATTTGATTTAAATTTGTTTATATTATAAGAGAATATATCGAGCATCTAATCGAATTTGTATCAATCGAGTATGTATCGAATCACCATCAAGAATTTGAATAGTTTGAATCTTAAACGAGTTGAGTATAACCTTACTCAGATACTACTCATATTTTTATTCGAACTATTTTTAATGTTCAGATTTGGATCATATTATTAACGAGTCCGAGTCTCGCTCGTATTTTTTCGAGTCGAGCCCGAACTGTTTGGCTCGTTTACAGCCTTAGAAGTTTCCAACTTTTCAGTTTTAAAGTTTCAATTTTCCTTTCAGTTTAGTTGTTGACATTAAATGTAACTGCAATATAGTTCTTTCTTAGTTTCAGTTCAGTAGGTTCAGTGCTCTAAAAATCCCCGCCTCGGTCCGCCTAGGTGCTAGTCCCCCCTTGGCGCCTTGCCTAGGCGCTAATCCCCCCTTGGTGCCTCGCCTAGGCGCCATCCCTGGCGCCTCACCTAGGCCCAAGGCGGCAAAAAATCCTTTCAGGAAATTAGGCGGGGCCTAGGGTCTAGGCGGAGGGATTTTTTTTTTTTAAATAACTACCCAAACCAGATCTTGATATATTTATTTTTCTAATGATTTTACCATATTCATAATACATGTTGTAGTATATCAAATCACAACAAGGAGTGAACAAAATAAAGTCAAAATGGATAATTTTATTATATTTATAATTTTTTGAACTTGTACTAACTTCAAATTATGTAAATGATGATACATTTATAATATTTAGTTTAATTCAATATAATTCTTAAATTTATGTTTAGTTTCTTAAGTTTAATATTGAATTAAATTCTTAAAATTTTAAATTTTATTATTTAATAGCAATCCTGTTTATGAATAAAACTAATAAGTTAAAAATATGTTTGAACTTTGAACAATTGCATGTTTGTGTTTGAACTTTGACATTAGCAATATAGATGTGTTTGAACATTAAGCAAATACCTTTATTATCTTTATTATAAATTGTTTTGCTTTATATTATTGTTTTGTTTGGATAAATGTAAGATAAAATATTAAAATTGACTTAAAATAAAAAAATTCACCTAGGCCCCGCCCAGGCCCCCTAGGCGCTAGGCCCCCTGACCGCCCGCTGCCCGCAATAAATACAAGGCATGTCTACATCTTATGTTCTCAGCAATAAATAATAGGAATGTGTTTAAGTCCCTCATTAAGATCATTACTTAAAAAGTTTTTCTACAATAATGCTTTGGACTGTGTCTGGTCTCAGGGAACCCTATGGAGAACTTGCTCTGATCGGAAACTGCTGTGACCTACGTTGGGGTTCCTTTGAGAGACCACCAGAAACCTTCCTTAGATGAGGAAATAAAGGAAGAAAAGAAGGAAGAGGAAATAATATAAAGAGTTAGGCGGTGAACATATTTAACAAAAGTGAGGAGATGAATGAAAGAGAAGATTTCAAAGAGCCAGGTGGATAGATTAGACTCAGATAAAAGAAGAGAGGAGAATGTATATACATAAGGAGATTCCCTAGTTCCTCAATCATGACTCGTGAGAGACTAAACAGGGTAGAAGAGTCGGAAAATCTAATTTTAAGGGACTCACACATCAGTTGGTTATTACATTAGGTTACCTTGGGGCTTAAGTTGCCAATAAAAAGCAGGCAAGAACACATTGATGCAGTATGCATCCTGTATCATATCAGAATTATTACATTATTCCAAACTTCTTTTTTTATTTTTTTATAATTCGTAAAATGCTCCAAATCAAACTTGAAATATAAAACCAACATCTTTCATGCACTTAGTTAATATAAAAACACATCAGGGCCATAAATATAACAAGTAGAATTAGAACATCTGTTGAAGCTAAAAGTTCCTCACCTGTAATCCTCTGTCTGGGATCAAATGTCAACATCTTCTCAATCAGATCAATGGCAGAATGATGAACATGTGGAAACTTTTCAGTCAACGACTGGCGACGGTAAGGAGGTAGCTGTCGAATGTATCTTTTTGCATTTTCGTTCAGAAACCCAAATTCAGCCTCTGACGGGGTGCCAATCAGCTGAAAGGTTAAAACATGTTATGGATAAAATAAAAAATAGTCAAACAAAAAAGACTTGAAAACATTCTTCTCTAAATAGTCAGTTACCAAACCAACTTCCCCACGAATAATAAGTGAACTCTAGTTCTTAATATTATGTCTTCAGAACTGTGTATTAAACATCTACAGCAAATGTGCTACTTCCCTACTTTACATTTATTTGCGAGGTCCACCATAGACACATAATTTATATATTAGGGCAATGGAAACATCTGAACAAATGTAGAAAGAGAGCCAAAGAAAAGAAGGTATTATGAATCTCTTCTCCAAGGTATTGCAAGCTAAATTAAGCAAACACTGGTGCTTCAAGTTCTAAAATAAGAAATGTTAAAATCTAAGAGTATAGAAATAATGCGAAAAATACAAGATGATCCCAACTTTTGACGAAAAGTTGTAATACAAAATACGGAAGAATCACCTCCATAAGCAATCGCAGCTGGTGTACATGATCTCTACCTTGAAACAAAGGCTTCCGATCCATCAATTCCATGAAAATACAACCCACCGACCATACATCAATGGCTGCAGTGTAATCAGATGAATTTAACAAGAGCTCCGGTGCTCTGTACCATCTTGTAACAACATATTCTGTCATAAAATCAGTTTCAGAAGTGACACGAGCTAATCCAAAATCACATATTTTTAGATCACAATTTGCATTTAAAAGGAGATTGCTAGGCTTCAAGTCTCTGTGAAGAACATTTGCAGAATGTATGTATTTCAATCCACGTAGGATCTGATACAAGAAGTACTGCAAAACATAATGAAGTAAATCAATAGGTATACAGTCTTACTAACATAATGAGCCTAAACTTCACAAAATCAAACAAAAAATGTCAAATTAATGATTTTCACTTGAAACATAACACTATTCAGATTATTTGGTGATTTTGTATAGGGATTCAAACAAACCAAACTGAGCCAAAGCAACCTCACCTTTATCCAGGGTGCTAAATCTAGACAATTAAATTCAAGCTTAGCACATTTTTATTCTGAGCGACCTCATACCAAGCTTGCCAAGACTTGAGCCAAATCTGTGAGCTCAAAATTCGGCTCAATAAAATTAAAGAAATATAAAAATAGATTTTAATTTACAGATAATTACTCTTTTTCCGTGAATATTTGACCAAAAGTTACTAAAGAGTATTAAAAATTTAAACAAAAGTTTAAGAAATTACATGAACGTAACCTAAAATTTTAACATAATGTTCCTTTGACCTCCAAATATTAATGCAACCACCCAAGCCTGAACCTCTGCAGACCAAGCCAAACTGTATTCAAGCTCCAGTTATATAAAACAAACTTAAATATTGAGTCAAGTGAAAGCTCTGCACATTTACATAATTAGGATTTTGGAGTGCGGCATTTCTTAGTTAAAACCCAAGATGCGCATGAACACTTTGACTCATATGCAGACTTGTTTTCATACTATTTTAGCCTAACACTAACGTCTGCAGTTAAGCTAGTCACGTGTCTTTTATTTATAGATACTTGTTAGTTGTTACCTAGTAGATTACTTCACCCTGATATACATAACCTTAAAGTGACCTCCTTATAGTTCAACATCCCAGAATGGAACTTGGATCTGCCTTGCAGCCTCTAGTGATTTTGCACAGCGAGATGTTATAACTTCTATATTGTTGGCATTCTAGGTGAATCTAGTAATCTACAAGGGGTCATCTGCCCTATTTCCCCTGAATCAAGAGGTGTAATCTTGTTCTAGTGATTAATAAATCCTTTCTCTTTATCTCTTATTTTCTTTAATTTGTATATCAAATCTATCACGCCTTTATGCACTTTCCAAAGTTTATTCTTCTCTTAAAGGACATGCAACTCGAATATAAGGGTATATAAGCAGATAAATAATATAACAACCATAGTAAAGAATTATAGAACGGCACCATCTTTTATAAGTGCAAAATACAAGCACTATCAACATCACCTTTGAAGAAAGCTGTTACACATTCACTAAAAGAAATCCTTGTAGTGAATGGTTTATTAAGAAAAATTAATCACCTTAAAAAGATAACAAATAAAAAACCACTCCGTAGAATGAAATATGACAATGCATACAATTATTACATCTTAAAACTCCCCAAATCATTATATTATTACAGTTCAGGTTTTGAATTGCCACACAATAAAAAGTTAGTCAACAGTATTCTGCTTCTCATAGAGTAGAGACGGTAATTAAAAGACTTCTAAAACAATAATATATTCAGTTTATTTATTGAATTTAGAAGATCAGATATTTGTAAGTAACTTAGGTGGTGCTTACAGGATAAATGCCATTGAACTAGCCTATTTACAGGATAGCCACACTAGATGACATAATTCTTTCCGACAATTGGTGATGAATGCACCAGCGTCAAGTAATTACAGTGTGCCATAGCCATGTAACAAAGCATAAAGTGCATCGGCATGGCATTGAAAAGAAAGGTGTGGGGTCAAAAAGTTGTTTCTCAACCGTCAAAAATCACAAAGAAGAACCAAGTGTCAAAGAAGATGAAATTACATTCTGAAATAGGCATGATCATCCACCAACAAACCGAATTAATAGCAGGTGGAAAGAGGATAGTCAGATAGTATTTCCAGAAAGGATAACATTCCTTAATTAGTGCCTTCAATTTTTTATCTTGTGAATCAATCAGAATAACTATATCAATCTCAGTTGATATGGTAATTGGTAGGAACCAAAATTGCTAAGTTACAAAATAAAACAGGAATAAAGAACGATGAAGATACAAAGAAAAGGAGACAGTACACTTTGATTAGGGAAAAAACAAAGACCATAGTGATAGCATTATCGAGCAAAAAAAATTGAACAGCAAAAATTGAGACAATTCTTTAGCCAACATATTGAAAAAGATTCTAGAAGTCAAGAATATAATGTTTTCAACCAATGGACCGAAGAAGCAACAATTCAATGTTTTTAAATTTACTTTACACATTGGAATAAACTATATATTGAAGTGATTGAACTAGCACCTGGCAATGCTCCTCTGATAATGATTGGTTTGAACGAATAATTTGATGCAGATCAGTGTCCATAAGCTCATATGCAATGTATACATCATTAAATGACTCCCTCTGAGGCGGTGGTATAATATCTCTAATTGCAACAACCTGCATAAGAAAGCCAAGTGACATCAGTCAATGAGAAACTTTGCACCAAGCTATTGGATTTACATAATTGTAAATTGTTTCTCAGTGGAGGCTTGTCTTTACAAGAGAAGAAAGATAACCGAGATTTCCCAGGAGCTAGGAACAAATGACCTAAAGAGTGTATCTATAATTTCGTTATACTAATTCATGCTGATTAAAAGAACCATAAGCTATATTTGGCAGGTTTATTACCAAAGCAATGAAAATTGAGGAATCATTCATTACATAGTCTACAGCAGTGCTTGCTTTGGCAATTGGAGCACCTTTCTATGGTGATATGATCTGATGTCAATGCTTAATATACAATCAAAATGGTTAGGTACTTTTCCACTCGTTATGTGAAGGTGAAATTGAAATCACCATAAAATTAGTTGTTTCAGTTATAAATGAGAACAATCTACAAAAAAATTGGAGTGAAAAAACTATTTTTTAATGACAAATCATGTGTATACAAAATTATATGCAGGAAAAATTAAACTTACTAAAGAGAAACACACTAGTTAAGATAAGAAAGAGGACGAGCATAATAACAAAAAAAAACAAATAGATAAATAAAAGTTATTTTAGTTATGCAAAATGAAAATTCCCAGAAAATGCAGGAGCCTAGACTTGAACTCTAGGAAAGATTGTAGAAGTAAATATATGGCCATAAAGATTAGATCTATGATATATTCAATGAAGAAAATACTGAATTCGGTTTTAAAGACAAAAGTAGAATAGACAGGCAACAAAAATAGAAGCCATGACTGCTATTTGTGGGCATTGATTTAAGGAGGTAGGAAGAGTTGATAAACAATGTGTGTGGTAGAAAGATAACAGAATATAATTTTATTTCTATATAGTAGCTAGAATACAAAACAATGAGTATCCTTCATATCCTCTTTAAGATTAGTATAATGTGTGCTTATCTTACAAAACATCAATGTCCACATCTCCACCATTGTACAGAACCCCCCCCCCCCCCAACCCCCAACCCCCAACCCCCAACCCCCAACCCCCAACCCGTTGGATGACAATTGAACACTAGGATATCATCAAGCTCCTTTAACGCCCAATCCAGGAAAAGCCTCCCAAAAGTCTGATGCCATGGATCCTACAATCTCCTCATGCAAATGGTCTGCTAACATAAACTCTGGGCATGAACCTGAGTTTTGAGAACCTATCCATGAGAAAAATGTATCACCATGCCAGATACTACTCTGAAAATTAATCCTCAAGTCCAACCACAAAAGTGATAAGCTTATCAAACTCGGTCCAACCCCTAGCAATGGCTTTCCAAACTCCTAAGGGAAAAGAAGCCTCCCCTCCACAGTGACCCATTTATGTGTGTAAACAGTTAAACACCAATTCTTTACTCACCACAACACCCTTACCAAAAGCTGCCCCACCGTGTCTTATTAAACTAATCACACTTCTATTTATATTTTAAATTTGTTAAACAAAATATATCATGCAAAAGCATAGAACTTCATATTCATCGACGTTGAACTATATTTAGTTCCCAAATTTGGATCATTCATTCTTATTCCAGCTAAGTTAGCAGACTATTTAACCAAATTATAGAAATTGCCTATACATACTACTTCAATTTACTTGGATCCTTTTATAAGCAAGCTAGTCTCATATATAGGTACTAGGTAGCCAATTACAACCGCTGTTATGATTGTCATTTGAACTTTCAAGAGCTATATTTTGTGGATGCACAATATGTTGTTCAATCTAATCAAATATCAAGAAACTAATTGTGCTAGGTCAACATTAGTTATCCAAAAATAAAGAATCTTGCATAGCTTGTTTGCTCCATATTTATGTCTGTGGTCAGTCAAGTTTCCCCTTTGCACATATTTATGCCCGTGGTCAGTCAATTTTCCCCTTTGTACAAGACTACAAGTAACCATTAATTACTAATTAATCATTAAAACTTGAGTCTTTCTTCACTTGCAAATAAATTCATTAAAGCCTCAAACTTTTCAGGTGCATTTCAAATAAGAACAAATGTGGCTAGTGTGTCTAGAATTAAAGCAACCGATCAAACCTAAAAATGAAATATCCTTCAATGCATCACTAATTTCAAATGATGTGAGTATATATATATATATATATATATATATATATATATATATATATATATATATATATATATATATATATATATATTTATATATGACTCACTGACGTTTTCATGGTCCATATGGCGGAGAAGCTTGATTTCGCGCAAAGTCCTCTTAGCATCAATTTTGTTATCAAAAGCATTGGCAATCTTCTTTATAGCTACATGTTCATTCGTCTCCGAATTCAAAGCCGAACTGAACAATCACAATTTTACAATCAATCAATTAAAAATCTTTTAATTATACATGTTTGTTGTGTTTATATATGTAGAAACAGAGAGATGGAGAAGAGAGAATGATACCAAACGATTCCGTATGCGCCTTTGCCGATGGGCATGATTGGGGGCTTGTACTTGGCGGTGACTTCAAAGATGTTTCCGAAGATGTTGTATTGGATGAAGCGGCCACCGTGGCTAAGAGTCACCAGGATGTTCTCGATCCCTGCCGGCGATAGGTCAGATTGCGACGGTGGCACCGGCGCCGCCTCAGACATGAAGGTGTCTGAGGGCTGAGCTGAAGCATCCATTTTCCTTTACTTTTTTAAAGCTTAAAGATTGAAGATCAAAATGAATTGAACTGAACTCCACAACTCCTTTTAGGCTGAGCTGAAGTCCCAACAGAAACAGATCTCCGGAATCTGCAGATTGGGTGAGAGGGATGCACGAGTGTGTTTCTTTTTGTTTTTTGTTTTTGGTTTTTTGTTTTTTTGGTTTTTGGTTTTTTTTGGTACGTATGTTGTTTGTGGTAAGGAAACTGATATTTGCACATAAATCGCATGGAGGTGGAATTTACTCGTATGAAAGCGAGACTCATCCATTATTAATATGAGATAAATAATATAAAAATATTAATTTTTTATATGAAAATATTAATTGTTGCATTGATTTGTTTCTTTTCTTTTTACTAGTGTTTTCTAAGAATAAAAGAGAAAAAGTGGAGTAGAAATTGATATGGTTAGGAAGTATACATATAGAACACACCGATATAACTACTTTTATTAGTACCAAATATTAAAATAGAGATACAATTTTTCTTACAAAAAAAATTATTTTAAAATTATAAAGTAATATGATCTTTTTAATTTATTATTATTATTTACAAATCACACTATAACTATTAATTCTTAAAATTATTAAAAATATATTTGAGAATATAATATTATATTTTAAAGTCTTTATTTTGAATTTATTATCTATTATCTATTATTATATATATTAAATTGCAGTACATAACACTATTGTATGATATTTGTTTTTTCCATATTGCAACACATGTCTTACATAATTAATGTGCATCTCATACTAATATAATTAATGTGTAATATGTTTATTATATCATTCATAATTATGCCTAAAATTATATCTTGTCCTAGTTTAAAACATTTAAAACAATTATACTCTAAAATCAGTACATAACACCATTGTATGATATTTGTCTTTCCCACATTACAACACATGTTCTACATAATTAATGTGCATCCCACACTAATATGTTTATTATATCATTCATAATTATACGGACCTAAAATTATATCTTGTCCTAGTTTAAAATATTTAAAATAATTATATTCTAAAATCACTACTTTTCTAATATTATAACATTCGTAATTGTACCATACATTATATCATACATGTATCGTATAATATTATAATACACTTATTGTGACGCCCCCTAAAATAGGTCCACATAACCCATCTTGGGTCGCCATATACATACCATAGAATCCAAATACAAACTTCTTATTTACAATAATTAAATTGTTGTGCAAAATACGACAACATATAAGTTGTGAGTTTCAATACAAATAACAATATTCACACTTCAAATCAATAATACTTTACATAAAGGTACAATCGATAACTGTTTTAAAATTTTAAATTTTTGAAAACTTCTCAAGGAAACCTTTATACATTGGAGGCCATGCATCTAAGTTATAATAGATATCATAGGACTTGAGAATTAACATTGGTTGATTCAATAGACCCCAAAGAAGAACAAGAAGATTAATATCTTGTTCATTCCAATGGTGTGTATCTTCTTGCCATATAATTATTTCCATTGTCTCAAACTGAGGATTATATTCCAACCATACTCCAAGATTATATTCCAACCATACTCCAAGATTATATAGATAATGCTCATAGATATAGACAGCAAGTGGATACGCACAACCATATCTTATGATAATTAGACATCGTGTATTATAGTGGCAACGCACCCTTTAAGCTTTCAGTACAATTATGTCCTCCTCATTCTAATGGGGTGCATTTTTGACGCTTTCAAAGTTGGGTTCTCATCACCCTATTGTTGTTCACCAAAATTAACTATATAAATGACGTATAAAATACGACACACACATTTTAAGTCCTCAATACAATTATATATTGTTTTGCTGTTTTATAATGTATTAAGAAACTTCAATAGTCACAGACCATCACTCTATTCCCTTGTTATCCCCACTCGACCCAGCTACACTCTTATTACCTGAAAGGAATTGCGAGGTAAAAGGGTGAGCACGAATAGCCCAGTAAAGAATATTATGATTAAAGATAATTAAATTATCAATAGCCTTCATCAGTAATAAATCAGATACTTAGAACATATGGTAGATGATAAAAAAATTTAACCACAATTACAGCGGAATCAACAATCCATTAAAAGAGTCAAGTAGAACATAGTGTCTATTATCTCCTCCAAATTAAAAGTCCATCATTAATATTTCATTTATGTAATACTCATCAACAGTTCTTTGTTGTACCCAAAACAAAGAGAACTTTTATCACCTGTCTTCATGTTTATAATCATGTAAATCAACATTTTTTCCTTACCAGAAAAGGCTTAATAGAACTTTCACTCAGTGTCCTTGCCACAAAGGCTAAAGACACTCAATAATCATATCATCTTTACACCCTACACTAAAGATATTCAAATGTAACAAAAATGATCATGATCATACCAATCAATTGTCTATCTTTGCACTACGGGCCAAAGATGTTCAACTACCAAACAATTATCATGCCAAACAATAATTTATCTTGCACTACGGGCCAAAGATATTCATTTGTATCATCAGTGGTCATGATCATGCCAAACACCTGTCCATCTTTGCACTATGAGCCAAAGATATCAATCAACAGTTCATCTTTACACTATGGCCAAAGATATCAATCAACAGTTCATCTTTGCAGTACGGGCTAAAGATATTCATCAATTAATAGTTCATCTTTGCACTACGGGTCAAAGATAACTTTCAACATAATTTAAGTCTGAGAATTATGACAATGACATAAAGAATGAATCAAGTGAGATCAAAGATAAATATTAGAGATTTCTAATTCAATTTATCAAGAGTTCAAAAATGTCCAAATTGTTAACATGAAGATCATAACATGGATTCAATTTCTAGAATAAGATTCATAAAAGATAACTTGGACAAAGAAAAGGAAATTAAATTCTGTTGTGAATAGTACTCATAAATAGTACCGTATGAATAATACCCATGAATAGTACCGTAGGAATAGTACCCATGAATAGTAATATGAAATGAAATAATATTATTTACATATTATGGAGTATGAAAGAAAATGATATTTCTTACGAGTATTGAAATAAAATAGTATCATTTACCTTAGTAGAAAACTAGATTTGACTAGAATATCGGATATTATCTTGCGACAATCTTGCACTATTAGTTACATTCAAAATATCCTTATATTCAAGAGAAATACTCACAATATTATAGAATAAGAATTTTTGATATTGTGATGATGTGTGTCTTGGTTGCTCATGTAAAATTCCAAATTTTACGAATAAAAATTTAATTTTCTCGAAATATTTTTTTTAATATTATGGTGTGGATTTGAGATAATATTATAGTTGTAGGTAGTATTTATAAATTTTGCAAAGTATGCAAGTTGTTATATAATATTCGATTGGTCGGGGAATATTCTTTTTGTCGGGGAATATCCGTACGATGGTACAATTATTGGTGGACCCCACAACAGAATTATTGTCGGATTGAGAAAATGACAAAACCTTAAAATACGATAACCTTAATATCATTCTACAAACAAACCCTAAAATAAACATTAGGGTTCATATTACATAATCGTAATTTAAACTAAGCATAAGATAAATTCTGCTTCTCGTAATAATCCTACAACTTCTCTTTACCCTTGTCCTTTCCTGAGGTCTCGGACTTAGCTGCAATATATTCATGATATAGCAAGGATGAGCAACAAGTTTGCTCAACAAGTTTAAGTACAACAATAAGGATATATCATGATGAATGGAAGAATGTCTGGTAATGGGTTCAACAGTATAATATCTGAAGGATTCAACAATATGAATATCATAAGCAAAGATAATGATTGCTTTTAGAATAACTGCTAGTCAAGTAGACTTTGAACTATAACACTCCAATGGAATCAATAGCTAATTGACCCTTTGGTTATTGGTTATAGAATAAGTACTTGAGGGATCATTTCACGTACTACATGTATATGCATAACATTTAAATCTGCATTCATTGTATCTTTATTAGATACTGCAATGATCCCCTATCATAGAAAGGGTGTTCTTTCGATCTAAGAATCCTTACAGTTAATTGGTTTGTATAGCTTTTATAAAACTTCATGAAGCATGTCGATGGGACAAAGTTCGGGACTCTATTACTTTGCAACACAATAAATTCGGATACTTGCTCAATATAATTTAGAGTAAGTTTAGGGAAACTTTCTTAACAAAAGTAGGATTCAAGGAACTTGCTTACGGTATGCGTCGAATAAAGTAATGCAAGGGTTTAGGATACTTGCCTGCTTGCTTAGCTACAATATAATTCTAGCTTTAATTAACTTGCGTTGAAACGACCTAACATTAACAAGTCGGTCTTTCAATTAATATGTGTAAACTAATACGAGTCTACATTTAAAAGAATTCAGTCCTCACATAGCATGCTTCTCAACACATTATATGATCTATTGGTCACTCATTACAAAGTAAAGTAATCATATAAGCATGCCTTAACTTTCAGAACCAAAAATAGCTCATCTTGGCAAGATCAGTAGAGATGGCCAAGAATGCGTCTCTCGGTCTAAAGCTTAGGGACTGGCAAGAATTGCTTGTGGTCCCATGGTCGCACTCAAGGTTGAGCTTCTGCACTTCCTCACTTCAGTCAAACTCTAACACACACCTATACATACATATTAACATACATACATGCTAGAGTTTCACATATACCACATGACCATACTTGAATTCATTACTACAAGTTTAACTTACAACTTATATGTCATTAAAACATAAAAAGGTCATGTAGTCCTTATGCTTTACAATTTGGTTATACAATACTCAGTAGTCATGCTTGTAT
Source organism: Panax ginseng (assembly GCA_020205605.1). Taxonomy (NCBI): domain Eukaryota; kingdom Viridiplantae; phylum Streptophyta; class Magnoliopsida; order Apiales; family Araliaceae; genus Panax; species Panax ginseng. The sequence goes on from CM035149.1 coordinate 30,452,241, forward strand.
ATAGACAACACATGTATACCTTACTCACAAAATTCATATTCTAGAAATTTCCCTTTCTTTATGACTATGTGTGCATAAATGAAAACCATACATTAATCAAACTATGATCATGTCAATATGTCTATAGGCATAATGAATCCTAGTACACATGCTGGAATGGTCATAACATACTATGCTTATTACTTGATGACATTAGCTTCCTCATTCTAACTTTCTTTGAATTTTACACTAAGTCAACTTAGTACATACAAGACATCTTAACATGTAACTCTCATGCATTTACAACATATATTCAAGCCACATATGCATGTTCAAATGGTCAGATCTTATAAGACAAAGTCTTGGTCAAGTTCACTTTTGAAATCACAAATCTCATTTCAATACCACAAGTGTTGTGTCCATTGTAGTTACTAACATGGTTATACTTGTTCATACTACATGCATGTGCCTACGTGTGTATGTTAAAAATAGTTTACAAGCTTGCTCTACCATGTACTAACAAGTTAGCATGAATCAAAAACATATCAGAACATCTCGTGCAGTGCAGATCAGTAGAATTTGGAAATTGTAGCTACCGCCCCTAATCTAATTAGTAGCAATTGCGCCATACATACCGATGACAAAATGAGTTAGAGTTACTGGTAGCATTTTGCTACCGCACCCTAGTATAAATAAGTGGCATTACCGCCGGGTCTGCATGCATCGAGAGACAATAAGGTTACTCTGTTTTGCAGAGTAACCACCAACATGATTTCAAACAATTCAAGCATGCTCCAAATCAATATTAAAGTGTTCATACATGAAGACATATATCATAAACATATCATGGCATGATAATTCACATAAACTAACGAAGAATTTCAAGTAATTCTCAAGAATTTGATAAACCCAACTAAGAACAAAAGCTTAGGATTTATACCTTTTGAAGCTTAATAGTCTTCTTACACTTTGAATATGCTTCTATGATATGCTCAGCAACTTAAGACTCTCAAACTAAGACTTATCAAACAACACAAACTAAATTTGGAGCTTACATTTATAGAAGAAACTAAGAACTAGACATTGGCATTACACAAAATTGGAGTTCATGGTGCAAAGGAAGAATACATTGGTTGTTAAGAAGTGGTTCAACAACTCCCCATAGGCCATTGCCCTTGAAATCATTGCCTAAGTTTTAGCCATATGAAAGTCACGTAAATCAAATGTAGGCTACTGTTCATGTACTAATGAGACACTCATTTTGGGACAAGGAAATAATTCTCAGCATACTTGATCAACTAAGGCTTGGTTTGGACACTATAATTCCCATAATGTAATATAAATGTGTTACTACTACTACACAATTTATATATTATAACATAGGTTATAAAGATTCAAAGAGCATACAACGTATTTTCCTAATTACAATGTATCAAGTAGTACACATACATATAATTAATGTACATTTTCAATTACCATGACTGTTATTATTATAATAACTTAATGAAATCATTATAAATTTAACAATGGATATTATTATATGTTAACAGGGTATACATAAATGTTTACCTACACACTTCATATCACATAACAATATTAATATGCAATTCACATAAATGCAATTAACTCATACTATATAGTCTATATTTAATATATAAACATATTAATGTGCCACCCTGTATTATATAAAATATATAGTCAACTACCATATAATAAAGGTTTACTATATTGCACCAATAATCAAGTAACATATAATCATTTTATAAACTATTAATCTATTACACATTAATTATTATTTATTCATAATAATTATTAATTAACACATTATCAATTAATTACTCATAAATGCAATTAATCAATACGTTCAACTCTTGCCACCACATTCAAATAAATTGAATATTTAATTAATAATTATATTATCAATTCTTGATATTAAAAACTTAGGGTTAGTCCACTAATTTAAATCAACTATTAGTGACTCCCTTTAATTATTTCATAAATTCATATAACCACATAAGGTTTAAATAAACTCACAAAACTAACTCATTAAAATTAAATCACATATTTAATTAATAAGGAGTTTAAAAATTCATGGTCGTTACATCCCTCTCCCCTTATAAAAATTCCGTCCTCGGAATTATAAAAATAAGGTTACTCAAATAAAAATGGATAATTCGCTCTCATTTTCTCTTCTAGCTCCCACGTAGCTTCTTCTACTGCGTGATTCCTCCAGAGAATCTTAACGGAATGGATAATTTTATTCCTCAGCTTTTGTTCCTTCCTATCTAGTATCTGGACAGGAACTTCCTCATTCGGGGTCTTACAATCTCCCCTCCTTATGAAATTTCGTCCCCGAAATTTACGTACCTGGTATTTCGAAAAGTTGAGAATACCTTGCTTTTCATTTCAGATTTTATTTCCCGGGTCATCATGATTTCTCTGTTGCTCACCTCCCGTGATAACTTCATTTGGGTTCCTCATTTGTTGGGAAGTCATGACAACCGCCATCCCTCGAAGTACCCAGCTTTGACTTGTCTGGGGCAGCATTTGGCGTCATCACTACCGTTGGAATATATTTTTCTATAGGGCATATTCCTCCCTCAACTGCCTCGTTGTACTCCTGATTCATGATCTGAATCATCAATCTTCGATCCATATCGAATTCAGGTTGACCACTCTGTACAGGATAATTCAAAACTCGATGTTGGATTCTCCCAATTGCTTTCCAAAAAGAGAAATTCATATCATCTATTTTAGCCTTCTTAGATCGGACATCTCTTTCCACAATATCCACGTGTCGTGTGGCTTTTACCCATGCATCACTCATTCTTACTCGTTCAGTTTTTTCTTCTTCTTTTTCATTTTCAGATTCCATCTTTATCATCTTATACTCTGCCAAAGAATGCTTCTGTTCAAGCATCACATATCGGGTAACACAAGCTTGAATTGTTGCATCCTTTTGTTCCACGAATACGATTTTGAATACGATTTTGAAATTCTAACTCATGAATACGATTTTGAAATTCTACATTTTGATCATATAATACCTATAATAAACTCTCCTCAGGTACCTCTTCTTCCTCTTCTTCCTCGCTCTCAGCTGTTACCTCTGTGACTATCTCGGGTGCAACTATCAATTCTTCACTCACCACATGGATATCTCTAATTCCTTCTTCGTCTGACATCACATTATCATGGTTAGTGATTAGAGGTATCCCCACGGTCTCATTCACTCCATTGTTAACATTTCTCGCAGACCATTCTCAAATCGCCATAAAACAAGGGTTAATTAAACAAATTAATATATCACATAATATCCCAATATTATAACTGACTAACAAATAAGCTTAGGTAGGACACACTAGCGAAGGATTTACTCATCTCTCCCCTCCTAGTTATATTCCCCGATCTCCGCCTGAGAGATCATATCCCTAAGCTACGATACTAATTGTGACAACCCCAAAATAGGTCCATTCCATCCAACCCATTCGAGTCGCCAAATACATGGTACGAAAAAATAACTACTACTTTATTACAACAATTGTCGTACAAAATACAACAACACATATCTTTGTGAGTTTGGATACAAATATATACCAAATGTGACACATGTCCCAACCATGGAATGACACCTCGCGGTGACACCTTACATAAAGGTATAGTCAAAAACTGCTTTTAGAAACTAAAATCTTTGGGAAGTGCTCAAAGAAACCTTTCGTACATGGGAGGCCATGTGTCAGGTTATGATAGATATCATATGGCCACAAAATTATCCTTGGTTGATTAATAGACCCCAAAGAAAAACAAGAAGATTACTATCATATTCTTCCCAATGGTAAGTCTTCTCTTGACATATCATTATCTCCACTGTCTCTAATTAAGAATTATACTTCAAACAAACACCAAGATTATATAGGTAGTGCTTTCGATATATATACTCAACAAGTGGATGAGCACATCCCCATCTTATGATGATACGAGGTTGTATGTTATTAGACATCTTGTATGATAGTGACAAAACACCCTTCCAACGTTGGGTTCGCTTTCACCTCTCAATGACTATAGACCACCGATTCTATTCCCCCTGTTATCCCCCACTCGACCCCGCCTACACTTTTATTACACGAAAGGAATTGTGAAGCAAAAAGGGTGAGCACAACTAGCTCAGTAAAGAATATCATGACTAAAGATAATTAAATTATCAATAGCCTTCATCAATAATAAATCAGAGATTTAGAACATATGGTAGATGATAAAAAATTCAACCATAGTTGCAGCGGAACGAGCAATCCATTAGAAGAGTCAAATAGACTATAAAGTCTATTATCTTCTCCATGTTAAAAATCTACCAACAATGTTTTATCCCTGTAACATCAATCAACAATTCTGGTCCAAAATCATATGAATAACTCATAATCATAATTGTAGTTCTAAATTCCTCTTCTCATCCAGGACGAAGATAATTTTCATCACCAATCTTTACCTGAAGCATCAAAGATCATGGTTACACCAAATCACATTTCCTGTTCATAATCATACTAATAATTTCATCTTTTCACTACGGCCAAAGGTATTCATTTGTATCACCAGTTGGTCATGTTCATCTCAACACATGTTCATCTTTGCACCTCTTGGCCAAAGATATTCAACAACATGTCATCTTTTCACTCTACGGGCCAAAGATATTCATCAACAATTCATTTTTGCACTACTGAGCCAAAGATATTCCTCAGCAGTTCATATTTGCACTACATGCCAAATATATTCATCAATGATTCATATTTGCACTACTGGGCCAAATATATTATTATCTCAAAGAAATATATAATCATTTCAGAATTTATATAAACAATAATTATAACCATGTTGATCATTTCACCTTTGTACTTAAGCTAAAGATATTCAATTACAAATTCAATGGTCATGATCATACCAGTCAACAATTCAACTTTGCACTACTGGCCAAAGAGAACCCATAGTCATGATCCTACCAAAAATCTACCCATCTTTACACTCAAGTCAAAGAGAAATATCATCATTAGGGTTATAAAAATGTTATATATGATAAAAAAAATAATATGATCAACATATAGTTTTAATCTCAAGAGTAATATTCATAAATCAACTATAATTTGGTTAGAAAAAGAAATCAATTTTATCATGAATAGTAACTCGTGAATAGTAACTCATGAATAGTAACTTCGTGAATAGTAACTCATGAATAGTAACCCGTGAATAGTAACTCATGAATATTAACTCGACACAAAAAGGTAGAAATTTCACAATAAAATATATACCAATATTTCGGTATAATGATATTGAAATAACATTTCTTAAACTTATAAACAATTTATTTTAATTGTTTACACTTTACTAAATAATGCGTTTAATCATTCTAAAATGCCAAACTCATAAGATTTCATCACCAATAACCAAAACCCTCATCAAAAATCTGCATATACCTCATATAGGATTCTCAAGCCATAAGATCTTATTTTCCAATTTTTTTACTTCACATAATATATTTAATTCATTTACTCATATCTAGTCCATTTTCATGAAAAATACCAAATCAGTTCCAAAAATATTTCTTTTTTGAGATTTAGCAGAATATAGTCTCATATTGAACATATATTTTTCTCAGAATTTTTAAAATTCATTTACTATTTTTCATATGGCCAAAACCGCCGAATATTTAGACATTTATCATAAATTGTATTTTTATCTAAAATTTCTGAAATTCACAGAGTACACTGATATTATATAGATGTACTCCCAATAAAAATTTCATCAATTTTGGAGTTAACCACAAGGAGTTATAAGTGGTTACTTTTAAAATAGTCTTTTCTCATAAAATTCATAACTCTTAATCTATAGATCCAAAAATCGCCATTTTTGGACACAATCAATAAAACTCATCAAAATATCATTTCAAATTTTTCTAGAATTTTCTGAAGGACGGAAGAAGTATGAACTGAAAAACATAATAACCCTTAAAATCCCTTACCTCAAGAGAGCAGTACTTCGGATGAAAAATCGGAGGAAACTTTTACTAAATAGCAACTCTCAAAGTATCTAAATACTCTCAAAAATATGCTTGATAATATAGAGAGAAAGAAAACTTGTTTCTGGTGTGATTTTCAATTCTAACTTAAGCTTCTATTTATAGGAAAATATTAGAACGCCAAAGGAGACTAAAATAATAAAATATATTATTTCTTTTCCTTATTCCTACGCCACCTCAATTGTCAAGCCAGCCATTTTGAAAATCAAACATGCCATCTTGGAAAAAGTAGCAGCCCACATGTGTTAAAACACAAGTGGGTCTCACCCTTTTTTTAATAAAAATTATTTTATTTTCTGAAACTTCAACAATTCATAGAAAATAGCCTGTTTATCAAAAAAATACACATTTTATGTCCATTCTGCCTGAAATCGAATTCTCTACAACTTTACAGAAGAAAGTTTTTCCAAATTCCAGACCAAAAATATCCGAAATCCAGGAACGGATAATTTTAAACACCGTTTCAACACCTTTTAAAATTCATAACAAATCATGCGTTAATTTTTAACGGTTCAAAATTTGTGGACATATACTCAACATATATATGTATAATATATCCAAAAATAACAACGATCCAACGGTCAGATCAAAATTATAACTCACGCAATAGAGCTTTAAGAACACCGATTTGATCTTTTAATACCTCCAATACGATAAAATACTGATAAGACACCTCAACAGTAATTCCTTCATTTATAACCACATAAATAAATTCATCATCTATATCTACATCAAATAAATATTTCATTATTATATAAATCAATAATTAATTATTCACAAATAATATTACAAGAATCACAATTATGACAACCAGGCGGTTCAGGAAAGGAGGGGCTTTCCAATAAGAATTTCTCCTTACTGGCGCGCAATTAGGTGACCAAACCTCTCCTTGACAGAACTTTCTAGACATTGCCAATAATGCTATCTAATAATATTATTCAAATAATATGAATTATTGATCTGATAATGAGAAATATTGTGCAGTGATAATTATTGAAACAACAATAATATAAAATATCAACGCAGTAATTATTGAATCAATAAAATAAAATATTGAACAGTAATTACTGTAACAATTATTGAGTAGTGCCTTCTTACGTAAGAATCAATAATTCAAAATCTTGTGTGTATCTGAGTGTCTTCGTGCAACAACGCGTATTACTTTGTTTTACCAACCCATTTATTCCAACGTTGTTACTTGTAACGATTACGCCGAGATTATTTATAAAAACTTAATTTTGTCGTTTTCTTCATCAAAGCGGTTATACATTATGGGGCCCACAAAATCTGCGCTACGTAAATACGAATATTCCTCGACGAAAAAGAATATTCCACAACCAAACGAATATTCCCAAACAATTGAATATTTTATAACCACTTGCGTATTTTGAAAAAATTCATATATCATCCTTAACTTTAACTTTTATCAATTTAACCATTTCTTGAATTGTAATTATAAGAAAAATTGAATACTTTTATTTCATAAAATTCGGGGTCTTACAATCTCCCTCCTTATGAAATTTCGTCCCCGAATTTTACGTGCACTGTATTCGAAAAGTTGAGAATACCTTGCTTTTCATTTCAGATTTTATTTCCCGGGTCATCATGATTTCTCCATTGCTCACCTCCCGTGATAACTTCATTTAGGTTCCTCATTTGTTGGGAAGTCATGACAACCGCCATCCCTCGAAGTACCCGGCTTTGACTTGTTTGGGGCAGCATTTGGCGTCATCACTACCGTTGGAATATATTTTTCTATAGGGCATATTCCTCCCTCAACTGCCTCGTTGTACTCCTGATTCATGATCTGAATCATCAATCTTCGATCCATATCGAATTCAGGTTGACCACTCTATACAGGGTAATTCAAAACTCGATGTTGGATTCTCCCAATTGCTTTCCAAAAAGAGAAATTCATATAATCTATTTTAGCCTTCTTAGATCGGACATCTCTTTCCACAATATCCACGTGTCGTGTGGATTTTACCCATGCATCACTCATTCTTACTCGTTCAGTTTTTTCTTCTTTCAGCTCAGATTCCATCTTTATCATCTTATACTCTGTCAAAGAATGCTTCTGTTCAAGCATCACATATCGGGTAACACAAGCTTGAATTGTTGCATCCTTTTGTTCTATGACCGCCTGTCGTTCTTCAGCCTGCTCTTCTAACTCATGAATACAATTTTGAAATTCTACATTTTGATCATATAATACCTCTAATAAACTCTCCTCAGGTACCTCTTCTTCCTCTTCTTCCTCGCTCTCAGCTGTTACCTCTGTGACTATCTCGGGTGCAACTTTTGATCTTCACTCACCACATGGATATCTCTAATTCCTTCTTCGTCTGACATCACATTATCATGGTTAGGATGGAGGTTTGCCCTCCTTTTATAGTGTAATACGAAAGCATAAGACAAAGTATTCTGCCAACTTTTATTTTTTTCTTCTTCCGCCTAACTTTTCCATTCAAGCCTAACTTTCATTTGTTTTCAATAAGGGTGGGGGCCACACTTTGAAAACCATCTTTGCAGGCAACATCGTACCACCTACCAAATAATTGGCCTAATTCTTTCTCTGCCAAAATCAATGCCTAACTTTATCATTTCAAAGGTTGGTGCCCACCATTTTTGAACAAATTTTGCAGGCAACGAAAATTCTCCACACACCACTTTAGTCACACATATATATATATATATATAATATACTTGAATGAGTATTTTATCGAAGAAACAATTGTAATTCCACAGAAAATATGTCGAACATTATTTCATGCTAAAAATTCCTTCATTTATATCCATAAAAAAAAATATTTCCTTATTATAAAAATTAATAATTAATTATTCTCAAATAATATTACAGAATCACAATAATGACAACCAGGCCGTTCTCAGGAAAGAGGGGGCTTTCCAATAAGGATTTCTCCTTCTGGCGTATGCAATTAGGTGACCAAACCTCTCCTTAATGTAACTTTCTAAACATTGCAATAATGCTATCTAATAATATTATTCAAATAATATAAATTATTGATCTAATAATGGGAATATCTTTGTGCGTTGACAATTATTGAAACAATAATAATATAAAATATCAACGCAGCAATTATTGAATCAATAAAATAAAATATTAAACAGTAATTACTGTAACAATTATTTAGTAGTGCCTTCTTGCGTAAGAATCAATAATTCAAAAATACTGTGTAATACTGCAGTGTTATTCTTTGTGGAAGACGCGTAGACATCGTATTTTAACCACCAGGTAATACAACAGTGTTAACGGTAATAATTACGCCGTTATTTATAAAAACTCAAATTTGTCATTTTCTTCATCCGACAGTTATTCTGTTATGAGGCCCACGAATGGTCTGCTACAGTAGTACGAATATTCTCGATAATGAGAATATTCCACGACCAAACGAATATTCCCCGACAAAAATTAATATTTTATAACCACTTGCTTATTTTGCAAAATTTGCATATTTCACCCATAACCAAAGTATTATATCAAATTAATTCCTTATTATTTCAAGATAATAAATAGAGGAAATTTAATTTTATTTATAAAAAGTTGGGGTCTTACAATCAGCCTCACGTACTCTATGTATATACATAACATTTAAATCTGTTCATTATATCTTTATTAGATACCTGCAATCCCCTATCATAGAAAGGGGTGTTCTTTCAGTCTAAGAATCCTTACCGTCAATTGGTTTGGATAGCTTTTATAAAACTTCATAGGCTTGTCTGACCGGACAAAGGTTCAGACTCTATTACTTACAACACAATAAATTCGGATCTTTGCTCAATATAATTTAGAGTAAGTTTAGGGAATCTTTCTTAACAAAAGTAGGGTTCAAGGAACTTGCTTACGGTATGCGTCGAATAAAGTAATGCAAGGGTTTAGGATACTTGCCTACTTGCTCAGCTATAATATAATTCTAGCTTTAATTAACTTGCGTTGAAACGACCTAACATTAACAAGTCGGTCTTTCAATTAATATGTGTAAACTAATACGAGTCTACACTTAAAAGAATTCAGTCATCACATAGCATGCTTCTCAACACATTATATGACCTATTGGTCACTCATTACAAAGTAAAGTAATCATATAAGCATGCCTTAACTTTCAGAACAAAAAATAGCTCATCTTGGCAGATTGCAGCAGATTTGCAAGAATCGCTACTGGTTCAAACTTAGGGACGATTATTATTCTTTGTCCCTTGGTCAGACCAAGGTTGAGCTTTTGCACTTCCTGACTTCAGTCGAACTCTAACATACACCTATACATACATATTAACATACATACATGCTAGAGTTTCACATATACCACATGACCATACTTGAATTCATTACTACAAGTTTAACTTACAACATATATGTCATTAAAACATAAAAAAGGTCATGTAGTCCTCATGCTTTATAATTTGGTTATACAATACTCAGTAGTCATGCTTGTATATAGACAACACATGTATACCTTACTCACAAAATTTATATTCTAGAAATTTCCCTTTCTTTATGACTATGTGTGCATAAGTGAAAACTATACATTAATCAAACTATGATCATGTCAATATGTCTATAGGCATAATAAATCCTAGTACACATGCTGGAATGGTCATAACATACTATGCTTATTACTTGATGACATTAGCTTCCTCATTCTAACTTTTTTTGAATTTTACACTAAGTCAACTTAGTACATACAAGACATCTTAACATGTAACTCTCATGCATTTACAACATATATTCAAGCCACATATGCATGTTCAAATGCAAGTTCTGTCTAAGGAGAGGTTTGGTCACCTAATTGCGCGCCAGTAAGGAGAAATCCTAATCGGAAAGCCCCCTCTTTCCTGGGAACGGCCTGGTTGTCATAATTGTGATTCTGTAATATTATTTGTGAATAATTAATTATTGATTTATATGATAAGAAAATATTTATTTGATGCGGATATAAATGATGGATTTATTTTATGTGGTTATAATTGAAGGAATTAATATTGAAGTGTTTTATCAGTATTTTTGTCGGAATGGAGGTATTAAAATCAAATCAGTATTTTTACGATATATTGCGTGAGTTATAATTTTTAATCTGACCATTGGATCGTTGTGATTTTTGGATATGTTATACATATATAAGTTGAGTATATGTCCATAAATTTTGAACCGGTTAAAAGTGAACGTATGATTTGTTATGAATTTTAAGAGGTGCTGATTCGAAAATTAGGTTTATAAATGATTTTGGTGGAAAATTCTAGAATTGAGTGGGCCCCACTTGTGTTTGGTGAAGAAATGTGCTGAATTTTATTTCTAATGTGGTGGGTGGCAATAGTAACACGTAAAGCCTTCAGGTAGCAGGTCAAGTCTGCTTCGGCGGGCTAAAATTTTCCTATAAATAAAGGGCTAAGTTAGAATTGAAAATCACACCAGAAATAAGTTTTCTCTCTTTCTCTCTCTATATTATCAAGCGTATTTTGTGAGTATTTAGATACTTTGAGAGTTGCTATTTAGTACAAATTTCATTCAAAGATCATATCCAGATATTTCATTCAAGTAATTGCTTCTTTTGAGGTAAGGGATGTTATTTTCTTCTTAAATGATATTATTTTCTTCAATATCATTATGCTGAAATATTGGTTTGAACTTTTTAATAAAATTTGGAACTTTTGTGTTTGGGGTTACTATTCACGATATCGTCCACTATTCACGAATATTTAAGATTATTCACCTAGAAAAATGAAATTTTCTCTTTTTCGTCCCAGATGTATTTTATGGTTACTATCTTTGATTGTATCCATGTTTTGATCTTTATTTTTGAATTCTATCTCAAACTTGGTTATTATGGAGTATTATTGAATTTGGATAAACCGAAATACGAAACCCTAATATTTATCCTTCTGTCTTACTGGATTCGTTCTCTAAAATATTTTTTATCATCCTCAGTCCTTAATGGTGGTACTTGATGAATATCTTTGGCCTGTAGTGCAAAGATGAATGATTACCTGTTGAATATCTTTGGTCCGTAGTGTAAAGATGAACAGGTGTTGAGATGAACATGACCAACTGGTGATACAAATGAATATCTTTGGCCCGTAGTGCAAAGATGTATATTGATTGATGTTACAGGGATAAAATATTGATTATAGACTTTTAAATTCATAGATGATAGTAGATTTCATTCTCTACTCAACTCTTCTAATGAATTGTTGTTTCATTATAGATTGTTGATCTAAAACTTGTTGTCTATTGTACTTTTATCGATTTTCCTGTTGAAGACTAAGGATAATTTGTGGTATATTATCTTAATCATAATATTCTTTCTTTGGGCTAGTTGAGCTCACCCTTTTCCTTTTGTCCATTTTCTTCTCGTAGCGAGAACATAAGCGAGAACCGGTCGGGGTATAGAGTGATGGTCCTGAGAGCTTTTTTTAGCGATCCTCACTATTTTTGTAAAATAGTACATCAATAATTGTAATGAGGACTTTATTTGAGTGTTGATATTGTCTAGAAGACAATATTTGTATTTAAACTCACAATATGTGTTGTCGTATTTTGCACGATAATTGTATTAATAAAGTTGTTGTTATTTTTCTGTACCATATTTTTGGCAACTCAGAATGGGTGATGTATACCTATTTCGGGAGAGTCACACTATATTTAATATATAAACATATTAATGTGCCACCCTGTATTATATAAAATATATAGTCAACTACCATATAATAAAGGTTTACTATATTGCACCAATAAATCAAGTAACATATAATCATTTTATAAACTATTAATCTATTACACATTAATTATTATTTATTCATAATGATTATTAATTAACACATTATCAATTAATTACTCATAAATGCAATTAATCAATACGTTCAACTCTTGCCACCACATTCAAATAAATTGAATATTTAATTAATAATTATCTTATCAATTCTTGATATTAAAAACTTAGGATTAGTCCACAAATTTAAATCAACTATTAGTGACTCCCTTTAATCATTTCATAAATTCACATAACCACATAAGGTTTAAATAAACTCACAAAACTAACTCATTAAAATTAAATCACGTATTTAATTAATAAGGAGTTTAAAAATTCATGGTCAATTAGCTTATTCTTATTAGGTCCATTCTTCTATAAATAGAAGCTCATTCCTTCATTATTTCTTACTTAATTCAATTGAAACTAGAGAGAGAAACTATAGAGAGAGAAAGAAGAAAAGTATTCCGCTACTTCACTACTCCTATATCCGATTTTTTCTTTTACGGTAAGGGTATTATTTCTTTCGTATTCATGAAGAGAACTTATATTATTCCATTCTTTATTATTCATTGGAATAACTCAGATCTGCAAGCTACCCTATACTTGGTGAAATTCTTACATTATTCCATTCTTTATCATTATGTTGGAATAATCATGCATCTACGTAATTACCGCATACATGGTGAAATTCTTACGTTATTCCATTCTTTATTATTCATTTGGAACATCATGTCATGCGTTTTACGCATGACCTAGTTTCGTTATTTATTATTCTCGTTGGAATATCACGCTTAGGCATTGATTACGCTCTGACACGGGTTCCATTAATTATTATTCTCATTGAATAACTCGTCATGCGATCTATCTATCGCACGTATGGTGATTTCTATTGTTATTCCATTCTTTATTATTACATTGGAATATCCCGCCGGTGTAATTTCACTTTGACCTAGTTTTGTTATTTATTATTCGTTAGAATAACTTTTATGCATCTTGATTCTATCACATGCCCGGGTGAATTCTTTTGTTATTCCATTCTTTATTATACTTAGTTGGTTAAAGTTTTGACTTCTATACTCCATGAAATTAGTGGAATATCCTTGATATTTTTGCGCTTCATCCGAAGATCTTTTCATGGAAATATTCTTCCGAGCATTCTTGAATTTTACTCTACAAAGAAGTATCATGTTAACAATTTGGACGTTATTAGTTCCTGGATAAATTAATTCTTGAACTTGTTTTATTGAATTCTTACATCATTGTCATCATCTTCATGTTTATATTATGTTGAAAGTCATCTGTGGCCTGTAGTGTATAGATGGAGTTGGTATAATTATGACTAGGGATTAATCGGTATAATCATGACCGTAATATTACAAATGATGTGGTAAAAGTCCTCATTGGCTCGTAGTGCATTGATGGACAGTTGTTGGCATGATCATGACCATTGATGAATACACGAATATCCTTGGCCCGTAGTGCATGGATAATTTGTGGTTGTGATACTAATGAATATCCTTGGCCGTAGTGCATGAATGATGTGGATTATTTATTAAGATGAGTCCCAGCGATAAAAGTGATGAAAAACCTTTTTAAATCATAAAAGATAGTAGATTTTATTCTCTACTTGACTCTTTTAATGGATTGATTGTTCCGCTGCAATTAAACTTGATGTTTGTTATATTTTATTAGTTTAACACTGTTGAAGGCTAACGATAATTTATTCTGTATTATCTTAGTCATAATATTTCTTACTGGGCTAGTTGAGCTCACCCTTTTACTTTCATTGTTCTCTTCAGGAAATGAGAACGTAACGGGGACTAGTCGGGGAACGGAGTGACGGTTCAGATGATAGCATTAGTAGTCCTCACTATTATGTTAAATAGTGTGACAATAAATGTAACGAAGACTCCTTTGAGTGTGGATATTGTCTAGATGACAATATTCTTATTAAAACTCTCAGTTTATGTTTTGTCGTATTTTACACGACAACTGTATTATTAAGTTGTATTTGAATTTTGTACCATGTATATAGCGACTCAAGATGGGTAATGTATATCTATTTTGGGGGCGTCCCAGTTGGTATCAAAGCTTAGGGATATGATCCTTGGCTAAGATGTGAGACAAGAACTAGGAGGGGAAAGACGGGGAATTCCTTTGCTAGTATGACATACCTAAGTTTATTTGGCATTTAATTGGCCGATCAGAGTATAGGGATAATATATTGCATGTCAATTAACCTTTGTTTTGTGGCAGTATTTGAAAATGGCATCCGAGAATGTTGAGAATAGTAATGGAGCACAGGAGACCGTTGAGTCTCCACAGATCAATAATCAAGATAATGTGAATCAGGAAGGCGACAATCCTAATGCAAACAACAACACTGACCAAATGATGAACAATGGAATGTTCAGAGGCTTTATGTAATTCATACAGCATCAGGCGAAGGCGGCTCCTATCTAAAATGCAGGTGGAAACACTGGCAACTCTCGGACGGTCACCGCTAAGCAGTTCAAGGAACTGGGACCACGAGTTTTTGGAGAGCCAAAACCACTTAAAGCGGAGACGTGGATAAAGCGGATCTATAAGATATTTGATGTCTTGGGATGCTCCAGAGGAGCAAAAGGTTCCTTTGCCACCTTCATGTTGCGAAAGCGAGGCGATTCTTTGGTGGGAATCGAGAAAGCGTACTCAACCCGCCGCACTTAAGATGACTTGGGAGAAGTTCCAAGAATTGTTCAACGACAAGTACTTTCCCGAAAGTATTCGTCACATGAAAGATGTAGAGTTCATCAAGCTGGAGCAAAACAACATGACCGTGTCGCAGTACGAAGCCATGTTTGCCGAGTTGTCCTGATTTGCGTCCCATTTGGTTGATAATGAGGAGAGAATGACACGGATGTTTCTAAGAGGTTTGAAACCCGAGATACGTCAATACCTCATTTCTCATAAACTTTGCTTGTATTCAGATGTTGTTAATAGGGCTCAGTTATTGGAGCGCGATAATGAGTCAACCCAACCAACAGAGAGCAGCCGGCATAATGATAATACCAGTGATAACAGTCATCAAAGCGGTGACAACAAGCATGGAGGGAATCAACAAGCCAGAAATGGTAACCACTTCGGTGGTAATCATGACCAAAATGATAAGAATGGACATTTCAAGAAGAGGAGATTCAACAATGATGGAAAGACTTCAGCATCAACACCTGTCGTTAAGGAAGGAGAACGACCACCTATCATATGCTTCAAATGTGGAGGGGAGGGACACATCAGTCCAAACTGCACGATGTCATCCAAAGCATGTTACAATTATGGAAGAGAAGGTCAACTAGCCCGATTTTGTCGTGCACCAAAGTCAAGTCCAGCTGGGATGGAGGCATCAAAGGCTGTCCCAAACAAGACAAAACCGGTAGTTTAAGTGAGAGCGTTTATCGAGGAACCCGAACGAAGTTATCATGGGTAAGTTAATCATAAAATCTTGCGAAGTCTATACCTTATTCGATACCGGTTCTACCCACTCTTGTATTTCACCTAGTTGTGTTCAACATTTAAATTTGACTCCAGAGAAGTTAGACTTTGACTTATTGGTTGAAACTTCATTAGTAGAAACCTTCGTTACCTCCACTGATTATAAATCTTGTTGATTCAAATCGACACTTTCATGTTACTTGTCGATCTTATCTCTTTGAGAATACTTGCCTTTGACGTGATTTTAGAAATCGACTGGTTAACTACTCATCGTGCTAAAATTGATTATTTTCGTAAGGTTATTAGCTTTTATATTCCTAACCGACCTGTTATACGAATTCAAGCAACTAAACCACTAAAGTCAATCACTGTTATATCAAGCCATAAGTAAAGGGCCCCGAGCCTTTATCTGGTGACTTCCTTGTGTGGAATGCACTGAAGCTAGACTTTTCGTAGGAGACATCGTGAATAACGGTGGCAAGTTGATAAGTATCAATGTGACGTGATATCCAAGTCTTGGATGAGGGTCACAGTTTTAAATGATATTTCTATTGTTAATAAATTTCCTGATGTATTCCTGAAGACTTCTTGGCCTACCCCAGAGTGTGAAATCGAATTTTGTACTGACCCCAGTACAAAACCCCATTTCTAAAACCCTTAAATATTTCTTCAACTAAAACGAACGTAACATGCGCTAAAGACGTTGGCTCGAGCTGTTGAAGATTACAATCGTACCATTCAATACCATCGTGGAAAAGCGAACGTGGTAACTAACGCGTTGAGTAGAAGATCGTATGCGGTTACGAGTGTGACGTTGTTAACATAAAGACCCATTTTGTATAACTTACAAATGATGAAGATAAAGTTAAAGACTCTAGAGACCCACGTGAAGATGACGAATATACGAGTAGAATCGACTTTAATTGATAAAGTTAAAGCCGCTCAAGCTACATACTCAGAGCTGATGAATGTGAAGAAGAAGGTTCAAGAGGGCTTTATTCTAGAAGCAAGAATCGATGAAGAGAGGAAATCTCAACCCTCGATTTTAATTGGCCCATTTGAAATCCTCGATCGAGTAGGAACTGTGGCCTATAGACTCGTTTTACCACCAAATATGTTGCGTGTTCATAACGTTTATCACTTACCGATGTTGCATAAATATGTGGACGACCCGAACCACATTATTGATTTAGAATAGGAGGAGATAACGGATAATTTAACGTATGAAGATGTACCTGTTAAAATCTTGAAATATATTCTATGCTTAAAGGTTATACCTCAAGAGTTATAATCTGACGAAGTGTCCTCATCTGTTCGGCATACCAGGTACGTACGTAAATTTCGAGGGCAAAATTTCATGAGCGGAGATTGTAAAATCCCAAATTTTATGAATAAAGATTTAATTTTCTCAAATATTTTTTTTAATATTATGGTGTGGATTTGAGATAATGTTATAGTTGTGGGTAGTATTTATAAATTTTATAAAGTATGCAAGTTGTTATATAATATTCGATTGGTCGGGGAATATTCTTTTTGTCGGGGAATATCCGTACGACGGTACAATCATTGGTGGACCCCACAACGGAATTATTGTCGGATTGAGAAAACGACAAAAATATTTTTATGAAAATAACGGCGGAAGTTTTACCATTAACTGTTGAAACACCCGGAGTACACACGGTATTGATTATTGATACTTACGTGAGAAGTCACTCAATTTTGTTCAATTATTGCTACAGTAATTGTTGCATAGTATCTCACGTTATTTGATTCAATTATTGTCGATATTTATATATTATTAAATCAATAATTGAGATGATAGAGTTATTAATATTATTATTTGCAATATTAACGATGTCTAGAAGTTCTGCCAAGGAGAGATTTGGTCACCTAATTACGCGCCAATAGGGAGAAATCCTTGTTGGAAAGCCCCCTCTTTCCTGAGAACGACCTGGTCGATTAATATTGTGAATTATAATAATGATAATAAATGTTGTTAAATATATTGAGATGTCTTTTTATGAAGTCACGGAAGTTTGTATATATATATATATATTATATATATAAATTTTGTTTTATTAGTGTTATTAATGTAATAAAATGGAAAAACTATTTATATAAAATGAGAATACTTTTATAAAATTATTTGTTTTATTAGATAATAATTAGAATATATTATATTTTATTATGCATAGTGTTGCATAGTGTTGCATAGTATTTTGTATAGTAAAATCTTTTATATAAAATGAATACTTTTATAAAGTTATTTATTTTATTAGATAATAATTAGAATATATTATATTTTATTATGCATAGTGTTGAATAATAGTTGCATAGTAGTATTTTGCATAGTAAATTTTTTTATATAAAATAAAATACTTTTATAAAGTTATTCGTTTTATTAGATTATAAATAGAATATATTATATTTTATTTAAAAGATTTTGTTTTATTATAATATTTTATTAATCTTTGCATAGTAAATCAATACGGGTCATTTGTCTGTTTAAAAGTAAATCAATCTCGACCGTTTCATGAATTAGTTCTTATTAGGTCCATTCTCCTATAAATGAAGCTCATTCCTTCATTATTTCTTCTTAATTCACTTTGAAACTCAGAGAGAAACTATAGAGAAAAAGAAGAAAAGTATTCCGCTACTTCACTACTCCTATATCCAGTTTCTTTTATGGTAAGGGGTATTATTTCTTTCGTATTCATGAAGAGAACATCTGTTATTTCGTTCTTTATTATTCTGTTGGAATAACCTGTATACGCAGGCTACCCTATACTTGGTGAAATTGTTCTGTTATTCCTTTCTTTATCATTATGTTGGAATAACATGTCAATGCGAAGTACCGCATACATGGTGAAATTCTTTTGTTATTCCATTCTTTATTATTCTGTTGGAACATCACATGCATGCGTTTATGCATGACTGGTTCCGTTATTTATTATTACATTGGAATATTCGTCGGTGCGTATTACGCTTCGACACAGTTCCATTAATTATTATTTTATTGGAATAACACCATGCATGCGGTCTATCGCATGCATGGTGATTTCTGTTGTTATTCCATTCTTTTTAATCATTTGGAATATCACGTCGGTGCGCAATTTCGCTGACGACCGGTTCCGATTATTTATTATTCTATTGGAATAACACATGCATGCGATCTATCACATGTACGGTGATGTCTTTTGTTATTTCATTCTTTATTATACTTAGTTGGTTAAAGTTTTGACTTCTATACTCCATGAAATTAGTGGAATATCCTTGATATTTATGCTTCATCCAGTATCTTTTCATGGAAATATTCTTCTGAGCATTCTTGAATTTTACTCTACAAAGAAGTATCATGTTGACAATTTGGACGTTATTAGTTCCTGGATAAATTAATTCATGAACTTGTTTTATTGAATTCTTACATCATTGTCATCATCTTCATGTTTATATTATGTTGAAAGTCATACGTGGCATTTGTAGTGCATAGATGGACTTGGTATGATTATGACCGAGGATTAACTCGGTATAATCACTTGGTAGTAATGTTACAAATGATGTGGTAAAAGTCCTCATTGGCCCGTAGTGCATTGATGGACAGTTGTTGGCATGATCATGACCATTGATGAATACACGAATATCTTTGGCCCGTAGTGCACGGATAATTTGTGGTTGTGATACTAATGATTATCATTGGCCATAGTGCAGGGATGATGTGAATTATTTATTAAGCTGAGTCCCAGCGATAAAAGTGATGAAAAACCTTTTTAAATCATAAAAGATAGTAGATTTTATTCTTTACTTGACTCTTTTAATGGATTGCTTGTTCATACCGTGATTAAACTTGATGTTTGTTATATTTTATTAGTTTAACACTGTTGAAGGCTAACAATAATTTATTCTGCATTATCTTAGTCATAATATTTTTTACTGGGCTAGTTGAGCTCACCATTTTGCTTTCATTGTTCTCTTGTGAAATGAGAACGTAATCGGGACTAGTCGGAAGGAGCGAGGACAGTTCGAGATGATAGCATTAGTAGTCCTCACTATTCTGTTAAATAGTGTGACAATAAATGTAATGAAGACTCCTTTGAGTGTGGATATTGTCTAGATGACAATATTCTTATTAAAACTCTCAGTTTATGTTTTGTTGTATTTTACACGAAAACTGTATTATTAAGTTGTATTTGAATTTTGTACCATGTATATGCCGACTCAAGATGGGTAATGTATACCTATTTTGGGGGCGTCACAGCTCATCCGAGTAACATATTTATAGTGCAAATGAGGGAGAAAGTTTGGGAAAATTTGGCAGATAATTAGGCAAGTTTGAAAAATAATTGCGGCTACCCAACCAACTATCATTCACCAACTTTCAATCTCCACCAATCAAGTGGTTCCTATGGGAGAAAATAAGTTACAAATATACGGAAGAAAACAAATTAATCTGCTTACTTTTTATCTTTCTTCTCTGCCTAATTCTTTTTTTTTCTTTCAATGCCTTACTTCCTTACTTCTTATTGGTTGAGGCCCACACCTTTAGAAAACAAATGAATGCATTGCATTTGTAGGAGAAAACCTTCGCCCACCAACTTGGAAAAAAAATAAAATAAAGCAAACCTTCTCATCTCCACTCATAATTTACATGCCTGCAAATCATATATTATAATAATATTACTATTTAAAAAGTTATAAATTATAAAATTATGCTGTTATGTTATCACATTATACTATTATAATGTAATATTATAATAATATATTTGAATGAATTATTTATCGGAGAAGATAATTGTGATTCCTCCATTTTATATTAAAATTGAACAAATATTTATTTATCATATTTATCCATAATTTTTATTCATCAATTATTTACAACTCTTCAATCCTTCAATAATTATTCATAATTAATATTATAGATTCACAATACTGACAACTAGATCGTTTTCAGGAAACAGGGGGCTTTCCGATAAAAATTTCTCCTAATTGGCGCGCAATTAAATAACATAACCTCTTTCATCGACAGAACTTTTTAGACCTTATCAATAATGCTATCTAATAATATCATTTCAATAATATGGGTGACAATTATTGATTTAATAATGAGAAATACTATTCAGTTGTTACTGTGACAATTATTGCATCAATAATATGAAAGACTGTGTAATTTTTACTGTAACAATTATTGAGTCAAATAATGAGTGGCTTCTTATGTAAGCATCAATAAGAGATGATTTTTCTCTTTTTTCTTTATCTTCCCAAACTTTGAATTGGAAAAATTTTATATCATGGCAAAGCTCTCGGAAAGAGTTTTCCGGAATGGTATAGCACGTCTTCTAACTCCTCCTGAATTGAAAGTTATGGATGTTTCACGGCGTAACATGAAAAATCGACTTTACAATACGAAAACCTAGCAACTGGGGCCCACCCCAGGCTAGCCGCAAGTATGCCTGCGGCCAACAGCAGGTGCAATGGAGGATGCCTTGGCTCCCCTGTAAATGGACAAATTTTTAGCATTTTAAAAGACGATAACTTGGTTAGAGAGAGTGTGTGGATTTAGTGAGAGAAACACCAAAAACCCTCTCTAATACCCATCTAGCTCTAGCTATTCTTATCAAATCTCCTCAAATTAGATCCAAGCAATCTAGATTCAACCTCAAGGAGGAGGATTTCACCATTCCCAAGGTGAAAGACTCAATATTTATGTATATTTAATGTAGATCTAGCATAGACTCGTTTTTTTATGACAAAAGATTCGATTTTTATGTAGATTCAATATAGATCTAATATAGGTCTCATTTATTTTGGCGAAAGATTTAATTTTTATACATTTTTATATAGATCGATTAGATCTAGTATAGATCTCTTATGTTTTGTTAACTATTGTGCTTAGATCTAGCTAAAGTTTCGAACTTTATACATATGTTTGTTGTTTATCTATAGGTCTACTTATTTTACCGATTATTTTGTTTATAGATAGTTAAAAATTGAATCTTTTAACTAGATCTATACTAGATATAGTCAGATCTAGCCATTACTCGGTTTTAGAGCTTCAAAGCTTGAATCTTTAGGGTAGATTGGCTTAAATCTAGTTTAGATATAGTCATTTTCAATGTTTTCGATCGATTTCGGTCACTTCGCAAAATCCTAGATATAGTCTAGTGGGGAGGGGGTCTTAACTACTCGCGCTAGGGATTCTAACGAGTGAATTACCTGATAGCTGGTTTAGGATAGTTTTTTTATATTCATTTACATTTTAAATTCCGATTGTGTCATTATACAGATCTTGGGCATCTTAGATCTACGAATTTGTGTCCTAGATTCTAAGTCCCTTCCATAGATCTCATCAATACACATAGTCTCTCTGAATGTTGGCTTCGATATTGCAATCTAAATGATAGAATTTTGGGAGCCCGCTTTTAGATATCTTTTTGCGTGTTTTAATATATTGATGTGAGCCTAAGAATATTGGAGTCGATTTCCACAAATCGGATCTCGACTAGATTCTCACGATGGACATAATTTCGATTGTAATAATAAATGTTCAAATCATTTTACATGTAATTTTGGGCCTTAAAACGACTTCGAGGGTCTCGTCCCGAGAGAAAGGATTTAAGGCCCCGTAATAGTAAAAATTGTGATTGCGAGTGCTTGGAACTGTTGAGATGGCTTTCGTGCCCACGGGTGGTCTTGACCCATTTTCGATGCTAGATTTTGTATATTATCACCAAAACGATTTTACAAAAAAAAATAACGAAGATCTTTTAAAATCAAATCAATTCGAGGCTATTAGACGAACTTAAGGCTAAAAAATTGAAAGTAACAAAGGATCTTGATTTCTATTTAACAAATAGTTTGAAAACCATGTTTTCAAAAACATCACCTTTAAAACGCTTTATCAAAATTTAATCTAAAATGAACCTTTCTTTAAATCAAACCCTCTGTGCATAGGCTCAAAGAGGTTCGGTACTACTTTCAAAATAACACACTTAAACACGCGATTTCGATTCAAGGCTAAAAATTCTAGACTTTCTCAAAATCACACACTCTTCACACATTGGAAAACAAAGAAATGCGGTGACCGTGCTTTTACGGAAGTCGAGGGATGCTTAACACCTTTCCCTCGCTTAAGCAAGCCCTCAAACTCTATGTTCGAGACCAATTTTACAGAGAATATTGGGCCGTATTGCAAAAATCTCAAAAATTCGAATGAGTTGATATATTTATTTAAACTTATACCAACTAACGGTTGTCTAATTGACTCACCATTAAAATCAATCTTTCAAAATCTCGTCAACATTTATGTCGATCTTTCCTAAAACATCACCCCTTTAAACAAACTAATTGAAGTAGCGAAACAAAAAGGGGTAGAAATTCTAACTTTAGGAAAAATTATTTCCCCGACGTCGACAGTGTACGTCATCAATACATGAGATTAATAGGGTTATAAGGTTCGCTCACCATATTAAAAGAATTGCTACTAATAGTTATTAACATAATTAGCGACAAAAAATCTATACATAAAATCGCTAGATAACATCACTTACCTTTCAAATTTGTAACCTATCATAAAATTTTTGTGGCGAGAAGGAATCCATTTCCAATTGCCAAGATTACAACTTAATTATAATAAGTCGATGCTGAAACAAGTGAAGAGTTTTGCTAAACGCATATTTACTCTAGTAACATAATTAATTATTCTTCTAGCATCATGATTAGCTACAACTTAATTGTAATTATAATGGATTTTAGTTAAACATTTAAACAGTTCCCAATTTGGCAGAAAAAGGAGAAGAAAATTGATCTCAATTTGACAACTAGGGAGTATTATGCAGTCTAAAGCGAGAGCAGATCCCTGTCCCTTTGTGTCCCTCCACTTAAATTTTGACACATAATCTCTTACTTAACACTAATTAATTCTAAAATTAAATAAAAAAACGTGTCAAAATTGAAGTGGGAGGACACAAGAAAGGCAGAGAATTTGGAGACAAATAATCTGCTCTCGTCTAAAGCGCTTCCTGCTCCTGGATATGCAATCATCATAACTCAGAGGCCAGAGCAAAAGATGCCCTCAACTCAGATACGTGGTTTCTTACATTAAAAAATAAATAAATTATAAATATTAAAATCTCGAGTTTCATGCAAAGAATTAGTGCCTTAACCCAGACTGAGATTTTAGTAGCAGAATCCACTAATTCAATTGATATATATTCACAATAATAAAGTAAATTAGCAGGCCAATAATTTAGTTATAAAAAGACACGGATTTAACTGGGCAAACTAAAAATGTAAATAAAACACAATGTTCCTATATCAAGGGGAAAAAAGAATTGGCCAAACAAATGATCTAAGCTATTTATCTACCTCCTTTACAACAAAATATAGCTAGTTATACAACAGAAAGGAAAAACAAATTATCATACATTTTTGTGGGAGACAAAAACATCCCCTCCTGAAGCAAGAAATGTATGTCCATTCGTGAAACATCTTGTTTACTCGGACATTCACAGACTGAACGTGAAAGGAGACTGAAAGATCTGTCATCAAATATTACATTGAGATTTGTTAGTCAGACCGTGGAAACAAAAAGCTAAAGCCTGAGTTCTCACGGACGAGAGGTGGAGGTTCAACGTCAGAAATGTCTATTTGTTCCATTGACTTCGATATGTCATCAACTGAAAAAGGAATGCTGCATGATTAACCCATAGGAGACATCAGTAATAGCCTCCGAACTGGTTTTGAAAAAACAAAAAAACAGTTCTTTTAGTGAACATGGAAACTATACCATGCCACCTTAGAAAGTAAACCTTATTAGTATTATGGTGATATCAACTCTGCCTTTATTTTCATATTGTGATTTTTCTTGTATCTAGTGAAGCATAATACCCTTTATTAGTACTCCCTCAATTCCAAAATATAAGATCATTATTAACTTTTCGAAGTCAACTTAAGACATTTTCAATCTCAAAATTGACAGTCTCATTTACTTTTAGTCATGATGAATACTGTAAATTATTTAAAAAGTACAACTAATTTTAATATTTATTGTTTGTAATTTTTAGTGAAATTTTATCAATTTTGAGTTTGAAAATGTTTCAAATTGGCCTACAAAAGTAAATATTGATCCTATAATTAGGGATGGAGGAAGTATAATACAATCTGACAGAAAAATTCTGAACAAGAATTTTGTCTGCATGAAAAGTATAATGTAAATCTTTAGGTTCAATCTTCCTCCAAGCTACATTGAAATACAGAGCAGATCTTAGAAGAAAGAGCACAAAAGACAGGTCAAAAATACTAACCTTGAATCATCATCCAACAGAAAAGAGTTGCTCACTGAATTGTTTGAATCTTCAGTCATTGACACCCTCATGCTGGATATAACCTGAAATCTTACTTCAATTAGTTCTATTACAAAAGCATGTGGAACAATGAAATTTCTCTGTATGAAGAAAACTAGAAGCTAGTTTGAGGGGCAATATGCTTAAAAACATACATCCGGAGACACACTATGCGTGCCATACTTGTCATCCCAGTACATTGTACTAATCCGATATAATTGTTGTATACTAAGCACCTGTGGAACAAAAGATAATGCTGGTTGAGATCTAAGGATGATCTGAAGGTGGCCATACGTTGGTTTCTTATAAATCAGACCAAAAAATATATTACTCACCGGGCACAAGTTACGGCTTATTTCATCCAATGTTTTCTTTGGCTTTTGATGTATAACCTGAATCAAAGTAGAAATTAAGAATGATCCGCATTTATTGTTTCTCAAAGTAAAGTAATGGTTCAACCAAACAATGGTTAATAGAGAACATATGGGACTACCAGAAAACCGATGGCCTGTCTGATATGTTTCAGCTCATCCCAGGATGAACCTGCATACTGCAATTTATCTATTTGTTTAATAAAGAGAAACTATAAAAGCACAAGTGAAGTGGCAATAATTTAAAAATACCTCATCAGTTGCCTTGAAACACCAATGTTCCAGTTCAGCCAAGCCTGCTTTAACATATTCACCATTACTAAACGAACAGCATTCTCGCCGTAACAGAAGGCTGCAGTGAAAAAAAATCACAATAGAGGGTTAGAAAATACCATCTTCAGTATGATAAGTTAAGAACATTCTTACCGCAAATAGGTAATACCTGTTAAAAAGCTGAACATTGATGAAAGAAAATATTTGTGTGAACACTTTCCGGACTAAAAATGGGGGTACCTAAAAATCAAAAGGTAATAAGGAAACAAGTAATCCAATGGAGAAAATACAATAACACTTCGGGCAGGATTTACGTATATCATCGGGTAAAGTCAGTAAATTGCTAGAGGGCATACCAGAGGTGGACTAAACGAAAAAGTCATCTCATGTTTGGAAGCAATACAATAGCATTCCAACTTCCTAAGTTAATGAGAAAAGAAGAAATATTATATAAAAGTTGCTAAAGTAACAGAAGCTCCACTAACATGTTTCTCTTTCAAAGTGTTCAAGAAATTCCCAAGGCTCTTCACAATCCCTTGCCAGTGAGCAATCAAAGCAAGCTGGGCTGCAGTAGTAGGAACTGAACGTGAGGACCCCTTAACCAAACTTCCTCTGGAAGTTCTTGGTGCCTAATGTCATGCCAAAACAAGAATTTTACATGCAAGTAGCTCAGTACCAGAAAAATGTAACAGTAGTGAATATAGTGAAGCACTATATTGCTATACAGGGACAAATCCATAGCCAGTGTTGGCTATGGACTATTTTAGGGTCAAAAACATCACAGTCCGTCCATCTAGATCTTGGGTAGACGCGATCCGCTAGTATGAGTAGCGGAGGACGCTACTTCTACGAGCGGACACACATATGTTATGCCTAAAAAGTGAAAAATAAAGCGTACACATCTGCTAGTAATAGTAGCTGAGACTAACTGGTATGCGTCAGACTCTGTTCCACATTTATTGAGATGGCAAATTGTCCTAATCCTAGAATTGTGAAATTTAAAAATTTAAGTACCTGAATACACAATCCAAGCAATGGAGAAATCTCTTTCTTCAGATTATCTCGAATCATTCCATAAATCTTTTCCACATAAGCTGTAAGTTGCTGCTTGAAAAGCAAAGCAGGATACTTGGCTTCTACTTGGTGCAAAGTATCTACTCCATCAGCACCATTAACAAAGGAAAGATTAACTCCTTGAGGTGTTCCGCGGAAACTCTAACAAGAAAATATTATAAATTCCTCAACCAATAGAAAAACAAAAACTTTGCTGACAGAAAATCTTGGTTAAAATTAACTTCAACCTACCGATGTCATCCTCCCAAACAGCGTAGCCGAGGAGGACCGACGACGCATAGGAGTCATTCCAGCTGCACCACTCGCTTTCAAAGTGCGCTGCAGTAGCAGCAAAAGGGTTGAGGCATTGGACAACCAGTAGGCCAAGACATCGTTGTTATCCTGTGTTTTCTTCATATCCAAATGGTGAAGTTAAGAGTTATAAGAGGCCTCTGATATTAAAAAAGATAACAGTGTTAGCATTTAGGATGATAGTACAAACCTCAATGGCATGACCAATTGTTTGAATGATTCGATCAAAAACACTAGTTCGCTCAACTTCAAAAGATCTCCATTGCAGAAGACATTTGTAAATGATACAGGCTGCAATTGGTCTGTTACCCGCAAAGCCCAAAGGTTGTGCAATACACTGAATGAGTAACTCGTGATTCTCCTGCTGTTTCTCATTGAGTGACTTTTGTGGTTTGTCATCTATTTCCCTTTGGTTCATTGAAGAGCTATGCAGATCCTAATGCATATTTTTTTCCAGATGAGAAACAATAGCAGAGTTTAAAAAGTTGTACAGTATATAATGTAGATTTTGGCGCCAGAAGCAAGACATGAGCGTTATGTTACCAGAGGTATCTTTGCATCTGCATATAAATGACCACTCTCACCACCCCTCTGCCAATCATAGAAAAAGGAAACACTAACTATAAGCACCCAGAATTTCGTATTTATTAATTTGACAACTAAGACTTTCGTTCAGGTATACCTGAAGAATAGATTTAGAACGTCCAGAGAGGAACTTATTGGGTGCAATGGAAACAGCCTGTTGACGAAGAACTTTATTCTCTGATTCTAAATTGGTGAGCTTCTCTTCTAACCTGATTGCTTGCAAAAAAGTTATTTCAGTATATTATATCCCACTACAATAAATGCAAGTGCTGTTGACTATTTTTCATTTGTGAAGATGTTTCTAAAGACTCTTCTCTGGATAGCTCATTACTTAAATATAATGGAAGAATACCAACTTTATAATACAATGAAAATAGAATCTAATACTAGATCTGGTCAAAGGATTCAGTTAAATATACCAACAATACCATAAAAGTCAAAATTATTATGAAACTAAAACCTTAAATGCAGAAGAATTGTAACATGCTGTCTAACAATGTAAAATCAGATCTTCAAGAGCAAATCATACACCCAACTTCTGATTCTTAATCCCTATTCCCTGTAAAAAAAACTAAAAGTGTGCTGCATTCCATGTACTTTTGATCTCGTGTCACTAAAAGTGATTTATAAAAGTTATCCAGAATAAATTAATGTCAGTGTTTGTCTTAGTAAAAAGCCCTGAGCATATCAAATTTCTGACCATATAAACCAAATGTGCGGTTACTCGTAAACGAAATGACCTTAGGCCAACTAACTTACAATTTTTCTTTCCAATGCTCGCCCTTTATCATGTGCTAGTTTTGGCACATAAGAGTTAATTTTAACCTGAGAAATTCAGTGATTCGACGTGCCCCCCTGCTAGAAGCAGAAATAGGGGAAGGGCTCCAAACCTTTTTTTGGCTTTAGTCATGCTTGCCTTAATTTTTGTTTTTTCTTTTAACCAGAACGTTACAAGTTAATAGCAAAGCTGACATTGTACATTTTTCTAAATAATTTGTTTTTTTAGCTCAAGTAACGTCAGTTAGTTCTCAATATTTTATGGTCCCAATTGCTGAATTTATAGAAGTGTAAACAACAATTTGGTTTGCAAAAATGGAAAAATAAATAAATAAATAAATAAAAAAGAGGAATAAGTTAGTTGATATTTTCCGGGTCATTTAGCTACCCTCAAATTACATTCTCAGAATTTTGTTCTCAGACTACTAATGGTGACCAACCAAGCTGCGTGCACAATCACATGCACCATTTCATGGAATTTGAAGTGTAGTACCCGGTTGTATGTGCAATTTATCTAACCTACTTCTGAGAAACAAATATTATATAGGGAAGCCAGTATACTAAAATAATAAAATATTTAAGCATGGCATGTGTTTTGTAAACAAGAAATTAAGAAGGTCATGGGAAAGCATTCATGATGGATACATTACCCTCTCATAGATTCCTGGAATTGATGAACTTTCTTTTCTGTTTCTTCTAACTTCTTACGCCTTTGTTCGCTGCATTCTTCAGATTCAGCATATTTGCTCCCCAAACCCTCAGAATTTTGCTTTTCTGACTGCAACAAGGCCTGGAGACCACAACATGGATATAAAATTTATCAAAAATAAGAATTTCAGCAGACTAACAGAAGAGACAAAGTATAAATAACTCAATAAGCTGGAGATCTTTGGCAAACTCAAAACCCATGAAAGTACTCTTAAAAATGGAGTCTAATTCAATAAATAATTGACATGGGGACATATAAATAATATCAGTACAAATGACACTTGGTCAACTCAGTTCTGTATCAATATTCTTGCTCTCATCAACTTTAGCCGTTATAGAAATTTCATGGGTAATATGCTACTCAATAATTTAGATCCAGTAATGTAACCATGAAATCTAGGTGATAATTTTTCTGGGGCAGGTGGTGTTATTTTTTCACTGTTAACTGACCACTTAAGAATTGATATGTGTGCAGATGAAGAGTAATATTAATCATCACAGTTTTTCAGCCAAAGCATCACTACCCAAAAAGGCTAAGTAAACACTAAATGGCCTAAATATTGGCTATCTGAATGTTTCATCTCCATGCATCTCACTTGTGTCCCAAATGAAAAGTTAACACCATAACCATAATAAAGACAATGTACAGAGGAACAAACAGAAATAAAGGGACTTCAACAAAAGACTTCCAAAAATCAACCTTTTGATATCATGTCAAACAACCAATTTCTCCAAACGATTATTCAGGGAATACCCCACATGCTGTAGTGTATGCTAAGCTTTCACAGTTTTTGGCATGCAAGCCTTTCTTCCAATTGAGAGCAAATAAACAGCGAGAATACTACAACTTGTAAAAACCAAAGCTCTAATACCTTATTAAACAATTAGTTCCTTAAAAGCTTAAGCTATATCGAAAGATGTCAAATCATGTATATAAAGCTCATACAACACCCTCCTTTGTTAAAGATCCCTTCCACCACATTTAGATGGATTCTAATAATAATGGAATATAATAGCACAGCCGGGAGACAAAAACCAGAAACTCCAAAAAAATAAAGCTTTGATACAATGTTAGACATCAACTTCCACCAAAAATCTTATAGGACCTGCAATGTACATCAAGATCTTTTATTAGAAACATTATATGGTCTAACCAGGTCACTGGGGTCATGTCAAAATGCAGAAAATAAAGCTAATTTTGTTTTTTTTAACAATTTCCTAAGAAGAATTATTGACAACAATAACTTGGGTAAAAAAAGTCATGCAACAAATTCTCTATTGTAGCCTTGTGTTAGAAATAATCTAGCACAAGATCAACTTCTTTCTTGGTGTATAAAAGGTAAAATGTCCTGAAATAACTATGTTTAACATTCCATTTGATAATCAACAAGAATTTCAAAATTCACTAGGTGCAATAGTTGTACATGTATCATATTCCATTAATAATAATAATAATAATAATAATAGTAATAGTAGTAGTAATAATAATAATAATAATAATAATAATAGTAATTATTATTATTATTATTCTTTTGAATCCAAGGTCGATGAACTTAAACTTTATTCAAGGTTACCTTTAATTTATCAATTTCTGCAGTTAAAGATTCAATCTTTTTGGTATCTTCAACAATAACTTGGGTTTCCTTGATAACAGGAGGAGCTTCTTCAATTGCCTTCCTTGCAGCTTCTTTTTCCTTGACAAGTAATGCATTTGTTTCATCAACTTTCTTTTGCAAATTTTCAACAGAATTCTGTAACTTAGCGATCTCTTGAGCTTTTGCTTCTTCCAAGTCGGTCTGCATAAATGATTAAAGGTTTTGGTATGAGGATGCATGCATCAAACAAGATAATTAAGAATTAATTTTATATTGTCAGGAATGAGGTACTAAGTAACAGTTAAACAATCCTATATATAGTCATTCTGCTGCATACGCGATTGAAGAATATCACGGGAATCCTGTTGCAATGTATTTGAGGCATATAATTGAGCTTCATATAAAACAAGTAGATAAGATTTTGGCAATATCTGCAATTAACTTGATGTTGGATAACAATACCCTTAAACGTTTTTCCAGTTGTAGACGCCATGTGAGTTCCTCCAATTGCTTTTCAAGCTTATCCTTTGCCTCTTTTAGTGCACCCGTGTCCCTTGCAGCCTGAAAAGAGGTGAAGTTAAAGATCATGTTTAAATTTTATTTAAGATATTGATGAGAGACGTTTCAAACCTCAAACAGAGAAGGAAAAGTTACTGACTATCTACATTTATGACCAAACTTAGAAGCAATATATCCTTTACATGTCACTATTTCAGATCAATTCATGAGGCTCAACAGTATATATCAGTTAGATTTGTCAAGTTAAAATAGATATATAGCTTACGCTGCTAGAGAATGGGCTCAATCATGTAAATTGTAACAATCGAGAAATTCTACTTAGCTTAATAATTAAGTTTTGTGGAATACAATCGAATAAAATAATATTTTATGGATATTATATGTATTGTGTTTAAAGGTCGATTCTATGACCTAGAAAGTGTTTACATGTTAGGATTTACGAATTTGAGTTCGTATAAAAAAATAAAAATTTTCCGAAAAAAAAACGTAAAAATATTATTCATCCGATAAAACCTAAGAGCTAAACCCTAAAGGTTTGAATAACCTAAGCCCTTTAGAGAGATTGATATATCGTAATGACATTCTGTTTCAAGATCTGCCGGTAATGTCGTAAAAAGTCGTATTATCCAATAAAAGTTTGTCTCGAAAAATACGCAGAAATCGAACGAAATAAAGAGGACGAAAAATATTTTTATCGACATTTTGAACATTTAACCATTTTCTGGGAAAACGTCGCCGAAAACACTATTCACCGAAAACGCTTTTCGTGTTTTTCAATTTTTTGACGAATGCGTAAATGTTAAGATAAAGAGGAAAGACGGAATATCCAATAAAATTTGGAAAACGATAAGCGTAGTTTTTTAGCGTGTAATGAATTTCAAAAAGTTAAAGAAAGCTAAAGGAAAATAATACATGAGTATAATATGAAATATTATACAAGAATAATACGGCGTATAATACGAGAATAATACGGCGTATAATACGAAACACAATACGCGTATAATACGAAAATTATACGGTAGGAATACGAAAGTCAAAGTCAACAAAAGTGGCTAGATTATCATCACCTTTCCCACCACCAACTAACCACACTAGTTAATACATTTAACTATGGTTAGTTAGGTGTGGTTAAGTTAAGAAGACTTAGGAGTTAAGAAAGGCATATTCCAAGAAATGTTAGGGTAAAAAGCCAAGATATTATATGGCAAATGACCAAAATACCCCAACTCTTGCAATTTTATATATACAAACTATTTCTCTTCATTTCTTCACAATTCATCAAATCAAATAGTGAAAACTCTAGACAATTAAAGAGAGGAAGTGAGAGACTCAGATCTTCAAGTCTCGAAGGAAGAAAACGCAAGATTTATTCAGCCGTTAATCAAGAACGAGAAGAATCATAAGGTAGGAACTAAAACTCAAACTCTTCATCCTTAAATCGCTTTGTAGATTTGTTATGAAGTGTTTTGTTAGTAGTTGGACAATTAGTATGAATCGTACGAGTGTTCGGGAGAAATAAGAAAGAATTAGCGGACTCAAAACACTAATTTATGTATGCAAAGTGAATCGTAATCAAAATAACGGTTTAAAATGAAGAACGTAGTAAAAGTTGTTGATGGACAAATTTAAAACCATCTTTAAGATGTTGATGGACAAATTGAAAATCATCTTTAGTAGGTTGTTGATGGACAAGTTTAAAACCATCATCCGTAAATGGATTAAAATCATGCTATAATGAAGTTATGGCAAAAATTAAGTAAAAAAACATTGAACGTTGAAATCCTAGTTTGGTAGGATTTCTGGACGGGTAGAGGACGTAAGTTAATGAATCTAAATAACTAAGGTTTCATGAGAATGGGGTAGAACGTAGAAAACATGGTCATAGGCTCAAGAAGGTTTCATGAGAATGGGGTAGAACGTAGAAAACATGGTCATAGGCTCAAGAACAAACTCATTCTGGGTTTGGATGAGTAAGTTACGAAGAAATGAAAATAAACGCCAAGTTAGGGAACTAAGCATCGAGGGACTTTTGAGCAAGTTTTGAGACTTGTTAGAGAGTTCATAAAATTATTCTATCAGGGGATTGGTAGAGGATGTTACAAGCTTTTCAACGCCTCAAAAACAGACTCATTCCGATATTGGATGACGAAGTTATGGAGCGTGGAAGTAGAGGCGACAAGACGAACATTTTTGGGACATGGGCCAAAATGGTCGAGCACCATATTGTCCTCCAGCTAGGAGTGAGCAAAAAACAGATAAAATCGAATTACCGAACCGAATTTTTTAAACCGAATTTTTTCAGTTATTCGGGTATTTTTTGTAATTCGGTTAAATCCGATTTTATTTCCGGTTTTTGGGTTTGGGTTTCAATTAAAATTAAAGCGTAAAATTAAAATAGTAATCAAAATAGTAATCTGATAATCTCATCTCACTCTCTATCGACTGTCTTTGTCTCTCAGACTTTCACTCTCACAGTTTCACTGCTCAAAACCCAAATCGATCTCCTCGTCTCTCAGATCTCTCTCATTTGACATCTCTCACCACTCAAAAGCAAAAACCCAAATCCATCTCCTCATCTCTCAGATCTCTATCTCAATACCCTCATCCCTCAAATCTCTCACTCTCTGCCCTAGTGCCCTAAGCCCCTAACCCAAAAGCCAAAATCCAATCCAGCAGTTCCCAAATTGCGACTCCACTCCGCCTCCGAACGGCGAACATACGTCAAATCCAGCGCCAAAAAAGTTGTCGACGGTCTCTATCTCCAATGTATCTACTATCTACTTATATTTTCCTAATTCCTCCCCTGTTTAGCTGTTTGGTGTAGCATTTAGTGAGCAGAAATTGCATAGAATACTTATTGAACCAACTTTTCCTTAATTTTGTGTTGGCTTTGACTACTTTTATTTATGTTTTTTGCATGATGCTTACAAATTATTTGAAATAGATTGTCTGTTTTGTTTATTATATTTGTATAGACTCCTATTTGTGAAAGGATTAACCAAAAAATATATAATTGTTTGTTTGAAATTATACTTCTTTCTTATGGATATTATTATGACAATTTGATATAAATGTATTTTTAAGGGATTTTTAATGTTTGTTAAGCATTAGCATGACTTTTTAATTATAAATTGAGAAATCCTATTTGTAAATTTTCTTGTGACTTTTGATTTCAAACTTGCAGTTAAAAGTGAAGTTTAAATGTTATTTAAATGTATCCTTCAAAGCATATGAATGGAAAGAATTAATGTCTTTCATGAGATAGATATTATTGATCATCTTACTACAAACTTGTTGCTTTCCTTTTGTGATCATACGTCAATCTACTTCCCAAGAATATAAGAATGTTTGTGAAGCATTAGAATGACTTTCTAATGTTTTTATGCATATTGACTTTAAGTCTGTTTTAATTTTTATGCATGATGTACTATTCTGTTTACTAAATGACTTCAAGCCTGTTTACAAGGGAACTATATTTATAATTTCCTTTTAATTACATGTGTTGTAATCTGTTTACTAAATGTTTTGTAATTTGTTTGGACTTTCAACTTCCATAGTGATGATTTTGATGAAATCTGCACTTCTAACCTTAGGCTAATGCTTTTGTTGGGGGCTCAGTTGATTGTTGAACATTTCGTGTGCTGTTTTTACTGACCTGCTTCTGGGTTTTGGTCTGTTGACTGACTGCTGTGCTGCTTAGTGCCTGACTGCCTACTGGCTGCTGCACAGCTTGAGCTTCTGGCTTCTGTTGTTACTTTTTACTTATTACTTGTTAGCCTGTTATGGTCTTAGACTCTTATGGATTATGTATTGCAAATTTTAATCATGTTAAGGTATTGAATTATTATGTATTGTTAATTTTAATCATGCATTGGGCATTGGCTGCTTCTGCGGTTTAGTGTTGACTGTTGTAAATTGTAATGTTGTAACCTGTTAAATACTTAAATGTTAATTACGAAAGCCTTCATTTCGGATATTAACCGAATTTACTAATCGGTTATTCGATAATTCGGTTATCTCAAAATTCGGTTACTTATTCGGATATCACAAATGTATATATTTCGGTTTTCGTTCGGTTCGGTTATAACCGAACTGCTCACTCCTACCTCCAGCGTCGGGGCGCTGGAAATAAGCCTAAGAGCAGCGCCGGAGCCCTAGGCCCCAGGTGAAAAAAGTCAATTTTGACATCCTTTAATAAATTGGGCATAACTTTTTCGTTCGAACTCCGATTGAGGTGATTCAAGATGATCCGGAAAGATAAGGAGTAGACCTACAACTTTCATTCTTTAAGTTTTGAGATTTGAGGTTGGAATCAAGATCTAAAATGAGCATCTTTAGGACTGTTATGTAATAGTAGGCAAACCGTGGTGGTTTCTTCGGAACGCCGTGGTGTCAAGCCATGTTGGACTAGTATTTACGAGTTCTAATCATTGAAATTTGAAAATATGGTCCAGGAGAATATAACCCAAGTAATGGTGGATGAATTGGACGTGTCAGTCGTACGCAAGGGCGTGTCGATTGGGTGTTTGGGTTAGACAAGTCGGGCATTTGCGTTCGTGATCGTGCAATGTCTTTGACGACTTAAAACATTGTTCTAAGCTATAAAAGACGAACATTAGTAAACATAAAACACTTAACCTAAATCAAAGAGTGTTATGAAAGATTATAGGATCGTGTTAAGCATATGCAATAGCTTGAGCGTTCGCGAAGGTTATGATGGGCGTATGGTGAACGAACACCAAAACACTATAACAAGTAATGATAAGCTTGAGAAATTTTCCGGGTCTAATGACACGGACATGAAATGTAATAAATAGAGTTAATATAAACCAATATTTGACATCAATTATGTGTCTAATTGGTATGTGTATGTAAATGTAATTGTGTAAGGCATTTGACGGGCAAATTAGCGTAAACTTATAGAAAAACGCTCAAGGCTTCCTAAACTTACTCTGATTTATTTGAGCAAGTTTTATAACTTCATCTGAATGTATTCTTATGAAGCATATGTAATGTTTTAAAATAAAATGAACACAATTCTTTTATGATTGTGCGAATTCCATGCTTATGCAAATCTTTCATTGTTTGTACTAGTATTCAAGCGATGTTATGACATGAATTGTTTAAAGAAGTGTCGATGCCATTTATTTCGGCTAGACAACTGTTTAAATGTTTTATCAATTTGATATTAAATTTTTTTAATATTATTGATGTTAAGTAGCGCTGTCCAAACCAAATTGTTTTGATGCAGATTCAAAGGTAAGTTTAAAATTGAACAAACAAATGTATTTAGTCGAGTTTTCGACTGACACGCATGGTGTCAAAACTAAACGTAAATACGTTTAATGGATGAGTGTTGATCAACATAGGGTATCCTTAGATGTACTCGTAAGTGATATCGGATTAGCGGTTTTATTAACCGGGTAGTCTTTTTCAATGAAAATGAAAGAAAGTTATTGGTCCTATGACCATCTTATTACAAATGACTATTATTTTGTTTCAAAAATGTTTTAGAGTCTGTGTATTATTCCAGTTTATTCGAAATAGTTCACAACTATAATTCAATTGTTGAATGAAATTATATGATTCTTGATTTTGTTGTCGAAATGTTATACTTGCTAGGCAATTTAATCCTCATCCATGCTTAAACTATATGATTTCAGGACGAACATATCAAAAAATTCAGTAGGATAAAGGCAGGAAAAAGAGGAAGAACTAGAAGATCTGGTAGTAGCTTAATATTACTATGTAATGTGTATTATTATGATATGATGAACATGTAATGGTTACAGAATCTGGGATTGAACGGATATGATGTAATAATATAGAAGTTACATTCGTGTCATTAAGCTTATATAGCTAGATATGTGTGGATGTTGTAGTAACGTGTAACACCGGACTCGGGTTTAAAGATACCCGAATTTGGGGACGTCACATAAATTATGCTTTAACATTCCCTCTCAATTGCCAATCCTGCTTATCAAACCATGGTGCATTACAGACTGCAACTACACTAACAACATAAGGGGGGTACCATATGCAAGCAAGAAGGAAGACTTGAACACAAGACCTTTCGAAACTAGAGCGTAGATACCATCTCCACTTACCAATTGCTCTAAAGTCTAAACACTTAAAACAGTTAAGAGAATGCGCCCAACCATGTATATCATATTTTAAACAAGGTTTCCAAGGTAAATCTGAAGCTATATGCCCTTTCAATTCAAGTATGCAAAAAGAATCAACACTTACCATTTTAAGCTTCCGTAGCTCTCTCTTGGCAATTATTCCCCTCCATCTACATTGTGTAATTATTGATCCCATCTTGAGCTTATTATAGTGTGAGGAAGCTATATGACAACGCCACAGGGCCTAAGTAACCAAATCAGTTAATAAACTACAAAACAAATTATTTTCAATTGTATAACTGTGTTAATACATCAACCTGAATTACAGTTGCAGCTTTAGTTTGCTTCTTGCTTCTGAATCTTTTACGAGCATCCATCGTGCGTAAACCTGTTTGCAGAACAAGCACCGCAACCCGGAGTTTGTTAAAGGTTTTTCTGTCTTGGTATCTACGTATATTCTTCTGAACCTTTATGGAAGCTGCATCCCTTATCATTCCCTTAAAATGCTTGCAAGCCAGTTTACCTAAAAGTCAACCAAAACACATGTAATCAGCAGAAGAAAAGCAGAATACTGCAGTAACAAAATACACAAAATCATGGTTTATACCAACATCATAGCCTTTAAAGTAGGAAAGACCAATATTAAGGGTTGAAGATTATACTTTCTGCAAAAATTGAAAACATATAGTACTAGGTTATTCAAAGCATTGAGATAATTCATATGTCTCACCTCTACATATTGATTGTAGAATAATGCTAGCTCCTCGCAATGATATAAACTGTTTCCGAGCAATATGAGTTCTTGCTCGCCGTTGTATAGTATTTGCTGCACTACTAAGCACCTCAGCTCTTCGTGCATCTAATTCAGCCATCTGACCAGCTCTTAGGAATACTTTTGTTTTACCTATCTGTAAAACCATTTAAGGTTCAGTTAAATTTCAGCGCCTGTAGCAAATATTTCGTGGCTAAAACCTTTATCCAATGAATAAATTCCTGCAGTAAACATACATTTTGAAATTGTATATAGCACGAAATATTTTAAAGTTCATGAAATCCTCCTGATTTTAAAAATGTTTAGAGGTAATTATTGCATACGAAGCGTTATGTTATCAGTATTTTCTATGCATACCCATTTTGTACTACCTGGATAAAGCCGGCATCTAGTCACAAATACATAGAACTAATATCTCAAAAGATAGATACTATGACCACTACTTATAACTATTACCCATTACAACCAGAAAGATATAAACTGCTGTTATTACCTGGAAGCCTAAAAGCCCCTTCTTTTCTAAAATCTTTTTGCATGCAACCTTTTCATCATAGCTGTGCACATAAATGCATTAGTTTCAGAAAAACTTCATAATAATCACACTACAGATTGGCAAAGCAGTTGAATGTAAATGTGTTTCAGTAAATTCCATCTTGAGCAGCAAGTTAAGAGTAAGATACTTACTTTACTTCCAAGGCCTCAGGTGCAAGAAGTCCAAATCTGTTTATGAACTCAAAGAAAGGGCGGCGAGTAGGGTATCCAGCACAACTTATTCTGATTGCCTCTAAAACGCCCTAAAAGAACAAGAATTAGTTACACTTAGATAGCAAAAAATGTAAAACAAAATCTATACATCTAAAGAAGAGAGAGAGGTGAATGAACCAGCATAATAATAAAAAGCTGCTAACATCTAATGTACTTACGCCGCATCGCAATTGCTGCATGATGTTGGCATTCTCAAATATCCCAGGTTTGAGAAAATTATTCGGTTTTACACATCTAATATAGTGAGGCTCTGTAGTGTTTAATGTCTCCATCAAATGATGTAGTTGTAGCTGTATCAATAGATTTAGAGAGTAAAATAGCAATAAAGTTTCTAAGTTTGTATTAGTTTCCGATTCTTCAATGCAGTAGTGCATTATTTTTTCAAGAATTGGTAGTTCAGCTTTAACTAATATTGACACCACAGCAACTAAAGTAAAATATACCTTGAAACGTGTACCAATTGAAGAAAATTTGGAAGATTTGTTGGTCTCTTCAGGTACTGGAGGGAAAAGCCCTTGAACAAAAGAACATTTGGAAGCAGTCAAGAGATCTTGATGTTCAGGAACCACATAATCTTTGTTTTTGTCCAGAAATTGGTCAGATTGGTATTGGACCTGAGAAAATTGATGAAGGAAAATACTAAAAAGACTGAAACTAATAACAAATTGAGTGATGTCTTCGCACCTGAACATACCTCTCCAGCATAATGTGCAATTATGAAATCTGTGCGAGACAATTTTGGCTTGACAAAGCGCTTGTGATTTTTGAAAGTTTGATAAAGCTTGTTTGCAAATGTTTCATGTGTTGACTTGGGGAACATGCTGAAAAAGTCAGTAAATGGGATTAAAATTTTAGCTTCAACTAGAACCTTAAATCTGAAAATGTGCATGCTAATAGAACAACAGTATTTTTAAGTTTTACTATGTGAAAAGGGGAGATGATATTTCAATTGGATGGAAAAATAAGAGTAAAAAGTTCTAAATGTATTTCTTTAAATCCATGAACATTTTTAAAATTTATGAACCAAAAAAAATGCATAGCAGAGTGGAGGGGAGATGGTTATACCAAGCTTCATCAAGTAGAGCAACAATTCCCCCAGGTTTCTGCAGGAGAAAAAAAGAAGAAAGAAAACAGTATTAGATAGAAATTAGAATTACAAAGTAAGACTAATTATGACAATGAAATTTAATTGGATGAAGAAACAATGTACCCATGAATGTACGCGATAGATTTAGGGAAACATTTTGATTTGTTAATGAGGCCAGGACAAAAGTAAGTAAGAAAATACCCTTGTAAGTGAAAATATATGCAGGAGGGCTTTATTTCAATTCATTTCAAGATAAGAATAATTTATGTGTCCATCTAGTTTTGAGACTACTGTATGGAACTTTTAAAGAGTGAGATTGTGTAACGACCGAGAAATTCAACTTAGCTTGTAACTAAGGTTTTTTTATTTAATTAAATAAAGTTGTAATGAATATTATTCTGAATATTATTCTGAGTTATGTGTTTGAAGATCGTTCTATGACCTAAGATGATTGTTTAATGTTAGTATTTTGGCTATGTGCAAGAATTAAAGAGTATGAATATCCAAGAGGAAAATAAAAAATTTCCGAAAAATTTACGTAAAAACACTATTCATCCGAAACTTCTTTTGCGTTTTTTCGAAATTCCGAAAAATACGTAAATGTTAGAATTCTGAGCAAAGACGTAATATCCAATCAAATTCAAAAACGAAAAAATGCCTATGTGTTGAATCGGGAAAGTCAAAGAGTCAATCAAAGTCTTTGTCAACAAAAGTCAAAGTTGACTTTCTAAACCATTAGGCTTTATTGTTGGAGGCCCAATATGAAATGTTAAGAGGCCCAATTGAAATTAATTCAAGGCCCAAAGAATTATTAATTTAAGCCCAAAAGGAAGCTCAAAGTGAATTTTAATTAAGCCCAAACCAAGATCCAAACCCATGGGTCAAACCATAAATCAAATGGATGGGTTAAATGAAGAACCAAACCCATGAGGGACCCACCAAGGAGCACATGGCCGGCCAAGCAAAGGAGGTTTGCTCCTTTAAATATCTCAAACACTTGAATGCTTCATTTAATTTTTGGACCACAACTCTTTATTTGGTTAATTAACTTAACCATGGTTGAAATAGTAAGGAGATGGAGTAGGGGGTGGTTTAGAAGCTTTGAAACTTAAGACTACATGAGACCTTAAGTAAAGTGACCAATTAATGACCTAATTAAAGTGTCCTAATGACCTTTATACCCTAACCTTGCCTCTCCTATAAATAGAAAGCTATATGTTAGTTTTCTTCACACAAAATAATCTAACACATCAAATTGAGAGAGAAGTGAGAGCAAGTTTGGACAAGGAAGTAAAGAAGCTATTTTAATCATCAAAGTGCTCAAGTAATCAAGAACTCGAGAGGTAAATAATCATAACTCATCTATCTACTTCATCTCAAATCTTTAAAAGCTTTCTAGAGATGTTATGAAGTACTTGTTGGTCGATGGTTAGGAAATTCTTATGAATCATTAGTATACCGGTGGAATAAGGATGATTTAGTAGACTAAAATCACTAAACTATGCATGATAAGTAAAATCATAATCGTAAAATGAAGAACGTAAGAAACTATGTTAAAAGTTGTTAATGAAAAAATTTAAAACCATCATATAGATGTTGTTGATGGACAAATTGAAAACCATCATTTGTTAGTGTAAGAATTGTGTTCCAAAGATAAAAATATGCTATAACGAAGTTATGGCGAAAATTTCAGTAAAAGATGTCAATCGATGAAAAACCTAAGTTTAAATGATTTTCGTTTGGAGTCGGTCATTTTCGGGAATTTAGTTTTCCTAAGAGTTGAGTAATTCACCAGAAATAGGAGTTGTAGGCTCAAAAAAAAACTTATTGCGACTTCAGATGAATGAATTACGTGAATTTGAATATTCGAGATAAAAGCGTAATTTAGTCAAGGAAAAACAGTCCAACGAATGACTTTTGAGTCAAAATTTCGGCTTGTTAGATGATTAGAAATGATAATCCGTCCGGGAGAAGTTTTAGTGTATGTTGCGAGCTAGTATATGGCTGAAAAACGGACCTGTTTGGTTAACGAAGGGTCAAGTTATGATGCTGCGAAGTAAGTACCACGTGCACAAAAAATTCTTTGTGACTATTTCAGGGGTCAGCAGGTTTTGTACTAAAGCAAATACTTCGTGTTGTCTAGATTAGTATGACGTCACTTACAGTAAGTTTTGAACTAAAACAGACACTTCGTGTTGTCTAGACTAACAGTGAGTTTAAAGCAAAAACAGACAGTTTAAACTGTCTGCTTTATACCTGAATCATACAATGCAAAGCAAAACTGTGATGAATTGATTAAATCATAAATGCAAACAAACGTGAACTAAGAAATGAAGTAAATGTAAGCTATAAATGCCGTCTTTGCATAACTAAATGGTATGTTTATGTACAATAAATGTGTAGGATTTTCAAAAGGTGATTAATGTCAAAGGATAGTAACGAATGATAATGAACTTAATGTATAATTTAAGTCTAAAGAATGGAACGAATACCGTAATAAGAGAGGTAGATGTAAACCAATAATTGGATTGTGTCTAATTGGAATGTACATATAATTATGTGTGTAGGTTGTTAAAGAAACGAATTAGCGTAAACTATAATAGAAGACGCTTGAGGCAAGTCTTTCTAAACCTTGCTCTTGTTAAGCTTATGTGAATTTTTATACTTGAACAAATCTTTCAAATATTTGTTCAAGTATTCAACATATATTATGCCATTAACTGTTTAAGAAAGTGTTGATGCCAGTGTTCGGCTAAACAAATGCCAAGTGTTTTACTGATTTATTAGAAAATCTTTTAAAAATGTTATTTATGAAAAAAATAAGTTATCTAACGCCAATTGCTTTGGTATTGATACAAAGGTAAGCCTGAGAATGAACAAACAAATGTTTTAGTCGGTTTTCGACTGACCCGTAAGGTGTCAAAACTAAAAGTAAATACGTTTAATGGATGAGTGTTGATCAACATAGAGTACTATACCTAGACGTGCTCATAAGATATATCGAATTTACGGTTTTATTACCGGGAAGTCCCTTTTTAATGAAAGAAAATGGAAAGTTCTCGGTCTTTTGACCAACTCAGTTACAATATTCTATTTGTGGTTTCAAAAATGTTTTAAAGGAAACGTACCAGTTTTGATTATTCTTATTGATTCTCAACTATTTGTACAGTTGTTGAATAATGAACATATGTTTCGTGATTTTGTTGTAAAATTGTTATATTTGCTGAGCAATTGAATGCTCA
Organism: Panax ginseng; assembly: GCA_020205605.1. NCBI lineage: Eukaryota > Viridiplantae > Streptophyta > Magnoliopsida > Apiales > Araliaceae > Panax > Panax ginseng. The sequence continues at coordinate 30,496,044 of CM035149.1, forward strand.
TCCTTGCTTGAATTATATGATTTTCAGCTAAGGTCAAAAAAGGTAAAGTATCCGGTAAGGACAAGGGAAAAGCGAAGATGGAGAAATAGAACCTTGTGGTAATAATAGTAGTACTTTTATAATAAGCTATATTATAACATAATGAACATGTAATGGTTATAGAAAACCTGAGAATGGACGGATATGATGTAATAGTGTAGTAATTACATTCATGTCAATCAAATATATAGTTATATGTTTTGTATGTCGTAGTACCGCGTAGCACCATATTCAGGTTTAAAAGTACCGGATTTAGAGGCGTCACAGATTGTTTATGTTATACCGCGTACAACTCAACTCCCATGATTCGAACTACTATTTTGTAGATGAATCCTTAAGTTTTTCGCATTCATAAGCAATATTCAATTAAATACAAGCGAATACCGTCACTACCTTCCCAGAATGCAATCATAATTTTCTATTTTGAAAACTTTAGCAAGTTGTACATTCTAATAGACTTCTCCATAGAAAACCCACAATAAAGTTGCATAACCCAACATAATAAAAGATGATAAATGAATACCAAAATAAACCAAGTAAATTTCTTTAAATATAAGCTCTCAAACCATCCTGATAGTTGCGAACTTCTTGCCATAGACTTGTAAACCATGAAAATAAAATACAAACTACAAAACAAAATTCATTCTTCTTCAGTAAGTGCTGTAAAAGCACATTTCTAACTCGTTATACTTTGTATACGATTATTTTAGCTTAATATTAGCACAAGAGGCATGAGATTCACTTTTTTGACACCTCATCTTACTCCTGATTCCTTTTACTTCCCTTTGTGTGTGATGAATATTATTTGATCACGTTTCTCCCCAAACTTCCGGTGAGGGAATAAAAACTTTTCGACTCTCCATTTCAATTTTCTACACTGCACCAATTTAATTAAGGCTTTCCATCGATAGCAATTGGATACAATAAAAACACTGAAATACAAACTCGCACACATGAAAAACAAGAGACTAATTGGAGTACATTCACGTTATTAAATACAATGATCAAAATGAGATGATATGTATTTGTTTTTTCAAGTATTTAGTGTTGTAAGCATAACCAGCCTAGCTTCTTGCACTCTGGAACCAGTATCCGTCCTTTGTTCATTGGATCATACACAAAATTGAAGAGTTTTAAACATCAAAATTCATAAAGCACAGAAGAACTCTAAAAAATCTAATTTACATCTTACGTGACAGAGTTATAGACCTTCAATCTAAACTTGTAACTTGTGAAGAATTGAATCAGATCCATGTTACGAGCTACCCTTTTCATAATATTAGATGATAAATATATTAATAATAAAATAAACGAAAGAATTATTTTAATTCACACATGCAGGTATGTTTGAAAAGTAACAAGTAAAATATGATACCATTGCAAAAATCACATAATAAAATGACAACACTCAAACCCTGGTGATTGATCCCAATATAAGTAACTGCAAAATAACTATAATACTTGTAAGGCTTTTTATCTTTAAAGCAGGAGCTATAAATGCAAAGTGAAATAACCTTTTCAATGAGATCCAAAACATCTTGGTTATCAACAAATTCAATGTAGCTCCAATCAATTGCCTCTTTTGTATATTCTTCTTGCTCCATCTTAAAAACGTGCTGGAAGTTATCATAGGATAGTTAAAGTAACATGGAAACAAGTGAACACGCTTAAATGCCCAAAACAATCTGGTAGCTACCTGGTTAAAGTGTTGCTGCAGTTTCTCATTTGTGAAGTTAATGCAGAACTGTTCAAAGCTGCAAAACAAATGACAACATTCAGACGCAATAACTGCCAAACCCATAAACATTCCAGAATAAATATATTGAAAATACCACTATACGCATATTCCTTATAGGGTTAAATGGGTCATCAATTATCAGTTCCCACCTGTTATGTTTGAAGCTTTCAAAACCATAAATGTCAAGGACTCCAATCAAAGATTTTGACGTAGGATCTTGTCCAATTGAGACATTTATCTTGTCAACCAGCCTGCATAAATATTAGCAATGGAGAACCTCAGTATTATGAGTTTCCCCTCTAGATCTCACATGAGAAATGCAGAATATTTTAGTGAATAATTTGTTCTTGAAATAGAGGAGCTTACCAATCAAATAATCTAGAATATATTGTCTTAGCCAAACCATCCCTGCTAACAGTTGCACTGAGAGGATCAAGACTTCTCTTTATAACTTCTTCCGGGGTGATCATCACTCGTTTACATAATGCATCTTCTAAGCCCACAGGGTCACACCTGAAATAAAGATCAAATAAGAAAATATCACCATATCAAGTGACAGAGGAAGACAAATAGATAACGTTTTTTTAAGGAGATGTCAGTATGACGACCAACAAAGGTGTAAGCACTGTGCATACATAAGAAGTTCTGCTGTCATTTTAAGATGGAATTTGGATTTGTCATCTTTAGGGACTGATGAATCAATTTCTTTTCCCTTGGCAAAGTCAACGTTCCCAAGATGAAGAATTGCGGCAATAACTCTGAAAATTGCTTCCTGAGAGAGAGAGAGAGGAAATTAGTTGATCCTAGTTGAATTCTAGGAAGAAGTTGAGGAAGTCAAGTCAAGGCAGTTCTGAAGATGCTATACCTGATCCTTTTCACCTATTCCAACAATATCCATTGCTCTCCTAGTAGCAATATAGTCACGGGCATCATTTACACCAACCAGCTCATAGCATTTTGACTGGTTAAGATAGTGAAATGATTTGGGGTTTGCCAACTTATACTTCTCAATTTCCTATTCGTGTAAAGAATATTAGCCACAACTTAAAAAATAAAACCAAATTAATCAAAGTCAGACAGTGAAAAACAGGGAAACACAGCAGGAAGGCACCTCTTGTGGTGCTGCACAGAGAAGGTAAAAGCAGTGGTAGTTGCGCTCAGGATCACTGACTTGGCAAACACGAGATCTCTCCAAAAGATAAGTCCTGATGGCTGCGCCAGATATTCTCCCATAATTATCAAACTGGATCTCAACAAATTTACCAAAACGGCTGCATCATAATCAAATTCCAAAGAAATGCAATTTTTAGTTACAAGTTACAACGTATATTAACAGCAGGAAGTAGTAATAATGCAATAAAATTTCTCTGCACCACAAGACATTCAACATGGTTTCTGAGCAGCCATCGATTATATATTCTTTTGTATTAAAACAGAGTCAGTTGTGCAAGACTGTTCGGAGAACATTTAACAACTCAATTTTTTAAAGAATCAAATAATAATAGGTTAATAAACTACAGTATTTCATTCAAGAACTATAAGCAAGTCTCACCTGGAGTTGTTATTTCTAACAGTTTTAGCATTCCCAAATGCTTCAAGAACTGGATTGGACTGCATTCAAATTAATTAGTGTTAAAGTTTTGTGAGAAAGGACAATGAATGCAAAACTGCAGAAGATATCAAATCGTTCAGATACTCTAATAACAGAACTTTAAGCCATGTATCATACTTCAAGGACTTGTTGTTCAACTGTCCGTCCTTCAGTAGCTGCCCGGCCACCCAAAAAGGCAAGGTAGCGCATAAGCATTTTTGTTGTCTCAGTTTTACCTGCTCCACTTTCACCACTGACCAGAATCGAGTTGCTTTTTCCCTCATTAATCATCGCCCTATTTCAGTGAAGGTACAAGTTATTAATTGGTCCAAAAGAACAAAATTATCAGAGTTGTAATTAGCTGGCAACGGAAAGTAGATAACCTGTAAGCGACATCAGCAACTGCAAAAACATGAGGGCTTAGTTCTCCAAATGGTGCTCCCTTGTATTGTTGCATCATGTGACTGTCATAGATATGAGGCAATCTTTGGAATGGATTAATTGCAATTAGAATATTTCCAGTGTACGTCTGTCATGTTAAAAAATTTACAGATATTATTGCAGGTTACAGTGCAGAAACTAAGGAGTGCCCAAGGAATTAGCAAGTAAGATGAAAGCTTACATAGATTTCATTGAGTTCATATCTAATTTTCAGATTCTGTAGGACTCCAGGTTCATGCAAATAAGATAACTTTGTCATGTCATCGACACCACCAGCAGGAGCTTCCATATCCTTGGGATATAGTTTTGATAACTTAACAACAACCTGAGAGATAAAAGCAAAAAAAAGGTTTATCAGGACGCTATATATATTAAATTAAATTGAGGCAAACTTAGACTTCAATCAGAGGTGCCTAGCTCTCAGTTACAAATAATTTAGAATCAGAAAATATTTTGATCATTATACAGCTAATAAGAATGACTAATAATTAGGGCTTACCGAAATAAAAAAGACTTGCCACAGGGTTTTCAAAAATGATCATCGATCTTTAGGAAAAACATGTAACTAGTTATTGGTATACTTAGGTGGTGTGATTAAACTATAAAGTCTAAGCAGCAGATTATTCTTTTTTCGTGCTTTCCATGCCGTTGCTATAATATAGAGTTCCCTTTAAAGATCGAACCAAGAGTTGATAGAGTTATCCATAAAACTAAGTCCTGGAGTAGGAACTTCTTTTTGAATGTGACAGTTGCAACTCTAATTATTAATTTTTTCTTTAGGTCATGTGTGGTAGGCAACTAAGTTTACCGGGTTTTTTTCAGATAAAACATTTTATCTTATAAATTTACAAGTACTTGGGGCTTACGATGGGTTTTGGGGGGTGGTATTGGCAGAACATTGGCGCTTCATAGGAAGTGCCTTGTAAGAAAATAAGGTAAATCATAGGTAGTGGTGTTAGAACGCTTCAACAAATGTTTATCTAGCCTTTCTATGATCCTTATTTGCAATTCAAGCGAGCTAAAGGAGACAAAAAAAACTTTATCCAAAAAGAGCACTTTTGATCTATGAAACTTGAAATAGAGTTTCAAGGTCTTACATAAATGTTCCCTTACTAAGAAATCTATTCAGTTCTTTTTCGATTTAGAATGTAGGAGATGACAAGCAAACTTCTTTACAATATAAATATATGGTTATCACTAGGTTCCACAATCAAGGATTCCTTGATAGATTAATCTATCCACACTGTTTCCTGTCTATGAATGCTTTGATGAAGTTTAGCTGGTTGTTCAAAATCTGGAAGTTCATATTTCCTCAGCATGGAAAGCATTTTTACAGAGACTATAACCAGTTGATTTGATTCATTGAATTTGATTTTAAAGCATATCCCATGCATAGTTTCACTTTTGTTGGCAGTAAGACAGAGGCTTCAAACAACTGAAATGTTTTACTAAATTTGGTATTCATCCCAATTCAATTGCATGTCTAAACACTCTTTACCAAACATATGAGTTATGATCGCCTCTGCTTCGCTATTTGTAGTGTTCAAGTTTTGGGAATCTTTGGAGAGGAAAAATGGTATCATGGCAGGAAAAGATTTGAACGAGAATAATTGTCTGAACTGTTCATTGCAAAGGTAAGTCTTTTAAAAGTATTTAGATCTGATTATTATTGCATAGGTAATTCGTGAATAAATACAAGCATGACCAGTCCCAATTCAGGAATTCAGGCATATTATGAACCTGTACTTCTCAGAAAAATAATAATAATGAAACTGTAATCTGCAAACTCAGAGAAGAGAAAGCCTGCAAGGCTGTATCACTAGTATGGTTTGGTGTCTCAACTTAATACGGTATTGATTCCATGGTAAAGTCTATAAACATCAAATAAAATGGTATCCTTTTATGGTGATTATAGATGATGGGTTTGCTCCAACTCTATTTTTGCTTTGGGTTCCAACTCTATTCTAGTTTTGGGATCCTTTTCTGTTTGTGTAGTTTTGAGCTGTAAATATAAATGTTAATGATTTTGCAATTGTGTCAATCCATTTAAGCTTGACAAAGGGATGTGCCCTCTTGGATCGGTGCAGAATCTTATTGCAGTTGTTTCTAAAACTTTTTACAGATTTTGACAAATCTTATTCCAGATTGCTCTCCAACTATATTGTAAGAAAATTTAACTAGAATGAAAGGAGCACATAAGTAGGGAGCAAACTCAATATTATATTTTTAGACCATAAAAAACAAGGCAAAGGTTAGCAGGGATACTGGAATCTTAGAAAAGGAATGGGAAATAATAATATTAATGGATAGTTGAGGGAGAACCAATTGTTTCTCCTGTCCTCTTAGATATTTTTTTATGATAAAAGAAGATGATTTTATTAGAGATGAAGAAAGAAGTTACAATGCATAGCTGGACTAGAAGTCGATAAAAGGAATTAAAACGGAATTTACACATGAAAACAACCCCAACACCCACGATGGAGAACAATAATCCAATCTCTATGTAAAAGGGCACGACCTCCATCCTCTTAGAGAATAACAAAATGTTAGAATTACACTTCTGTTGCAGAGTACAGAAAAAAATGTAAATTTGTTTTGCTATCAAAAGATGGATAGTAACTGTATGACCTTGATAGTTTTAAACATGATTGTGAGACATATCATTTCATCTTGGAAAACATTTTCAATGCGCTTGAACTATCTAGAAATTGACCAAATCAGAATAAAATAAACTGCAATCGTTTTTAAAGCCACTCACCTTCTTCCCATCAGCAGTCTGGATCTCAGCTTCTTGTCCACTGATTTTTGTTACCTGCCCATCCGTCCAAGCTGCTTCATGGTCCTCAACCCAGACATGAGTCCCAACGATAATGTTCACCAATGTTCCCTGTAGCATTTATTCATACATGAGATTGCAGTATAATAACTCTAAAATGGACACATTAGCCACAATAACATATAGGTTTGCAACTCAGTTTGAGCATGTAGGTTCACAAAAGCACGACTTTTGAGTTATTAATTTATTCTCCTTGCTTGCTGAGGCAAACATTTATTTGAAAAAAAAACACTAGTCTGGCACGGAGAAAATTCAAAGTTTACTAAAGCACATTTAGAGGACAGATATTCATTCCATTTTATCTAAACTAGGAATGAGAGTATAGCAGAATAGCAATGTTCAAGCACCAATTTTATATACTATAGAGTTATCTTATATTTTAGAACATTTTCCATCTTAATAGGCTGAATATGGAATTTCCAAGAGAAGTTGATCGCCTCCAGCATGTGCAAGAGCCACATTTCTAGCTCCTCACAACCTTCTGAAACTTATTTAATAAGTGTATTATTAGTGTGTTGGTTCATCTGCAAAATACTAACAAGAATAACAGAAGAATACATCATTGGTATTATTCATTCTTCTTCTCCCATGCATTAGTATCCATGCCCTGTCTTGAAAACCTCAAAAGTCAGCTACATGTGGATAAGCTTAACAAATTCTTTGTTGTTCTAATGTAGGCAATATTTTTCTAGAATCATATTCAGCTTTGTACACAGGAATCAACACCAAAAAAAAAAGCTAGTAGACCAACTTAGTTTTTTTATTAAGTAACTAGACCAACTCACTTTTTCCAGTGAAGCAGATAAGAAAATGACGTCAAACATAGAGTAAGATAACAAAATGAGGTTTTACTCTCTCTTTGTTTCACCCCGTGGTGGGGTTGATAAGTTTCTTGATAGGATTTGCAGTGTATCTTAGGGGTTGGGACTTGTCCTCCCCAGTGGGTTGGGCTTGAATCTTGGGAATATGATCTTTAGGAAACATCATCTACTTGGTAAATGGTTGTTGTGCTTCCTTTGCAACATAATTCCCTTTGGCACAACGTGATCAAAAGAAAGACAGGCTTTCAGTAGAATGGGTAGGATCTTTTTCTCACGGGTTTACCACTTTTCTCCCTCTTGTGCGTTATAGACTTGGCTCAGTTCCATTTCAGTTCTATTGTTAGGTAATTTTTCATTGCCCAAGTCTATGCACGTCTCCCTTATATTTCATCCCTACAAGAATCTTGCTTCACTATCTCTAAGTAAGATTCAAACTCTTGGAATTTCTACAGAGAATTTGTCCTTCTCCTACTCCCTAATTCTTGCACTCTCCCCTCCTCCCCTAACAAGCTCTCCTAGCCATGGAAGTGTCATGGAACTATTATTACAAGTCTTTCTTCTCTCTTCTTATTGGTAGTTGGGTTAGCTTAAGCTTCTTTTATTTGGAGAGTAAAGGATCCTTGTACAATTAGTGTTTTCATTTAGTTGTTAGTCATTACATGTTCAATACCCATTAAAAATGCAAATACTAGCTATTTTCTAGAGAAACATCTTATTCCGTACTAACCTTGATTTGTGTCTTTTTCTGAACCAAATAAAAAAATGAGGACAAAAAACATATAAAAAACACAAATTTGAATATTCTAAACAATGGTACTAACTTCCTTTGCTCTATTTTAATTATGACATCTTTCCCAGCTAAGGCTTTGTTTGGAAGACAGAAAGTGCAAGCCAGTGGAAAAGAAAAGGAGAATATATTGTTTGGCGCATACATGTTATTAGTGCAATTTCACTCAATTGGTGACTTAAGACACCCTGCATTACTCTAAATATTAGCATTATTCCAAGACTTGTACTCCCTCCGTCCCATATTAAATGTACTACTTTCCTTTTTTGGATGTTCCAAAATAAATGTCATATTTCTATATTAGTAACTATATTTATCTTATTATTCCTCTTATATCCTCATAATCTATTTAATGTACTTATTGGGAATGTGAGAGTAACAAAAAAATGTATCTAGAGAATTAAATGACATGAAATAATAATTATTGGGGTTATAGAAAAATGAAAGAGCAATTATTGGAGTCATAGAAAAGTGAAGAAATACTTTAATTAATAAGTAATCAAAAAGGGTAATTTAGGTAAAAGAAAAATTAATTAATTAGCATGCCGAAACCAATTAGGAAGTTTATTTCGGGACGGAGGGAGTATTAGTTAATAAAAAGATTTCCCCTTTTGTACCTCTTTGTTATAATTTCCTTTTCCTTGTGTTTTTTCCAAGTTCCATACATAATACATAAATATATGAGCTATCCCACATTCTTAAATTTGTTTTGACAAATATGAACTACTACTCTCTTTTAATCGAAACAGAGCAATAATTATGAATAATAGTATAAGGTCATGACAGCAGCCTAATAAAAGTAGTATACAATTATAAAAGAAAATAACAAGATGAGCATAAATTGAAGAAAGCCACATACCATTTTTACAATTCAATTAAATTCTTAGCTTTAATTTCTACCCTTTTTTCTTCTACCCTTTTTCATGAGGAATTGATTTCTGAATAAACTACTACTCTCTTTCTTTTCAGTAGCTTGAATAATAGTAAAAGATCTTAATTGCAGCCTAATAAAAGCAGTAACACAGATTCATCAAAAAATAATAAATAAATAAGAGAATATGCCATTTTTAAAATTCAATCAAATCCTTAGATTTACTACTTAATATTATGAATAACAGTAAAAGATCTTAATTGCAGCTTAATAAAAGTACCATACAACTATAATACAGATTCATCAACAAAATAACAAAATGAGCAAAAACTGAATTAAGCCACATACCATTTTTACAATTCAATCAAATGCTTTAATTTCTACCCTTTTTTACGAGGAATTGCTTTTCTTCGAATCCATAGTCCATGAAACAATAAGTGACCATTTACCGTAGAGAAAATGGATTTTCTACGAATCCATAGTCTCTGAAACAATAAGTGACCATTTACAGGAGAGAAAATGGTTGCGATTTGCACTGTGTTTTTGAGTGTCAGATGAATTTTCTCTTTCTTCTTTTGGGGTATTGACATTGTTCAAACCAAAGCACTCTGCGAAATTTTCGGATCCTCACCCTTTCTCCCTCCTAAACCAAATTGTCGGATATTCGTGGCTTGAAGCTTTCTCTGCCAACTAGGGCACAGCTTTTAGCGGAGCGAGCAATTTTCTTTATTCGTCCAATAATAAATTATATATATATATATATGGTCCGCTCAGTGCTTATCAAACTCATCCCTTATCCAACTCACCCCAGCTCACCCTTCTTTAACGACGGACTCGACGACCGTCATCTATATTTTTAGCGACGCTATATGTTGTCCATCGCTAAAAGTATAAACGACGGTTGTATGATCGAACGATCGCCGAATCCGTCGCTAAAAGAGGATGAGGTCGGATAAATTGGATAAGAGGTGAACTTAAGATCCGGACTCTCTATATATATATCACTTATCAGTAGAGGCGAAATTAATCCATAAAGAGAAGTCCACACGGAATTATTTTTTAGGACAATAGTGTTGAACTACTTCAAAAGACAAGAAAAATATACTCTCTTCGTCCTATAGTTATAGGCTGATTTTCTATTTTTGAGATGTTTCAATATATAGGCTACTTACTATTTATAAAATTTAGTTGGCTCATTGTTTTACTTTTATGCCTTTATAATAAATATTCAGCCATTACTTCTTTTTTTTTTTTAAGAAACAACATTCAATGTCATTATTGTTATCACCACGTTTAATGTTGTTGTATTCTCAATAAAAGAATTCAACTTTTTAGGCTCAATAAATGAATTTGAAATAACATAAATGTTTTGTGATTGGTTAAAAGTTTATGTAGATTAAAAATTCATCTTTGGTTAAAGTTCTATTTTAATGGTCAGTACACGTTAATCAATTAAGTTGAGAGTTTCAGTGTGATAAGTAAGGAGTAATTAACTTATTCATTAATTTCATATTAAGGGGTATATGTGAATTTTTTTTGTTAAATTTGCCACTTAAACTGATTTTCTTAAACTATGTGTCAAAAGAAATCAGCCTATATGTAAGACACCAACTTTTATGAATAAATATGATTTTTTTATAATTATCATTTTTGAATATTATGGAATGAATTTGTTATAATGTTATAGTTGTGGGTAGTATTTATAAATTCTGTAAAGTATGCAAGTTGTTATATTATATTCGATTGGTCGGGGAATATTCGTTTTGACAGGGAATATTCGTACAACGGCATAATCATTGGTGGACCCCACAACAAAATTATTGTCGAATTAAAAAAATGACAAAGATATTTTTATGAAAATAACGACGGAAGTTTTACCGTTAATACTGTTGAACTACTCGGTAGTAAAAATACAAAGAATATCTGGGTGGTTGCATAAGTAAGACACTGTATTGATTATTGATGCTTATATGAGAAGTCACCAATTATACTCAATTATCACATAATGAATTGTCAGATCATATCTCTCATATTATTGATTTGATTATTGTCACAATATAATCTGGATTATATGATATATTATTAAATCAATAATTGAGACGACAAAGTTATTCATATTATTAAATTATAATATTTATAATGTCTAGAAGTTCTGTCAAGGAGAAGTTTGGTCACCTAATTGCACGTCAATAGGGAGAAATCCTTATTGGAAAGTCCCCTCTTTCCTGTGAACGACCTGGTTGTTAAATATTGTGAGTTATGATATTAATAACGAATAAGTTCGTGTTGATTAAAGATAAATTTGATAGTTCCATTATGTCGGGATTATTGGTGTTAGTTGAAATCGACATCTATTCCGATGATAATTGATGTTTGGGGGTTATATTGATAAATCGGGTAATTTATCGGATAAATGAGCAATTAATTGCTACTTATTCACATGTGTGTACTATTGAGTCACATTCACTTACTATTAGGAGAGTTGGGGCAAAATTGATAATACTTGCATGACTAAGTTAAAAAGGGAGGTATAGATGGAGGTACTATACTGTATTTCGTATTTTCACATGATTATAACTATTGATTCACATGATTGAACTATTGATTCACATTATTTACTATTAGGGGAGATGATGCAAGTTTGATAATACTTGCAGGACTAAATTAAAAATGAAAGAAAAGTCAAGGTATTCAGATTGTAATTTTTCGAGTTTCAAAGCGTCTGCAATTATCGAAACTATATTTTTCTATAAATAGAAGCTCATTCTTCCTTCATTTCTCACTAATTCACCAAAGCTATAGAGCATTTATTATAGAGAGAAATTATAGAGAGAAAGAAGAAGAGAAGTTTGCTACATTTCTATTCCAGTATCCAGCTTTATTCTAAGGTAAGGGGTATTATTTTTTTTCATATTCATGAAGAGAATTTCTGTTATTTCATTCTTTATTATTCTGTTGGAATATCATGTCTGTGTGTTTTACGCTTGGGACTGGTTCCGCTTCTTTATTATTCCGTTGAATATCCTGTTTAGGCGTTTTGCTTTCTGGGACCGGTTCCGTCTTTATTATTCTCATTGGAATATCCCGTCTGCATGCGTTTTACGCCTGACCTGGTTCTGTTATTTATTATTCTGTTGGAATAACCTGTCCGTGCGGTCTATCGCAGGCCTGGTGATTTCTTTTGTTATTCCATTCTTTATTATATTCAGTTGGTTAAAGTCTTGATTTCTATACTCTATGAAATTAGTGGAATATCCTCGATATTTGCGCTTCATCTAAAGTATCTTTCATGAAAATATTATTCGAGCATTCTTGAATTTTTCTCTACAAAGAAGTATCATGTCGATAATTTGGACGTTATTAGTTTCTCAATAAATTAATTTTAAACTTGTTTTATTGAATTCTTATATCATTGTCATCATCCTCATGTTTATATTTTTGAAAGTTATCTCAGGGCTGTAGTGCATAGATGGACTTGGTATGATTATGACTGAGGATTATTGGTAAGATAATCGCTTGACCGTAATGTTACAAATGATGTGGTAAAAGTCCTCATTGGCCCGTAGTGCATTGATGGACAGTTGTTGGCATGATCATGACCATTGATGAATACACGAATATTCATGGCCCGTAGTGCATGGATAATTTGTGGTCGTGACCTTAATGAATATCATTGGCCGTAGTGCAGGGATGATGCGGATTATTTATTAAGCTAAGTCTCAGTGATAAAAAGTAATGAAAAACCTTTTTAAATCATAAAAGATAGTAGATTTTATTCTCTACTTGACTCTTTTAATGGATTGCTTGTTCCGCTGCAATTAAATTTGATGTCTATTGTATTTTATCGCTTTTAATATTGTTGAAGGCTAATGATAATTTATTTCGCATTATCTTAGTCATAATATTTCTTCTTTGGGCTAGTTGAGCTCACCCTTTCTTTTCACCGTTCTCTTCAGAAATGAGAACGTAGCGAAGTGACTAGTCGAGGAACGCAGTGATGGCATGGTCGAGATGGTGTCTTAGTAGTCCTCACTATTCTATAAAATAGTGTGATAATAAATGTAATGAGGATTTATTCTGAGAGTGGATATTGTGTAGAAGACAATATTTGTATTAAAACTCACAGCTCTTGTTGTATATTTAAGATTGTATTTGTATTTTGTACCATGTATTTGACGACTCAAAATAAGTAATGTATATCTATTTTGGGGGCGTCACACTATAACTATGGGATGGAGGGAGTATGAATTAAAATTTCAAATACAATAATTAAGGTAGTTATACATTTTTCATGTATGAGATATATAGAGTTAATGTTAACGTATAAGTTGTTATTGCACTATTCAATCATAATGGCATGACCAAAACTATATATCTTGCAAATTATATGTTTTTTCTTTTACCTTTTTTTCTGGTTCATATTTTGGGTCCAATTTTAATAATTAAATATATTTAAAGTTTGGGAGTTCATAATCATAAAAGTTGAAGTTAGGACGTGCCTCCTATACTGATTATCCAAGTTTTTATCAAGGGTTGTCACTATTATAATTAAAGATAATTAAAAAAAAATTGATTAGTAAAAATAAAAATTAATATAATTTAATTACCAAATATAGTGTTCATTAAAAATGTATTAAAATAATTACAAAATTATTTTTCGAGATCCGATTTCTTGATTATCTTTTTTTACGATTGTCTTAATTTCAATAGTATATATGAAATACATCTTTCCATTTTTAGAAGTAGAATCGGATTGATGACATTTATTAAGCTCTTCTTCCTACTTTTTATTTATTTTTATTTTTATTTTTATTTTCTATAGAATGAGCACACTTTACCATAGTACCCTTATTAAGTGAAGTTTTTACAAATTTAAGGCTAGTCAAGTGACAACCCTTGTATTTAGCAAAAAAAAAAAAAAAAGTGAACCCTTGCAGCCCTCTAGATCCCCCTCGCCTGCTAGAAAAAGTTATTTAAATCGTTTGTTGTTTATTTGTTTTTTTGTTTATTTTTGGGTATATTTAGAATATGCTTATTAAAAATGAGAATTAAGAAATGCAGTAAATTAAAAAATAACCTAACACCACATTACCTATTTTTAATATGGATTGTATGGGTTAAAATCATATAATTATTGTCCAAATATAGATCAATTCATATTTCAAATTTCAAGTTTACCATTATTATGGTCCAATACTCCAATTAAATAAATTAGTTATGATATTTAATTTTTATATTCCTTTATATTGTATCTCTAATGTTTTATACATTCTTCCACTCTTTAGAAATTTTTATACACTAAATTTTTTAGATTTTCTCTCTCTAAAATTTTTAAATAATTTCTACCCATCTAAATTTTTTATACACTCTTCCTCAATTTTTTTATATTATCTCTAAACTTTTTAAAGATATCTGTCATGTATATTATATTAACTGAGGTTAGTATAAGATAAAGTTTTTTTTAGTAAGTTATTATCGACTTGTAATATAGAATCACACGATACAATCTCACCTCACAGATCAAGATTCTATTTCATTCAATTGACCAACTTACCCATTTCTTATAATAATCATATAAAATATATCCAAATAAATTTCATACTAACCACTTCTTATATTAACCATATAAAATATATCCAAAGAGAACTCTAGCGCCTTACGTAAATATATTTACATCTGTTAGCACTTCACTTCAATATTAATTAGAATAGCGTCTCATATAAAATTTTCTTTAATTGTACAGCAGAATTTATACAAACAAATATTGCTTTGTATGCCAATTCTGCCCTTCTTCTACAGGTAATACCATAAGTTATTATAAAACTCTATTATCAAAGAAAAAAGAAAACATACCAATTGTCGAAAAAGAAAATGCAGTTACTAGAAGAAATGAAAACATAAAGGGTAGGAAAAAAAGAAAAAGAGACAGTTAATTTTACTTATTTTAAGAAAAAAAATTAACTTTTTAGTGATAATATATGAATAAAAAATTGGACATGCATAAGTGCTTTATAATTTCAGTTATTTATATTTTAATCTTAATAGAGGGTAAAAATATAAATAGGTGAAATTATAAAACACTCATGTCTAATTTTAATTTTTAATTACGTATAGGGTTTTTGTTCACTAGAAGTTGTTGGACAGCAGGTAAGTGGACACTTTTAGTACAACAAGTAATAATCTAACAATTCTAATTAATTTGAATTAGGTTTTCATTTAGTTTGGGTACCTAATACCTTAAAGCATGGGCGCCAGTTTTTCCCCCCAATTTTTTGTTTTTCGATATAGTTTGCTTTGAAATTCATCATCTTTATCTAAGTTTTTTTTTTGAATCATGTTATTTTGCAGAAATAAAAATCTTATCAGGGTTTTGAATATTAATTTAGATAACTCTCCAAGATCATTTAAATTTTTTGACCATGTATATATGTATATTGTAAATCAGAAAGCTGGTCAAAAAAAATTCAACAGTTAGTTTACGCACCAAAGTTCTTGAAATTTTTTATTTCTGTTTGGCCACTTCTTAATTTGTAGTTTAATTAAATTGGTCTTTATATACAAGTGGATTTGAGATGAAAGATATATATGTTTTGGGTTTGGTTTTGCTCTCATTTGTCGTAGAAGGTAGTGTGTCCTCGCATCACCATCATCATGGTGTTGAGGTATTTGATATCACAAAGATGGAGCAATAGGAGATGGCAAGACTGACAATGCTAAGGTACGTACGTAATTATTGGATCCGATTATCATGAAGTTAACTTCATGTTAAGTTGGTCAATTGATCAATACAATGCTGAGAGAGATCGATCACCTTTCGGCCGCGTGTAGACACTGTATTGGTCAATTGACCAAAGTTAATTCCATGTTAACTACTCCTGTAATTATTAGTATTCAAAAATATGTATGAAAGAGTAGTAGTTGATATTGATTATGAAATTCTATTTACTTGTGCGTTGTTAAACAGTATGCAATTTATTTGTTGATAACTATTGAGCTCCCAGAAACCCTTATAATTAGTAGATGTACTTTTGTTTATGTTTATATCATTTTTGTCCAGTGATCCATTTGAATACATTTAATTAAGATTCACCTTTGATTTTTGGACTCTTTATGCATAATTTTTTTCCCTGCAACAAGCTAGAAATTTATGTATCAAGAAGATAGTAGGGACAGTCCTTTTGGGACAAAATTAATGTTGATTAATTTTTTGTTGTGGTTGCAGTCAATAATGAGTGCATGGAGTAAAGCTTGCAAATCCAGAAGACCAGCAAAGCTTCTAATTCCCCAAGGAGAATTTCTGGCTGGGGAGATTGCCTTGGAAGGGCCATGCATGGCTGCAAAACCAATAAATATTGAACTACAAGGAACCTTATTGGCACAAAGAGATGTGAATGGTTTGTTATTTAATGGGGGAGGAACTCTTAATGGTCAAGGGCAAGCTTCATGGATGCTTAAGAAAAATGGTGTGATGGACAAAACCTTTCCTGATGTAAGTACTGCAACTCAATTCTATGGGCCTGTTTAATTATCATCTCCTTTTTTTCCCCTCACAATTTGATTGAATGTGTCCGTAATTATCTTTTATCTCTTGTTACAAGTATGTATATATGTAAAAACTAAAAAGTATACCTTCCATCCCTAAAAAAAATGGTCTAGTTTGATTTATTCAGTTAAATTGACCATTTTTATAATTAAAATTTATATTATTTTCTTATAAATATAGCTGAAGAAACTATATATATATATATATATATATCGAATTTACTATTAGTCCCAAATTTTATAAATTTAAAAATATAAATAAATATGCTTAATTTTTTTTAATTCGATCTTATTTTTGTTCGTTGCAGTCTATTGAATTCAAAACGACCAATACAATAGTGCGTGACATTTCTTTGGTGGATAGTAAAGGCAAACACATGAAAATAAGTGATAGCCGGAACTTTATCGTTCGAAATTTGAGTATAAGTGCACCCGGTGATAGCCCAAACACCGACGGAATTCATATAGGTCGTTCTCACCGAGTAAAAATCTCAAATTCCGTGATCGGAACAGGCGATGACTGCATTGCTATGGCTGATGGTAGCATACACATTACAATTTCCAATATTAAATGTGGGCCCGGACACGGCATTAGGTAGTAAATCTCTTGCATGTTTATGATCTCTGACTAAGCCCGGTTCTCTCCAGCGAACTGGAGGGAGCGAACTACGAGTGAACCGATTATAGTGACGGTTTTTTCCGTCGCTATAGCATAAAAAATCGACTTTCTATGTTATAACGACGGAAAAAATTATTGCTATAGTCGGTTCGTTCTTAGTTCGCTTCTTCCAGTTCGTTGAAGAAGCGGACTATTCTGACTAATATATATGTTGAGTAAACATGTATATATATATATATAACATTTTTGAAATTACTAATCTGTATGGTTTTAAAATTTTCAAAAGTAAGTATATCATTTATTTCCTTTTGAATTAATTATATTGTTGGGTTTTATATGAACAGTATTGGCAGCCTAGGTAAATACCCAGAGGAGGAGAATGTGAAAGGGATTGTTGTGAAAAATGTTCTCTTTTCTAACACAACAAATGGTGCAAGGATCAAAACCTTCCGTGAATCTGCATCCAAACTCAGAGCATTCAACATTGTTTATGAAAATATAGCCATGATTGATGTTCAGAATCCAATCATCATAGATCAAAATTACTTCAACAACGAGAAAGGGCCGGTATGATTATAATTAGCTCTTTTTATGCATGCATGCAAAATACATACATTTTGCAATATGCATCATATATATATATATGAGCCCGGATCAGGTCCGGACTCCCGTATTTTAACAAAATTCGGACTTTTTTTTTAAAACAACTAAAAAAAAATAAAAAATTATGGAACTTGAATTTTTCCATAATACATTATTTTTGGTGTAATTTGGATACATATATCAAAACATTTCTGTATAGTGTACATATATTTTTTGGTATAGGTATTAAAATCACGTCCAAAACATTATATTATGAAAAAATTTCAATTCCATAATTTATTTTTTTTAAGTTGTTCTACAAAAAAAAATTAAAAAAAAATAAAAAATTTAGGGTCCGAATTTTGGACATGTCCGGGAGTCCAGACAAGATCCATTGTGTGTGTATATATATATATATATATATATGTATAATATACACAGAAAAAATCACGTGACAGTTTTTTAAATGTTAATTTTTGACATGCAGGGTTCAAAAGTGAAAATCAGTCGTGTTCAATTCAGAAACATAAGAGGTACGACGGTTTCTGAGGTTGCAGTGACTCTAAATTGTGGTGAGAGATTTCCTTGTAAAGGCATTGAATTGGCGGACATTGATTTAAGCTTGGGGGAGAGCACAAGACACTTTGACCATCTCTCATCTCAATGTGCTAATGTTGTTAATCCAATCTTCACTGGCAAACAAAACCCTCCACCCTGCATATAGATTATTAGTAATTCTTATTTAATGACCAATATTAATTTGTACAACAATATTTCAAGCTATTAGCTAGAAGTTTGGAGACTAACCAAATTTTAATATTATTCCCTCCCTTCTTTTTTATCTGTCTTTTTCAATAATAATTTATTTTTATCTGTTATTTGTAAATTTTAAGAAATATCTTTTTACCGGTCCGAATTTTTTTTTTTTCATTTATCGTCAACTCTTGGTTGATGTACGTATTCCTAGAGTTGACGGACTCATAAAATAGGGTCCGGGAGGCGTCCAGTACATATGTGTTATTATTATTTTTTAATTATAATTATCAAAATAATAAATAAAAAATAATAGAGCAAGTTTGAACAAAAAACTGTAAAAGAAAATATATTTTTTATTGCAAATACACTGTAAACTTTTTTTTACAGTTTTTTGTTCAAACTTGCTCTATTATTTTTTATTTTTTATTATCTTTTGATAAGGCTTAAATATGATCTACTACCCTAAACTATAGGCCATATTCCACTTCGGCCATATTATTTTTTATTTATTATTATTTTATTAAAAAAATTGTGTTTAATATTAATGATAATAAAAATAAAAATATTAATGATAATAAAAATAAAAATAAAAGTGCAATTTTTTTTAATAAAAAAATAATTATTATTTTATTAAAAAAAAATAACCAACTGCGTTTTTTTTTAAAAATAAAGCAACTGCGTTTTTATTTTTATTATTTTTAATATTTTTAATAAAAAAAACCAACTGCGTTTTTTTATTAAAAAAAGCATTTTTTTATTATTACAAAAATAGCGTTTTTTTATTACAAAAAAATGCATTTTATTTTTATTTTTATTATCATTAATATTAAACATAATTTTTTTAATAAAAAATTAATAAAACACAGTTTTTTTATAAAATAATTATTTTAATAAAATAATTATTATATTATTTATATAATAATTTATATTATTTATATAACTATAAATAAATAATTATACAACTAATTTATATTATTTGTGTAATTTTTAATTGTTTTATTTGTTATTTTACCTTTTTGTCCTTTGATCTCATTAAAAATATATAATGTTTTTACACATAAAGACTCTTTGTCGCTTATTAGGATGCCACGTCAAAGAATTTTATATGGCGTAATCCAATTGAATGAAATCGAAAAAAATTGATAGTTCAATCACCTAATTGACAAAATTAAAAGGTGGATCACCGTTTTAATACTACTTATAGTTTAGAGTAGTAAATCATATTTAAGCCTTTTGATAATTGTGATTAAAAAAAAAATTTAAAAAATAAATAAAAAAATAACACTGTACCGGTTAACGATCTGTACAACACCTCCCCCAATTACATAAAATAAAATTAAATAAATAAAATTACGGGCACCAGATGAAAATACAAAAAAAAAACATTCGGGTGCAGCTTCTTTTCTATACATGTATAGAAAAAAGTTGTATTTGAAGTTCTATTGCATAACAAAGTTTGCATCTATACTTTCTTTCTTTATTATTTGATGCCCCAAAATTTATTGTTGAAAAATATAATTCTTTTTTTTGGTATTTTACATTGATATCCTTAAATTTATTGTAAAAAAAAGAAAGTCAGAGACAATATTAAATAACGATATTTGTACTCAAAAAATTTACGTACGAGACATTATATAAAAAGTTTGCACTCGTGTCTTTTTCTTGTATTTTTCGTCTAATGGCATTCAGTTGGCAGACATTGATTTAACCTTTACGGGGAAGAGATATGAGGATTCACAAGTATTAAGAAAATGATTGTAAAATATTAAATATATTATTAATTATTTATACTGTCCTTGTATTGGAAAAACAGTGTTATTTATTGGGCAAAAAATAGTGAGAGAACCAAAATTATATTTATTACTTGGGGTAATATTGGAAATTAAACAATTAATGCTTATTTGAAATTCTCAAACGACTTATATTTAAAAACAAAAATATTTTTCTAAAATTACCTGTATTAAAGAACGTAGGGAGTATATAGCAACTTTCACTCGCAGACAAAACCCTCCACCCTGCACTTAGATTATTCTTACCCCATCAACAACATTAATTTCTGCAATATTCGATGCTATTGTTTTCCCTCCTTTCCTTTTTTATCTCTCATTTTAGAGAATTGGAATTTGTTACTCTTTATTTGTCTTAATTTCCTATATTATCCCTTTATTAAATACGGCTAATTACGTATACGTATTAATTATATTTTTTAATCTATGTGTTTTCTTCTTAACCGTTGTAAAAGAACGATAAAAAGTATATTTTAAGGAAAATGATCTATATGTCGAAAAATATGTGACGAAGTTGAATTGTGACTGACGTGAAACTCTATGATATAAAATAGAATATATTAGGGTGGAGCTATTTTTAGTTCTTAGCTATCTCATGTATACGTGTATGTTACAATTATAAATTAGCTGAAAACTTTCACAATACATAACAGGTAAACACAATTTATCACTCAAACTCATCGAGTCACCCAACTCACCCGCTAAATTTAAGGATTTGTGTATAGATAAATGTCAACTCACTATGGTGAAAATGTAACTCTAGTGGACATGAGAGATGATAATATCTTAATTTACAAATATTTTTACGTTTTTATGAATTTTTCATTGTTTTAAAATAATTTAAGTTTTATTGCTTAGAATACTTAAAGAAATTTATGTTTTATTGTTCAAAAGAACTTGAAATAATTTCTATTTTAATGTTCTATTATTTAAGAACGCTTAAAAAAAATATGTAAAAAAAGAAAGTAATAAACTCACGAAGTAAGATCAAAATGAAGCAAATGAAGCGATTCGAGCTCGATTCAGACTTCTTTCGACTAAAGTTCGATTCGAGCTCAACTCGAAATATAAATGAGTCAAATATGAGCAAATTTTAAAATTTGATAAATTACTCGAACATCCTCAAATTATAATTTTCTATTGATACTCGAATCATATTCGTTCAAAAAGTTCAAACATTAGGGCTCGATTCTAAATCGTGCGAATTTTAAGAGCTAAATGAGCCTCAATCAAACCTTATTTTATACTCGATAAATTTAGTGAACCAAATCTGAGCAACTCAATACTCGGCTCGACTCAATTTGTTTACATCCTTACTCACGAATCACCCCACCTATCAACGTATGGGTCGGGTCAAGGTCTAAGCATGATCTATTTAAAAATGGGTCTTTTGACCCAGCCCAAAAAAACCCGATCCACGGATGATCATGTCCACTCGTTAAAATCGGGTCTACATAACAGAAAGATCTGACAAGTTATCACCAAAACTCACAGATCACCTAACACCCCGGCTAAATTTAAGGATTTCAGTATGAATAAATGTCACCCATTAAAAACATGAATGTTTTTTACCCGTTCATCTAAATCCAACCCGTAACAAGTCAAAATGCGGGTTATTGGACACTTTATGCATATCTTTTTCCAAATAATTTCTTTGCAACAAGAAATTTATGTTTCTTAAAAGTTAAATGAACTAAGAATTACAAAATATTATTTCTTATATCCAAATAGTTAAATTATTTACAGAGTTCAGGGTAATCAATAACTATATAATTAAAAGTATAAATTTGATTTCACAAATTTTTTGTTCTGCTTTTTTTTTCCTATCCAAATTAGTATAAAAATACTATTTAAATTTGTAAAAATTAGATATTATCCAAATTTGTGAAGTATTCAAAAGAAACCCCAACCTATTAGGAAAAAGAATGTGTTTTTTATTTTTATATCTATAATATGAAAAGGAATTTCTAAAAGTATCCTTGGTTCTACTAATTTTTGTTATAACAAATTGGTATCAAGAGCTTGGTTATTATCGATCTATACTATAGCGTTGAGTTCGACTTCATCAACGAAATTTGATATTGACAAATTCGATGGGAATATTAGTTTCAGTTTTTGGCAGGTTCGGATGAAGGCTGTTCTTACTCAGTAAGACTTGAAGAAAGCCATTATAGGGAGCTAATGAAGCTTGTAGATATGTCTGATACGGAATGAGAGACGAACAAAACTAGCAAGATGTCTGAGTCAAAATGGAAAACTATGGATGATAAAGCACTTTCGGCTATTCAATTGTGTCTTTTGAATGATGTGTTGCAGGAGGTGTTATCGGAAACTACAGCTGTGACGCCCCCAAAATAGGTCAATACAACCCATTCTGAGTCGCCAAATACATAGTACAAAATTTAAATGCAAACTTAATTTATAAAATTATCAATTGTCGTGTAAAATACGACAAAACGTAAGCTGCGAATATTGCCTTGTAGACAATATCCAAACTCAAATGAAGTCCTCATTACAATTATTATCACACTATTTTATAGAATAGTGAAGACTACTATAACCACCATCTTGGACCGTCACTCCATTCCCCGACTAGTCCCAGCTATATTCTTATTTCCTGAAGAGAACAATGAAAGAAAAGGGTGAGCTCAACTAGCCCAGTAAAGAATATTATGACTAAGATAATGCAGAATAAATTATCCTTAGTCCTCAACAGTGTACAAACTGATATAATACAATAGACAACAAGTTTAACTGCAGTGGAACAAACAATTCATTAGAAGAGTTAAGTAGAGCATAATGTCTACTATCTTCTATGATTTAAAAGTTCATCATCAATATTTTATCTCTGTAACATAACTCAATAAATATTCCACATCATCGAATTGTCCATGCACTATGGGACAAGGATATTCTTAGTATCACCAATAGTCATGATCATGTCAAACAACTGTCCATTTATGCACTACAGGCCAAAGAAGACTTTCACCACATCATTTGTCTGTAACATTACATGTCATAATTATACCAATACACAATTCCTGGTCATAATCATACCAATCAATAGTTCATCTATGCACTACGGGCCAAAGATGATTTTCACCACAATATAAACATGAGGACGATGACAATGATATAAGAAATCAATCAAGTGAGATCAAAGATAAATATTAAATATTTATAATTCAATTTATCTAAAGTTTAAGAATGTCCAAATTGTCAACATGATAATTAATTGTGGAGTAAAATTCAAGAATGATATTCATGTATCAAAAATAATTTGAACAAAAAAGAAACCAATTTTATCATAAATAGTATCCCATGAATAGTACCCGAGTGAATTCTCGTGAATAGTATCCCGGCATGAAAAGATTAAAATTTTATAAGAATGTTCAGAAAAATATTTCAGTGAAACGATAATAGATGAAGCGCAAAATTCAAGGATATTCTACTAATTTCAGGGAGTATAAAAGCAATACTTATCAAAATAAGTGCAGATTTAGGAATATGAAACGAAATAATATTACATGCATACTATAGAGTATGAAAGAAAATAATATTTTTTACGAATATTGAACAAAAATAATATCCCTTACCTTAGTAGGAGAGTAATTCAAACAGGTATAGTGGAGATATTCTTGAAGAAAACTTGCACCATTTGCTACACTCAAAGTATCCTTATACTAGAAAGAAATACGCACAATATAATAGAAGAAGAATTCTCTTATTTTGGTGTGATTTTCATTTCTTAACTAAGCATCCTATTTATAGGAGAATGGCAGGGCACTATTTAAGAAAAAAAATCACGGTTGAACAGAAGATTTTCAAAAGATTTCACTTGAATTTTAATATTCATGTAACACCCCCTTCCCGAAAAGGAAAAAGAGGTCACGTGCAAAACACAAAAACCCTCAAAATAAGTAAATAGAGCACTGATAACTTCAAAATATTAATAGTGGTGATCCATTAATAAAGTACTAAATACAATTCTCCAAACAGAGTCAAAATATTCAAAATTTAAAATTTGAATCAACCTAGATGGTCAAAGGCAACACTCCATCACACTAGCCCTGAATCACCCCTGCAAACCTGCCATAAGAAAAACACAGCATGAGCCAATTGCCCAATATGGATATAAAGATACAAAAGATATACAACTGAAATACGAAAACAACTGAGACAAAATACTAAATAAAGACTCAAGTGTAAATACTGACAAAAATATAATCTCCAAAGATCTGAATGAAATATATCTGAATCAACAAAATTGACGACACCAATAGAAGAGTAAAGAAATAACAAACTGAAGTAACTAACTCAATGAATTGAACTGAACAAAAATAAACAAAACTATTACAATGAAATAATAGGCTGAATCAAATGGCTGGGTGATATTTCATACCGAATGAGCTCAGAAATATACATTGCCACACAGGCAAGTCAAAATAATGCCACACAGGCAAATCAAATGATGCCACACAGGCAAATCACACATTGGACCGCGAATCCAAATGTATGCAAATCGGATAGGTGTGTTTGGCACAAAATCTCAAATCCGCAGAACAGAAAACTAGGGTTAACCCATACGCCTCCCACAACAAAATACCAAATGGCCCACTTCCTCCGGAGCCCAAACGGAGACGCCGTGGACTAATCACACCGCCACGGAAAGTGTCATGTCTCTCGTGCCAAGACGACATGCCGGTGGTACCCCCATAGGTGGTTATTGCTCAGGTATACCCTACGGTATATTCTAACAAAAATATCATGTCACAACACATGCGACATAATACCAACAAAAGGGTTCTATATGTACATGTTGAACCAAATCAAATTATAGTCACAATATCTCAAAAAGAAGGTAGCAACATGTACCGCTCTACAATTATCAAAAATAAATACTAAGCATGATAACCTAATTCAAAGAGTACAAATACGAGTCATATGTATCAACTTTAAAATAAAATTAATATATTTATTTCACAGGAAATAATTATGTGAAATAATAACATAATTCGAAACAAGGAACAAGACGAACAAATCAAATTTAACAAGAGTATCGCTGAAAGAGTACGGAATCCGTACCTGAATATAATAGTGAAATAATTCACCAAACCCAAATATCACACTGCTAGATCTCCTCAATCCGATCTATATAATTATCAAAAGAATACAAGACTATTAATTAAAATTTATAAATTTTATATTTTATATTTTATATTTTATATTATTATTATTTATTTATTTAAAATACTCATGTTTTCATTCTCTCTACCTTTCTATTATTAAAAAAAACAACTAAGGCTACAAATATATAGGAGTATTATATATGTCTTCCTTTGACATTAAGGAATCACATTTCAATTCTACAAACCTTTTTCCTTTCGTCACCTTTTTCAAAACTTAAAAACATGATCTGATATTATAAGGCATAGCAGACTTTTACAATTTAAGCAACAAAGTTAATTAATTAGAATTTATATATACTATTTTTAATTTGTTCTATAAAATTTGATATATATATATATATATATATATATATATATATATATACACACACACACATATATGACACGAATGCTCTTAAATGTCCTGCACTCCAAAACTTACTTGGTCATCAAATTTGATATACATATATACATGGGTTATTCAACCAAAGCACTGCTCACATGAAGTCACACCAACAAAATCAATTTATTAAATATTTTATTTAATAAATAACTATCTCCATCTGATGTGATAGATATTAATATAAAAATAAATAAATTATTTATCAAAATTCGTTTATCATAATCCTTCACAGGTATTTTTTTTATTGTTGTTAAACTTGATTGACTCTTAAATCCTTATTTGATTACAATAGTCATGAATAAATTGAAGAAACACTTACCCTTAATTATATCAATTAATGACTGAATATGTTGCTTCTCTCAGCCGTTGAACTTGTTCCTTTATGTTTTCCCACAATTAGCTTTAGATGTAATGAGATAGTTAGGTTTTTGGTATTTATTTATTAATTATATTTCCTATTAACTCTCCTAATGTTAATAGAATTAAATAGTACTTAATATACATTAAACCCAATTAAATTTTAAGGTCCAATTTTATTAAATAAATTTTACCCATCACTTATTATTATTTATTAGCTCATATAAATTAAATGACCACTTTGACCCAAATAAAATATAAAGTCCAATTAATATATTGTTAAAAAATATATAATCTTATTTTATTTAATAAATTTTTTTTAAGGTATTACAATTCATTATTGTGCAATAAAATATTCTAATAAAATAAAATTTTTATATAAAATATAATATATTCTATTTATAATCTAATAAAATGAATAACTTTATATATAATATAAAAATTATTACATTTTTATATAAAGAGTTTTACATTTTATTACTATTATAATAATAATAAAATAAAACTGAGATAACTTTCTACTAGAGATTTTAAAAAATGAGTAAGTGGGGGTCCATGTAATAAGCCAAACTTACAACAAATACTTCATGAAAAACCCCTCTATTTATATAAAATATTGAATAAATATTTACCACAAATCACTTATCTTCAATAAACACATTTTTAATCTTTCAACAATTATTCATCATTAATATTATAACTCACAATATTGACAACCAGATCCTTCCCAGGAAAGAGAGGGCTTTCCGATAAGGACTTCTCCTTATTAGCGCGCAATTAAATAATCTATCCCCTTTTCTCTACAGAACTATCTAGACATTGTCAATAATGCAAATAATAATATGAATAACTGTGTTGTCTCAATTATTAATTTAATAATATAAAATATTATGCAGATGATACTGTGATAATAATTGATTCAATAATATGAGATACTATGCATCAACTATTGTGGAAATAATTGAAAAAAATAGAGTGACTTCTTAAGTAAGCATCAATAATCGTGAGATATCTTGACAATACTGGTGTGCCATCAGGCATGCAACCACGCCAGACATCTTACTTTTATCACCGGGTATTTCAACAGTTAACGGTAAAAGATTTGTCGTTATTTTTATAAAAGGGTTATTTCTATCATTTTCTATATCCGACAGTAATTCCGTTATGAGGGTCCACCAATGATTGTGCCGTCGTACGAATATTTCCGACCAAAAAGAATACTTTCCGACCAAACGAATATTTTATGACAACTTTCATACTTTGCAAAATTTACACATATCACCCATAACTATAACATTCTATCAAATCCACACCTTATTATTCAAAATAACATTTAGAGAAAATTAAATCTTTATTCATAAAAAAGTTGGGGTCTTACAACAGCTGCTGATTTGTGGAAGAAATTAGAGTTTTTCTATTTGACAAAGTTCCTCCCCAATAGATTGAGACTTAAACAACGTCTTTACACCGTGCATATGTCATAAAGTATTCAAATCAAATCTTATATCACTGAGTTTAATTTAATTGTAACTGAGTTACATAATATTGATGTCAGGATTGATGATGAAGATTAATCCCTATTGTTATTAGTCTCATTACCTCTTTCATATAAGCACTTTAGAGACATTATGATCTATGGTAGAGACACTATCTCAATTGAGGATGCTAAGACGAATATTATGAGTAAACAAAAACTAGATTCTAAGATGACTTTTGGGAAAAATGACGATCAAGGTGTTGGATTGTTTGTCAGAGGGAGGTCAGTTGAGAAGTTCAAAAGATGGCAGTACACACAGATCAAAATCTCGGAAGAAGAATTTCACATGTAATTATTGTCATGTAAAGGGGCATATAAAGCGTAATTGTCCGAAGTTGAAAAATAAAGAACAAAAAAGAGACAATCATGGTTAGATTCGTAATGGAAAAAATGTGCAGAACCAACAAAATTAGGGGGTAAAAAAGCCTATTTAGGCTAGTGTTGTTGAAGATAGCGATGATCTTTTATTAGCAGCGAATGAAAGAGAAAGACTTAACAGTGACTGGATTTTGGATTCTGGGTGTTCTTATTATATGTGTCCTACTCGTGATTTGTTCTCCATATATGAACCGTTTGATGGTGGATTATTTTGATGGGAAATAATTCTAAATGTAAAGCAATTGACATTGGTACAAATAAAATTAAGATGCATGATGACATAATCAGGACATTGTCAGATATTAGACAAGTTCCAAGTCTTAAGAAGAATCTCATATCTTTGGGTACACTTGATGAAAACGGGTGTAAGTACACAACTGAAGGTAGGAGTGAGCAAAAAACGGATAAACTGAATTACCAAACATAACTTAATTTTTTTAACCATTTTTTTTATCCTAATTTTGGTTATATCCGATTTAATGGTCGGTATTCGATTTTGAATAAGATTTTAAAAACAGGTTATTCGGGTATTCGAATAACCAAAATTTTTAATTAAATAATAATGTTAGTTCCTAGTAGGCACAATAGATCTAGAAGGGGGGGGGGGGTTAAATAGATCCTTGTTTATTTAAAATTCTTCTTCTGGTTTATTTTGTATTGCTAATAATTTAGCATATGACAAACATAAGAATCTTTTTAAGCACAGCAAAATATGTAAAAGTCCCCTTCATTAATATATTCATAATCGTACATACATTGTTCGTAGTGTTAGTTCAGTGGTAAGCAGTTAAAACATTCATAGCAGTTATAGCAGTTAATGTACATAAAGTAAATGACATAAAGTAAAAGACACAAAGGGTTTTAAGTGGTTCAGAGACTCAAGCTCCTAATCCGCTCTTCTGCTTTAAACTAGCAGGATGAAGGGTAGCACCCTGAATCACTAAGATTCCTTCAAGGTCAGCAGCTTTGGGACTTCAGTTCACTAAGAACTCTTCAAGGCCAGTAGCCTTGGAACCTCTCTAGTTCCCTAAGAACTCTTCAAGCCCAGCAGGCTTGGAAACTTCATTTAGTCCCTCTGGACAAGGACCCCTCAGGCCCTGACTTCTTGGTATTGTTGATGTTGTTGTTGTTGGTGCTGAGCTGCTAAGATGCTAAGATGCCTTTAAGCTCTGAACATCTTCTGTACTTTGCAGCTTGGTGTGGTCCTCTTTGTATTCTACTTCGAGTCTAAACCACATCTTCTTTAGTGCAGCTGATCTTTACTCTTTTCTGCTCATCTTCATCTGATGTCAGCTGTGCACCATCACCATCTGGATTTGCTAAGTCTCTAAGCTTTTCGCTTGACACTTAGCAATCCCTGAACCCTTCTTGAATGTTTTGCAGACATGGTTCTGTACTTGTTCAATTTCAGCTTTGGGTTTATGGGGATTCGTAGTTGTTCTCTTGATCTTCTTTGTACGCTGCCACTTTTCTGAATGCTATCTTTTTGGCTTTCTCGGCTCTAAGCTTAGCTGCCATCTTTAGTGGCATTCTCATCTTTGTTGAGTGAAGCTCTAGTCTGTTTGAGTCCTTCTTCAAAGCTATTTCACTTTCACCTTTGTAGCCTCACTGACTGAGACTTGTTCTGTTTAGCTCTGGTGAAACTCGTAGAGTCAACAGTATAACATTCCAACAACTCGACGATTCTACAATATATCAATTTTCAGCAACTCTTGATCTTTTGAGGCTCTATTGATTTATACTCCTTCCCTATCTTCCCGTTGGAATGTAGCCGTTGAAAGCTATTTGAATTGCCTCGCAGATCTCGAGTTATTTGATGTAGACTACAGATGTGACATGACATCCCCTTTTTCTGACTTTCTGACACTTCAGTCTACTGTTTCACCTACCCCATCTGAGATGTCACTTTTATGTCTTGGGCAGGTAGTTAAATTTATTTCTTCCTTTTGATTTCTTGATCAGAGGTTATCCTTTTGCATCGATGCTCTCAATAAGCTCTATTCGAATATCAATCTTCAGATTGAGCTTTGTCAATGCCTCAATCTTTAGCTGTTCAAACTCTACGATTCTGATCCATATCTTCTTGGACTTGATCGTAGTGTGTTGGTTGATTTCACAATCAATGAATTTGTGCAAGTGTACACAGTCAACAAGTAATAAAGTGATAAGATAAAGTGTCGATCCCACAGAGAATTCTAATTAATAAATTCCAACAACTAGCACTTTATCAATCTAATTTTATTTAAACAACCATAAAGTGTGATTTTTCAAAATAAGAAAACTAAATTAAGCAATTAAAATAGATTATTCTAAAATTAAATCAAATAAATAAAAACTAAGATTTGACGAATAAATTCAGATAAATAAGGTTAACGCTGTCTTCCTTTGTATTTTGGGCCCCGGCTACTGGGTTAGTGTTTCGGTGATGAGGCTCAATGATGACGGTACCGTGGACTCTTCCCTGTTTGAGCTCCGTGGTGCTGAGTGTGTTATTAGGATTTTGCATTATAGCATTTGTATACTATGTGCCGGGGTGTTTGACTTGTTTAGCCCGTTTCTTGCCACTATGTTCAATTATTTCTTTGGCTTGACCCTTATTCACTAGTGAGGACTGAAATAGACAGGAACATTATGAAGAATATTAGTCTAATATAGTATACTATAATTACTGCAAATGTTAAAAGAAGAATAATTGAAATGAACAAAGCAACAGAAATGGGGTTGCCTCCCCAGAGCGCTTGGTTTTAAGTCATCAACCCGACGTTTCTGTGTTGTTCAATTGACCGCTGGATCGGCTAGGTATACGGCCGTAGATTGGCGTTTGATGAGCCCACTCCAATAATGCTTAAGTCGTTGGCCATTCACCTTAAAAGTTCACTTCGAGTTAGGTTCCTCGACTTCAATGTTTTCGTGTGGTGCGACAGATATAATCACGAACGGCCCGGACCAACGAGATTTCAATTTCCCGGGGAATAAACGCAATCGTGAGTTAAAAAGCAATACTTGTTGGCCCGGTTCGAATTTTCGATCAAGGATTTTCTTATCGTGCCAAGTTTTGACTTTCTCCTTGTATAGTTTTGCGTTCTCATAGGCATTGAACCAGAATTCGTCCATCTCATTTAATTAAAGTATCCTTTTCTCACCCGCTGCTTGTAAATCGAAATTCGTTTCGAATGGCCCGATTAGTAATCGTGGACGCCCCAAAATAGGTATATCGACACCCATTACGAAGTCGCCAAAATACATGGTATAGAAAACAAACTACAACTTCAATAATACAAATGTCGTGTAAAATACGACAACACAAACTGTGAGTTTAAATACAAATATTGTCTTCTAGACAATATCCACACTCAAATAAGTCCTCATTACAATTATTCAAACACTATTTTACAGAAATAGTGAGGACTTCTTAAACATCTTTCTAGAACCATCACTCCATACCCCGACTAGATCCTGCTATGTTCTCACCTCTTGAGAAGAAAAATGGAACAAAAAGGAATAAGGTGAGCTCAACTAGCCCAGTAAAGAATATTATGACTAAGATAATATACAACAAATTATCGTTAGTCTGCAACAGGGAAAAATCTAATGGAATATAATAGACAACAAGTTTTAGATCAACAACATCAGCGGAAACAACAATCTATTAGAAGAGTCACGTAGAGAATGAATTCTATTATCTTCTAAGATTTAAAAGTCCATCATCAATATTTTATCCTTGTAATAACAATCAATATACATCTTTAATCAAAAACTCATCTCTGCACTACAGGCCAAAGATATTCATTTGTATCACCAGTTGGTCATGTTCATCTCAACACCTGTTCATCCTTGCACTACGGGCCAAAGATATTCATCAGTTAATCATTCATCTTTGCACTACAGGCCAAAGATATTCAGTAATATCATCATTAAGGACTGAGGATGATGAAAAATATTTTAGAGAATGAACCCAGTGAGATAGAAGGACAAATATTAGGGATTCGTTTAACAGTTTATCCAAGATCAATAATACTTCATAATAATCAGTTGTGAAGCAGAATTCAAAAATAACGATCAAAACATGGATACAATCAAAGATAGTAGCCAAAATAGACATCTTGGACAAAAAAAAAAAATTTTATTTTTCGGTGAATAGTGCCGTATTCGTGAATAGTGCCGCCGTATACGTGAATAGTGTCGTATACGTGAATAGTAACCCCGACATAAAATGTTCCAAATTTGATTAAAAAGTTCACCAATATTTCGGCATAATGATATTGAAGAAAATAATATCATTTAAGAAGAAAATAACATCCCTTACCTCAAAATAACCGTACTTCTGACTGAATTTCGGATATAAAGTCGACAGAAGCTTGCACGAAATAGAAGCTCTTAAAGTATCAAAATACTCAATAATACGCTTGATAATCTAGAGAGAAAGAAAACTTGTTTCTGGTGTGATTTTCAATTTTAACCTAAGCGTCTATTTATAGGAAATTGCTAGAACGCCAAAGGAGACTAAATAATAAGATAATATTATTTATTTTTCAATTTCTACGCACACCTTCACCAACCAAGCCAGCCAACTTGGAAGAAAATAGCAGCCCATGTGTTATTAACACCAACCAAAGTGGGTCCCACCCAAAAATTTAATAAAAACTATTTTATTTTCTGAAACTTCAATAATTCATAGAAAATAGCATGTTTATCAGAAAAATACGAATTTTATGTCCATTCTGCCTGAAATCAAATTCTCTACAACTTTGCAGAAGAAAGTTTTTCCAAATTCCCAACAAAAATATCCAAAATTCACAAACAGATGATTTTTAATACCTCAATTCCAACAAAATACTGATAAAACACCTCAGCATTAATTCCTTCATTAATAACCACATAAATAAATTTTTCATTTATATCCACATCAAATAAATATTTCCATATCATATAAATCAATAGTTAATTATTCACAAATAATATTACAGTATCACAATTATGACAACCAGAAAGTTCCCAGGAAAGAGTGGGCTTTCCAATAAGGATTTCTCCTTACTGGCGCGCAATTAGGTGACCAAACCTCTCCTTAGACAGAACTTTCTAGACATTGCCAATAATGTTATCTAATAATATTATTCAAATAATATGAATTATTGATCCGATAATGGGAAATAATGCAAATGACAATTATTGAAACAACAATAATATAAAATATCAACGCAAGCAATTATTGAATCAATAAAATAAACTATTGAACAAAGAATTCATCGTAACAATTATTGAGTAGTGCCTTCTCACGCATTTAATCAATAATTCAATAATACTGCAATACCGTAAGTGCCATCTTTTTACTACGCCAGACATCGTATTTTAACCACTGGTATTCCAACAAAGGTTAATTCAGTAATAATTACGCCGTTATTTATAAAAACTCATACTTTGTCATTTTCTTCATCCAACAGTTATTTTTTTATGAGCCCCACGAATGGCTGCGCCGTCGTACGAATATTCCCCGACAAAAAGAATATTCCACGACCAAAAAGAATATTCCCCGACAAAAATGAATATTTTATAACCACTTGCTTATTTTGTAAAATTTGCACATTTCACCCATAACCAAATCATTATATCAAATTAACACCTTATTAATTTAGATTAATGAATAGAAAAAATTCAATTTTATTTATAATAAGTTGGGGTCTTACATGCACTATGTTCTAATTCAACCGGGAGATGACACGCCTTTCCGTAGACCATTTTGTAGGGTGACATGCCGATAGGATTCTTGTACGCTGTTCGATATGCCCATAGGGCATCATCTAGTCGCATGGCCCAATCTTTTCGAGACAGATTTACCACCTTCTCCAGAATTCTCTTAACTTCCCGATTTGAGACTTCAGCTTGACCATTGGTTTGGGGATGATACGCGGCTGCAATTTTATGACGAACCCCATATTTTATGAGCAATTTAGTGAATTGCTTGTTACAGAAGTGTGTTCCCTCATCACTAATTATCGCCCTCGGCGTCCCAAATCGTGTGAAAATATTTTTCTTCAAAAATCGTAGTACTACGTTGGCATCAATTGTGGGTAAAGCTGCGGCTTCTACCCATTTGGAAACGTAATCGACCACCAATAGAATGTTCTAATTATTGAATGCACTGATTATTCCAACCTGGATTATATGGATTTTGATTCGGATATGGTTGGACTGATCGATTATAGCTCCATACGAACTGAGCTGATTCAGAATTGATGGCACACTAATCTGTAGCATGACTCCCAGCACATAACTCACAAACCATTGCTACTTGCTACGTGGATGGTGGACTCCATATTTCCAATTTTTTAGCTATTGCGAACACCTGTGCTGCCAACGCTGTCACTGTATCCACTTCAAACTTTCCCAGTGTTTTTGGAGGATTAGACCTAGTCATGGACCACTGATAGTTATTATTGGCCTTCTTTTCTAACAGCTGATAAGCCTCATCAAAGTCTTTAGCCATGATAGCTCCACCTGCTGCTGCATCAATACTAGCTCTTGTGGGCGCGTGCAATCCATCATAAAATATCCCAACCTGCATCCACTGTGGAATTCCATGATGTGG
The DNA here is from genome assembly GCA_020205605.1 of Panax ginseng. Classification (NCBI taxonomy): domain Eukaryota; kingdom Viridiplantae; phylum Streptophyta; class Magnoliopsida; order Apiales; family Araliaceae; genus Panax; species Panax ginseng. The sequence continues at coordinate 30,530,883 of CM035149.1, forward strand.
GCATTTATGAAGCATATCCTTGAATCTTTCCCACGCCTCATATAAAGTTTCTGAGTCGAACTGTGCAAAGGTGTGAATATCGTTCCGTAGTTTTGCCGACTTCGCTGGTGGGAAAAACTTAGCTAGAAATTTTTGAGCTAAGTCGTCCCAAACTGTGATGGAACCAGGAGGCAATGAATGTAACCAACTCCGAGCTTTATCCTTCAACGTGAACGGAAATAACCTCAACCTTATAACATCTTCCGAAACATTATTGAACTTGAAGGTGTCGCAGATTTCCAGGAAACTCAAAATATTCTCGTTCGGATCATCCATTGAACTACCCCCAAACTGGACTGCATTTTGGAGCATCTGAATTGTGCCCGATTTTATCTCGAAACTGTTTGCATTAATCTCCGCCCGCCTAATACTCGAGTGTGTATCTGTGACATTCGTTATGGCATAATCCCTAAGTGATTTTTGTTCTTCCCCTGCCATGTTCACGGGTATTTCTTGTTCTGCCAGGTTTTCTTCCTCAGGTGACACCACACTAGTTAACTGTAATTTCCGGAACTTCCTTTCGATATCATCTGTATAAGGAAAAAGTTCCTTTTTAGCCCTTGATCTAGTGTGCATACACTCACAAAGAATTCCTGCTAATACAAGAAGAAAAATAAATAAATAACGTTTAAATTAAGACCGAATTAATTATAACTAATATGGAAACGACGCCAAAAACTTGTTGGTTGATTTCACAATCAATGACTTTGTGTAAGTGTACACAGTCAACAAGTAATAAAGTGATAAGATAAAGTGTCGATCCCACAGAGAATTCTAATCAATAAATTCCAACTACTAGCACTATATCAATCCAATTTTATTTAAACAACTATAAAGTGTTATTTTTCAAAATAAGAAAACTAAATTAAGTAATTAAAATAGATTATTCTAAAATTAAATCAAATAAATAAAAACTAAGATTTGACGAATAAATTCAGATAAATAAGGTTAAGACTCCAATATCCCCAATTATGAACTATAAACTAATTATCCAATTATCCCAATTACTATGCCTATTGAATTGTTAACAAGAATTCTAAGTGTTAAAAGCCCTTTTCCAAGTGATCAATTAACTTTTATTTAACCCAATTAATCTTGCGATATTCCTATGCAAAACAATTAAATTAAACTCCTTCAATCCCAATTCCTAAATTGTTACATGCAGTGAACAAATATTCCTATTCAATTCACGACCCTAATTATTCGTCATGCAAATAATTAAGCATACATGTTATTATGTCCAGTTCTAACCCTAGATCTCCTCTCCCGAATCCTTCTAGAGTAACAAGGTAATTATTGGCCAAATAATTAATCAATAAGCACAAGACATAATAAACAATTCACTTTGACATAATTAATTGGAATAAATCAAATAATTAATTTATGGACATAAAAGGTTCAATTGGAGTCTTAATGAAAGAATTAGTTCATAACATAATTTAAAACCAACAATCTTTTGAAAAACATCCTTAAGGAATTACACAAATTGAAAATAAGGAGAAGAAGAAACTCTAGAATAAATCCTTCAATCTTCAAGTAATCCCTTGCTTAGCCTTCAATTATCATTTTTTTTGTTTAATTCAGCAAAGTAGCCCTTATATACCCTCAGTATCCAACCACAATCCTTTTCCCAATCAACAACTCAATTAAGTTTTTAAATCCAAGTCAAACTTCAATCCACGCGTGCCTCTTGGTCAATCATGGTTTGGTCCTCAAATACCAAATAATGAAGATAGTACTAGCTAGAAATACCAAGACCTTTGGTCTTGGAGTTATTTACCAAAATGCTATTTTTAGCTCAAAATTCCCAAATTGCCCCTACAACTCCCGAATCTGCAAAATAACAACTAACCACAGTAAAAATGCTTCTAAATGACTCGAGAATACAACAATTTAAGCCTATATATATCCAATTCATAGGTAAATTACCCAATCATCAAATACCCCAAACTTAAATCGTTGTTTGTCATCAAGCAACAAAATACAAGATAACACGAAAAACTAACAACCAAGCAAATGCACCTAAAACTATCTACATGTTCGTAATTCCAGCAATCAAATAGCACACATATATTCATTAGGCCTTAGAAAATCATAATAACACGCTAGTAGCTCATATCAAGACAGCTCAATAATATCCCCACAATCAACAAATCTAAATTTGTTTTTACTGATATCGCGTGTGTGTGTTCAACAACCATGCGAACCGATGAAAAGTAAAATATGAAACATAATAGATTTCTTAGAAGGCATCATACAGTGCAAACTCGAGAACTCCAAAAATAAACTAGATTTGACTAAATTCAAACCATTACCAAAACCCAAGGGTCAAAATGGAATACTTATGCTTTAAAAAAAAATTCTTTCTTTTTATTTCTTCTTAACGGGGGCTTTTTGCACTTTTCTCGCTTTATTCACTATTTTTGTCTCGTGGCTATGCAGTGTCCTATTCCCTTAGGCTTTTCAGTGTTACCTTAACGAGCTTTCGACCAACGACTCCCAAGCCATTAAGACCTTAGGGCGCTAGGTGTAAAGACAATTCCCTCGGGCTTACTTACTCAAGTAAAAAAGGCCACAAAACTAGACAAGCATGCCACGATGTTTATTTATTTATTTATCTTTAAAGCTTATATACTCCAAATATTTTTCCCCCAAACTTGAATTTATGTCTAAATTCAGCCATCACTAGCTATTCATATTGTTCTTTCATTCCACTAGTATTCATCCTTTAAAACTCTATTATCTATCCATTTAAACTTTCTTAGCCAACATGGTCATTTTTCAAAATGTGCTATCCTGATAATTTCAGTGTCAAACAGATAAAGATTTGAATTATGTCAAGAAAATCACATCACTAGCTTAACAATCCTTACTAGACTTGTTCATGCAATTTCATTTTCAACATTGGCCCCAAACATACGTAACTATTAAACAACTGGAATTAATATACAATCCTAAATGCAACACTTAACCAACAATAAAAACACAAACTATCCATAAACTACTAACAATCTACTAATGCAAATAAAAATGAACTACCCCCAAACTTATCAAGAGCAATGTCTTCATGTAAAAAATGTAGCAATAAAAATAATAGAGGACTTCCCTGACGAGCTTATTCCTCGGGTGCAGCATCATCATCCTCGCTCATCTCTTGACGAAGGGAAACACACAGCAGAAACAGAGCAGAGGGAACCGCCCAAGATTAACGCAAGATGCAGTTGAGAGTTCATGGCATTCTGGGCAGCAAATTGGTCGACCAAAAATTTGTATATGACATCTTGACGTTCAAACAGGCGGACATTCTGAGATTCTAGATTATAGAGTCACCCGTCAATTTCACGCTGGACAGCGTCAAGAACAACACCACGGTGAGCTGCGGAGGAAGGACCATATGTGGGTGGAGCCGAAGGTTGTGAAACTTGTGGAGCTTTAACTTGGGGAATTATAAAACCCAATCCCCTAGGGTGGTTCTCCCCACCAGTCCATACTCTATACCTACTGATCAGCTTGTGGTCCAACACCGGCATGGGGGTTTGAATCATCTCATCCGACTTCCATTTGACCCCAAATTTTGCACATAACACGCAAATGAGAAATGGATGGGGTAAACCTCCTATAGTTCTTCCTCGTGCAGCTCGCAGAATTGATTGTTGAATGACGTGGCCGACATCTATCTTCAAGCCTTAAATAATGGAATACAGCAGTACAACCCTCTCTTTGGTGACATGGCTGACATGTGTGCATGGCATGAATTTGGCGCAGATAAAGGCATACCACGCCTTTTCATATAAACTGAGGTGAGAAAGAGGGAAGGTCATGCTGCCACGTTCATGCAATGTCCACGCGGTGCCCGGTTGACAAAGCTCGCGGATTATTTTTTCATAGTCTGGCCCTTGACTCACAAGACTAGCATACTCATCGTTGTGTCCCTCTAACGGCAGTTGGTAGTAACCGTTAATGTCTTCTTCGCCAAATTCAACAGTTTTGCCTCTCACATATACCTCATAGTGGAAGTGCTCGGAAACATTGGCGTAGAATTCTTTGACGACTGCAATAACTATTGCATCGGGTTGTTCGGTGAGTGTGAACCAATTCCTCTTAGCTATCATGACTGCTATGTCCCCGTCTTTGGATTGATCGGGCCTTAAACCTCATTCGGGGATGAGAGAGCGGGTGGCCATCTTATTGTAGCGTTCCTGTGCCTCGGCGTTGATAAACCTTCGGCTATCAAATTTTGGAAGAGTCGAGGCGGTTCCGGAACCCTCTCCTCGTTGACGATTCGAAGCCATTAGAAACTCTACACATGAAAATATACAAGTTAGAATGAAGTACAGGGTATATAAATCAACTTGTATATGTACTACACCCCCAAACTTTGAATTAAAATAGCCCTGTATAATAGGGAGTGTACACCATTTGAACCGAAGAACATGCAAGATTACTGGTATGGATAAATGGCAGAGTTGTATGGTATTGTCCAAATAGCCGACTCACAAAACACAGAATTATGGATGAGAACCTAACATGCTTGTGATAATGTGACACTAGAAATAAATAGTGATTGCATAATATGTATGAACAGTTCATGAAAGTGAAATTAGAAATTCAGTATACTAGGAGGAACATGTAGATCTTAACAAGCAAAGAAAGCCACATGATTTGAGGGAAAGATATATATGCCTTCAAAAGGGAAATAACAATTACAGTTCATTGAGGCAATATATCAAACACCTTGTAGGCTTGGTGTAAGTCTCTTAAGACCCACACATAGGGGCACATCATATAAACAAACACATATATAGAATAGCATAAGCATGGCATCCAAAACTCAGTTTAGAAGATAAATGATCCAATGGAAATAGAATAGCATGCATGACCCATAAGAAGAAATTAGAATAGGCAAACAACGCAAAATTTGGACCTCACATATGTAAAAATCAAGGCATAGATACCTATAATCTAGATTTTTGTACAAAATATGAGAGGAATTTGCGTGTACAACATACCTTTTACTGTCAAAGAATAAATTGAAAACAAGTATGGAAGGAACGTGCTTGAATCACCAAGTGGTGGTGCCAAGTGCAAGGATAAGAAGAGACGTGAGAGTAGTGGACAAATACCAAAGAAAGAACAGAGGAGTTAAACGTGTGTAAGTGGTGTGGGGAGGTTAGAAGTCTAAAAGATATTTGATTTATGAGGAAAGAGGATTGTATGCGTTTAAACCGCCCTTGACGAATCGGGAGCCCAGTGGCGGGTCTTTGGGTAATATGCTTGATGACAGAGAGCCGGGGCCGCGACTACTCTGAGATTCGGTAAATGGCTGGCGTCGGGCGCTGAAGTTATAAGCATTACTGAGGCGTCGGTATACTGGGTTCGAAGGTTTGGTGATGAGGCCTAGCATCGGGGCGCTGTGACTCTTCCTGTTTGAGCGCTGGGGAGCTGAGTGTGTTTTTAAGATTTTGCATTGTAGCTTTTGTGTACTGTGTGCCGGGGTGCTTGACTTGTTTATCCCATTTCTTGCCACTCTGTTCAATTGTTTCTTTGGCTTGACCCTTATTCACCAGTGAGCACTGAAATAGACAGGAACATTATGAAGAATATTAGTCTAATATAGTATACTATAAGTACTGCAAATGTTAAAAGAAGAATAATTGAAATGAACAAAGCAACAGAAATGGGGTTGCCTCCCCAGAGCACTTGGTTTTAAGTCATCAGCCCGACGTTTTTGTGTTGTTCAATTGGCCGCTGGATCGGCAAAGTATACGGCCGTAGATTGGCATTCGATGGGCCCACTCTAATAATGCTTAAGTCATTGGCCGTTCACCTTAAAATTTTGCTTCGAGTTAGGTTCCTCGACTTTGACGTTTTCGTGTGGTGCGACATATATAATCACGAACGGCCTGGACCAGCGAGATTTCAATTTCCCGGGGAATAAACGCAATCGTGAGTTGAAAAGCAATACTTGTTGACCCGGTTCGAATTTTCGATCAAGGATTTTTTTATCGTGCCAAATTTTGACTTTCTCCTTGTATAGTTTTACATTCTCATAGGCATTGAACCAGAATTCATCCATCTCATTTAATTGAAGTAACCTTTTTCTCACCCGCTGCTTGTAAATCAAAATTCAGTTTCCGAATGGCCTACTGTGCACTATGTTCTAATTCAACTGGGAAATGACACGCCTTTTTGTAGACCATTTTGTAGGGTGACATGCCGATAGGATTCTTGTACGCTGTTTGATATGCCCATAGGGAATCATTTAGTCGCATGGCTCAATCTTTTCGAGACGAATTTTCCACATTCTCCAGAATTCTCTTAACTTCCCGATTCGAGACTTCAGCTTGACCATTGGTTTGGGGATGATACGCGGCTGCAATTTTATGACGAACCCCATATTTTATGAGCAATTTAGTGAATTTCTTGTTACAGAAGTGTGTTCCCTCATCACTGATTATCGCCCTCGGCGTCCCAAATCATGTGAAAATATTTTTCTGCAAAAACTGTAGTACTACGTTGGCATCATTTGTGGGTAAAGCTGCGGCTTGTACCCATTTGGAAACGTAATCGACCGCCAATAGAATGTACTGATTAGTGAATGTACTAATTATTCCAACCTGGATTATATGCATTTTGATTTGGATATGGTTGGACTGATCGATTATAGCTCCCTACGAACTGAGCTGATTCAGAATTGATAACACACTGATCTGTAACATGACTCCCAGCACATAACTCACAAACTATTGCTACTTGCTCTGTGGATGGTGGACTCCATATTTCTAGTTTCTTAGCTATTACGGACACCTGTGCTGCCAACGTTGTCACTGTATCCACTTCAAACTTTCCCGGTGTTTTTGGAAGATTAGACCTAGTCATGGGCCACTGATAGTTATTGTTGGCCATCATTTCTAACAGCTGATAAGCCTCATCAAAGTTTTTAGCCATGATCGCTCCATCTGCTGCTGCATCAATACTAGCTCTTGTGGGCGCGTGCAATCCATCACAAAATATCCCAACCTGCATCCACTGTGGAATTCCATGATGTGGGCATTTACGAAGCATATCCTTGAATCTTTTCCATGCCTCATATAAAGTTTCTGAGTCGAACTGTGCAAAGGTGTGAATATCGTTTCGTAGTTTTGCTGACTTCGCTGGTGGGAAAAACTTAGCTATAAATTTTTGAGCTAAGTCGTCCCAAGCTGTGATGGAACCAGGAGGCAATGAATGTAACCAACTCCGAGCTTTATCCTTCAACGTGAACAGAAATAACCTCAACCTTATAGCATCTTCCAAAACATTATTGAACTTGAAGGTGTCGCAGATTTCCAGGAAACTCAAAATATTCTCGTTCGGATCATCCATTGAACTACCCCCAAACTGGACTGCATTTTGGAGCATCTGAATTGTGCCCAATTTTATCTCAAAACTGTTTGCATTAATCGCCGCCCGCCTAATACTCGAGTGTGTATCCGTGACATTCGGCATGGCATAATCCCTAAGTGATTTTTGTTCTTCCCCTGCCATGTTCACTGGTATTTCTTGTTCTGCCAGGTTTTCTTCCTCAGGTGACACCACACTAGTCAACTGTAATTTCCGGAACTTCCTCAGGTGACATCTACTATCTTGCAGACTACGATTCTGCCTTGATAGCTCTCGAGTTATCCTCGATCGCCCCTAAAGAGACTCACGATTTCAGTGCGGTGCTTTCGGCGATCGACAAGCACGTTTATTACATCATAAGATCAACCTAACATGCTTGATCTTTCTATCTTTATAGTCCTTGTACATCATTTCTTTTTAAGGACTTTTACAAAGTTGTTTTGCTTATGTAGGATTAACCTAACATGTTTGATCAATTCATTTTAAGTCCTTGTACATATGTTTCTATAATCTATCAGAGGAATTTACAGCTTTTCTTAATGCAAGCATACTTGCATATTCATTCATATATATATGTCATAATCAAATCATATGTAAATAGGAATATCATTCACATGCTTATTCCTAACAAATAATAATTTTATAATAGTATTGTATGAGTATGAGTATAATTGTGTCTGCATGTATTCGCATTTTACCCTAGCCCCTAATTTTTAAATCCCAAATCTCAATTCCTCTTGCCCCTCTCGACTCGCAGTTTCACTGACATCCTCTCCCGCCTCTCTGGCTCTCTCCGTCTCAGTCTCCGACCTCCGCCTCTTACGGTCTCACCGTCTCACCAGTTACCATTCGTAGCATCGCGCCTCGGCCTTTCTCCCTGCAAGTTGCGACTTTGTTCTTCAACCTCAACGGCTCGACCTCTTCCGAGTTCCGACTTTAGGTAAATTTTCATTCACTATCAAGATTGAAGTCCATGTTGTTTAAGATGGAGAACTCTCGTCTCTTTGTACTCTGTTGTACATATATTTTTACTTTTTTAATGTCATGATTTCCATGAGTTGAAGATTTTTGGCCTTATGTATCATGTATGTATAATGTTTTACCCAAATAAAGTGCCATATTTTGTTCATTTTTCAAATTTTCTTTATTTTTATGTATACTGTCTGTATATTGATTAGAACTTCTAATTGCTCTCATTTTTTTGTTTTGATCCAACCTTAAAATGCTAATATGCTATAGTGTTTTCAGTATACAACTCAGTTTTACAATTCAGTGAATTTTTAGGTTGTTTTTCTTTATTTTAAAATTATTGTTTCTGGAATAATTTGCAAAAATAAGTTGTGCATATTATTTGTCTCTACTGTGTATTATAAATTTTTTGTGCACAACATTTGTTTGATTGTTTCAATTATGTATATCATAGTAAGAAAGAAGCCAGATTATGAGACTTTCTTTAATGTTAGTCTTTAGATATGTTATATTAGTTTGGTGTATATTTGTTTCTTATATGTAATATTTGTTGCTCTAACTCTTCTAAGTTCTAATCATATGTCCATGAGTGTTGTCATGTTGTGGAGTTCATGAAATAGGCTCCCCAATTGTTTTAATTGCAATCAATTTACTGAACAATTGAATAGTTGACCTTAAAAGTTTGAAGAGCATGATTTTTTTATTTCTAGCAAAGGATTTGTAAGTTTTAGTTTTGTTTCTTTGTGTGTGTGTGTGACAAGGTTTACAATTCAGATCTATATATGTTATTAAGTTTAAAGAATGTTTTTGTGCTATGTTATTTTTGGAGGTAGAAAACAAAGAGTAAATTATATATAAAATGAAATAGAAGTATTATATAATCATTTGAAACATCATGCTACTTGAAATTTCTAGCATTGTTCTTTGTTAGATCATTTAGATCACCAATCTGTGCTTTCTTTGTCGGGTCAGGTCCTGCTTATTCCTTTCTTTTTTCCACCTTTTGAATCATGCATGTGATCCAACTTAGTCCAAAATATCAAATTATATTACTACTGGAGTACTACTCAATTATTCACATTGTCTCTTACTAAACAATTGTTTATTGGATTATGGTTAACTTATCCTTTATAAACTTTCTTCGTTAATCTAATTTGATTTGTTTAAAATTTTTAGATGATGTCAAGAAATGTTTTAAATAATTTGAAAATGGTGGATGATACAGACGAGCCTAACCTTGATGACCTTGGTGCAATTGAACATGGGAAAAAGTCAGGTGGCAGTGTTCCCACCAATATAGAGCCCGGGTCAAAGGAAACCTCGACAGGTACAAAGACTACAGGACAGTCAGAAAGTGTAAAGATGCAAAGAAAGAGGATGGCACCTAGATCTAAGGTGTGGACTGAGGGGCACTTCATTCCCGTTAAAGATAAGGATGGTAATGTCATCAAAGGTAAGTGTACTTATTGTGGAAAAGAATTAGTTGTTGATTTATCTTCAAATTGCACAACTTCTTTTTGAAATAACTTTAGAACTTGTAAAAAAAATTCTAACAACATGGATAAAGCTCAACCTCAACTTGTGGGGATTAAAGAGGGTGAGGGGGAGGGAAGGGCATGTGAGGGTAAACTCACCGCTTGGAGGTTTGACCAATAATTGGTTATGGTAGTCGTGGTTTACCATCTTATTGTAGATGAACTTCCTTTCAAACATGTTGAGAAGGAGGGTTTTAAAAGACTTATGCAAGTTGTTTGTCCTAGGTTTCAAATGCATTCACGTTTTACATTTACTAGAGATTGTATTTGTTTGTATGATAATGAAGAGATTTAATTGAAAATAATCCTTCGAAAAAATTGTGAAATTATTTGCCTCACAACTGGCTCTTAGACTTCTAATCAACGCTTAATTATATATGTGTTACTGCGCATTTTATTGATGAAAATTGGAATTTGCATAAGAAAATCTTGAATTTTTGAACCATCACAAGTCATAAGGAGAAGGACATTAGGGAACTGATTGAGTCTTATCTAAAAGAGTGGGGAATCTCTAAAGTTATAACACACTATAGATGTAATACCTGAGAATTTCCACGTATTATTAAATAAATATATAAATGGGAATAATATTTCTGTGAATTTATGTGTTATTATTTTGTGAGTCAGTTAAATCAAGTGATTCATATTTAATCGATGCGTATTAAGAAGTGTGAATTGGCAATGAGAATTGTGAAATGCTTTGTGTGGCATAAGGTGAAACGAAGAAATCCGTTAAGCAAATTAAAACGAGAATCTAGGAAATTAATAGTGTTGATTATGTGATTTCATATGTGTAATCAATACGCTCGTAGACTTATAGCAACACTTTTGTGGACATCAATTCATGTTGTATAAAACGAGTGTAGCGATGAAAGTTGACAACGGCTTAACTTAAGCTAAACCAGGTCTTGGCATCGTTGTACGCGGTAGCAAGAACTTGCTGCCAAAGGGTCGATTGGAGAAAAATTAATTCTTCTACTTTGGAAAGTTAAATGAAACAATTATGTGATGTTCGCGCAAATAACCAATATTAATTGTTAATTATCATATTAATTAATTGATGATGGTTGTGGTAGAAAATTGATTACTTGGTAATTAATTAATAATATGTGATAATTATTATTTGAAATATAACAATAAAAATATAATAAGAATTATATAGAAAAGTAATGGAAATCCATAAATACATTAATCAATGATTGAATTAATTAATATTGGTGTTAATTAATTAAGGAAGTGCATGATTTATTTATTTAACATAAATAAGTAAGTTAGTAATATAATAATATTATATTGACAGTTATGTGCGTATGAGCAATAACACAACTATACTATATAGTGTAGTGTGACATTGTGTGACTATATATGAAGTTCTATGAAACTATATTATATTAAGTGGTAACTAATGAAGGGAAGGAATAAATTTATTTATTTAACTTAAATAAATAAGTTATTAAAATAATAAGGTTATAATATGGTTATATGAGTGGTAGGGATAATTATGGAACTACCCAGAAAATAATACATGACTGCATTATTTTATTGTGTATATTTAATGTACATGGACTATATGATGTGAGTGTATAATTAATCCCTAAATTCCTAATATGGTAATAATTGTACATTAAGATTTCATTGTGGGAATTAAGTAGACCAAACCAAGCTTAGATAACAAGATTGCTGAGTTTTTCATTTTGTCCCAAAATGAGTGGCACAAGTACATGAACAGTAGTTGAGATTGAAACACGTCTTCTTCCACAAGGCTAGCTCTAGGTGATGATGGCTGAGCTTGAGGGTGGTTGGTCAACCCTTGAGCAACCATTGTTTCATTACATTGCACCTTGGATTCGAGTTTTGTGTAACATCAATGTCCAGTCCATCCTCCTCTTTTAAATAGCAGACTAAAATCTCAGTGGTGTGGCTTGGAGTTGTCTAAGAATTTCTAAGTAGGAGGTTGAGAGCATACAAGTGTTCTAGGAGCTTGAGAGTTCATTAGGAGCAAGTTTCATTCATATTGCAGAGGTATAATTCCATTCTATGCTTTCCATTTTTAGTTTCTGTTAAACAGAGCTTTGAATTCTTAAATTTCAAAATTTTAATTTTGTAGGATTGGATGTTAATGAGGGTGGGTAGTGTTCATATAGTTTTTATATGGCCTTATGAGTATGTTTAAACTGATACATGAGTGTTTAGAATCAATTTCGTGGGTAAATTCTGTGTTTGGGCTAAACAAATTCTTGCGGCGGTATTGTTCTGGCTCGAACTAGGCGTGTAGCAGCAATTGCTACCAGATTAATCTTGAGGCTTGTGACTTCACGGCGATTCTTGGTCGATTTTGAGCTTTTATTTTGCAATCTGTTATAGTAATATGACTTATAATAGCATGCAAGCATGTGTAATGTGTATGCGTAAGTATATTATGCTAAGTGGAGTATGTTTTAATAGATTTGCATGATTAACGAAAGCATATGGTTTAGATGGAGATTTGGACTTTAAGTTTTGAAAACAAACTATGTTAGTGATCATGTTCTGCATGTTTTGAACCTAGTAAGCTATATATGACTGATTTTACACATAGATGAGAATGTTATAGTGTCCGTAGTTTCTTTGAGCATGATCAAACTTATTAAGCTTTGTGTTAGAAATGTTTTCAAGAAAAGGCTTAGCCTAGTGAGTTAACATGCATGATTTCTACATGATGTATATTCTTACTTTGCAAGCATGTTAGTATGACTTAGAAATGCATGAATAAACCTTTAGCTTGTGTTTATGTGATTAGCAAGGAAGCATGAACAAGTTGAACTTACTAGTAAGCTTTGAATGTGAATATTGTCAAGCAACCATGAGGACTAAAATTTGATATTTGTGATCATGTTTAATGACACTCTTAGACTCACTCATGTAGTATAAACATACCATGCTTATGTATCATATTTCAAATAAAGCATGAATGAAGCATATTTTTAACTAAAGCGGTGTTAGTTTTACATATGTGTTATGAATACTCACAAGCATGCCTAATATGAGTTTGTAACTATCTTATATGTTTAGAGAGCAATCATGATAGACTTTGTGGTTTCATGACCTTGAATGGCCTTAAATGGTTGAAATGATCAATTTAGAATTCTATTATGTAAGAAGGAATCTAGATTGACTTAAGGAGCATGAAAAAACCCTTAACATGACAAGTATATCATGTATGATTGTTTTGAGCAAGCCGAACAGAAACCACAAGGCAGCAGCTAAGTCTTGGCTTGGCCAGAGGACGGCGCAGCTGCATCGGTCCTAGGCTTAGCCATGGCGCAGCTGCGTCAGTCTGGAATCTGGGATAGTGAGATCTGATTTTTGGCAGTTAGCTTGTATGGTTCCTATGTTGCTAAAAGGAGTTTAAAACTTACTGATGTATGTATATATGTGATGCTTAGATGATAAGTTGGTGTTTGCTTTGTAATAGAAAGTCCATGGGTAGAAAGATCTTAACCTTGTGCGTTATAAATTGTTAGACACTTGGTTAATGATGGACATATAAGTTGATTTTGTATTACATATGTGCATACTTGAATCGTGTCGAGTTGATTAAAGACTGTGTTAGCTAATGAACATCTTGTACTTATAATACGCTATACTAGGATTCGAAAGTGTTGATTTATTAAAGTGGATAAACTACGCTTAAGGCAAGTTCCCTAAACTTACTCTAATTATTATTGAGCGAGTTTCCTTGAACTTCACTCTTGATTGTGCAAGTTCCTTGGACCCTACTTTTAAACTTATCTTGTGAATATAAGTTATCCCGCTTATTCGTTCAATCGAGCTAGTATGCTTAAATTCTTGTGAAAGTTATTATTTATGTTGAACTTAGTATTATTCTTGAAATATTGTGAAAGAGTCGATGCCATTTGATTCGACTAGACTATATGCATGTTTATAAAAGCTGTCCAAACCAATTGATTGGTGCAAAAATCTTGAAAACTGAGTTGGACAACCCTTTTGGTAAGGGGAGTGTATGTCGTTGGAAACGCCAACACATGATTGAATATTATGGTGGTGTTATGCATAACATAAAGTATTGTAGACTGATCATCTATAGTACTTGATATTTTTGGGTTATCAGTTTAATATTGGTAACTCTAGTGGAAGTTCAATAGTCCTTAGTGACTACTCAGTATAAATTGTTTATTCAGTTGGATACATTGATAGTCGTTAAATTCATATATCTCTATTGATTTATATTGAATTATCTTTCTTGTTACAAGAATTATTGATATTCATTACTCATGATATTATTCTGAAACTCTGAACTATCTTAGAGACGATACTTCGATATTTCAAACTTGTGTTATGAAACTCTTTACCCTTGCTGTATATTACTTGCTGGGCAATTTGTGCTCATCCTTGCTTATTTAAAACCTTTCGATTAAGGGAGTGCACAGGAGGTGTTTACATAATGAGATAAGGAAAGGGCAAGGCTACCAACTAGCTTGTTCCTTTTTATGTTTAAAACTATTATGTTGTGTTAAGACTATTTTCAGATGATGTTTAAACTTAAGTAGGATTATGTAACAGGTCTTTATTCGATACTATTATGTAATCTATTAAGTCTTATAGGTTCATGAGACTTGGGGAATAATTATAATAAATCATTGTATATTATTCTAAATTAGATTTTCTGTTGTGAATGTATGATTTTAGTTATTATGGTGTTACCATGAGAACGTAACGAACCGAATTCGAGTGACCAAGTGGAGGTCCGAATTTGGGGGTGTCACAGGTTGGTATCAAAGCCATAGTTATAATCCTTAGGAACGAGAGTCCTTAGATTATATCTTAAGAAAACTTAGAAGTTAAGAAGGAGATAAAACTCATGTAGAGTTTTCATGGGAGACTTATGATGTTATGAAAATGTAACTTCATTTTATACAATGAGTTTATGTTTATTTAACATTCTGATGGAGTTGTTGTTTTTGTTGTCTTATGTTGGTGATTGTAAGATGACTGACATGGGAGGATCTAGCCGAGTAGTAGAGGAGGAGCCGCGTGATATCCACATAGTTTATGAGACACCCTTGATAGCGGAGCCTATTTCAGTAGTAGCCCCTTTTGATGATGACGATAAGGAAGAGGTGGAGTCTGATCCAGAGGAGGAGCCTTTGGAGGAGGAGCCCGAGCCTATGATGGACTCCAACGTGGCTACTTTTGAGGATCAGATGTTAGGAGAGTATGAGGAGCATATTTTAGAGTTAGGGTGTAGAGTGGAGGAATTAAAGGTTGAGGCTAGGGAGAGGGAGTCTGCGTTCCAGAAGTTGAGGGACGAGGACCATCAGAGGCAATTAGTGATGCAGGAGATGGAGGTGGAAATTGCTCACCATTAGGAGGCAGGGATCCAGATGGGAGCTTTGTTTCACCGAGCGGTGGCGAGGAATGTAGAGATGGCAGGAAAGCTGGAGGAATTAGAGTAGAAGATTTTGAGTGAGAGGATGGAGAAGGAGGCTCTCCGAACTCAGTTAGAGATGGAGGTGATGGATAGGATGCATTTCGAGGAGAAGTGGGAGGAAGCCAATGATAGGGCAGATGATGATCTAGAGGATGAGGTGCGGTGCAAGAGGAGGAAGATGAACAAGATGGACTATGCTCTACGCACGGCCATGAAGAGATTGATCGATGGGGTAAATCACTACCCAGCTGAACAAGGACAGACCCGGTATACCATAATTCGGGATATGGTGGTGCACATCACACAGAAGGAATATCAGAGCGCCGTAGAGCATGGGATGTTAGATTGAGTTTAGAGGGAAAAAGCTCAGTAGTGTAGTATTTTTTATTCATGTGTTATTAATATGTTGTTGTAATCTCAGTCTTTTGTGTAAGATGCGAGATAGTGGTAGACCCCCAAACTTCTGAAAGGTGTTAGAGGGGTAGTAAGTTAGTATGTCCCCGTCTTTTGTGATATTATGGGATATGTGCTATCATTTATAGCAGTATGCTAGAAAAGAACATGTGATGTAACCATTTGGCATATGAATATAAATGATTTCAAAAATGTGTTATAAACCTGTAGTTCTTTTCTATTAAGAAATGTCTAAGTATTATAATTAAATAATAAAATGAAAATTTTGTGATGCAGAAAATGCCGCCCAGACGTAGAATAACTGTCCCAGAAGAGTCAGTTAATGATGAGAGAGGTCCAGTAGATCCGATACAGAGATTGGTAGATTTATTGGGAGAAGTTTTGAGGGGAAGAAACGAACCCGTACCACCCGTTCCCCAAGCTGTCCTAGTAACAACCTTCAAAGATTTTAAGAGTGTAGGACCCCCAGAGTTTACGGAAACCACTGACCCGATAGTTGCGCAAACCTGGATCAAGGAGATCGAGAAGGCCTTCACTATAGCTCACGTGGGTGAAGACCAGAAGACAGTATTTGCCACATTCATGATGAGGGGCGAAGCAAACTATTGGTGGGAAACTAATCAGCAGAGAGCGGGGGAAGGAACGATATCATGGGAGAGGTTTACTACGTTGTTCTTCGAGAACTATTTCTCGAAGAGTATGAAGAGTAGGGTGGAATTAAAATTCCTAGAGTTAAAACAAGGTGATATGACGGTGGCGCAATACGCAACTAAGTTCAATGAACTAGCGCGATTTGCGGAACACCAAGTTGTGGATGAGGAAAGGAAGGCGAGACGTTTTGAGCAAGGGTTGAAGCCGTGGTTGTATAATAAGACATCGGTCTTCCAGATTGATTCCTTTACAATATTGTTGGAGAAGGCAATCATTGCAGAAGGTGGCAGTGAGGCCTTAAGTCTATATCATAAGGAGAAGAAGAATAAGAACGCTGGTAGTGATCTTCGTGGAGGGAGCAGCGGCGGAGGAAGTAACTCCGGAAAGAGGAAATGGGAAAACAACAACAACAGAAACAATAACCAAGGTGGAAGTCACTAGGGAAATTTCAAGAAGGGGACCAAAGCTTGCAATAAATGTGGAAGAAGTCATTAGGGAGAATGCTGGAAGAGGAAAAACACTTGCTATAATTGCGGCCAAGAGGGGCACATATCGCCAAATTGCCCAAAGCCAAAGAAGATCAGAAGATGTTTTGCTTGTGGATAAATAGATCACCAGATAAAGGATTGCCTGAAGAAAGGAAGCGGTGGAGCTGGCAGAAGCTAGGGAGGAGGAAGTAAGTTAATGATTGGTGGACTTGCGCAACCCAACCGATCGACCGCTCGAACCTTTAACATGACCATCCAAGACGCCGTAGCTACAAAGGACGTGGTGTCAAGTATAATCCCAATCAATAATATAAATGCTTATGTATTATTTGATTCGGGTGCCACCTGTTCGTTTGTATCTGAAGAATTTGCTAGTAAACTTAGTACACCCCAAGAACGTTTAGAAGATCCTTTGAACATAGAGGTTGCGAATAAGGAAATAATCCCTGTAGAATACGTCTATCGAAATTGTCGCGCAAACATTAGAGAACATGAACTGAGCGTAGACTTAATTCCTATTAGACTAGGAGAATTTGACATAATAATGTGGATGGATTGGTTATATAACCATGCAGCAGTAATTGACTGTCAGAACAAATCTGTGAACCTTCAGACTTCGAGTAAGTCTAAGGTAGTGTTTTATGGTAGCTCATCGCTTAAGCAATCGTGTTACGTTACGATGATGTTGGCCAAGAAATTGTTAAAGAAAGTATGTGTAGGTTATTTAGCTTACATCGTGGATACTCGAAAAAAGGTAGTAGAGATTAAAGATATACCCGTAGTAAGTGAATTTTAGGATGTGTTTTCAGACGATCTGCCTGGCCTCCCTCCAGACAGAGAAATCAAATTCGTAATAGATTTAGCACCGGGAACGACACCGATTTCAAAAGCTCCATATTGTATGGCGCCAGTAAAAATGAAGGAATTGATGATACAACTTCAAGAGTTATTGGATAAGGGTTACATTCGAATGAGTGTGTCCCCTTGGGAAGCACCAGTGTTATTCATTAAGAAAAAGAACGGATCGATGAGGCTTTGTATCGATTATCGAAAATTGAATAGAGTAACGATCAAGAACAGATATCCACTACCGAGGATAAACGACTTATTTGATCAACTAAAGGGAGCGAAGTGTTTCTCGAAGATCGACCTACGGATGGGATATCATCAACTGAAGGTGCAGGATGAAGATATACCAAAGACTGCGTTTAGAACCTGTTATGGACATTACGAATTTTTGGTAATGTCATTCGGTTTAACTAATGCTCCGGCAGCATTCATGGACTTGATGAATCGAGTTTTCAAGCCATACTTGGATAAATTCATAGTAGTTTTCATCGATGACATTTTGATCTACTCGAAGACGGAGGAAGAACACGCCGAACATCTGAGGATTGTTTTGGAGGCACTACGAAAGGAGAAGATGTATGCGAAATTTTCTAAGTGCGAATTTTGGATGAAGAAGGTTCAATTCTTAGGCCACGTGGTGGATGAGAATGGAATCTCAGTAGATCCCGAAAAAGTTAAAGTAGTAAGCAACTGGGAACAACCAAGAACTCCGATGGAGGTGAGAAGTTTCTTAGGTCTGGCTGGGTACTATCGAAGTTTCATCCAAGATTTTTCTAAAATAGCGACCCCGTTGACTAATCTGACGAGGAAAATGGTGAAATTTGTATGGACCGACAAATGCGAAGAGTGTTTTCAAGTGTTGAAGAAGAGATTAAATGAGGCACCTATATTATCATTACCAGATGATACGGGAGGGTTTGTGGTGTATAGTGATGCATCACATAGAGGACTAGGTTGTGTGTTAATGCAACATGGCAAAGTCATTGCGTATGCGTCACGACAGTTGAAGGATTACGAAAAACGATACCCTACTCATGACTTAGAGTTAGCGGCCGTAGTTTTTGCGTTAAAGATATGGAGACATTATTTGTATGGAGAAAAATGTGAGATATACACGGACCACAAATGTTTGAAATATATCTTCACGCAGAAGGAGTTGAATATGCGTCAGAGGAGGTAGTTAGAATTAATCAAAGATTATGACTGTGAAATTCTTTATCACCCGGGGAAGGCAAACGTAGTTACCGACGCTCTGAGCAGGAAAGGAAGGGAGAAATTGTTTCAACCGACAACTCAAGATGAGTTAATAAGAGATATGGAAAAGTTGGAAATAGGGGTGAAGGGACCCGAGGGGTTTGAAGAGAAGTTATTTGTAATGGAAGCTTGTCTAACATTGTTGGATAGAGTAAAGGAAACCCAGGAGAAAGATGGAGAATGTGAGAAAATCAGGAGAAGGATCACGGAAAAAGAGGAAGAAAAATTTCGAATAGATAAAGACGGTATCTTAAGATTTGAAGAGAGAGTGTGGGTACCGGTGGCCGAGTTAAAAGGGGAGATTTTGTACGAGGCTCATAATACGACATATTCCATTCATCCGGGAGGCACGAAGATGTACCGGGACTTGAAGCAACATTTTTGGTGGCCAAATCTAAAACGAGAAATCATGGAGTACGTTAGCAGATGTCTCACATGCCAACGTGTAAAAGCAGAGCATCAGCGGCCGAGTGGTTTACTACAACCGTTGGAAATACGAGAGTGGAAATGGGAGCATATCATGATGGATTTCGTGGTAGGACTTCCAGTCACGCAGAAAGGTTTGGATGCCATTTGGGTTATCTTGGACCGACTTACGAAGATCGCACATTTTCTACCTATCAAGATCCGCTACAGTTTAAATCAATTAGTGAGTCTGTACGTAAAGGAAATTTTTTCACGACATGGAGTGCCGGTATCTATTGTTTCTGACCGAGACCCGCATTTCACGTCAAAATTCTGGAAAAGCTTGCAAGAGAGGATGGGAACACAGTTACGGTTACGTACTGCTTATTATCCTCAGACAAACAGACAAAGTGAGCGAACAATACAAACGCTAGAGGACATGCTTAGGACTTGAGTGATGGACTTCAAGGGAAGTTGGGACGACCACCTACCCTTAGTCAAATTTATGTATAATAATAGTTATCATGCGAGTATCGGCATGTCACCGTATGAAGCTCTTTACGGAAGGACGTGCAGAACGCCAATATGTTGGGATGAAGTCGGAGAACGACAAATACTCGGACCAGAGTTAGTGCAATAAACCGCAGATGTGGTGACAATGATAAGAGCCATACTAGTAACAGCTCAAGATCGCCAGAAGAAGTACGCAGACTTGCATCGGCAAGACCGAGATTTTGAAGTTGGCAGTTTCGTATTCTTAAAAGTATCTCCGTGGAAAGAAAGATCCGTTTCGGCAAAAAAGGAATACTGAGTCCAAGATTCATAGGACCATTCGAGATACTAAAGCGAGTGGGCGAAGTAGCATAAAAAGTTGCACTACCACCTGAGTTGGAGCACATCCATAACGTGTTTCACATATCCGTGTTGCGTCCGTACAAGCCCGACTACAAACACGTAATTTCTTATGAACCTATTCAAGTGGAGAAGAATTTAGCGTACGAAGAAATTCCTGTCCAAATTCTAGATAGGAAAGAGCAAACCTTGAGAAACAAAGTTATTTCTTCTGTGAAAGTACTTTGGCGAAACCACGATGTTGAGGAGGCAACGTGGGAGTTAGAAGATAGGATGATGAGGGATTCTCCCCATCTATTTGTGTAACCTTGTAGCAATTTCGGGACGAAATATTTAAGGGAGGGAGGATGTAATACACGAGAATTTCCACGTATTATTAAATGAATATATAAATGGAAATAATATTTCTATGAATATAAGTGTTATTATTTTGTGAGTCGGTTAAATCAAGTGATTCGTATTTAATCGATGTGTATTAAGAAGTGTGAATTGGCAATGAGAATTATGAAATGCCTTGGGTGGCATAATGTGAAGCGAAGAAATCCGTTAAACAAATTAAAACGAGAATCTAGAAAATTAATAGTGTTGATCATGTGATTTCATATGTGTAATCAATACGCTCGTAGACTTGTAGCAACACTTTTGTGGACATCAATTCATGTCGTATAAAACGAGTGTAGCGATGAAAGTTGACACTGGCTTAAGCTAAACAGTCTTGGCTTTGTCGAGTATACGACGACAAATTGCTTGTCGTCTCAAAGAAGATAAATCAAGCAATTGCGATAATGGTCAGTTGGAGAAAAATTAATTCTTCTACTTTCGAAAGTGTTGATTTATTAACGTGGATAAACTACGCTTAAGGAAGTTCCCTAAACTTACTCTAATTATTATTGAGCGAGTTTCCTTGAACTTCACTCTTGATTGTGCAAGTTCCTTGGACCCTACTTTTAAACTTATCTTGTGAATGTAAGTTATCCCGCTTATTCGTTCAATCGAGCTAGTATGCTTAAATTCTTAATATTTTTGGGTTATCAGTTTAATATTGGTAACTCTAGTGGAAGTTCAATTGTCCTTAGTGACTACTCAGTATAAATTATTTATTCAGTTGGATACATTGATAGTCGTTGAATTCATATATCTCTGTTGATTTATATTGAATTATCGTTCTTGTTACAAGAATTATTGATATTTATTACTTATGATATTATTCTGAAACTCTGAACTATCTTAGAGACGATACTTCGATATTTCAAACTCGTGTTATGAAATTCTTTACCCTTGTTGTATATTACTTGTTGGGAAATTTGTGCTCATCCTTACTTATTTAAAACTTTTCTGTTAAGAAGGAACAATGAGGTATTTCTGGAACAGACAAGGGCAAGCGCAAGGCTACTGACTATCTTGTTCCTTTTTATGTTTAAAACTATTATGTTGTGTTAAGCCTATTTTCAGACGATGTTTAAACTTAAGTAGGATTATGTAATAGGTCTTTATTCGATACTATTATGTAAGACCCCAACTTTTATGAATAAAGATGAATTTTCTATAAATATCATTTTTGAATATTATAGAGTGAATTTAATACAATGTTATAGTTGTGGGTAATATTTATAAATTTTACAAAGTACGCAAGTTGTTAAATTATATTCGATTGGTCAGGGAATATTCATTTTAACAGGGAATATTCGTACGACGGCACAATCATTTGTGGGCCCCATAACAGAATAACTGTCGAATGAAGAAAACGACAAGTTTGAGTTTTATAAATAACAAAGATAGTTATTACCAATTAACATAATCGTTGGAATACACGGTGGTTAAAATACAATAATACGCGGCGTTGTTGCACAAAGAAGCAGCACCAGATTGAACGAGATTTTGAATTATTGATTCTTACATAAGAAGACACTACTCAATAATTGTTATAGTAATTATCGCTCAATATTTTATTTTATTGATTCAATAATTCTTTGCGTTGATATTTTATATTATTATTGTTTCAATAATTGTCACCGCATGATATTTCCCATTACTGAGATCCATAATTCATATTATTTGAATAATATTATTAGAAAACATTATTGGCAATGTCTAGAAAGTTACATCAAGGAGAGGTTTGGTCACCTAATTGCGGCGCCAAGAAGGAGAAATCCTTATCGAAAGCCCTCTTCCTCGAGAACTATTCGGTTGTCATTATTGTGATTCTGTAATATTATTTGTGAATAATTAATTACTGATTTATATGATAAGAAAATATTTATTTTATGTGGACATAAATGATGGATAAGAAAATATTTATTTTATGTGGTTATAAATGAAGGAATTAATGTTGAGGTGTTTTATCAGTATTTTGTCGGATTGGAGGTATTAAAAAAATCAAATCAGTGTTCTTAAAGCTCTATTGCGTGAGTTATAATTTTAATTCGACCGTTGGATCGTTGTAATTTTTGGATATGTTATACATATATAAGTGGAGTATATGTCCACAAATTTTGAACCGTTAAAAATTAACGTATGATTTGTTATGAATTTTAAGAGGTGTTGAAAACTATCCGTTTGTGGAATTCGGATATTTTCTGTTTGGAATTTGAAAAAACTTTCTTCTGTAAAGTTGTAGAGAATTCGATTTCGTGTGAAATGGACTTAAAATTCGTATTTTTCTGATAAAAGGGCTATTTATTATGAATTATTGAAGTTTCGGAAATTAAATTTTTTTTATTAAAAATATGGGTGGGCCCCACTTTTAGTTGTTGGGAAAGGTGGTTAATTTTAGTGGGTCCCACTTGTGGCGGTTGATTTTTTTTCAAATACATGTGCGTAGAAATTTTTTTTCATTATTTTAGTCTCCTATGGCGTTCTAGCATTTTCCTATAAATAGGCGCTTAAGTTAGAATTAAAAATCACACCAGAATCAGAGAATTCTTCTTCTATAATCTTGAGCGTATTTATTTAGAGTTTTAGAAAGCCTTGAGTGTAGAAAACAGTGAAAGTTTTCTTCAAGAATTCCCGCTATACCAGTTAGAATACTCTTCTTTTCAAGGTAAAGGATGTTATTTTTGTTCAATATTCGCTTGAAATAATATTTTCTTCCATACTCCGTAGTATGTAAGTAATACTATTTTGTTTCAGATTTCGAATTCTATACTCGTTTTGTTAAAATTTTGGCTTTTATACTCCATGAAATTAGTAGAATATCCTTGATATTTGCGCTTCATCCAATATCTTTTTATAGAAATATTATTTTGAGCATTCTTGATAAGTTTTAACTTTTTCATGTTGGAGTACTATTCACGGGGTTACTATTCCTAAATTACTATTCACTCGAGTACTATTCACCCGAGGTACTATTCATGATAAAAATTGATTCGTTTTCGGTCCAAATTATTTTTTTTGTAAAATATTATTCTTGAATTTTACTTCACAAAGCAGTATCATATTGACAATTTGGACGTTATTGATTTCTGGATAAATTAGATTATAAATCTTAAAAAATTTATTCTTGAACTTGTTTTATTGAATTCCTATATCATTGTCATCATTCTCATGTTTATATTTTGTTGAAAGTCATCTGTGGCCTGTAGTGCATAGATGGACTTGGTATGATTATGACCAGGGATTATTCTGTATAATCATGACCGTAATAGTGTGATAATAAATTTATTGAGGACTCCATTTGAGTTGAATACTGTCTAGAAGACAATATTCGTTTTAAAACTCTCAGTTATGTCTTGTCGTATTTTACACGATAGTTGTATTATTAAGTTGTATTTGAATTTTGCACCATGTATTTGGCGACTCAAGATGGGTGATGTATACCTATTTTGGGGGCGTCACAATTATGTAATCTATTAAGTACTGTAGGTTGCGAAACTTGGGGGAATAATTATAATAAATCATTGTATATTATTCTAAATTAGATTTTTCGTTGTGAATGTATAATTTTAGTTATTATGGTGTTACCATGAGAACGTGACGAACCGAATTCGAGTGACCAAGTGGAGGTCCGAATTTGGGGGCGTCACAATAGATAATGTTAGCTCAAATGATACTGCGGCGGCTTACTTGAGAGATAGATGTACATCATGGAAAATCAATGTATTGGGTGGTAAGTTCATTCACATGAGATGTATAGCTCACATTATTAATCTTGTTGTGAATGATGGGTTGAAGTTGATTGAGAAATCTGTTGAGACAATTAGGCGTGCAGTGAAGTATGCAAAACAATCCCCGGCTAGGGTCAAGTCGTCTAAGGACTGTATTGAGTATTGTGGTCTTGAAGATAAGAAAGGCTTAAGTCTAGATTTCCCAACTAGATGGAACTTTACTTAGTTGATGTTAAGTTCGGCCTTAAAATACAAATATGCTTTTGATCGATTTGGGTTTGAAAATCGTGGCTTTGAAAAATAGATGGGGGGGGAATATTCCAACTGATTCGAATTGGAATAGGGCTAAATTGTTTGTTGGATTCTTAGAACATTTTTATAATCTCACTGTGTTTATTTCGGGCTCATCTTACGTCACATCAAAAATTCATTTCTTGAAATATGTGACACTTATTTTAGTTTGAGTGAGTGGGAAAGAAGCAATAATAGAGAATTGCAAAAAATAGTCAAGGCAATGAAAAGAGAATATGATAAGTATGGGGAAATGTTACAAAGATGAATATGTTGTTGTATATTCCCATTATGCGTGATCCTCGGTATAAGTTGAGTTTTGTTCAATTTGGTTTAAAAAAAATGTATGGAGATGGTGAAATTAAAGTTGAAAATCCGTTGGAGGGTTTGGAAGTAGATCTTCATTTTGATATTGATAATGAAGATAGGGATTTAAAATATTAATCAAGTAATAAGGTCGCAGGGATGGAGATTGTCGATGGTGTGAAGAGAGCAGTGGAAGATTTGTTTAATGGGTACAGAAAAAAGTATTCAACTCAAGAAAGTGGAAAATCAAATTTAAGTAACATGTCATCCTAAGGTTCTAATGCAATGGAATCTCAAAATACAAATAGAATTACGGAAGAGTTCAAAAAGCGTCGGACCAGAGTTATACTTGGAGACGAATCGGAATTGGAAATGTATTTAAGTAAAGATGTGGAAGAAGCAGATGAGACTTTCGATATTTTGGGGTGGTGGAAAGTTAATAGTGCAAGATTCTTTATCCTTGCACGTATTGCCCGTGATGTGTTAGCTATTTCCATTTCTACCGTTGCTTCGGAGTCCGCATTTAGCACGGGGGGATGCATTATTGATGCATTTAATAGTTCATTGTCTCCTAATATGGTGGAAGCTCTCATATGTTCTCAATATTGGATTAAAATGAAGAATCGTATTGATGTGGAGGAAGATAACGACATTGCCGATAAACTTAAGAGTGGTAATAATTTTTGTTGTTTTTTTTATTGAATTAATAAAGTAATTTATAAAAATAATGTGTTTATAACATGTTTTCTCATTTCCAGTAATGTCCAAGTTGAGCCTTTCTATTAACGATGCCAATGTTTATGTGACTCAACTTGATTAATGAGGTAAGTATTGCACCTTGAAGTTCTTTTGATTCATTCATTAATTTCATTTGTTCCTTTACACTACAACAAAAAGGCTTATTTCCGACGGAATATTTTGTCGATAATAAGGATCTTCCGTCGAGGTTAACCTCATTTCTGATGGAATATTCGGTCGAAAATTCAGTCGTATATAAGCAAGTCGAAATTAAGTCCGTCAGTCTTTCGGTCAGGGATACTTACTGTTGACGGACTTATCGTTGACCGA
The DNA here is from genome assembly GCA_020205605.1 of Panax ginseng. Classification (NCBI taxonomy): domain Eukaryota; kingdom Viridiplantae; phylum Streptophyta; class Magnoliopsida; order Apiales; family Araliaceae; genus Panax; species Panax ginseng. The sequence goes on from CM035149.1 coordinate 30,556,921, forward strand.
ATATTCAGTCGGTCTTAATATAAGTCCGATTGAAAATAGTCTGTCGAGGATATTCGGTCGATGATAAGCACGCCATGTGGCAATTTCAAGAAAATAGAAAACAACTTAAACTCGACGGAAATCCGTCGATGTTACTACTATTTCGTCGAGAATATATGTGACACGTGACACATGACCAAAATGTTAAGGACTTATTGCCGACAGAAATCCGTCGATAATATTAATATTTCGTCGAGGATAGTGTTTTTTAAATGTTTTATTTGATTTTGCAATAACCAGGGATTTAACCCACATCTTGTACCAGTACATGTACCTGTTTTCCCAACAACACATACACAAGCTAACAATATGGCCAATAACATGAATTATAATTACCAAGGCCAATAATATGTCAAAAACTGACTAAATGAGAAGTAAAAAGGTCAAAAACATCCCATTAATCTAAACTAAACTATATCAAACACCCCATTAAGCTAAATTAAACTAAATGTCAAACCACAACAAAACCAAAGTAATTACAAGGTTTAAACTGCAATACGTCAAAAATAATATAATTAAACTACAAAAGAATGTAAACTAAGTTAAGCTAGCTAGTAGAGCCCCCGGTGTGAGGAGGATCATCGGGCGGGCGTTGACGCTGCTCTGGAGTATGAAAATCGCCATCATCGCCATCCCGCTCGTCACCCCGTTGACATGCAAAATATATATTTATATTTAAAACGAATAGTATACCTGAACAGTCGAGCGCTAACTCAACATCGGCCCAAATGCGTCCTCGACTAAGGTAACCACCATCCGAACAATCTTGTCGCGTATCGCAGCTGTAGTAACCCAATATTTTCAATAAGAAATTTTGCAATTTAATTTATATATATATATATATATAGGTGGAAATATGTGTATGTAAAGTGTATGTATCTATGTGATAGATAAATTTATTTATTAGATGTAAATAATTTCTTATTAGATTTATTGATAGTTATAGATTATATTCTTTTAATTTTGTAATAAAAATATTTATTAATTATTTTCCATGAAAATAGGATTATGGTATATATGATATGATTATTAGGATTCTATGATATGTATTTTATTGGTTAGGTTAATTATTTTTAGCTTAATTAATGATAGTATGTGTGAAGGTTATGTCAGATATGAATTCAAAACCCTAAGTCTGGATTTTGAATAAGGGATGAGAATAATAATATTATATTATTTATATTTCAGTGATATAGATATGTCTGATATGTGTGTAATGTTAATATGTAGAACAATTATAGTAGAACAGTAGAAACTCTAGTATTACTAATAAACTATAGTACAGAGTTAGTTATGACTGTAAGATTTGTTAAGTTGTGGGTTATGTAATTTATGACCTTCATTATATTTACTGTCAGTTAGGTAAACCCTAAGTGATATCTAGAAACCCTAATTACTAAATTAGAACCCTAATTGCTAAGTTATAAACCCTAGGTATTAATTTAGCAAAGTTAGTAGTAATTAATATATTATTAAGGCTAATTTACAAACCCTAGGTGATTAGAAAACCTAGTGTAATTAGGGAACCCTAATTAACATTTTAGAAACTAAGATTTCCTATTTTGCCCTTAATACACAATTTTAGATTTAGAGCTTATGAAATCCTAGGGTCAAACCCTAAGGGTTAAAAACCTAATAGGTGTGAGAAGTTACCAAAGTACCATGCACTTTATGAGCCAAATGACCAAAATGCCCTTTAGCCTCATTTAATAAGATAACTTGTAGAACTTGCCATAACTTTAGTTGGTGGCCAACCTTTGCTAGACATGTGGTCTAAGTACTAGCCTTTAATCAATCAAAAACTCACATGATCATCCATTGCATATGATCATTATATAAATAGATCAAAGAGAGGGAAAGTTACAAAACCAAGATCAATTACCTCATAACACTCAACCATTTCCTCTCTACTCTCTAACCCACGAAATTATAAGACAAACTAGTCCCAATACCATTTCACTACTTAACAACCTCATTAAAATCGTAATCTTAGAATCGTAGATTGTTCATCAAAGGTATAAAACCCTAGTTTGAATTTACATCCATAATCTGTTGTTAGATTTTGTGTTTAAGTGTTAGAATATGTTTATTATAGTGTCTTATGATGATCCGGGTTGCTAGATGTTAGATCCATAACATCTAGAGGCTCGATTTGAGTTTTAAAGAAATCTGGAAAATCAGAGTTTTGAGCTCTCGACAATGAATGTCGAGCCTCTAGATCTTTCGTGTTATGTATTTTGTGTGTTTGATGTTTTAGACTTGTATTATGCTATATGGACTTTGCTCTCTAGACTTGAAATCGTGCTTAGACCATGACCGAACAAAAAAGTTATTCAAGGTCAAACTCATTGACCGAAAGCATGACCAAAAGTTTCGGGCATTCCTAAAACTCAAAACGGTGTCCCACAACACTTCCCAAGGCCTATAATCGTCGGTGTTAAATGTTTTGTTGATGTTGTTGTATCTAGCTTGTAGCACTGTTAGTTGTACTCAGATCTATGCCTTTAAATCCCTTAAACAATCAATAGATTGTAAGTAGTGGATGGTCAAAGTAGTCTCTCTAAGATTGACTTACAGCTTCGGGTAACCCGTAATCTGTTTCTTCAAATTCTCGACAAGATGTTCATGAACACAGATCTTGCTTGTGTTTGTCAATTAGATTGTGTTGTTGTGGCAAAGTTATAGTATTGTAGATGGACTATAGAATGATTCCTTTATATCACCTAGATAACAAATGATCGAAAGATATTGGTAGTCAAACTAGCCTTCGATCATTTGTAGCAGCTTTTCTCGGAAACCCGTAAAACCGTATGAATGTTATTTCTGACATGCTTTGACCTATTGCTAGCAGATGATTTTGATGTTGTTTGACTGATCTGATGATTTATAATTGAACCTTGTCATGTATACTACAACCTTGAGCCATTATATCACATTAACACTAACCAGAACCGATAGAAATTGGAGCATCAAAAGGGACCTAGAAGCTGTCTGGGATTTCTGGAAAACCCAGAAAGTACTGACAACACTTTTGAAGGCTCAGATCTCGTTGGTTATAAGTTGTATGAACTTGGTTTCTGTTGAATCTTGTTGTCGTGCATTAGTACTACAATCTGTGACCAACAACTTGCCTAGAAACACATCACACACTGTTATAATTTTGGTCAAAGTAGTCCTCTCGTTAACTGCCATGAATTTCTGGGTCTGCATGATGAACGTGAAGAACACCTATAGCGACGGTTACGCTGCTATATAGCGCGATCTTAATGATAGTTTATTCATAAAATTATTATTTTTATTTAATAATTAGTATTAAATAGTTTTTAATTATTAAAAATACAAAATAAATTCCTAAAAATTATTTTAAAGTCGAAAAATGAGATTTTAATTATTTTGAATATATTTCATTAATATTTATTATTTTGGAATATTAATGGTATTTAATTTATTTAATTACAATATTAAATAAATTACTTAAAAATAATTTTTATACTTGAAAAATCATTTAAAATTATATTATGTTATAAGAAAATATTTTAAGTTATTTAGTGATGATTTTCATTAATTTAAATAATATTAATGATATTGATTTAATTTTTAATATTATGGTAATTATTTAAAATGATTTTAAATGTTTTAAAAATCATTTAAGTGGTAAGATAAATGTTTTAAAAATATTCGAGTTATTATTAATAACTTTAATATTTTGGCAATGGTTTTATTAATAATTTGATATTATTTAGATATTATTGATGGTAGAATTATTTGATATTTAAATCATTTTATAATGATTCCTGTTTGAAAATTTGTGATAAATTATAATAATTATTTGAAAATTTTTATGAGGCTATAAAAAATAGTATGATTCGGTATTTAGGTTGTCCGAATAATATTAAGGGTATTGAATAGAGTTTTAGATTTGGATAAGTACCGATCTGCCGCTTCAGATACTGCAACATGTCTTTGAAATTGATCTGGACTTAGATAGTTTATTTGATATATGTGTTTATTTGAGATTTAATGATTGTAAAACATGTGTGCCAATGTGATTAGGTGATGTGCTGACTGTAATAGGCAGTGTTATGTGTTATAGTATGTTATTCTAATCGATCGAATGATCTTATTAATGATAGGTTGTTGAATTAGAGATAAAATTAGTTGTGTATTGTAAGCAGCAGACCAGGCAAGTATCCTACCTTTGCATTTTCTTTATGCAATGGACATGAGTAAGAAGTTTCAGAATTATATTATTATTATGCTATATTATTAACCCTATTATGATATATTCTACATCCGATCATTTTTCATCAACATGTTAGTATATGGTAATTCAGATATATATTTTGTTCGTTAATATGGTTATACAAGTGTCCCCACTTGGATGATCATTGTATTCAATCACATGTTGATATATATATATACGCCTAAGCTATTTGTTCAGCTAGACACAGATTCAAAAATATCGTTGAATATGATAAACCTTTTTGTATCCAATCAAATTGCTTTGGTTTGGATTCCGACTATCATGAACATCCCGAACATGGGAAAATTTTTGCTTTCAAAGCGGCAGAGTGAACGATAATATCGTTCTTGCATGTAGTATTGATGATCATCACAGGCACATTGGGTAGATCACCACCGTGTCCGTAAGTTATAACGATTTGCGAGATGAAGTTTCGTTAAACCTATTCGAAAATGAAAAACAATGTTCATAGTATGTCGCTTTAACCCTACTTATAGTCAGTACGCAGTTTCAGAAGTGTGATAGAGAGTTGTTATGTTATTGTTATCGGTTCAGATTACTTCACAACTTTTGATTTGTTGTAGAAGGGAAGTACAAAGAAAACATTTAATCCTTTCCGCTAATATTTAAAATTGTTATTACTTGTTGGGCACTCAAATGCTCATCCTTGCTTAATTTAAATGTTTTCAGTTTAGTATGATCGATCAGAGGGCTCTGCTAAGAAGAAAAGGAGAAGAAAGCTACCCGAATAAGTTTGTGTTATCTTATGTAATAACTAGACTTAAATAAGATTATTATATTTATTATCTATCATGAAATGAAATGTTAAGGTCGCGTACCTGGGATTTAGAAAACTCTGATATGTAAATTAAGTTTGATATTTATAATAATTTTATTACTTCCGCTCATAGAAATGGTATCGTAATGCACTGAATTCGGGTTTCAAGTATCCGAATTTGGGGGTGTTACAGCAGCCCATTGCTCCGGAGGGATACCCATACTATCAACGGTGGCACATACCAATCGCAACGCCCCTACGAAGTGATGGAGGCGAGAGCAGTACCAAGCGGGTCCCGATTATATGGTACAGCGGATCGGTCAAAAACCTCTCCGACACTGCAGCCATAACACACTGGAACAAAGCATCGTCTAACCCAGTGCTCATATGTGATGGTCCCATGGAGGCTCTCAGACGCAGACGCTGGCTAGAGCCTACAAAAATAAATATAACATGAAAAGTATTTTAAGTTTACTTTATTCATAAACAAGAAATAGACTAAAATATTATACCTGGCAGTGTATAGGCTGGTATCCTCGGTAACCCCAGCACACTATATCGGCCGGTAGTACTAGTGGGAGTATCCTGAGACGCGACCCAAAGAGCCGTCTCCTTGTCTCCGAGATAAACTAATCTCAAGTGAGGGACGGTATGGAATCTAACGTCTCAACATCGCCCTAACAAACCGTAGTAACTTTGCTATCTGTTTGGGTCAGAGCTTCTCAAACCGCTCCTCGTAATTTGATATACAAGTGAGTTATCTTGGTATCATCATATAAATTACGTAATATTATCTTAAATAATATTTATTATAGTAAATGTATTACCCAGTATAGCTAGTGTCTTTGGAGATATAAATGCGATTTCAAGTAGAGCCCTTTGCTGCGTATGGACTCTATCGTAACTCGATCATAGTAGGAGGTCTCACCAAGATACTCCGCATGGCCTAAATCATATACATTAAATAATATCACCTTAATTTACTATAATTGCAGTTTAATACTAAACTAAAGGGAAATACATACCGACTTAACCTCCTGAAATGACTGCGAGCCAGAAGTATGTATAACTCGCAGCTTGCCACGATTCTCCTTCATCTGCTCCGACTTGGTCTTGGAGCGCAAAGATCATCCCAAGATTACACATCGCGCACCACGCATCAGATCCGATACTTCGGGCCGATGTTATCAATAAAAGTAGTCTGGCGATTCTTCTATCGCCCGGACTGCCCTCTGTCGCATCTCCTACAGCCAGCCGACATAATTTTTCGAGATGTGGGAAATGATAATCAGGCCACCATCCGCCTCGATGATCTTTGGCCTCAGATTCGTAGTATCTCTATCAAACAGACATAACATACATATAATTAATTATTTGAACAATATGTAAATAACATGGACCTTGATTTAATATATGTAATTCGAATTACGTGAAACTCCCGCAACACTGGCACCATGAAGCCGGCATCGTAGTGCGCGTACTGGCTAAATCGCATACAGCCAGTAGGGAGATGCGCCAGGAAGATGGCGTGTACGATCGCCTTAGTGACATGATCCATAATACTAGAATACAAAATTTATTAAGAACATTTTAATTTATTAATCACATAATAATATCATTCTAATTGAACATAAGTGATATATGTTAGTTGAAACCTACACAGATGAGCCGACATCAACTAGAACTGTGTCAGGCACTGTCGACGGATGACCTAATCGACCGAGGTTAGGCCCTCGCTGACGCTGACATCTAGCATCTATATGCTTAATATAGTTATGACATTGTCAAAAAATAGTAAATGGATGTATAATATAGGTATGAAAAAATTTTTACTGAGCCAAAAAAGAAATCAACTCACTAGCATCTAAAGACGATCCGCCTTGGGAGCCGTCACCCGATCCGGAGCGGCTGCCACCACAGCCACCTCCACCGCTATGTCGAGGCATATATATCTGTACTACTAAAATAACCTACATAGATACGTATAATTAATTAAATTTCATTGAAATTATTATATATAATGATTGGTTTTAGTTGTATAATATTTATAAAACACCAATTAGTGAAGAAGTAGTACGTCGTCAAACCCGTCAAAATCAAAATCATTTTCATCCTCTAATTTTGTCTCTTCCTCTTCTGTATCAATTTCTTCTTCTACCATCACATAGGGACTAACAACCACATCTTCCTCCACTTCATCAACATCGAGTACGTTAACAACATCATCAACCAACATGCAATCCCTAGGTAACCATCTTCTTCACAAGCATCGATCTTGGCGAGTTGCAGATATCACACTGCACCTTATCTTTGTCCTCCCCATAATATAACATGCAATCCTGCTCACAAGCATCGATTTTCTCATACCCGAGATTCAACCCCTTAACCATCTTCTTCACCTCATAGTAATTTGCAGGCAGCGTATTATCCCTAGGTAAGAACTCGCTGAGAATATCAAGCAAATCATTGAATCCTCTCTCACTGCAGTTATGTTCATTCTTGAAATGTAAAAGTCTCATAACTTCAGAAAGCCTAGTGTGCTTGTCATTTCCAGGATACAATGGAACACCTGATTCAGATAGCAACTTGTAGAAAGCGATTCTTTGAATCATTTAGCTTTCTTTGAAAATCGCTGACGATGACGCATGCTCATTTTCAAATTGATCAATATTGGTAGGGCCATACGCATCAACCAACATCTGCACGATGTCATAGTTATCTGATTGCGAATCCCCGTGAATCGATTGGTCTACAGTACTATCTTTCCATTCTCTAAACTCAGTTCATTCCCCATGATGAATCCATACCGAATGCCCATCCACAAACCCACGTGAATATAAGTCAAATTTGACTTCATCGGCAGTCTTTCATATCATGTTCTTACACTTGAAACATGGGCATCTCATCTTTTCGTACGGATCATCAACATGTTCTATTGCTTTGTTCATAAAATTGGACACCCCTTCACGGTATGCATCAACTAATCTCCTCTCATCAATCTTAATCCTATGGTACATCCAACTCCGATCGACTGACATCTTTAATTGAAAAAAATACCCAATTAGATCAAGAATAATCATTAATGTGGTACATGCATGTATTTAGTTTATCTAGTATATATCTCCACTCTACGGGGGTTAGGCTTCTATCCCGTTCCTGGACGCGTCTCCTCACTAGTGTCATTCACAATGTGCGTGTTTATAATATTTTAAGAAAATTTCAGTATCACCTCCCCATGGTCTCCAAGTACACGAAATAGACCAAGACAACTTAGTCTAAGTATGCACTTGAAGAACATATGTAGAGACACCAGCTGAAAAATCCTCAAAATATTATAAACACGCACCTTGTGAATTAGCACCACCTAAGTGAGAGACATAACATCCAATAATAGTCCCAAACTGGGGACTATTAGACATTCACTTCTACTGAGTGAATGTCAAATGGGTTTCTAAGTTCCAAAGTATATTATGTATATATATATATATATATATATATATATATATATTATTGAGTGTATTGCAGAGTAAAGGGAGAGTATTATTGCATTTAATAAAAATTATGGCAAACTAAGCAAATGCTACTTAGTTTATTTTGTCAATGATAAACTAAGTAAGTGGTACTTAGTTTATGAGAATTGTTATTTGGAATCTATAGAGACTACTGTCCAGCAGTAATCGGACAAAAAAAGGGTCGTAGTTCCTGTTTGTGTCATATGCTCGAATAATAAAGTTAATTGAATTACTGCGGACATTCCTCATTATTTTCCATCAAAACAGATGACAACATCCCGAAGGAGTTCCATAAAGCTATTGAATAAAGTTCCAAGTTAAGCAACCCTCTAGATGAACGAACGATCACTTCTCTACTAGGAATGAATCATTGCCTTATATGGGTCCAATCCATGACATAGACAGCTTCTCACCACTCCAAATTCCTCAAATGGGTAGTTCTCATAGAAAAAGAGGTAAGACGTTCTATTAGAACTACCCATCTCAGGAATTTGGAGTGGTGAGAAACTCTCTATGTCATGGATTGGACCCATATGGGGAGATGATTCATCCCTAGTAGAGAAGTGATCATTCGCTCATCTAGAGGGATGTTTAACCTAGAACTTTGTTCAACAACTTAATGTTACTCATTCATGATGTTGTCATCTGTTATGATGGAACAGTGAGTAATGTCCACAATAATTCAATTAACTTTATTATTCGAGTATAGTACACAAACAGGAACTACGACCCTATTTTTTTTAATTGTTGTCGAGGAACCGGTTGGAGTACTATTAGCTGCAACTGCTATGTCGAATCCTGCATACAAGGAAGTCCTTAATTAATTATTTTGTATAATATTATTTGATTTAATTTACTTTAATTAATTAATTTATTTTACTTAATTATTTTATTTATTTATTATGTATTATATTATTAAATTTAATTTACCTTAATTAATTAATTTTTTTTGTATTATAGTATTTAATTTAAATTGAATTTATTTAAGTTATTTAATATTATTTAATTCATTTAAATTTATTTATTTTGTATAATATTATTTAATTTAATTTACCTTAATTAATTTATTTATTTTTATTTTGCTTTATTTTATTTTATTTATTTATTTTGTATTATATTATTTAATTTAATTTACCCTAATTAATTAATTTATTTTAGTTAATTTATTTTATTTTGTATTATATTATTTAATTTAAATTAAATTAATTAATTTATTTTAGTTATTTTATATTATTTAATTTTATAATATTATTTAATTTAATTTACCTTAAATAACTAATTTAATTATTTATTTTGTATTATATTATTTAATTTAATTTACCTTAATTAATTAATTTATTTTAAATAAATTAATTAATTTATTTTATTTATTTTATTTTATTTTATATTATAACATTTTAATTTAATTAATTTATTTAATTTTAAAAAAGAAATTAAATTATTTATTTTAGTTATATTATTTTATTTTCATCAAAATTTATTTTATATTATATTATATTGATTTTTTCATGTATACATCAAGAGCCATTTTATTTTATATTGTTTTAAGATTACGTTCCAAACTAAGTAAATGCTACTTAGTTTTTATATTATATTATTTGTATCTTTTTTTCTTACATTATATTTACTACAATATTTATTTATGTTATACTTAATTATATATATATATATATATATATATATATATATATATTATTTTTAAGTAAATCGACTAAGTAAATGCTATTTAGTTGTGTTTTTTTACTTTATTTTAGTGTCAAACTAAGTCCTAATTGTCTTTTATAGTTAAGTTTTGATTTATTTAATACCATCTATAACTTCCACGAAAATTCCATCGGAAATTCTGTCGAAAATAATTTAACACCCAAAAAGTCTTCAATTGATTCACATAACGCAATTCACATTGCTATATAAAATCCATTAGGCATAAAATGGATATGGTTAACCATATAATATGAACCAAATTAAACCAAATCCATATAACAGAAAAAAGGCAGAAAATGGATATGTTGAACCAAGGCAAATCAAATTATTCAAACCAACATGAATCCTTAATTCAAACCAATATGGATATGCTGAAACAATATAGATAATTCATTTCATTGAATATAAGGCAAATCATATGCTTTTCACTGAATATTTAAACCAATTTAGGAACATAACAATCAATAATTTAATTTCTTAATTCAAACCAAAATGGATATGCTAAACCAATATAGAAAATTTTAGAGAACGTATCATTCAACAATTTAATTTCTGATATTCAGGGCTAAAATCAATTTAAGAATTCTTAAAACTGATTACAAAAAACTTAAGCCCTAACCTGTAAATTGAAAAAGTACCAAATTGTGGAAGAAAAAGAATACCCCAGCTTGTGCTGAGTGGCACCATGACACACACGATCTGCACTTTGTCTTGTAAGTCGGAACCACCACACCTGACTTCACCTCCTCAAATGGGCTATGGACCAAATGCGGGAGCTTATAGAAGGAAGAAATATGGAGGAGATGAGAAGGAGAAGAAAGGGAGATGAGAGATTAGGTGGAGAAGAATGAATGAGAGATTAGGAGGAGCCGTTGCTGCTAATTAAGAAGAAAAGGAAAGAATGTAAATAGATTAGGGCTGTTGGGGCGACTGATGTTTAAAAAAAGAATAAGCTCAACGGAATTCCGTCGACTTTAGTTCCGTCGCCCTTTAGTTATTCTCGACGGATCATTCAGTCGAATTTCGACTGAATTAATTCGTGAACTTGTTTTATTGAATTCTTATATCATTGTCATCATCCTCATGTTTATATTTTTTTGAAAGTCATCTATGGCCTGTAATGCATAGATGGACTTGGTATGATTATGACCAGAGATTATTCGGTATAATCATGACCGTAATGTTGTAAATGATGTGATAAAAGTCCTCATTGGCCCGTAGTGCATTGATGGACAGTTGTTGGCATGATCATGACCATTGATGAATACACGAATGTCCTTGGCCCGTAGTGCATGGATAATTGTGGTCGTGATACTAAAGAATATCTTTGGCCGTAGTGCAGGGATGATTCGATGATGTGGATTATTTATTAAGCTGAGCCCCAGCGATAAAAGTGATGAAAAACCTTTTAAATCATAAAAGATAGTAGATTTTATTCTCTACTTGACTCTTTTAATGGATTGCTTGTTCCACTACAGTTAAACTTGATGTCTATTGTATTTTATCAGTTTAATATTGTTGAAGACTAATGATAATTTATTCTCGCATTATCTTAGTCATAATATTTCTTCGGGCTAGTTGAGCTCACCCTTTTGCTTTCATTGTTCTCTTGAGTGAAATGAGAACGTAAGCGGGGACTACTGGGAAGCAGAGTGACGGTCCGGAGGATAAGCATTAGTAGTCCTCACTATTCTCGTTAAATAGTGTGACAATAAATGTAATGAGGACTTATTCTGAGAGTGGATATTGTCTAGAAGACAATATTTATATTAAAACTCACAGCTCTTTTGTTGTATATTAAAGATTGTATTTGTATTCTGTACCATGTATTTGGCGACTCAGGATAGGTGATGTATACCTATTTTGGGGGCGTCACAACAAATGATCATTCACCATGCATGCGGTAATCCACATAGACAGGTTATTCCAATAGAATAATAAAGAATGGAATAACAGAAGAATTCACCATGCATGTGATAGACCGCACAGACGGGTTATTTCCAACAGAATAATAAAGAATAGAAAAAGGTCATACGTAATCCGCATGCATGTGATATTCCAAATGTAATAATAAAGAATGGAATAATAGCAGAATTCACCGGATATGCGATGTAATCGCATGCATAAAAGTTATTCCAACAGAATAATAAAGAATGGAACCAAGTCATGTGTAATCCGCACAGATAGGATATTCTAACATAATAATAAAGAACGGAACAAGGTCATGCGTAATCCGCATGCATGCATGTGATATTCCAATGAATAATAAAGAATGGAACCGTGTCTAGCGTGAATCCGCTTGCAGATGGATATTCCTATGAATAATAAAGAATGGAATAATGTAAGAATTTCACCATGTATGCGGTACTTCAGATGACAAAGTTATTCTAACATAATAATAAAGAATGGAATAATGTAAGCTCTTACGAGTATTGAAAGAAAATAATTCTCTTCATGAATACGAAAGAATAATACCCTTACCTTACTTAGAAAACTGGATCTTTGGAATAGTGAGGTAACAGACTTCTCTTCTTCTTTCTCTCTATAATTTCTCTCTATAATAATTGCACTATAGCTTTAGTGAATTGGTGAGAAATGAAGGAAGAATGAGTTTCTATTTATACAAAAATATAGTTTCGATAATTGCACGTTTTGGGGCTCGAAATATTACAGTACAATATCTTCAACTTTTCTTTCATTTTGAATTTAGTCCTGCAAGTATTATCAAACTTGCACCACCTCCTCTAATAGTAAATCATATGAATTAATAGTTCGTTCATGTGACTTAATAGTTATAATCATGTGAAAATACGAATTACAGTATAGTACCTCCATCTATACCTCCATTTTTAACTTAGTCATGCAAGTATTATCAATCTTGCACCACCTCCCCTAATAGTACATGAATGTGAATCAATAGTACACACATGTGAACAAATTGTTATAATCATGTGAATTAATAGCAATTAATTGCTCATTTATTCGATTAATTACCCGATTGGTCAATATAACCTCCAGACATCAATTATTATCGAAATAAATGTCGATTTCTACTAACACTAACGATCCCAATACAATGGAAATATTTTTCTCAAAAATTTCATTTTTGAAATTTCAAAGTTTGACTTTTTCTGAAAAAGTCAACTATTGACTTTTTTGACCAAAAAGTTAACCCCAGCAAATTTTGTGTTTATAGTCTATTTTTACTAATTTCATCGTTCCGGACTCAAATATCACGTCTGCGTCTCCAAATTCAACTCCGAACTCAACTTTGATTTTTAATAACATTCATCATTAATATTATAACTCACAACATTTAACAACCAGGTCGTTCCCAAGAAAGAAGGGGCTTTTCGATAAGGATTTCTCCTTATTGGCGCGCAATTAGGTGACCAAACCTCTCCTCGATGTAACTTCTGACATATTGTCAATATTGTAAATAATAATATGAATAACTTTTTGTCGTCTCAATTATTGATTTAATAATGTATAACATATTATGCAGATGATACTGTGACAATAATTGAATCAATAATATGAGAGATATGATGCAGCAATGTAGCAATAATTGAGTATAACTGAGAGACTTCTCACATAAGCATCAATAATCAATACCGTGTGCTACTATGCAACCACGCGTATTACTGTTCTTTTACTATCGGTTATTTTATGACAACTTGCTTACTTTGAAAATTTTTCAAATATGACCCTTAATTTTAAACTTTTATCAATTTAACTATTTACCAAAATAGAAAAATTAAATACTTTTATTTCATAAAATTCGGAATCTCACACATGTCATACCCAATAATTTTATTACAAGCTAGCCATCGCAACTTTATGTAAGATAGTATTACATATATTAACAAATTTTATATAGGATAATTTTTTTATTATAATTTTATTAAGATACTAAGATATCGAATTTTTTTTTAAGAAATCACGTGATTTAATTAGACTAATTTTAATCGTGAATTTTATTATTAAATAAATGTTCTAACTAAATTAAAATTGTTATAACTTTAAATTTTATTAAATCACATGATTAGTCGTATTCATTATGTGATTTTTTAAAAATATAAGAATTGTAAATTAGTTGGAAAATTATAGTGAATTCATTCTTAACAAATTGTCATAACTAAATAAAAATTTATTAAATCTTGAGTTTTATAGTTCTATTCGAAATAGAATTTCTAACAAATTTTGACAATATAAATACTAATATAGAAGAATTTTATTACAAACTTAAATAAAATTAAAATAATTATTTTCTCATAAACGTAACTAAATAAATTTATATTTTATTCAAATGTTTAGCATAATAATTGATGAAAGAAACTTATAATATATAATTCAATAATTTATTATTTAAATAACTATTTAATTCCATAGATGGTTCAATTTGAGTAAATATCTAGCTGCAAAGTAAAATTATATAGAGTCGGATTTTAACTTGTTTTGGGTTTCCTTAAAAGTATGGAATTTGATAAGCTTGTGAAGTTAAATTATACAGGGAGTCGGTTATGAAGTTAAGTTTTATACACACCAAAGTTCTTGATTTTTTTAAAAAAAATTCTCTTTTATTTTGGTTGAATTAAGTCTTCTAATTAATATTCAAAATTCAAGTTTAATTAAATTGAATTTGGCATGAAAGGTGGGATTTTTCTTTTTTGTTTGGTTCTGCTTTCGTTTGTGTTTGCGGAAGATGTTAATTATAGGAAATTAATATTTTCACGTGATTTTTTTGATATTTTCACATAAAAAGTATCGCTATAGATGTATAACAACGATAAAAACCGTCGATATAGAAACTATAGCAACGGTTTTCATGTTAAAATATCAAAAAATCATATTAAAATATCAATTTCCTAATTATAAGGTATTCGATGTCAGAGAGTATGGAGCCATAGGAGATGGCAAGACTGACAAATGTTAGAATTTAAGAACGAATAATATTACAATCACACAAATATTATATCAAAGACGAAAAAGTAAGAACACACGATATACCCAAGTTCATCAATTTAACTAGTCCTACTTGTCTGATGTATTTATAGTATGTCTCACACACTCTATTATGACTCATACATCAAACAATATTTTTATAATAACTAGAAAACTCTAGCTTCTAGAACATGGGCTCATTAGTCATGAAGCTCAATACATTAGTAAAAACAAGATCGGGCTACTAAAAAAATCCACAAACCCAATTGCACTTTGTGCTTGATTTCCCGAGGACCTGCCCCTTGCAATCCCTTTAGCTCATCGACGAGCTCGGCAGCCGCTCGCGCACCGGAAAGCGAGACCCCCGACTACCCTGTCGTAATGGCAATTAGTCGAACCCGCAAAAATATGAGTCAATCCCAACAACAATGCTAAGGTAATTAGTATACTAAATATAATTTAATTCTAATTATGTTTCTTTAAATAAATTGTTAATATAGAAATTGCGGTTTAGAAAAAATTTAAGAGTCTTATATGTTTTGCGTAGATAAATTATTGGATAAAATAATACAGCTCTTAGTGTCAATGAGGTTTTAGCCTTATTGATGTGAGAATACATGTTGGGTGAGCTTGTAGTTACGTGAGACTTGTATTTTGTTGCACTTTATTATAATTTTTTGTCAACATGTAATTGTGAATGATAAAGTTGATATTTTGATCATATATCAAATTCTGTTACTTGTAATTTCTCAATTTGAGTTTTAGAAAAAAAGCATGCCATTTATTTGAAATGAACTCTCATAAACCTTTATTAATAAAAAAATAATTATATATATATATAAATTTTAGGTGTTAATTAAATAATTTTGTTATGCTTGCAATCAAGAATGAGTGCATGGAATGAAGCTTGCAAATCCAATGAACCAGCAAAGCTTTTAACTCCCCAAGAGGTCAAGACTATATTTGTTTGCAATAATTATATTTGGGATAAAATTATTAATCTTAAGGTTTTGTTTGTTTGCAAGAATTATAATTCTAGAATTATAATTTCGAAATTATAATTATAATCTCAAAACTATTAAATCATTTTATAATTCCAGAACTAATAGTGTAAATCTAAATTTGAAAACAAATAAGACACTTAGAATTAATATTCATATCTCAAGTATAATCATTGCAAACAAACATAACTCAAGTGTCTTGTTTGTTTTTAAATTTAAACTTAAAATTATTAATTTAAAAATATAAAATAATTTAATAGTCTTGAAATTATAAATTATAATTTAAGAATATAATATTTACAAACAAACATAGCACAATAAAATTTTCTGGCCGGGGAGATTCCATGGGCCATGCAAGTGTGAAAGAGCAATAAATATTGAACTTCAAGGAACCTTGTTAACCCAAAAAGATTTGAAAGCAATCAACAGCACCAATTGGATATCAGTCTCCAATTAATGTTAATTACTGAGTTGATATTTAATGGTGGAGGAACTCTTAATTCATGGTCAAGGGATAGCTTCATGGATGCTCGAGAAAAATACAACTTTTCCTGATGTAAGTGCAACTAATTTTAAGAACTTTTTCAATTCACTACAAAAAAAAAAAAAAAAAATTAATCTCAACGGAATAGATTTCGTCGATATTATCTTATTTATGATGAAATTGTATTAACTAATTTGCTAGATAAGAAGAATTCTAAACCGTTAAATTCTACCATCTCCCGCCCGAGATTGTATTATCTCGGGATCAGGAGTTGAGACTATGGATCGCGTCTCAGGATCCCCCTACTAGTAGTACTGAAAGGTATCGTGTATTGGGTCTGCTAATGATTATATCCGCGGGTATAATAATAATATATATTTCTTATATTTCTCGTTATATTTTAATTTATAACAATAATATAAATTAATATGTACTATGCAATGTTCTATTTACTTTCGCAGGCTTTAGTTAGCGCCAACATCCGAGAGCACCTGTTTGACCATCTCATACGGGCGATGGCTTGGACGACGCGTTATTCCAGAGTGTTATAGTGTCGGTGTTGGATAGGTTTCAAACGGATCCGATTTTTTAAATCGCTTAGTTGCCTAGTCTGGGCTTTCACCTTCAATTTAATAGCTCATGATATTGCTTTAGGGGTCACCGTCGAGAGTACTGGATTACCGCAGGAGCAGTTCGCCACGTTAAGCAACGGGATACTCCGGATGGTGGTTACCCTACTATTGGAGGCTTTAGGTCGCCCTCGTTGTGACGCCCCCAAAATAGGTATACATCACCTATTCTGAGTCGCCAAATACATGGTACAGAATACAAATACAACCTTAAATATACAACATAAGCTGTGAGTTTTAATACAAATATTGTCTTCTAGACAGTATTCAAACTCAAAATAAGTCCTCAATACATTTATATATTATCACACTATTTCATAGAATAGTGAGGACTACTAATGTTATCATCTGGATCCTCAATCCGTTCCCCGACTAGTCCCTACTACGTTCTCATTTTCTGAAGAGAACAATGAAAGCAAAAGGGTGAGCTCAACTAGCCCAGTAAGAAAATATTATGACTAATATAATGCAGAATAAATTATCCTTAGCCTTCAACAGTATACAACTGATAGAATATAATGGACAACAAGTTTTAGATCAACAACTGCAGCGGAATAAGCAATCCATTAGAAGAGTCAAGTAGAGCATAAAATCTGCTATCTTCTATGATTTAAAAGATTTATCATAAATTTTATCACTGAGACTCAGCTTAATAAATAATCCACAAATCATCCATGCACTACAGGCCAAGGATATTCTTTAGTATCACGACCACGAATTATCCATGCAATACGGGCCAAAGATAATCGTGTTTTCATCAACGGTCTTGATCATGCCATAAAATAATTCATCTTTGCACCCTTATCAAGAGAATCCATAGCCATAATCATACCAAAAGCTCGCCCATCAATGCACTACGGCCAAATGAGGACTTTTTCCACATCATTTGTAACATTACGGCCATGATTATACCGAATAATCCTCGGTCATAATCATACCAAGTTCATCTATGCACTACAGGCCACAGATGACTTTCAACATAATATAAGCATGAGGATGATGACAATTCAATAAAACAAGTTCAAGAATAAATTTTAAAAATTTATAAGTTAATTTATCCTGAACTCAATAACGCCCAAATTGTCAACATGATATCGCTTTATGGAGTAAAATTCAAGAATGCTCGTAAGAATATTTTCATGAAAAGATATTGAATGAAGTGCAAATATCCGAGATATTCTACTAATTTCATGGAGTATAGAAGCCAAAACTTTAACCAACCGAGTATAATAGAATATATGAAAGCGCAAATGGATTTTCGCCGCCATGCAGTAATCCACGAGATGATCATTTCCACAAGTTAATAAGGAATGAATACAAAGGACCATTCACCATGCATGCAGTAATCCACATAGGCGAGTTATTCCAACAGAGTAATAAAGAATGGAACTGTGTCATGCGTAATCCGCATGCATGTGATATTCCAACAGTAATAATAAAGAATGGAACTAGGTCATGCGTAATCCGCACAAACAGGATGTTCCAACAGTAATAATAAAGAATGGAACCAGTCATGCGTAATCCGCATGCATGTGATGTTCCAAATGTAATAATAAAGAATGGAATAACAAATGTAATTCACCGCATACATGTGATAGATCGATAGACAAAGTTATTCCAATGTAATAATAAAGAATGGAATAACAGAAGAATTTCACCATGTATACGGTACTTGATGTAGACAAAGTTATTCCAACATAATAATAAAGAATGGAATAACAACACTTACTTAGTATTGAAAGAAAAATAACTCTCTTCATGAATACAAAAGAATAATACCCCTTACCTTATAAAAAAGAGTACTCCGACGGGTAGGGCGGGGATATACTTGAAGAAAACTTACACTATTTTCTATGCTCAAAGCTTCTTAAAACGCTAAAGAAATAAGCTCAAGATTATAGAAGAAAAATTCTCTGAATTTCTAGTGTGTTTTCAATTCTAACTAAGCATCCTATTTATAGGAGAATGGAAAGGATACTATGCAATAAAATATAATATATTCTATTTATAATATATATATATATATTATTTAAAATCTAATAAAATAAATAACTTTATAAAAGTATTATATTTTATATAAAAAGATTTTACTATGCAAACACTATGCAGGCACTATGCAAATACTATGCATAATAAAATATAATATATTCTATTTATAATCTAATAAAACTTATAACTTTATAAAAGTATTCTGTTTTATATAAAAAGATTTTACTATACAAACACTATGCAGCACTATGAAAACACTATGCATAATAAAATATATTATATTCTATTTATAATCAAATAAAACAAAACTTTATAAAAAGTATTACATTTTTATATAAAAGTTTTTTCGCTTTTATTACATTTAATATAATAATAAAACAAAATTCATCATCATTATTATAATTCACACTATTAATCGACTGTGTCGTTCCCGAAGGAAAGAGGGGCTTTCAAATAAGGATTTCTCCCTATCGGGCGCGCAATTAATTAGGTGACCAAACCTCTCCTCGATGTAACTTCTAGACATCGTTAATATTGCAAATAATAATATTAATAACTTCATTCCTCAGTTATTGATTTAATAATATATAAAATATTGACAATAATTGAATCAAATAACGTGAGATATTATGCAGCAATTACTGTAGCAATAATTGAACAAAATTGAGTGACTTCGCACGTAAGCATCAATAATTAATACCGTGTGCTACTATGCAACCACGAGTATTAATGTACTTTTACTACCGAGTAGTTCAACAGTTTTAACGGTAAAACTTCCGCCGTTATTTTCATAAAAATATTTTTTGTCATTTTCTCAATTCGACAATAATTCCGTTGTGGGGTCCACCAATGATTGTACCGTCGTACGTATATTCCCAAACAAAAAGAATATTCCCCAACCAATCGAATATTATACAACAACTTGCATACTTTTTAAAATTTATAAATATTACCCACAACTATAACATTATCTCAAATCCACACCATAATTTTGAAAAAAAATATTTCGAGAAAATTAAATCTTTATTAAGTAAAATTTGGGATTTTACAATCTCCCTCCTTATGAAATTTTGCCCTCTAAATTTACGTGCACGCACTCGGTATGCGAACAAATGAGGACACTTCGTCAGATTCTAACTCTTGAGATATAACTTTTGAGAGTTGAATATGATCCTTCTTATCCAAGATTTTAACACGTATCTCCTCATACGTTAAATCTTCTGCTATCTCGTCTAATTCTAATTTAATAACATGGTTCGGGTCATCCACATATTTACGTAACATCGATACGTGAAAAACGTTATGAACACGCGACATACTTGGCGGTAAAACGAGTCTATAGGCCACAGTTCCTACTCGATCGAGGATTTCAAATGGGCCAATTAAATCGAGGGTTGAGATTTCCTCTCTTCAGCAACTCTTGCTTTTAAAATAATGCCCTCTTGAACCTTCTTCTTCGTATTCATCAGCTCCGAGTCTATAGCTTTAGCAGCTTTAACATTATCGACTAAAGTTGGTTCTAATCATATATTCATTATCTTCACGTAGGTTCGTATATTCGCACTCGTAAACGTATACGATCTTCTACTCAACGCGTCAGCTACCACGTTCGTTTTTCCACGATGATATTGAATGGTATTATCATAATCTTCAACAGCTCAAGCCAACGTCTTTGGCGCATATTACGTTCGTTTTAGTTGAAGAAATATTTAAGGGTTTTTAGAAATGTGTTTTGTACTGGGGTCAATACAAAATTCTATTTCACGCTCTAGGCGTAGGCTAAGAAGTCTTCAAGAATACGTCAGGAAATTTATTAATAATAGAAATATCATTCAAAACTGTGACCCTCATCCAAGACTTGGATAACACGTCACATTGATATCTATCAACTTGCCACCGTTATTCACGACGTCCCCTACGAAAAGTCTGGCTTAGGAGCATTCCACACAAGGAAGTCACCAACGAAAGGTTCGGGGCTCTTTACTTATGGCTTGATATGACAATGATTGACTTTAGTGGTTTGGTTGATTGAATTCGTATAACAGGTTGGTTAGGAATATAAAAGTTAACAACCTTACGAAAATAATCAATTTTAGCACGTTAACCAATCGATTCCCAAAATCACATCAAGGGCAAGTATTTTCAAAGAGATAAGATTGGCAGGTAACGTGAGGGTATCGATATGAATCAAATAAGATTTATAAACAGTGGAGGTAACGAAGGTTTCTCTTAACGGAGTTTCAACAGATAAGTCAAAGTCTAATTTCTCAGGAGTCAAATTTAAATGTTGAGCGCAAGCAAGAGAGATAAAAGAATGGGTAGAACCGGTATCTAATAAGGTATAGACTTCGGAAGAATTTATGATTAACTTACCCGTAACAACTTTGTTCGAGTTCCTCGACAAACGCTCTCACTTAAACTACCGGCTTTGACTTGTCTGAGACATCCTTTGGCATCACTATCTCAGCTGGACTTGACTTCACTACACGACAAAATCGAGCTAGGTGACCTTCTCTTCCGTAATTGAAACACGCTTTGGATTATTTGCGTACAGTTTGGGACGGATGTGTCCTCTCCGTCCGTATTTGAAATATACTGACGTGTGGTCGTTTCTACTTCCTTTGAAGCGCAGGTCTTTGGTAATCTTTGTCTTTCCATTATTATTGAACCTTCTCTTCTTGAAATTTTCACTTCTATTATCTTGGCCATGATTACCACCGAAGTGTTTACCATTCTTGGAATGATAATTTCCCCCACGATGGTTATCATTGTTCCGATGGCCGTTGCCACTGGTACGATTATTATCGTGTTGTTGGTCGTTGCCTTTTAGTTGTGTTGACTCATTATCGCGCTCCAATAACTGAGCCCTATTCACAACATCTGAATATAAACAAAGTTTGTGAGAAATGAGTTATTGACGTATTTCGTGTTTCAAACCTCGCAGAAACATTCGCGTCATTCTCTCCTCATTATCAACCAA
The DNA here is from genome assembly GCA_020205605.1 of Panax ginseng. Classification (NCBI taxonomy): domain Eukaryota; kingdom Viridiplantae; phylum Streptophyta; class Magnoliopsida; order Apiales; family Araliaceae; genus Panax; species Panax ginseng. The sequence continues at coordinate 30,579,224 of CM035149.1, forward strand.
ATGGGATGCAAACCAAGATAACTCCGCAAACTTAGCCTCGTACTGCGACACGGTCATATTGTTTTGCTCCAGCTTGATGAATTCTACCTCCTTCATGTGACGAATACTTTCAGGAAAGTACTTGTCGTTGAACAATTCTTGAAACTTCTCCCAAGATATCTTGAGTGCATCAGGCTGGGTACGTTTTACAGATTCCCACCAATGATCTGCTTCTTCTCGCAACATAAAGGTGGCGAATGGAACCTTTTGCTCCTCTGAGCATTCCAAGACATCAAATATCTTGGTGATCTGCTTTATCCACGTCTCTGCCTTAAGTGGTTCTGGCTTTCCCAAAAACTCTGGTGGTCCCAGCTCCTTGAACTGCTTAGCGGTTGCCATTATTTCCACCTATATTTTGAACAGGAGTCTCTCTTACCTGATGTTGCATGAATTGCATAAAGTCTCTGAACATCCCATCGTTCATCATCTGATCGTTGTTGTTATTTACCTGAGGATTATTGTCTTCTTGTTGCACATTATCTTGGGTATTGATCGTTGGTGACTCAACGGTCTCACGTGCTTCATTGCTAATCTCAACATTTTCAGATGCCATTTTTAAACATTGTCACAAAACAAGGGTTAATTAATATATCACATATTATCTCTATACTCTGACCGACCAATTAAATACCAAATAAACTTAGGTAGGTCATACTAGCGAAGGAATTCTCCGTCTCTCTCCTCCTAGTTCTTGTCTCACATCTCAGCCAGAGATCATATCCCTAAGCTTTGATACCAACTGTGATGCCCCTAAAATATGTATATGTGACGCCCCCAAAATAGGTATACATCACCCATTTTGAGTCGCCAAATAAATGGTACAAAAATCAAATACAACATAATTATACAACCTGTCAGTGTAAAACATAAAGCGAGAGTTTAAACAAGAATATTGCCTTCTAGACAATATCCATTCTCAATGGAGTCCTCATAGGCAAAGATACAAACTCAAATTCAGTCCTCATTACATTTATTATCACACTATTTAATGAGAATAGTGAGGACTACTAATGCTATCATCTGGATCTGTCAACTGTTTCCCGACTCGTCCCAAATATATATTCTCATTTCAAGAGAATAACGAAGAAAAAAGGGTGAGCTCAACTAGCCCAAGAAGAAATATTATGACTAAGATAATGCGAGAATAAATTATCATTAGTCCTCAACAATGTTAAACCGATAAAATACAATAGACATCAAGTTTAGCTGCAGTAATGAACAAGTGATCCATTAAAAGAGTCAAGTAGAGAATAAAATCTACTATCTTTTATGATTTAAAATGTTTTCATCAATTTTATAGTCGAGACTCGCCTTAATAAATAATCTACATCATCCCCGCACTACTGCCAAGGATATTCATTAGAAGTCACGACCACTTAATTATCCATGCACTACTGTGCCAAGGATATTCGTGTATTCATCAATAGTTATGATCATGCCAACAAGCGTCCATCAATGCACTACGGGCCAATGAGGACTTTTACCACATCATTTGTAACATTACTACCATGATTATACCGAATAATCCTCGGTCATAATCATACCAAGTCCATCTATGCATTGCGAGCCACGAGATGACTTTCAAAAAATATAAACATGAGGATGATGACAATGATATAAGAATTCAATAAAACAAGTTCACGAATTAAATTATCCGAAACTAATAACGTCCAAATTGTCAACATGATACTTCTTTTTGTAGAGTAAAATTCAAGAATGCTTAGAAGAATATTTCCATGAAAAGATCTTTGGATGAAGCGCAAATATCAAAGATATTCCACTAATTTCATGGAGTATAAGAAGTCAAAACTTTAACCAATTGAGTATAATAAAGAATGGAATAACAAAAGAAATCACCATGCATGTGGTACTTCGCAGAGTAGACAGGATATTCCAATGAATAATAAGTAACGGAACCAGTCCACGCAGACGGGATATTCCAACAGTAATAATAAAGATAGAACTGTGTCGGTGTAAAACACACGCATGAGGATATTCCAACAGTAATAATAAAGAGCGGAACCGGTCGGTGTAAAACACATGCATGTGATATTCTAACCGAATAATAAAGAATGGAATAATATAAGGATTTCACCAAGTATAGGGTATCTGGCGTATCACAAAGTTATGTATAGGGTATGTTGCGTATACAGGTTATTACAATAGAATAATAAAGAATGAAATAACATAAGAATTTCACCAAGTATAGGGTATGCCGCGTATACAGGTTATGTATAGGGTATGCCACATATACAGGTTATTCCAACAAAATAATAAAGAATGGAATAACAGAAGTTCTCTTCATGAATAAGAAAGAATAACACCCCTTGCCGTAAAAGAAACTGGATATAGAAGTAGTAAAGTAGCAGAATACTCTTCTTCTTTCTCTCTATAATTTCTCTCTCTAGAGTTTCAGTGAATTCGTAAGAAATAATGAAGGAATGGGCTTCTATTTATAGAAAAACTGAGAGTGGCTCTTGGTCTTAACGAAGGGTCAAAATGACTCTTGGTAATATTGAAGAGACAACTACTATTCATGCGAGGGGTAATTAACTCTTGGAACAATCAAGACGCAAATAACTCTTGGTAATATTGAAGAGACAACTACTATTTATTTACGAAGGGGCAATTAACTCTTGGTAATATTGAAGGGATAAGTTACTATTAAGACTTTAAATCAACGATCCATATTGATTTACTATTATAATTTCAACCAACGGTCTAAAAAATTAGCACATCTCCTTATGGAAAAATATTGTACCCAAATACCCGAGTGAACAATACTAGAGTGAATAGTAACTCGTGAATAGTAACTCATAAATAGTACTCCGACACGAAAAGTGCCTTGAATATCCGATTGAATAATATAACCTCCAGACATCAATTATTATCGAAATAAATGTCAATTCTCACTAACACAAATAATTTCAACACAATGGAACTATCAAATTCATCTTTAATCAACACGAACTTATCCATCATTAATATCATAACTCACAAAATTTAACAACCAGGTTGTTTTCAGGAAAGAGGGGGCTTTCCAATAAGGATTTCTCCCTATTGGCGCGCAATTAGGTAACCAAACCTCTCCTTGACAGAACTTTTAGACATTGTAAATATTGCAATTTAATAATATGAATAACTTTGCCGTCTCAATTATTGATTTAATAAAATAACATATTATGCAGATGATACTATGACAATAATCGAATCAATAATATGAGAGATATGATGCAAAGAATTATCAGAAAGTAATAATTGAGTATACCGAGTGACTTCTTACGTAAGCATCAATAACCAATACCGTGTGCTACTATGCAACCACGCGTATTACTGTACTTTTACTACCGGGTAGTTCAACAGTTTTAACAATAACACCTCCGCCGTTATTTATAAAATATTTTTGTCGTTTTCTCAATCCGACAATAATTCTGTTGTGGGGTCCACCAATGATTGTGTCGTTGTACGAATATTCCCTGCAAAAAGAATATTCCCCGACCAATCGAATATTTATAAGACAACTTGCGTACTTTGCAAAATTTATAAATACTACCCACAACTATAACATTATATCAAATTCATTCCATAATACTCAAAAATAATATTCATAGAAAAATCATCTTTATTCATAAAAGTTGGGGTCTTACGGTATACATCACCTATTCTGAGTCACCAAATACATGGTACAGAATACAAATACAACCTTAAATATACAACATGAGCTGTGAGTTTTAATACAAATATTGTCTTCTAGATAGTATTCAAACTCAGAATAAGTCCTCAATACATTTATTATATATATATATATATATATATATATATATATATATATATATATATATATATATTCTATTTATAAAATATATAATATATATATATATATATATTTTATTTAAAATCTAATAATACAAATAACTTTATAAAAGTATTACATTTTATATAAAAAGATTTTACTATATATAAACATACTATGCAGAACATTATGCAAACATTATGCATAATAAAATATAATATATTCTATTTATAATCTAATAAAATAAATAACTTTATAAAAGTATTCTATTTTATATAATAAGATTTTAGTATGCAAATACTATGCAGGCACTATGCAAACACTATGCATAATAAAATATATTATATTTTATTTATAATCAAATAAAATAAAACTTTATAAAAAGTATTCTGTTTTATATAAAAAGTTTTCTGTTTTATTATATTTAATATAATAATAAAACAAAATTCATCATCATTATTATAATTCACACTATTAATCGACCAGGTCGTTCCCAGGAAAGAGGGGGCTTTCCAATAAGGATTTCTCCCTATTGGCGCACAATTAGGTGACCAAACCTCTCATTGATAGAACTTCTAGACATCGTTAATATTGAAAATAATAATATTAATAACTTCGTCGTCTTAATTATTGATTTAATAATATATAAAATATTGATAATAATTGAATCAAATAACGTGAGATATTATGCAAGAATTATCGTAGTAATAATTGAACAAAAGCTGGTGACTTCTCACGTAAGCATCAATAATCAATATCGTGTGCTATTATGCAACCACGCCAGACATCGTATTTTTACTACTGATGAGTAGTTCAACAGGCTTTTAACGGTAAAACTTCCGCCGTTATTTTCATATAAAATATTTTTTGTCGTTTTCTCAATCAAACAATAATTCCGCCAGAGAGTCCACCAATGATTGTGTACTGTAAATGCGGATATTCCCCGACAAAAAGAATATTCCCTGACCAATTAAATATTATAGAACAACTTGCATACTTTTCAAAATATATAAATATTACCCACAACTATAACATTATCTCAAATCCACACTATAATTTTGAAAAAAAAAATTCGAGAAAATTAAATCTTTATTCGTAAAATTTGGAATTTTACACTCGCAACCTACTCAAGTATTCTTCATGTTATTTTATTTTCATTTAGCAGGCTTTTTAATTCTTACATATATACGGGTCGGACTAATAGTTTATATTTTTAATCCTATCAACAAGGTGGTGATAGCAAGCCGGCTGGTGATGCCGATGGAGATGGCGAACGAGGAGACGACGACGCTGATTTTCATACACCAGAGCAACACTGTCGTCAACCCTCGCCCGATGATCCTCTTACTAGTTTATAGTTCATTTGAACAGATTTTGTCAGGAATATGCATGTGAATGATATTCCTATTTACATATGATTTGATTATGATATGTATATATATGAATGAATATGCAAGTATGTTTGCATTAAGAAAAGTTGTAAAGTCCTTTGATAGATAATAGAAACATATGTACAAGGACTTAGAATGAATTGATCAAATGTGTTAGGTTGATCCTACTTAAGCAAAACAGCTTTGTAAAGTCCTTAAAAAGAAATGATGTACAAGGACTATAAATATAGTAAGATCAAGCATGTTAGGTTGATCTTATGATGCAATAGATAGGCTTATCTGATCGTCGAGCACTGCACCAGAAATCGTAGTTTGCCAGGAGAGTCAAGGAAAACTCGAGAGCTATCGAGGCAGAATCGTAGTCTGCTAGATAGTAGATCTCGGAGTTCGTAGACTTCCAGGAGAGACGAGGAAGGATCGTAGTGTGTCGAGGAGAACTTCCTCACGGCCATAGTCTGCTGAGGAAGTAATGTTCAGAAACGTAGAGACAGCCTGCCTACGAGCCGACCGAGCATCTGCTAAAGCCAGTCAAGAATCGTAGACTACACTCGGAGTTGTAGAGTCTACTAATGTCAAAGCCAATTCAAGAATCGTAGATCGCACTCGTAATCGTGAGAGTCTATCGATCGTATCAAAGGCAGAGATCGTAGTCGAGCAAGATCAGATGAAGACAAATCGTAGTATCAAGATATGATATCAAAGTCGTAGTGTCTGCACAGCCAAAACTAAATCATAGAATGCAGAGATAAGACCTTAACAGATGTACTCACAAGGCCACAGTAGAATCGTAGAGCAAACACGATTCTCAACAATTGAGCACTCCCAGAATATCCAAAGGAATGAAGCCTCTGGTTGGTAATGCAAAGATACATCTCACTTGAAGGAAGCCAGAGAGCACTCAACGAATGGCATGCAAGCTAATAGAAGATCTAAGCATCAACTAAATCAGCATCCAGATTGAGTTGAGAAGCTATTCAAGGTAAAATCTTCCACAAGATGATCATAAGAAGACTTCAAGAATGACTAAGGAAAGTCAAAGATATCGCGATGTATTGTCAAGAAGAAAGATGACAACGATCCTGAAAGTAATCAGAATCGTAGTGTTTATCAAACAAAGAAGAAACTGATGGAGTATACACAAAGATACTGGTCAGCCTTTGAAGAACAAGGCTAAAGTGATTAAGCATTGGGTCAGTCCATTGATGATAAGTGAACGGGAGATCACAAGGAGAAAGCGAAATTGGACACGCCATATAAATCGAAATGTCTTATTATTTAAAAGGGCCGAGCAAGAAGTCAAGCCATCGATTCCGAGAAATACCAAGGCAATGAAGTGTTGAAGATTGACATCAGAGAACAAAGAGGTGTTCTACACTAAAGATCAGTGAACACTCCTCAAGATCGTAGTGTTGCTTCTACCGTCAACAAGACACTACGATCAGTCCATGAAGACATGCATCGTAAACGTAGAATTCGAATAAGTCAAGGATGAAGCATTGGCAACGGTTCAATCTGAAGGGTAATATTCGGACAAAAGCTTATTGAGAGCATCGATGCAAGGACAGCCTCTGATCGAGAAATCAGAAGGGTGAAATAAAGTTTTCGACATGCCCAAGATATCAAAGTGACATATCTGACAGGGTAGGTGAAACAGTAGACTGCAGTGTCAGGAACTCAAAAAAAGATGTCATGTCACATCTGCAGTCTGCACCAAATAACTTGAGATCTGCGAAGCAATTTGAATAACCTTCTACGGCTACTTTCCAACTGGAAGATTGGGAAGTAGTATAAATAAACAGAGCTTTAAAGATCAAGAGTTGCTGATGTTTGTGAAGTTGCAGAATCATTGAGTTGGTGAATGTTATTGTTGACTCTACGAGTTCCACCAAAGATCAATAGAACAAGTCTCGTGATGGCGGTGAGACTACCGAGGGAAGTGAAAGCGACTTTGAAGAAGGACTCAAAACAGATCAAAGCTTCAATCAACAAAGATGAGAATGTCACTAAAGATGGCAGCCAAGCTGAGAGCCGAGAAGGCCAAGAAGATAGCATTCAGGAAAGTGGCTGAGTACAAGGAAGATCAAGAGAGCCACTCTACGAATCGCCATGAACCGAAAGCTGAAAGTGAACAAGTATAGAACCATGTCTGCAAAGTATTCAAGAAGGGTTCAGGGTTTTCTAAGTGCCAGACAAAGTCTACTAAAAGTTCAGAGACTTAACAAACCCAGATGGTGATGGTGCACAGCTGATACCAGATGAAGATGAGCAAAAAAGAGAAAAGATCAGCTACACCAAAGAAGATGTGGTCCGGACTCGAAGCTGAAAGCAAAGAGATCATACTAAGCTGCTAAGTACAAAAGATGTTCAGAGCTTAATGACATCTTTAGCAATTTCAAAGACCAACAACACCACCAACAACAACAACCTCAACAACAACAAGAAGTGGGCTGAGGGTCCGTCCTGGAGGGACTAAATGAAGTTCCAAGCTCATGGGCTTGAAGAGTTCCTAGGAACTAAAAAAAGTTCCAAGGTCTTTGGCCTGAAGAGTTCTTAGTGAATCAAGTCCCAAGGTGGCGGCCTTGAAGGAATCTTAGTAATTCAGGTCTTTGCCTTCCTTAGTGGAAATCCTCGCTAGTTGAAAGCAGAAGAATGGATTAGGAGCTTGAGTCTCTAAACCACTTAAAACCCCTTGTGTCTTTTACTTTATGTCATTTACATTATGTACATTAACTGCTATATCTGCTATGTATGTTTTAACTGTTTACCACTGAACTAACTCTACGAACAATGTATGTATGATTATGTACATATCAATGAAGGGGATCTTTTACTTATTCCGTTGTGTTTAAAAAGATTCTTATATTTGTCACATGCTAAATTATTAGCAATACAAATAAACAAGAAAAGTATTTGAAAGTAAAAGGATCTATTCAACCCCCCCCCCCCCCTTCTAGATCTATTGTGCCTACTGGGAACTAACAGATTTATTCATTAAATTGTATATCATTTGTACAGATTTATTCATTATAGTGTAGATCATTTGTAGTTTAGTCCAATTGAGTCTGTATGAGTTTTGTAAATTATATTGTATAATTTATGGAACATTAATGTATATTTGTTATTGTTGATCAGTTACTTTATATTAACAGTAATTACTTAGTTTACGTTTGATATGATGAGATAAAACAGGTTTTTATAGTTATGTTAGATGTGAAATATATTATTGTATGTGTTGTTGGGATAAAACATGTTACAAGTACAAAAATAGGGTTTAAAACCTAAAAAATGCAGTTTTTAAAAATTTAATTAAAAAAATTTAAGTTAATCTCAACGGAATAAGGTATTTCCGACGGAAATTCCGTCAATCTTAAATTTCATCATTTTTTAAAAAAATTACTATTTTTGACGGAATAATGACTATTTCCGAGGGATATTCCGTTAGAATTAAATTGGCTTACCATCGACGTAATAATCACGACGAAAATGTTCGTCGAAAATAGCCTATTTCCGACGGAATAATAGTCGGAATTCTTCTGTCGATGTTAGTTATTTCCGACTGAATTGTCGACGAAATTAATCCTGACGCCTGTATATCTGACGAAAGTACCGACGAAATATTCCGTCGAAAATAGGCTAAAATCGACGGAATAGTCCGTCAGAATTAAGCCTTTTTCTTGTAGTGATTAGATATCATCTCGTTTTTTGCTTTATATTTTGTTTGTCAATCTTATATTTTTGATTTGCAAAAGATTTTGAAATATGTTATATGTTTTGGTAATTAAAAAAATCCTAGATTTCTTTGCAAATAAAATTCAAACTATATTAGCACTTGATGGCACACACGCTATTTTTAAATTATGTAAGGCAAAATTAAAATTTTATGAAATTTGGAGAATTAAATTAAAAATAAAGAAAAATTAAATTAAAAAGAACAAAATAGTAATATATATAAAATTGCAAGTACAAAACAAAGAAAAATGTCAAACGTGACATAAAATCACCAAAAAAACGCTGCTATATAATATAGATGGTAATTTGTAACTAAGGGTGTGTTTGATTAACTCTTAAGGCCTCTTAATTGGAGTGTCTCTGATTCGATCAGAGGTAAAACATGTTTGGTAAAAAAAGATTTGTCTCTTAATCGATTAGACACAAAATTAAAGTTTAACCATTTAGAGACACATCTAAATGAGTTTATATTTTTTTGGACAAAAATGCCCTCTTCAATATTATTAATTTCCTTTTGTATCCATTTTAACCCTCTTCCTCTCTCTCTCTCTCTCCACTTTACAATCCAAGCTTCTGGCGACTTTCAATCTTCACAATTCCAAGCCTCCTCCTTTTTCTATTTTTTGGCGACCTCCTTAAATTAGCTGAACTCACCTCCACCCCCTCTCTTTATCTTTTTCCCTCATCAATCATCACATTTTCATCGTTGCCGCCACCAATCGCCACCGTATACGCGAATGAATCGCCAATACGTCGCTTAATGGACTCCAAATCTATAAGTTTTCAAAATTAGTTATATTCGTTGCTTCTCACTTTGGTCTAGGAGCTGCCCGTTCGGAAACCCTAAATGAAGATTTTTAAAATATAAACTCTTTTCTGATTAATTTCTGATTCTTTTATTAAACTAGGTGCATGAATCGCCTTGGTAGGGTTTGGAGGGATTGTTTGGCATTGGAGTTCTGTAAGGAGGAGGATACGTGGGGTTAGGGATTCGCATTTTTGTATATCTTTGTTTGGATTGATTGACATCGAGGAGAGCTTGGAAACAGATAGGTGTTGGTTGTTTATGAATAACATGTGTTTGGGAATTTTGTAGTTTATATTTTTTTTTTCTTTTGTTCATAGGGTTAAAATGGTAAAATATTGTTATTCAAATATTTTGAAAAAAAATTATCAAATAACATGTTTTCATTCAGATACAATTCTATTCAGATACTCTATATTATTCAGACGTCTAAACTGTTCAGGTTTTAACACTCAATTTTATCAAACACCACCTAACTTAACTATAAATAAATTTCAAATATCACAAAGATATGCGGAAGTTCAACGTTCTTGATTAAAAAAACACAAATGGGCGGTCAATTTTTGAGCTAAAAACTCGTTTAACATTGTATGTTGTAATTTGTATATATGCGATCATCTTTTATACTTCCTCCGTTCTTTAATATAGGTCGTTTTAGGGTTGTGCACAAGTATTAAAGTAATGATTGTATAACATTAATTATAATATCAATTGTCTATATTGTCCTTGTATTGAAATAAGAGATTGTTATTTATTGAACAGAAAATAGTGAGAGAACTAAAGTTACATTTAATACTTGGGATAATATTAGAAACTAAACAATTAATGCTTACTTGAAATTCTCAAACGACTTATATTAAGGAACAAAAATATTTTTCTAAAATGACTTATATTAAAAAACGGTGGGAGTATTTTTTTTACGTCTATCTATATTATACACGAAATATAAAATTGATGAATTTTTTTTTATGTTCATTCATTTTATCATATTTTGATTGCTTTGTACTATTTCTGTTTTTGGTTGGTGCAGTCTATTGAATTCAAAAGGACCAAGACAATAATGCGAGACATTTCTTTGGTAAATAGCAAAGGCAAACACATGAAATTATTTTATAATCAAAACTTTATCATCCCAAATTTAATTATAACTGCATCAGAGATAGTCCAAACGCTTACGTTTGAATTGAAAGAATATAATAAGTAAATGAATGAAATAAAGAATGGAATATAATGAATAGTGAAATGATTCATTCCATTTTTCGCTGGAATGAGTCATTCCATACCCTCCCTCAAAAAATAAAATTTATAAATTTGGGAGGAATGAGAATGGTTCATTCCGTTTCAAATGAGTAACTGTTGAGAAATCAAGCTCACACAAATACACTAAGATAAATACAAACATACTACTGTTTGAGATATAAAATAATAAGACCAGAAATTTACGTGGAAACCCAACTGGAAAAATCACGGGAAGAGATCTCAGAAATTCACTATGAAAATAATATGGAGATTACAAATTCTCAACCGAGAAATAAACTAACTGTTTATTTCTCTACACTCTAACTAAGCTTCTCACTCTCCAACTCTCTTTACTTCTCTAAGCTTCTTGTTGTGGTGTGGTGAAATGAGGAGCTCAAGCTCCTTTTTATAGGAGAAATCTGGAGAGAAGAATAAGAAATGGAGAAGGCTAAATTTCGAAGTAAGAGAATTTAGTGAAGGCTAATGCAAGACAACTTTCAACAGTAACCAAATACAATTTTTAAAACTATAAAGTGTCATGATATTTCTAATTTGTCATTATTTTTTTACTATCATTTTTAATATCACACCATCATAATCAAATTCTAAGCCAATACTAAGATTATATTTGAAAATATAAATGTATCTTTAAAAATTATCATTTTATAAATAAATCTTTAATTTTGAAATAGATAAAGTATTATTAGAGTCATGTTATATGCCTATTCAGCATATAGTCGACTAGATACAGATAACTCTTGCATATAAAACTTTTTTGAAAGTTCTATTGTTTTAATCTTTCATACTATTTATGTTCCTAATTTTAAATTAATTTGGTTCTCTTTTAAATGATCAGCATTGGCAGTCTTGGTGGAGACCCAAATGAGCAGGATGTGGAAAGAATTGTTGTGAAATATAATAGTTTATATATATTCAGATGGTTTTAGGATCAGAACCTTCCAGAATCTTCCAAGCTCAAACCTTTGGACAATGTTTATGAATATATATAACCAAGGTTGATATTCATTATTCAATACCAACCATCATTGATCCCAATAATAATAATACTCCCTCCGTTCTTAAAAGATTATCATTTTAAAAAATAATTTTTGTTTCAAAAATATTATCGTTTTATATTTATCAATACACATTAGCTATTTTTTCCCTACTTTACCCTTATTAAAAGTTTCTTCTATTTAAAATTTTCTTTCCTTCCCAATGATTCTTATTCAATTTAATGCTATAATTCAAATAGTAATTGGTTGAATAAGAAGTAATTGATTGAATTGAATAAAAAACATTGAGAGGGAAATAATTAGTTGAGACAATTAATAAGGGTAGTATAATATTTTTGCTAGGTATTAATTATATTTCTTAATTTGTGTGCATTAACTTTAAACGACAATCTTTTAGGAACAGATAGAGTAATAATAATAATAATAAAAAGCAGTAAAATAAAGATAGAAATAAGCTCACACAAAACACAGAGTATACACAAAAATAAGAAGTCGTATTGGTCATTATTTTCTCTATTTTCTTAATACTATTTGTGCAGTTTCTTTTTCTAAAATGATTTCCATCACATATTGCAAGTTCGGTACTTGAAAGCGCAGGAAACAGCAAAAATATGAAATCCACGACATTCTCAAGGAAAGTCAACTTGTTTCCATAGAATTATACTTGCCCAATTTGACTTCCTAAATTCCAAATCCAAATAGTAGGGGGGGGGAGGGGGGTATAGAAATTTTACAAGAAAAAGAGCTTGAAGAAACCCCAAGCTTGCTGAATTAAACATATATAACAAGTTCAAAATTTTCATATTGCATTTCATACGATAAAAAGATCCAGAATATTGTTACCATCAAAAGAAATCACTTCAAGGTACAGAATTGAAGAGAAACATAACAAAACAAAATGTTTAACTCAACTGCAGAAAAAGCAGGTTTACATATGAAATGGACGATATTTGTTCTCAACCATGCAAGCAAATCATTATTCTAGTCATCATCCTCTTCCTCTTCCTCTTCCTCGTCATCTCCAGCCGCATTATTAAGGGCATTCAAACGCTCAATCAACTTGTTTTTCCTTTCTTCATATGTAAGCTTCTTCAAGTTGAACCTGCAAACACAGATTTGGCTTAGTAACCAAATTTTGAAAACAAACGTTCTAGTATGCTTATGGTTGAAAGATTTTGCACTCAAATTAGTAGCAAGACCAAAACCAATCAAATGTTTCCTCTATTTCAACAAGCCAACTCCCCTCCTCTACTTTGTTAGTAATATCCATGGAGGATTTGCCTCTCCCAGCAAGTAACCCACAACTAGCTTAATCTTTACTAGAAGCCAAAAGTAATGATTGGTCCCCCCCCCCCCTTCAATTCACGCGCATCCACCGTTTAATTTTATAATTAGATATCAAACAAACATTTTAAACCAGACATTCACCACCACAACAAAAAATGCCAGAACTTGCTCAAAAGATGTATTATTGGAAAAATTATATGCATGAAATTAGTGGAAGCTCAAATATTACCACATGCAATCCAATTTAACAGCACATAAACTGATCAACATGCTAACTTAGCATACCTCTTGTGTTCCTTGGGTGGTGGTTTCTCAATCTTCTTTGGAGTTGGGTCTGCACGGATAGCAGCATGAACTTTCTTATAGAGCTCTTCAATGCTATCAGCATCAATATCTTTCTTAGCATACCCAGAGAAGTGAGTCTGATATTTCTCTGGCTCATCTTCAATCAATGTCTACAAAACAATCAACGAGATAGATCTGAAAATGAGATTGATAATTACCTATGGTAAGTAATAGGTTTGACCCCCATGAATGAACCTTACCTTCATATATGCAGAAACATGACCTCCATAGATATACTTGCGGTGAAGCTCTGGATCAAGCTGCTTAGAATCCTTTGAGAAGCCAGCAAACCTCTTCTCACTGTGAGGAATATCCAGACCACCATCCAATGCCCCCTGGAATTATTGATAAATGAATTACAGCTAAATGCAAGTACAGATAAAAGCACAGGTTTTGTACTGTGTACATCTGAACAACATAAACAAAATAAAAAAAACTGCAACAGTTTTTGAAACACATCTAATATTATATATAAACAACCCTTTCTAAAAATAAAAGTTACACAAGCAAATGTCTTATTTTAGTGATGGGTCCAAGTGAAGACTCAAAGCTATGTGAGAATGAAAATGATGGTCATAAAGAAAGGAGCTAGTACTGGAGATATTATAGCTAGTTGAGCAAATAACAAATTTAGCTTCCCTAAACAAATTGCAAATACATAATCCTAGTTAACATGTTTCACCTCCACTGGTCTACATCTCCATTAAATTCTAGAAGTATATAACAGTTGGGAGAGACATTTGATATAAGTCCATTAGCATTCAAAGCAGCTCATTGCCATTTCAAGGCTATTCAGCTTTGCCAAGATGGACTGAATCACTACAACAAAGTCATTTTGTGGGATCAAATGTCTTCTAAAACTTGTCCATTTCAGGCTTTAGTACCATATACCATTTCCTAGGGAGTACAAAAAAGAGACTACTTTAAAAGTAAATTTAATTTTGAGACCAACTGCACACGAAAAAAATAACACTAAACATTACATTATGAAAAATATGAAGATGATTTACAACAGTTTCCAATGTGTATTCAAGTGCTGCAAGTAGTATAATATACCTTAAGAGCACCAAATACACGATTCCCAGTAGTTGTCCTAATAAGACCAACATCAAGTAAAGCACGGAATGGCCTTCTGCTTTCTGCTGGCTCAACTGAATAATCCTCTCCGGTTGCCTTGAAATGAGAAAAATATGTTTGAAAATTGTGGCGCAACATTGGAACTAGCTATGAATTACTACCAAAGAATGCAACTGATTTACCTCAACGTTGCCTTCATATTCATCATCCATCTCAAGCTTTTTCAAGACACGACGGGCCAAGAGAAGTCCAACACAGTAAGCTGACACATAATTAAGTTACATATCAATTAACAGTGCTCAAGAGATAATAAGCAATGGAAGGGAGGCACATACACAGATTATGGTTAGGTTTTAAATACCTGCTGAATAATTTGTAAGGCCTACTTCAAGTCCATAATGAGGCAGCTCATGCGAATATGCTGCTGCAAGTACCATATCTCCAGCAATGCTAGCAGATACAATTTGAGCAGTAATATCCTTGTTTGTCTATAACAGATTTAAGGTTGAACTTGTACAATAAAGAGTTAATTGTTCTCACAACCTCAAAAGAAAAAAACTTCAATGCGCAAAGCAATTTACATATACAAATTTCAAATTAAAATATCTAAGAATGGAATTTCTCATGCTAGAAATCAACAGATTCTCGAGAAAGACAAAAGCAAACAAAAAAAAATTATACTGTGATGCATTGTTTAAGTAGCATCTGTACAAGTCCCAAATATTCTCAAGTAAACTACTCAGAGTGGAGACACTTAAATAGTAAGAGAACGAGAAATAGACTCAACTTAAAACACATAATTTCATATAAACAGACTAGTGGATACAAATCGCACAACAAACCGATACTTGGGAGTGTTATACTTGTTCTTATCCTGATTGATCAGACGAATCCTCGCACGATAATCGGTCTTACCCTCTGTAGATATTTTAACCAAAATACAATCAGTACTAGCCTAATAAAGTTTACGTGTAATACTGCACTAATAAACTATAAACAACGACAATTTAGCTACAATATCAAAACTTACCTCTCCTTCTCTTAAACTTAACCTGGTACCGCTTAAAGTATGCCCTTGGCTTTACAGCTTTGGCAAATACCTGAAGTAACAAAATCATTAGATAAGCTTCTAAAATGTAGGAGCAAATTGAAAATTTGCAAAAGGGACCCGTGGAAATGTGAGAAGTAAAAACATGATCAAGACGTCCTAAAACAACATAAATGACTTCCCAACCAAACTCTTCATCATATGGTAAAACAAGTAAATATCAATTTCATTTATTAGCTGTATTTTGCAGATTAAATTAGCTCAAAAAGAGTACATACAAAATCACCTATGGATGAGTTCCCCTAGTTGATAAATTCAATAAAATCAATGTTAAACAAACTCCTACACAGAAAATTAGAACACATAGAGTCCATCTGCATTTTACCGTACTGAATCTGCTAAATACAGAAAATCCCTTTCCAGATAAATTACACAGCAAGTAAAACACATTATACACTATAAAGTAGAACGATTTCCACAAATATCCCAGGATGAATCAGTTATAACTGTAATAAATAAATAAAAAAATTCTTTTTCAAAATTTCCCGGGTCATAGAATAGTTAAAACACCTAAAATAAACTATTCTTTTTTCGATTTAAGCTCACAGAAACATTCCAGGATGAATCAGTTAAAACTAGTATTAAAAAAACCAAAAAATCAAATTTTAATTTCTTTTTTTCGATATTTTTTAGGTCATAGAAAAGAAAAAGCACACCTCAAATAATCAAAAAATTGTGAGCTCATAAGAACATAACATTTCAAAAAAATGATCTAACATATATGAGATGGAAACTGAAAGAGAAAGCAAATGGAAAATGGGGTTCTCACCATTGTTGTTGCTGAGTTCCTGAGTGTGGCTGAGGAGAGAGAAACTTTCTGACGACGTTCGCTCTAAAAGACGGGAGGCTTAGGCGATTGTGATGAAGTTATATAGACAAACCCTAGTACTGCTCTCACTCTTCAAATGACGAAAATACCCATTTGGATTTCAAATGGACCTAGGGCCCAATGGGCTAATTCTATTTTCGTTAACGCTGGTCCGTAAACATAGAAATCCAACAGGTTTGTCTGAGTTGAAAGTTTTGAAATAAAAAGGTTTAAAACCAAAAAAAAAAAAAAAAAAAATTTTTTGTAATATAGGAGTGAGTGTATTTAATTATGCAAAACGACGTCGTTACGCACGCAAGAACGCAAGATAGCTCTCACCTCCCTTTTTATCTTAAAACAATTGATTATAAAATATCAATATATCAATTTAACTGACTTAATTTTTTTAAATCAAAGTAATTAGTTTTAGTAATTTATTTTTCTATAAAATACAAGGCAATATAGGAGAAATTTAATTTTTTTTTAAAAACTCATTATTTTTTTTAGTTTTTTATCGCATGTGTTACCCTAATAGAAAATGGGTGAAAACTTTTTTTTTTTGAAACTATTACTAGTCTGAGTGAACCAATAATTAGTGATTTTATTAGGTTAAATGGTCGCATTGTAGCAATTGCCATCCATCACATAGAGTATGTGTGGAATTGTTTATAAAAATGATTAATATTTTTTATTATTGTTTCCACTTATAAACAATTTTAAAAAATATTTTGTATTTAGTAAAAAAAAAAAGTAAATTGAGTGAAAAGAAGAAATTGTTTAAAGTTGAAGACATGCTAAAGAAAATGTGACATGGATATTTTTATAGAGAATAAATTATATACAGATGGTCCGTAAAAACTAGAGTTTTACATTCTTCATTAACACCACCACATGTAGGGAATAAAGGGATTTGAATTGTATTGACAAATTTTGTTTTTATTAATTAGGCCTAAATATGGATTAATAATATGGACTTTTAATTTATTTATTTTTTTGGGGGATTGTCTTCTCAATTTTTTTAATTAGAAGATTGAACTTTTAATTTTTTTACGTCTAATTGATAGTCATGTCAGAAAATTAATGACATGATAATGATAACGACATATTACTAAAAAAAATACTTATGTAATATTGAGTCTCATTTTAACATTTATTCAAGTAATATTTTGTAACAAAAAAGATAAATATAAGATCATTATTAATTTTTTACCCTTTTTAGTATAAAATTAATTATATTGATTCTTCATGATTATGAAATAAACTTAAAGTTCTAGGTATTATTCTATATTTAAGTCTTAATTTTTATATCAAAAGGGTAAAATTGTCATTATATTGATTATTGATGATTATGTAATAACAAGATTTTAATTAGTAGTATATTTATATATTTTAAAATATTATTTATCATTATATTGATTGTTGATGATTTTTTTTAAGCTGAGTTTGTAATGTATTAAACTTACTTTAAAAAAATTAAAAGTTTGATATTCTAATTGAAAAAATTGAGAAGACAATCTCCAAAGTGTTAAAAATTAAAAGTTTATTCCTTAATTGAAAAAATTGAGAAGATAATTCCCATAATAAAAAATAGAAAAACATGAAAAATTCAAGATAATAATTCATATTTAGGTCTACTATTTACTATGGTAAAAGTGTTTAACTAATCATATTGAATTTTTAATCACTTAATTTTCTTTCAAATTCCATGCATGTCGTGGTGTTATTAAAAGATGTAAAACTCCAATCTAAGAGCATTCATAACAGTTTCCTTATATTTATCCTTACATTCCAGTGCTATTGGTTCATTTTGCAAAATAGGGATTCATTTTTTTCATTATGTACCCAACAGGTTTCTTATATTGATTCCTTAAATAATAAAATTTAAAAGTTCCAACAGTCAAATATCAAATTAATAATAATCTTATAATTTATAAAAGAGAGAGTATAATATATCAATTATATTCCACTTTAAAATAATTTTTATTTTATTTTAAATTTTAAGTAATTTATGGAGTGAGTATTGAATGGATTGTAGTTACAAATGTACATAAGATCAATATTAACTTTTAAAAGTTAATTTGTGATATTTTAAATTTAATATTATTCATTTACATTTTGAAAATAATAAATTTTATAATTAATAGTACTTTTATAATATTTATAATTATATTAACATAAATTAAATAAATTTATATCAATTTTAAATTTGAATACGTTTGAAATTATTTTTAAAAAAAAAGTCAATATTAATATTAAGTTTATAATTTAAAAATAAAGTAGTAAAAAAAATGTCAAGATGTATATGATTGACAAGTTGTCCACTTAAATAAGGATGTGAAATATCATTTTGTATATATATAGAATAGTCTTTTGAATCCCTCACACTAGGAAGTAAAATCCTAGGGATTAAAATAGAGAGTCAAATAAGAACAAGAAAGCTGTTGGATATATTTTTCAAAATTAAAGATATAGAATTAATTAAAGAAACTGTTATTAATGCTCTTACAAGTTATCCGTATATAATTATTATGGGGCTTTTGGAGCCCAAACTTCTTGTTAATCTAAATTTATTTATTTATTTTTACCTCACAAACGCACCTTTTAAACCTCAATCATATTCAATAAATTAAAATTTAAAAAACGCCTGGGGACGGGACGGGTTGGGTCGGGTTCAGGGTGAATTTCAAATTTGGCAAATTAACTAAAATAAAGTGATGCCCTGAATCGAATAATACAACAGATGTTACAACAATGCCGCTGTGGAGATGACAGTGAGAGAAGTCTGTCTATGAACAATAAGCCATCTTCAGAACTTGGTCTATATCCAAGTCTAACAGCTCTAACTAACATAACCAAAAAAGAAGGAACTGAAGGTGATATAGAAACAAGGCTAAGAGAACAATTAGATCCATTCCCTGGGGTTGATACAAGCATCCAATAACTTCCATTCTTCACTCCCCTCTTCAGGTTCCTGTATACCAAAGGAATTTATTCTCTAATGAATTTTCATTTATCATTTTCTTTCACGGGAGAGAGAACAAAAATGCAAAAAGGTTTGAAGAGTTGAATTTATTTTAAAAAAATAAATCAAGTAACAATAAGAAAGATCTACAGGATTGAGCAAAAGCTTACATGGTCATACTCCCAACGAGCAGTAAGTGGAAGAGAAACAAGAATACTCTCGATTCGACCTCCTGTCTTGAGACCAAATGTTGTTCCCCGATCATAGACCTGCGAGTTTAAGGAGTTAAATCCCCCAACATTGCAAAACATAAGGGTCTTTACCTTTTTTTAATGGTGGAGGTGGAGGTGGAGGTGGAGGGGGAGGGGGAGGGGGAGGTAGTCCAAGACTCCAAGTTAAAAGAACTCTTTCAAGTATATATCTCTGAATTTTCAGATTTTTTTAATACCAAGTTGAATTCTACATAGCGCCCTCTTCGCAATTGCTGCCATGCCTTGTGTTGATCTGTAAAAGGCGTATCCTTCCTCTTCTCTATTATAGGTAAATATGCAGAAACCACAGAGTTTGTACACTCTACAATTCAATGTTAATATATAAGCAAAAAGCATGTGGAGTGAATAATATGGTAAACAATATATATTATTTTCTCAAGGAATTACCAGTAGCAAAGGAAAGAAGCATCTCCTGATCGTAGTCATTAAGATCATCAAAGAAAATACCGCCAAGCCCTCGCCTTTCACCCCGATGCTGCATATAGCATAAATAGCCAATATAAAGTGATACATAATCCAACTGTTTTGATAATTGGACACATAGCATCTAGGAGGCATAGTAATCTATCCTTCAAAACTAATTGCAAAGCTTATCATATATTTATTTACTTCAAGTATTGTAAACCAATACCTTAATATAGAAATAATCATCACACCATTTCTTGAACCGAGGATAGAAGCTAGGATCAAACTTGTCACAAGCATTCTTTTGAACCTACGGAAGAAGACCAATTTCAACATAACAAAGCTCACAAGTTGTCACATAACAAAGCAATTATACAAGTTTGCATAATAGAATTATGCGGGTACAAATAGATACTCAGCAGACTCATTTTCCGCATCAACAGTCTAAATTAACTTTTTTTCACCCGGTTGTCCATTATATGGACTTGCACAGTTAACCAGAACACCACCCCCTAATTCTCAGCAGACTGAAAGCAAATAATAAATATTAAATTTTCAACAAATAAGTGCAATAGGTACACATATTTCGTCCACATGGGCATGCATAAACCTTTGATGGTTTTGGAATTTGAGTTGCTGAAATTCAGACGACAAGGAATATAATTTAGTGTCAGGAAGTGTTCTTATACCAAATGGAAGTGCTTGACATCCTCCTCAAAGATGTATGCAGGGGTCAAATCAGTACCACCGCCGAACCACCATTGTCTTGGCGCTCCAGGAGCATCTGTGCATGTTGACAAAAACTTTATAGTTTACTGAGCCCATACAGCTTAGCCACTCTTATCTAATAGAAAAAGATATATGCGAGATGCTTGGAAACACATACCAACAATTCAGCCTATATAATAAAAAAACCAAGTCGTCGAAGAAAAGTTTTGTTTCCTCCAAAAAATACAAGAAAAGTATTATACAAGAGTTCAGGATGTGAATCGAATAAATAATTAACTCTTTTTAATAATTACATAGGACTTCTAAAAGGAATCAGTAGTCATTTATAAAGTTCAGTATTTTCTAATTTCATATAGGCCAGAGAATGATTTGAACTAATTCATTAGCTGTCCAGGAAACCTAATGTTAAGAGCCGATTATTGCTTTTCAGTGGTGGCGGCATTCTAATTGAGGTTAGATGCCAAAACCTGATGTAGGGCAGCAGGAAAAGAAGCCTTAGGTTCTGACTTCTGATTCAGTCAAGATATTGGATCTAATGACAATGAGTAGAAGAGGATTAAAAAATCTTTAATACAATTCTATTGATAATCACACTTCTAAGGATCCATCTCAAAAGCCTACATAACTATAAGTCGCAAAAAAAATTAATAAAATAAAAATCCATATATGCAACTATGGGTTACTGTTGTTCTATTATGCTACAAAACATTTAGGAAAAACGCCATAAAAGCAAGACAATCTTTGAGAAAGTATAAATTAACATGTTCGTAAGAGAAAACTATTTAAAAGTATCTATACAGATGTGTACAAGTGTAAAAAGTCATAATTTGGAGGCATAAATACCTTTTGGGGCATCAGTCTCAAAATACCGATAATTAAAATGTAGCGTTGGCGCAAAAGGATTCTTCGGATGTAAAACCTGTGTAAGAAGGACAAACTAAATAAACAAAATGTTTACCCGTCACAAATTCATCAATATAGATCGAATATGATAATTCGCAAGACGCAATGGATTCTGTCAGCAAATAGTACTGCGACAACTATACAAACTGAGATCCAACAATTTGAATCATGGCAGTGTTTGGCTACTGAGCATGTTCCAAAAACCAACGCATGATATTAAACCAGAAAAAGTGCAACAATATATTAAGCAACTATATCAACAAGCAGAATGAGGAAGAGTCTCAAAAACTGGGAGGGAAAAAGAGAAAGGGAGAAAGAGAGAGAGAGAGAGAGAAAAAATGGCAACGGTACATAGTATGTGTGAATAAAACCAACTGAATAGAAAGAGAAAAATTACAAATGTTTGTAGGTGTAGTTAGGTATGACTTTTTTATAGGTTTAGCTAAGTTTTTTTTTTGACCTTTCAGTTGAGGTTAACAGAGCTGTTTGCCTGTTTACATTGGTCTAAAGTTTCACTTGTCAAACCTAAGTAACCAAACCGGCCATATTGAAATCGAACCAATTTCTACAAACAGTAATCAAGCTATATATATATATAATTAATTAAACTTAATAAAATATATATCATTCATATTACATAAGCAACAACGCACAATGACAACCCACTTGCCACTTGTAGGAGGTCATGTTTTTCTAGTCTAAGAGATACCTATTCTTTAGTAGCCGACTCACAATGCCTGGCACACCCCTCCCTTTATCTTGGCTTGATACAGGCTATGCAAACCTCCTCCTTTATGTATGCAATTTATTTTTCCAAACTTTTAACAAATAAAAGAAATATAAATGTCCTCACTGGGATTCTAAGGATTTCAAGGAAGTAACGAGATGGCGTTAACTGTTATGTAGAATCCCATGATTACCCTTCACTGGACCCACCATAGCTTTCTCTTATTCAAACAACAACAAAATAATAATGTTAGAATAAGTTAAAAAACCAAGCACCAACCAAAAAAAGAAATTTGAAGTGATAACACTTTAAGAAATCAGAAAAAAGGAAAGAAGGACAAACAAATTGGGACAGAAGAAGAAATTTTTGACTTAATGTTCTTTTGTGCCTTCTCAATTGTAGATGTGTTCATATATGGGTTATGATATGCTTTTATCTGAACTTACCTATTTAACTTTACATATATATACATATATATAAACAACTGTGCTCATTCAAAACTCATATACATTGAACAAATATTATTCCAAACACCTTGGTTTCCTGAAAATATAATAAGCATTTTGTGCGACATTTCTAAATCAAAATGGATTTTCTGATAGTAATTCCAACCATAACATACTAATTTACATGACATTGAAAAGTAATTTTCAGCAATGCTAGTATTAAGGTATAAAACAAAATCTCAAACCAATATTTATGAAGTGTAGAAGATCAAGAGATGAGGACACTCACTTACACTTAAAAGAAGTAAAAAGGAAGCTGGCAATGATTAATCAAATAAACAAAAGACCAAAATCAAATCTAGTACCAAAACCTTCTACTGCAATTACTCTTTCTATAATGATTAACAGAGCGGACAAGGATAATGGAGGGACTTATTCCAGTTATCCCAACTGCATAAGAAAAAAAACTTGCAACTTCATTGTGATCATGCTAAAAGGGGAACATAATGATGATGATAGATAAGATATATTTAGCATTTGCTTGTGATATAGCCTTCTGTGATTGTGTAAGGAGTTTGAAAAGGAAACAATAATTCTCAGATGCCACAGCAAAACAGATTCATATTTTTGATCAGCCAGCCCAAAAAAGTAAATATATAAATCCTATTATTCGATTTTTGCATTTAGTAAATACTGGAAAATGTTGGAGCAAAATGATGAGACATAACATAATTATTCACGACTCAATCAAAAGTAAATTTTAAAAGAAACTGTCAATAAGG
The DNA here is from genome assembly GCA_020205605.1 of Panax ginseng. Taxonomy (NCBI): domain Eukaryota; kingdom Viridiplantae; phylum Streptophyta; class Magnoliopsida; order Apiales; family Araliaceae; genus Panax; species Panax ginseng. The sequence continues at coordinate 30,603,087 of CM035149.1, forward strand.
CTCCATAATCATGAGTGATAATATTAGTCAAACTGAAGTTTCTACCTATCATCCTATTACTACTGCTTCCATGCCGCATTACTACATCAGGTTCAACTAATTATTACGGCAAGATTAGTTAGCCTAAGTCCTAAAGTAAAAAATCTTGGGACTTAATCACAATTCACAACCAGTGCACCTAATTTGAAGAAAATTATTCTGAAAATCTGATTCCACAACTCTCTTCCCCCAACCCTGATTCCACAACTTTAAATAAGCATTCATCCATCTTTCATGAACCCTTTATTCCAAACAAAATAACTATAAGGATAAAATGTCAATTTTAAAATGAATTCTCCACAAAAATTTACTGCACCCCTAAGGAAAGAAAAATTGAAGTATATCAGCATATTCAGTCATTTCAACTTAGGAGGAAATGGTAATATACCGAGCTAATTCCAGCAGCAAAAAATGGAACCGGACCGGGCTTGGCATTGCCATTTGCAGCCGAGGTAGCAGCTCGATAAGCTTCAGGAGGCATAACTCCATACACAACAGACACATTGACTCCAGCTTTTTCCCAAACGGCGCCGTCTTGCAAGACCCTGCTTATACCACCGCCGCCACCAGGCCTTGACCACACATCCTCCTTAAACTTTCCGCCTCCGTCAGCCGCCTCAATGGCAGCGCAAACACTGTCCTGGGCATCCCTTATCATCTTCTCAAACCGCCCTCTCACCGAGGACGACAAATCAGACAAATTGGAATCGTATTCCCGGAGAAACGTGTCGGGTCGGTGGGTTTCCGGGGCCTCTTTCTCGATCATTGCTCGAACCTGGAGCAGATTTTTGTTGGGTATTTTGGGGGTGAGGTTAATTGGGGAGAATTGGGTTGGGATTTTTGGTGGAAAGAAGTGAAGAACTGGAGCAGAATTTGGACATGGGGCGAAGGAGGAAGAAGTGGAAGAGAAAGGGGAGGAGAGCTTGGGAGTAGTCAACATTTTGAAGGTATTGGAATACTACTGTGAGGGAAATGAATCTCTTTTTCTTGATTTTTTGATGATAAGGTGGAGGGGAGAGGAGACAGTTGGAAATCTGAAACTGGGAGTGGGACTCCTCCAGGTTTCAAACATTGGAGCACATTGGATAGTGTTATTTAAATCCTTTGTTTTTTTTTTCTGATAATTTTGACTTTGGTGCTTAAATGTATAATTTTTCTATTTTTCAAAAATAAATCTTCCTTTAGTTCAGAATTGTGATATTAATATTGATTTTTTAAAAGATAATTTTTGAGATATTTTTAAATTTGAAATTGACATATTTTTTTAAATTTAATTTTTTTTATAATTAGTAGTAATTTTTAGACAATTTATAATTTAAAATTAATTTTCAAACTTCAATAATGGCCTAAAGCAAAAATAAAAAAATTTGGCCCTATTTTATTGGGTAAATTTTTGTGATCCTTAAAATTTAAACTGATGTTGGCTGGTCTCTTTTGTTTTGGTATATATATATATATACATAACACAAATACCTCTTGAGACTCTAAAAATTTGTCAATTTAAGTGGGTCCAAAGTCCAAACACCTTGAACTTTAGGGGGGTGTATTCAATTAGGATTTTTAAAGACTTTAAAAGTTTGGGTGTATTCAATCAAGACATTTAAAGAGTTTATACAAATTTAGTGGTATTCAATTACAACTTTTTTAATGTCTTTAAAAGTTAGGTGGTATTGAATTAAGATTTTTACAAAGTCTATAAAAGTATTTTGGTATTCAAAAAGTTATAGACTTTTCAGATTTTTATTAAATGATAGACTTTGACAGACTTTAGAAGAAAAATTATAACTATCAACCCATATCCAAAATCTGGTCTCATCTCTAAAGATTTCTAAAGACTTCTAAATAAACACAAAGGTGGATAAAACTAATTATTAATTGGACTTTGTGTTTTATTGGGTCAAACTAATTATTTATTTATATGGGCTAATAAATATTAATATGTGATGGATAAATAATTTGGTAAAATTTGGGCCATAAAAATAATTAGATTTATTATAATATAGAATTAACAAGACATATTAATAAGTAAATAAATAACTAAAAAGACCTAATCTGAATTGGTGAGGGAAAAAGCCGCTGTTCGAAAGCTTCCAATAGAAAGAGGAAAGAGATTTGTTCAACAAAGGTGAGATAAAATCTTGAAACTCTCATATCAATTGTAAAGATTATGTATGTATAATATATGAAAATAGAAAATATGATGTGTATGTATATTCTTTGTTAATATATGATTATGCATGTATAATATATGAAATTACTGTTAATTTTTGAAAATATATAAAAGATTACTTGTTAAGGGTATGGGAGAGTTTAATAAATAAAAGAAAATAAGATTACATGTTAAAGTTTGACAATTGGATGTTTACTTTTGAATCGGTTGACGGGAAGTTGTGAATAAAGGAAGAAAAAGACAAGTAAATAAGTAGAAGTTGGACGGTGTGCATTGGAAAGAACGAAGCAGAAGTCTGAGCACACTAATTTTATTATTTTAATAATATAGTATAACTTCTATAAATTAATATTTGATAAATTAATAATTTTTTAAAATAATATTTTTTCGGGCCTCAAACTTGGGCTAATGGAATAAATTAATAATTTTAATAAAATAATAATTTTTAAAAGACTTATATAAATATATTGTAAGACCCCAACTTTTATAAATAAAATATTTGCTTTAAATTTGGTAGAATTGAGGAGAAGACAAGACATGAAAACAAAAAGCAATATATTTTAAAAAGAGTTTTGTGGTCATGTGACCCCGAAAATGCAATCGAGTTGTTCAATCTTCGTCATGCTTCCTTAAGGAACGCGATTGAGAGAATATTTGGTATATTTAAATCGAGATTCACAATTTTCAAGTCTGCACCTCCATTTCCTTATAAAACTCAAGTCGAGCTTGTCTTTAAACATGTAGTAGACTCCACAATTTTCTTCGTAAGGAGTGTCATTCAAATGAATTTCCTATTGAACTGAGATACTTGAGTCTTCACTATCTTCATCGTTACCACTCAATCAAGGAGATAATTTGGAACAAGTTTTTGAAACTCAAGAGCAACAACGAGAGAATGCTAATGAATGGAGGACTAGTATATAACCGACATGTGGAGAAACGTCGATCATAATAATAACAATGGGTAAGTAGCGAGAGAATGCTAATGAATGGAGGACTAGTTTGCTAATGTTACTTGTTAGTGGTTTACTCACATGTATGAAGTTTTGCAACTTTTGATCATATAGATTTTTATTGTCATATTATTTTGTGAAAAACAGAGTTTGGTATTCCTACTAAAATGAGATTTACTCTAGTTCATGAAAAAAGAGAGAGATGTTGTACACATGGGCTAATTAACAATTAATATAAGTTGCAAGATATATTAAAAGTATACAAAAGTCTATCACAATCTTGATAAAAAGTTTATAAAAGTCTGTTACTTATTTCATAAAGTCTATAAAAGTCAATTTAAAAGAGTCTTTAAAGTCATTAAAATCCCACAAATTCTACAAAAGTATGTCACATAAAAAAAATCTTTAAAAATTCTAATTGAATACACCCCCTTAGTCCAGAACGTCTGCTGTTAATCTTATTATTTTGAGCGGAGAGTACTACATTGATAAGGTAATTAAATTAATTGAAGTCAAAAGTATCGTTACATTATCTTTAAATTCGTTTACTACAAGTACAAATAATAACTCATGGATTATTTGTTTATTTTTGAATAACTCTGAATTTGAATAAGTCATTTAAACCGTTTATTTTACAATTTTAAACTTTGAATGTGTCTAGATGTATATGAACGATTTTTATAGAAAATTGTGGTTGCATGGACGAGAAGTAGCGCTATTTTTTTACTTGCTTACCCTTATTGCCAATTAAAAATTACATTCAATATCCATCTTATTTTATTATTGTAAATATATATTTTTTTAAACAAATTGGTCAAATTAGGGATTGTTTGTTTATTTTTAAATGAGTCTGAATCTGATCGAACAAGTCATTCAGACGGTATGTTTTGTAATTTTTTAACTCTGAATGCGTCTAAATGTGTATAAATTATTCTTCCAAAATATTGTGACCGCATGGATAAGAAGTATATTTGAATAATATTTTTACTTGCATACCCTTATTCACGATTAAAAATTACATTCAATATACATCTTGTTCTTGTTTTATTATTGTAAACAAACTTTATTATGTACAAATTATTATTATTTTAACAAATTGGCCAATAACTAATTTAATGAATGTTGTTGTAGTGTTTTGCTTTGAGTTTATGGACTGATGAAATGTTATTAATATTTTTAGTATTTTATTTCTCAAATTATATTACTAATAGTATCTTCATCAAAGATTGTTCAAAAGTCTATATTTATTTTTTCTTGAATAATATTGTTTATTTATAATTACATAATAAATTTACTCATAACAATATACAAGGGTTAAGATAGGAAATTATATGTACTCAAATGTTTTAGATAGACAATTATCAAACACATCATTTCATTTCGTATTCAGAGTTTCTATTTCATCCGGCTCATTTTAATTCTCTTATATATTAAGAATTTTTCATTTAATTTTATCAAACAACTCCTAAATCGTACCAAATGCAAGACCCAATTCATTCTTTTTAGGTAATTTTTGTTTATTCTAAAAAATCATAATCGAAAGTATAAACTTAAAGACATGTTATGATGTGATGACCATAGATAATAACTTAGTGATAAATGACTCTCTCTTTATTGTACAACATCACAAGCTTGAGTTTACCACTTAGAGGTTGTTTGATAAAAAAATAAATGAATCAATCAATCTGATCGAGTTGAATCTAAATTTGAATGAATGAAAAAGTTGTTTGATAATTGATATGTCTGAAATATCCGAATAACAAGATTTTACTATTTTACCCCTCTAAACTATGCTGAACAAGTATATAATTTTGTCTGGACGTATTTAAAAAAATTAAATACAATATTCATTGTTCAACAAATAAAAATAAATAATTCAAGCAAATTATCAAACAAAGTATTGAATAATTCAAACAATTTTAACCCAAGTTTCATATAAAATAAGAAATGTAACGAGTTAAACAAACATGTCAACATAATAATAAAATTAATAAAATTACATTAATTTCAAAGTGAGTCACTTTATAGTTCACGAGCAATTTGGTCACGTGAGATTGTTCATACATTATCGCCTTGAGGGCCCCATTATCAGACCGCATGTATTGCTTCTCCTTCGTGATTTTCTTCATATTGTTCATCAACTCCATCAATTGTGGTATCTTAATCATCTCGAGCAAATAACTCATCCTCAATATTCTCTTTTCTTATAAAATTGTGAACAACAAAGCAAACAATAATTACATCTCTTTGCATTGAAAAAAGGATAAAGAGTAATGCTTTCAATAAGTGGGAATCTTGCTTTTAATAAACCATAGGCACGCTCAATAATATTTCTGAGTTGGGCATGGGCATGATTAAACTTTTTTTTTCTATTTAAGGCACGTCGACGTCGAAAATCTGCTAGCTAGTACCTTGTGTTGCGATATGGAGATAAAAAGCCTCGAGTGTTTGTATATGGAGCATCACAAAGATAATATTTATCTACAATTATAAAAAAAAATTTAACCCAAGTTATTAAAATAAATAATCAAATAAAAAATTGTAATACATATTTTGAGGGAAAAATGGAAAGCCGGAACTAGGATCGAAGATAACTTTTGTTAATTCTATTGAATCATGTACTATTCCTTCCCATCCAGCCCAAATAAATGTTAATATCATATTGAAGTTACAAATTCCTAATACATTTTGATAGCATTCACCCCTTCCTCGTCCTCTATAACGAGCTTGTTGATTGACAGGAATAACTGCATATACAAGTGTGCCATCTAGTGCACCTACATTGAACGATTATATTTATGTTATCCACATATTCGCAAATATATATTTGTGCCAATTATATTTATTAAATTTAAAATTGCATGCCGAATTTTTTTCCCGTAAGTCTTTATGGTTCCCCGGAACATTTGGATTTGGATCAAAAGATGTGGACACTATGATTTCCTTTGCAAATTCTATCATTCCATTCAGCACCTCATGAAAAAAATTTATGAACTGTTTGTGTAGAGTGTTGAAATCTTCGTTTCACTATTCTAAATCGTTCGTTATGACCTATTATAGTCAAGAACATAGTAATCTTTTCCTCAATAGTTACGTACTTACTATCATGTACCCATTGTTTTTGCCTAAAATGATTGCATAAATGCACATATGCAACACGTGAAAGTCGCATCAATTCTTGACATTGCGTACTTGATCCATATAATAACTCCAATGTATAAGCATGTCCACTCAAGATTGAAGTGGTATCTCTAATTCTTGGTATGTTTGTTGAACGAATTCGTTTCAAGTAACAACACATAATGATTAAGCATAAAAGCTGATCTTCAATAGTCATGCTTGACCTATTTCCAAAAACAGTGATAGCAAAAATATTAAGAAAAATATGTTTGTGATATAATGAAACTCACATAATGACAATATGTCAAGTTCAAAAAATCATGATCCATCAAAATAATAAACACATATAATAAGTTACTAAATAAATAAATACCAAAAGTAACAAGTTCATACAAAAGTTATGGCCAAAAATCAAAAAATTAACCCGTTGCACCCAAAATAATAAGTTTTGGCCATCGATCCATACAAAATATTAAATTTTAACTAAAATCATCCAATATTAAATATTTAACTAGACTAGAAATCCTAACTTGCGTGAAACCATTTCAACCCAAGTTTCATCCTCGTCGTCTTCTAGGAGCATCCATTGTTCCCTATAACTTGCACTCTCGGAAAATATCCCAAGTGCCATTTTGTGCAATGAATTTTGTGATCCCCACCCAAGAAAATTTAATTTATCTTTGCACTTCTTCAAGGAAGGTCCACTATTGTTAGTCACAATGAGCTTTAAGGCTTTACACATCTCTTCCTCTATTTCGGAGTTATTAGATTTTTTTTGTTGAATTCTTCGCTTTTTTCGTTGGCCTTTGTTCTTCAAAGTTGGGAGTGGAAGCATGTAATTGGGTACCGGAGTTGATGAATTTAGAGGTGGGGTTGAGAACTCTTGAACTTGAGTACTAAAAAGGGATATCCTCGATACTAAGAATTTCCAAACCCTTATTTTGGTTCAACGATCCTATCCCTTTTAGAGCTAGGTTCCCATCCATCAATCCCGTGGCAGCAGACTCCATCATACAATTGAGTGCAAAGCTAAGGAAAACTTAAAGGTGAAGTCCTCAAGGAGTCAACATGCTTATTTGCATGTATCCAAAATCATACACAACATGTTATTCACATGTTTAATAATTTAACAAGCTTTTATGGTTAACTTAAAAAGTAGTTACTAACCTTTAACTCTAGCTCCCATTCCTCATCCAAGTGAAGTTGAATGTGTTAGTTGTGGGATCATAATGATTTTTGGTCTTTCTTTTAGTTGACATCATGCATATATATTTTCCCTTTATATAATCATAACGATTTTTATTTGCTTATGATCTCTACAATAAAATTGTGGATGCTCTCTTGAGATTTCTTCCACTTTTGACTATGAATATGGCTTAAGACTACCGCATAGGCTACAATTTTTTGTAACCTCGCCAATACATGTTTCAAGAAAAATTTTCATTACATTTTAATTTCTCCAACTCACTCTTGATTTTCTTTGATTTTGAGTTTCACCCGATTGTTCTATGCCTAACACAAATAAAAGGATGAATTTAGAGATTCTAATCCTAACACGCATATTTAAAACAATAAAAAAAAATAATGAGCAGAACCAGATTCTACAAGATATAAATAATCCTAAAGAAATACAACAAATGTTCAACCATTGAGGATCAGTGTCATTCAAGCATGTTTTTTTCCTGTTACTTAACAGTTTGTTTCAACAATAGTTTATTAGAAACAACCCCATGGAGCTTGCTAGTTTCATTGTAACATAAATGTTATCATTTTTTACTAATCAGTAAAATATCTTCAATTCACGTCTTTCCAGAAAAATTGTATTTGATCTTAATCAAGGAATCTAAATCTATGACATCTCAACAAGATACAATATCAATTTTTGCAGAAACAAAAAATTGTAGCATGTGAAAATTTGGTCATTCCCTCATTTTAAAACACACTCAATAAGGTATGTCATCTTGATTCTTCGATGTTCTAATAGACATTTTTAGAACAAGGAGTGAACCTAAAAAATTAGAGTATGCAGTGTACGTAAAATAAAACAATCATAATATACATTGATATCAATAATATACATTAGAACCAATAGTATATTCTATGCAATCATAATATACATTAGAACTTTCTATGCAACCTATTGATATCAATAGGTTGCATATATCAAATTACATCAATATATCATTGTTGCATCATATTGATACATTTGATCGAATATTGGTATATTTGGCTCGACAATATATCAAAATATGTCAATTTATCATTGTGGCATCATATTGATACAATTGAACAATAATTGATAAATATGTCAGAAAAACGAATCTTTAACATTGATATCAAATAAGGAAGGAAGAAACATAGATCAAATTAGGGATTAACACCGAGAGACATATCAAGAAGAAACATAGATTAAATTAGGGCTTATTTATTGTTTATTATAACCATAATAATTTGAAAGATGAGGGTTACCTGTCAGAGAACCGATGGAAAGGCGATGTAGAGAATCGATGGAGATGGAGATGTAGAGCGAGAGCATCGATGGAGATGGAGTTGATGACGGAAGAAAATGATGCAAAGAGAGATGGAATGATAAAGAAGAAAGGACTATTTGGGTAAAAAAAAGTTCCTCAGACCTATTCAGCTAATTCACCCCAACTTTTTAAAAAAAAATCGTTCAGTTGTATTATTCAGATTTTAAAACTCCAAAACAAACACTCTTAATAGCTAATTTGCTCATATTTTAGGTCATTCAGACCTATTCAACTCTAAACAAACACCCCCTTAGTCTAAAACATAATTCAGCATGACGCTATAAATTAAAGGTAAGTTTTTCCTAACTTCTCTATAAAATCTCTTCTCTAAGTTCTCCCTTACTAGATCATAATGTATCACCTGATTTGAATTGTAATAATATAGTTCTAAATAAAAAAGAAAAAAAAAGGAAAGAATTTTTGATGTGGGGTTGGGTCACTGGGATGAAAGTGTCTCCGCCTATGATCCTTTGTCAATTGTAGGATAATATTAGTATCATTTTTATCCTCATTTATAGTAAATTGATAGGATAACTCTGTTCGAAATTTCGAGAGTCAGTTATCTATATTAATAAGATAGAATCCATTTTAAATTAGGATGGAAAAGTACAAGAATGATTCAGATTCATTTTAATTGATTTGGGCAGGAAAGCACGAGAGCAGTTTGATTCATTTTAATTAATTTGGGCGGAAAAAGGTGGTGAGAGAGAAAGGAGTAGAGAGAGGAAATGAAAGTGAAATTGTTGAAACGGAGAGAGAAAGAGAATTTCGTTACGTCGTGCCTTCAGGCACGAACAATTACTAGTGTTATTATATGTAGTAATCGGGGTTAAATTTGAATCCAAATAAAATTTAGGCCCAAATCACTATCTTAATAATATCTTTTTGAGTTATTTTATCTAGTAAATTTACCTAAAACATCATGATTAAAAATACTAATGCTAGTTATTTGAGTCTAATGTGTGAGAACGGAGTGTTACAATTAAAGCCCCCGAGGTGGTCGGATATTCACTAGCTAAGGGATTTTCCTTTTCTATTACTTTATTTTTTTGACAGAGAAGTAGATTAATTATATTTGCTTCTCCTTTAAAATTTAACTTTTCACTTTCAACACTTTTCCTATTTTTACTTGTTTTAGATTTGGGGGAGAGCTCTCCTTTTGGAGATACCCTCTTCTAGATGTCTTTTATTTTGATATACATAAATTATTATCTTTTATTGTGGAGTTTATTTTTTCCCTTTTGTAGAATTTATTTTCTCCATGAGATAACAAATTTCTTTCTCTTTTGCAAGGGTCTCAGAACTGGACCGTTCATCGAATCGAAAAAGTACCGGGTAGATGAATCACTGGTCCAACCAGTGGTTGAACCGTTATTGACCCAGTGACGTCATTAATATATAAAAATATATATTATTAGTAATTAATAAAAATTTAAAAAATCTCATTTTTCATGAACTAAAACATAATAAATATAAGTTACAATATTAATAAAAGTGGTTAATTTTAATATTAATTTTTTTTTGGTAAAAATAAAAAATAAAAAACGGGTGTGACGCCCCCAAAATAGGCATACATCACCTATTTTGAGTCGCCAAATACATGGTACAGAAATCAAATACAAACTTCTTTTATACAATACGACTAAAGCGTCTCTGATAGTTTTTACACGAATATTGTCTTCTAGACAATATCCAAACTCAAATGGAGTCCTCATTACATTTATTATAACACTATTTCATAGAATAGTGAGGACTACTATAGCCACCATCTCGGACCATCACTCCGTTCCCCGACTAGTCTCGGCTACGTTCTCATTTCCTGAAGAGAACAATGAAAGCAAAAGGGTGAGCTCAACTAGCCTAATAAAAAATATTATGACTAAGATAATACAAAATAAATTATCATTAGCCTTCAACAGTGTTAAATTAATAATAACAACAAGTTTAAGTGCAGCGGAACAAACAATCCATTAAAAGAGTCAAGTAGAGCATGATATCTACTATCTTATATGATTTAAAAAGTTTATCATCAACTTTATCGCTGAGACTCAGCTCAATAAATAATTCACATCACTGAATTATCCATGCACTACGTGTGACGCCCCCAAAATAGGTATACATCACCCATCTTGAGTCGCCAAATACATGGTACAAAATTCAAATACAACTTAATAATACAAATGTCGTGTAAAATACGACAAAACATAAACTGAGAGTTTTAATAAGAATATTATCATCTAGACAATATCCACACTCAATGGAGTTCTCATTACATTTATTGTCACACTATTTAGCAGAATAGTGAGGACTACTAATGCTATCATCTAGATCGTCACTCCATTCCCCGACTCGTCCCAGCTATATTCTCATTTCCTGAAGAGAACAGTGAAATAAAGGGTGAGCTCAACTAGCCCAGTAAGAAATATTATGACTAAGATAATGCAGAATAAATTATCCTTAGCCTTCAACAGTATAACAACTGATAGAATATAATAGACAACAAGTTTTAGATCAACAACTGCAGCGGAATAAGCAATCCATTAGAAGAGTCAAGTAGAGCATAAAATCTACTATCTTCTATGATTTAAAAAGTTTTTCATCAACTTTATCATTTGAGACTCGACTTAATAAATAAAATCGAATCATCCCGCACATCATCATGCACGAGGATATTCATGAAATCATCAATGGTCATGATTGCATCGAATAATCCACTGGTTAATCATACCAACAATTGTCCATCAATGAACTACGTGCCAATGAGGACTTTCACCACATCATTCGTCACATTACGGCCATGATTATACTGTAATAATCCTCGGTCATAATCATACCAAGTCCATCTATGACGTAAGCCAAAGATAACTTTCATCACAATATAAGCATGAAGATGATGACAATGACATAATAATTCAATAAAACAAGTTCAAGGATAAACTTTAAAGATTTATAATTTAATTTATCCGTAAATCAATAACGCCCAAATTGTCAACATGATACTTCTTTGTGGAGTAAAATTCAAGAATGCTCGAAGAATATTTTCATGAAAAGATCTTTGGATGAAGCTTAAATATCCGAGGATATTCTACTAATTTCATGGAGAATAGAAGCCAAAACTTTAACTAAGCGAGTATAATAGAATATATGAAACTCGCAAATGGATTTTTTTGCCCGCCATGCGGTAATCCACGTAGCATGCATCATTTCAAAGAATAATAAAGAATGGAATAACAATGTAATTCACCGGGCATGCAATAGACCGCATGCATACAAAGTTATTCCAACATAATAATAAAGAATGGAATAATAGAAGAATTTCACCATGTATGCGGTACTTTTCATAGACAGGTTATTCTCAACAGAATAATAAAGAATGGAACCAGTCATACGTAATCCGCATGCATGACGAGGATATTACAATGTATAATAAAGAATGGAACTGTGTCATGCGTAATCCGCAGAGACATGGATATTCAAATGAATAATAAAGAATGGAATAACAACAGAATTCACAGGTGCATGCGATAGATCAGACAAACAAAGTTATTCAATGTAATAATAAAGAATGGAATAACAGAAAAATTTCACCATGTATGCGGTACTTTGCATAGACAAGTTATTCCAACATAATAATAAAGAATGGAATAACAACCCTTACGAGTATTGAAAGAAAATAACTCTCTTCATGAATACGAAAGAATAATACCCCTTACCTTAGAAAAAGTTGGATACTGGAATAGTGAGGTAACAGACTTCTCTTCTTCTTTCTCTCTATAATTTCTCTATAGCTTTAGTGAATTGGTGAGAAATGAAGGAAGAATGAGCTTCTATTTATAGGAAAATATAGTTTTGATAATTGCACGTTTTGGGGCTCGAAATAATACAGTATAATACCTTCCTCTTTTTCTTTATTTTTAATTTAGTCCTGCAAGTATTATCAAACTTGCACCACCTCCCCTAATAGTAAATAATGTGAATCAATAGTTCAATCATGTGAATCAATAGTTATAATCATGTGAAAATACGAATTACAGTATAGTACCTCCATCTATACCTCCATTTTTAACTTAGTCATACAAGTATTATCAATCTTGCACCACCTCCCCTAATAGTACAAGAATGTGAATAAATAGTACATATGTGAATAAATAGTTATAATCATGTGAATTAATAGGAATTAATTACTCATTTATCTGGTTAATTACCCGATTGGTCAATATAACCTCTAGACATCAATTATTATCGAAATAAATTTCGATATCCACTAACACTAATAATTCCAACACAATGGAACTATCAATTTCATCTTTAATCAACACGAACTTATTAATAATTAATATTATAATTAACAATATTTAACAACCAGGTCATTCTCAAGAAAGAGGGGGCTTTCCGATAAGGATTTCTCCTTATTGGCGCGCAATTAGGTGACCCAACCTCTCCTTGACAGAACTTCTAGACATTGTCAATATTGCAAATAATAATATGAATAACTTTGCCGTCTAAATTATTAATTTAATAATATATATTATGCAGATGATAATCTTTGTGACAATAATTGAATCAATAATATGAGAGATATGATGCAAAGCAATTATCGTAGCAATAATTGAGTATAACCGAGTGACTTCTCACGAAGCATCAATAATCAATACCGTGGTGCTACTATGCAACCACGCCAGACATCGTACTTTTACTACCGGGTAGTTCAACAGATTTAATCGGTAACACTTTTCGTAGTTATTTTATAAAAAGATAATTTCATCATTTTCTAACTACGACAATACTTCCGTTGTGGGATCCATTAATGATGTGTGTCAATGCATTTAATATTCCCCGTTAAAACAAATATTCCCCGACCAATTGAATATTATATAACCACTTGCTTACTTTATAAAATTTATAAATATTACCCACAACTATAACATTATATCAAATCCACACCATAATATTCAAAAATATATTTTGAGAAAATTATTCTTTATTCATAAAAGTTGGGGTCTTACAACCTCCCCTTCTTATGAAATTTCGTTCTCGAAATTAGGGTACGTACCTGGTATATCGAATAGGTGAGGATACCTTGACTTTATCTCAGATTCTAACTCCCAGGTCATTTCTTCCACATCGTGGTTTCTCCACAAAACTTTGACTTGAGGTAAAACCTTGGAGCGTAGAATATGATCCTTCTTATCCAAGATTTTAACAGGTAACTCTTCATACGTTAAATCTTCCTCTATCTCGTCTAGTTCTAATTCAATAATGTGGTTCGGGTCTTTCACATATTTACGTAACATAGATATGTGAAAAAAGTTATGAACACGAGACATAATTAGCGATAAAAAGCGAGTCTATAGGCCTGATTCCTACTCGATCGAGGATTAAAAATGGGCCAATGAATCGAGGATTGAGCTTTTCTCTCTTTCCAAATCTCGTAACTCCTTTCCATGGAGCAACACGTAACAACAAATGATCTCCAATATTGAATTCCACGTCCTTTCGATGAAGATCAGCATAACTCTTTTGTCGATCTTGTGAGGTTTTTATACGTTATTGAATTGTTTGAATCTTTTCCATAGTCATACGTACCAAATCCAGTCCCAACAATGTTGCTTCACCCACCTCATCCCAGCATACTGGAGAACGACACTTTCTTCCATACAACGCCTCAAATGGAGTCATGCCAATATTTGTTTGATAACTATTATTGTAGGAAAACTCCATCAATGGTAAGAACTTGTCCCAACTTCCCTTGAAGTCAAGGACACAGAGTCTTAATAAATCTTCAAGAGTTTGAATAGTCCTTTCCGACTGCCCATCCGTTTGAGGATGATATGCCGAACTAAATCGTAAATCCGTGCCCATAGATTTTTGCAAACTAACCCAAAATCTTGAAGTGAATCTTGGGTCTCGATCAGAAACTATGGATACTGGCATACCATGCAATCTTACAATCGCGTTTATGTATATACTAGCAAGACGTTTAAGTGTAAAAGTTTCTCGTATCGGTAAAAAATGAGCAGACTTGGTCAATCTATCAACAATGACCCAAATCGCATCTATGCCTTGAGAAACCTTGGGAAGACCAGTAACGAATCCATGGTAATGTGCTCCCACTTCGTCATACGTATCAGCTCCAGGTCTGTAGCTTGAGCAACTTTAACTTTATCGATTAAAATCGCTTCCACTCGTATATTCGCCATCATCACATGGGTCCCTGGAGTCTTTAACTCTATTTTCATCCTTTCCAAGTCATACAAAATGGGCCTTTGCGTTGAAAATATTACACTTGTACTCGCATATGATCTTCTACTCAATGCGTCAGCTACTATGTTCGTTTTTTTAGGATGGTATTGGATGCTATGATCATAACCTTGGATTGTTGGGACTGGATTTGGTACGTATGACTACGAAAAAGATTTAAATGATCCGACAACGTATAAAAACCTCACAAGATCGACAAAAGAGTTATGATGATCTTCATCGAAAGGACATGGAATTCAATATTGGAGATCATGTGTTGTTACGTGTTGCTCCATGGAAAGGAGTTACGAGATTTGGAAAGAGAGGAAAACTCAATCCTCGATTCATTGGCCCATTTTAATCCTCGATCGAAAGCAGAATCGTGGCCTATAGACTCGCTTTTACCGCCAAGTATGTCTCGTGTTCATAATATTTTTCACATATCTATGTTACGTAAATATGTGAAAGACCCGAACCACATTATTGAATTAGAAATAAGGAGAAATCCTTATCGGAAAGCCCCATCTTTCCTGGGAACGACCTGGTTGTTAAATATTGTGAGTTATAATATTAATGATGAATAAGTCCGTGTTGATTAATGATGAAATTGATAGTTCCATTGTGTTGGAATTATGAGTGTTAGTGGAAATTGACATTTATTTCGATAATAATTGATGTCTTGAGGTTATATTGACCAATCGGGTAATTAATCGGATAAATGAGGAATTAATTACTATTAATTCACATGATTATAACTATTTGTTCACATGTGTGCACTATTGATTCACATTCTTGTACTATTAGGGGAGGTGGTGCAAGATTGATAATACTTGCATGACTAAGTTAAAAATGGAGGTATGGATGGAGGTACTATACTGTAATTCGTATTTTCACATGTCTAGAACTATTGATTCACATGATTTACTATTAGGAGAGGTGGTGCAAGTTTGATAATACTTGCAGGACTAAATTAAAAATGAAGAAAAAGAGGAAGGTATTATAATGTAATATTTTGAGTCCCAAAATGTGCAATTATCAAAACTATATTTTCCTATAAATAGAAGCTCATTCTTCTTTCATTTCTCACCAATTCACTAAAGCTATAGAACAATTATTATAGAGAGAAATTATTGAGAGAAAGAAGAAGAGAAGTCTGCTACCTCACTATTCCAGTATCCAACTTTCTTCTAAGGTAAGGGGTATTATTCTTTCGTATTCATGAAGAGAGTTATTTTCTTTAAATACTCGTAAGAATTGTTATTCCATTCTTCATTATTATATTGGAATAACCTGTCTATGCGAAGTACCGCATACATGGTGAAATTCTTTTGTTATTTCATTCTTTATTATTCTCATTGGAATAACTCCATGCATGCGATGGCCTATCGCATGCCCGGTGAATTCTGTTGTTATTCCATTCTTTATTATTCATTGGAATATCCCGTCTGCACGGATTACGCATGACGGTTCCATTCTTTATTATTTCGTTGGAATATCCTCGTCTGTAAGCATGCTACGTATGCGTGACACCGGTTCCATTCTTTATTATTCTGTTGAATAACCCGTCTGCATGCGGATTACGCACTGGTGAATTCTTCTGTTATTCCATTCTTTATTATTCTGTTGGAATAACCTGTCTATGTGGATTACCGCATGCATGGTGAATGATCCTTCGTATTCATTCCTTATTAAATTGTGGAAATGATCTGTCTACGTGGATTACCGCATGGCGAGCAAAAATCCATTTTCGGTTTTATATATTCTATTATACTCAGTTGGTTAAAGTTTTGGCTTCTATACTCCTTGAAATTAGTGGAATATCCTTGATATTTACGCTTCATCCAGTATCTTTTCATGGAAATATTCTTCTGAGCATTCTTGAATTTTACTCCACAAAGAAGTATCATGTTGACAATTTGGACGTTATTGATTTCTGGATAAATTAAAATTATAAATCTTTAAAATTTATCCTTGAACTTGTTTTATTGAATTATTATGTCATTGTCATCATCCTCATGCTTATATTGTGATGGAAGTCATCTTTAGCTTACGTGTATAGATGAACTTGGTATGATTATGACCAGGGATTATTCGGTATAATCATGACCGTAATGTGATTTAATGATGTGTTAAAAGTCATCATTGAACCGTAGTTCATTGATGGGACGATGTTATTGGTGTGATTATGACCGAGGATTATTCGGTATAGTCATGACCATTGATGATTACATGAATATCCTTGGCCGTGATGCAAGAATGATTCAATTTTATTTATTGTCGAGTCTCAAATGATAAAGTTGATGAAAAACTTTTTAAATCATAGAAGATAGTAGATTTTATGCTCTACTTGACTCTTCTAATGTATTGCTTGTTCCATTGCAGATTAAACTTGTTGTCTATTATATTCTATCATTGTTATCATTGTTGAAGGCTAAGGATAATTTATTCTGCATTATCTTAGTCATAATATTTCTTACTGGGCTAGTTGAGCTCACCCTTTATTTCACTGTTCTCTTCAGGAAATGAGAATATAGCTGGGACGAGTCGGGGAATGGAGTGACGATCTAGATGATAGCATTAGTAGTCCTCACTATTCTGCTAAATAGTGTGACAATAAATGTAATGAGAACTCCATTGAGTGTGGATATTGTCTAGATGATAATATTCTTATTAAAACTCTCAGTTTATGTTTTGTCGTATTTTACACGACATTTGTATTATTAAGTTGTATTTGAATTTTGTACCATGTATTTGGCGACTCAAGATGGG
Source organism: Panax ginseng (assembly GCA_020205605.1). Lineage (NCBI taxonomy): Eukaryota > Viridiplantae > Streptophyta > Magnoliopsida > Apiales > Araliaceae > Panax > Panax ginseng. The sequence goes on from CM035149.1 coordinate 30,620,909, forward strand.
TGATGTATACCTATTTTGGGGGCGCCACGTCGAAAGCATGGATAATTCAAATGATGTGAATTATTTATTGAGCTGAGTCTCAGCGATAAAGTTGATGATAAACTTTTTAAATCATATAAGATAGTAGATATCATGCTCTACTTGACTCTTTTAATGGATTGTTTGTTCCGCTGCACTTAAACTTGTTGTTATTATTAATTTAACACTGTTGAAGGCTAATGATAATTTATTTTGTATTATCTTAGTCATAATATTTTTTATTAGGCTAGTTGAGCTCACCCTTTTGCTTTCATTGTTCTCTTCAGGAAATGAGAACGTAGCCGGGACTAGTCGGGGAACGGAGTGATGGTCCGAGATGGTGGCTATAGTAGTCCTCACTATTCTATGAAATAGTGTTATAATAAATGTAATGAGGACTCCATTTGAGTTTGGATATTGTCTAGAAGACAATATTCGTGAAAAAACTATCAGAGACGCTTTAGTCGTATTGTATAAAAGAAGTTTGTATTTGATTTCTGTACCATGTATTTGGCGACTCAAAATAGGTGATGTATGCCTATTTTGGGGGCGTCACACCCGTTTTTTATTTTTTATTTTTACCAAAAAAAAATTAATATTAAAATTAACCACTTTTATTAATATTGTAACTTATATTTATTATGTTTTAGTTCATGAAAAATGAGATTTTTTAAATTTTTATTAATTACTAATAATATATATTTTTATATATTAATGACGTCACTGGGTCAATAATCTGGTTCAACCTTTGGTTGGACCAAATGATTCATCTACCCGTATTTTTTTTCGATTCGATGAACGGTCCGATTCGAGACCCTTTAAAAAAGAGAAAGAAATTTGTTATCTCATGAGAAAATAAATTCTACAAAAGGAAAAATAAACTCCACAATAAAAGATAATAATTTATGTATATCAAAATAAAAGACATCTAGAAGAGGGTATCTCCAAAAGGAGAGCTCTCCCCCAAATCTAAAACAAGTAAAAATAGGAAAAGTGTTGAAAGTGAAAAGTTAAATTTTAAAGGAGAAGCAAATATAATTAATCTACTTCTCTATCAAAAAAATAAAGTAATAGAAAAGGAAAATCCCTTAGCTAGTGAATATCCGACCACCTCGGGGGCTTTAATTGTAACACTCCGTTCTCACACATTAGACTCAAATAACTAGCATTAGTATTTTTAATCATGATGTTTTAGGTAAATTTACTAGATAAAATAACTCAAAAAGATATTATTAAGATAGTGATTTGGGCCTAAATTTTATTTGGATTCAAATTTAACCCCGATTACTACATATAATAACACTAGTAATTGTTCGTGCCTGAAGGCACGACGTAACGAAATTCTCTTTCTCTCTCCGTTTCAACAATTTCACTTTCATTTCCTCTCTCTACTCCTTTCTCTCTCACCACCTTTTTCCGCCCAAATTAATTAAAATGAATCTGAACCGTTCTCGTGCTTTCCTGCCCAAATCAATTAAAATGAATCTGAATCATTCTTGTACTTTTCCATCCTAATTTAAAATGGATTCTATCTTATTAATATAGATAACTGACTCTCGAAATTTCGAACAGAGTTATCCTATCAATTTACTATAAATGAGGATAAAAATGATACTAATATTATCCTACAATTGACAAAGGATCATAGGCGGAGACACTTTCATCCCAGTGACCCAACCCCACATCAAAAATTCTTTCCTTTTTTTTTCTTTTTTATTTAGAACTATATTATTACAATTCAAATCAGGTGATACATTATGATCTAGTAAGGGAGAACTTAGAGAAGAGATTTTATAGAGAAGTTAGGAAAAACTTACCTTTAATTTATAGCGTCATGCTGAATTATGTTTTAGACTAAGGGGGTGTTTGTTTAGAGTTGAATAGGTCTGAATGACCTAAAATATGAGCAAATCAGCTATTAAGAGTGTTTGTTTTGGAGTTTTAAAATCTGAATGGGGCCGAATACAACTGAACGATTTTTTTTTAAAAAGTTGGGGTGAATTAGCTGAATAGGTCTGAGGAACTTTTTTTTACCCAAATAGTCCTTTCTTCTTTATCATTCCATCTCTCTTTGCATCGCTGCTCTGGTCATCAACTCCATCTCCATCGATGCTCTCGTCTACATCTCCATCTCCATCGATTCTCTACATCGCCTTTCCATCGGTTCTCTGACAGGTAACCCTCATCTTTCAAATTATTATGGTTATAATAAACAATAAATAAGCCCTAATTTAATCTATGTTTCTTCTTGATATGTCTCTCGGTGTTAATCCCTAATTTGATCTATGTTTCTTCCTTCCTTATTTGATATCAATGTTAAAGATTCGTTTTTCTGACATATTTATCAATTATTGTTCAATTGTATCAATATGATGCCACAATGATAAATTGACATATTTTGATATATTGTCGAGCCAAATATACCAATATTCGATCAAATGTATCAATATGATGCAACAATGATATATTGATGTAATTTGATATATGCAACCTATTGATATCAATAGGTTGCATAGAAAGTTCTAATGTATATTATGATTGCATAGAATATACTATTGGTTCTAATGTATATTATTGATATCAATGTATATTATGATTGTTTTATTTTACGTACACTGCATACTCTAATTTTTTAGGTTCACTCCTTGTTCTAAAAATGTCTATTAGAACATCGAAGAATCAAGATGACATACCTTATTGAGTGTGTTTTAAAATGAGGGAATGACCAAATTTTCACATGCTACAATTTTTTGTTTCTGCAAAAATTGATATTGTATCTTGTTGAGATGTCATAGATTTAGATTCCTTGATTAAGATCAAATACAATTTTTCCGGAAAGGCGTGAATTGAAGATATTTTCTCGATTAGTAAAAAAATGATAACATTTATGTTACAATGAAACTAAGAAGCTCCATGGGGTTGTTTCTAATAAACTATTGTTGAAACAAACTGTTAAATAAGAGAAAAAACATGCTTGAATGACAATCGATCCTCAATGGTTGAACATTTGTTGTATTTCTTTAGGATTATTTATATCTTGTAGAATCTGGTTCTGCTCATTATTTTTTTTTATTGTTTTAAATATGCGTGTTAGGATTAGAATCTCTAAATTCATCCTTTTATTTGTGTTAGGCATAGAACAATCGGGTGAAACTCAAAATCAAAGAAAATCAAGAGTGAGTTGGAGAAATTAAAATGTAATGAAAATTTTTCTTGAAACATGTATTGGCGAGGTTACAAAAAATTGTAGCCTATGCGGTAGTCTTAAGCCATATTCATAGTCAAAAGTGGAAGAAATACTGAAGAGCATCCACAATTTTATTGTAGATCATAAGCAAATAAAAAATCGTTATGATTATATAAAGGGAAAATATATTGCATGATGTCAACTAAAAAGAAAGACCAAAAATCATTATGATCCCACAACTAACACATTCAACTTCACGGATGAGGAATGGGAGCTAGAGTTAAAGGTTAGTAACTACTTTTTTAAGTTAACCATAAAAGCTTGTTAAATTATTAAACATGTGAATAACATGTTGTGTATGATTTTTGGATACATGCAAATAAGCATGTTGACTCCTTGAGGACTTCACCTTTAAGTTTTCCTTAGCTTTGCACTCAACTGTATGATGGAGCTGCTGCTACGGGGATTGATGGATGGGAACCTAGCTCTAAAAGGGATAGGATCGTTGAACCAAATAAGGGTTTGGAAATTCTTAGTATCGAGGATATCCCTTTTAGTACTCAAGTTCAAGAGTTCTCAACCCCACCTCTAAATTCATCAACTCCGGGTACCCAATTACATGCTTCCACTCCCAACTTTGAAGAACAAAGGCCAACGAAAAAAGCGAAGAATTCAACAAAAAAAATCTAATAACTCCGAAATAGAGGAAGAGATGTGTAAAGCCTTAAAGCTCATTGTGACTAACAATAGTGGACCTTCCTTGAAGAAGTGCAAAGATAAATTAAATTTTCTTGGGTGGGGATCACAAAATTCATTGCACAAAATGGCACTTGGGATATTTTCCGAGAGTGCAAGTTATAGGGAACAATGGATGCTCTTAGAAGGCGGCGAGGATGAAACTTGGGTTGAAATGGTTTCACATGAAGTTAGGATTTCTAGTCTAGTTAAATATTTAATATTGGATGATTTTAGTTAAAATTTAATATTTTGTATGGATCGATGGCCAAAACTTATTATTTTGGGTGCAACGGGTTAATTTTTTGATTTTTGGCCATAACTTTTGTATGAACTTGTTACTTTTGGTATTTATTTATTTAGTAACTTATTATATGTGTTTATTATTTTGATGGATCATGATTTTTTGAACTTGACATATTGTCATTATGTGAGTTTCATTATATCACAAACATATTTTTCTTAATATTTTTGCTATCAACGTTTTTGGAAATAGTCACATGACTATCAAGATCGACTTTTATGCTTAATCATTATGTGTTGTTACTTGAAGCTAATTCGCTCAACAAACATACCAAGAATTAGAGATACCACTTCAATCTTGAGTGGACATGCTTATACATTGGAGTTATTATATGGATCAAGACGCAATGTCAAGAATTGATGCGACTTTCACGTGTTGCATATGTGCATTTATGCAATCATTTTAGGCAAAAAACAATGGGTACATGATAGTAAGTACGTAACTATTGAGGAAAAGATTACTATGTTCTTGACTATAATAGTCATAATGAGCGATTTAGAATAGTGAAACGAAGATTTCAACACTACTACACAAAACAGTTCATAAATTTTTTCATGAGGTCTTTGAATGGAATGATAGAATTTGCAAAGGAAATCATAGTGTCCACATCTTTTGATCCAAATCCAAATGTTCGGGAACCATAAAGACTTACTGGGGAAAAAAATTGGCATGCAATTTTAAATTTAATAAATATAATTGGCACAAATATATATTTCATAATACGTGGATAACATAAATATAATCGTTCAATGTAGGTGCACTAGATGGCACACTTGTATATGCAGTTATTCCTGTCAATCAACAAGCTCGTTATAGAGGACGAGGAAGGGGTGAATGCTATCAAAATGTATTAGGAATTTGTAACTTCAATATGATATTAACATTTATTTGGGCTGGATGGGAAGGAATAGTACATGATTCAATAGAATTAACAAAAGTTATCTTCGATCCTAGTTCCGGCTTTCCATTTTTCCCTCAAAATATGTATTACAATTTTTTATTTGATTATTTATTTTAATAACTTGGGTTAAATTTTTTTTTATAATTGTAGATAAATATTATCTTTGTGATGCTCCATATACAAACACTCGAGGCTTTTTATCTCCATATCGCAACACAAGGTACTAGCTAGTAGATTTTCGACGTCGACGTGCCTTAAATAGAAAAAAAAGTTTAATCATGCCCATGCCCAACTCAGAAATATTATTGAGCGTGCCTATGGTTTATTAAAAGCAAGATTCCCACTATTGAAGCAGATTACTCCTTATCCTTTTTTCAATGCAAAGAGATGTAATTATTGCTTGCTTTGTTGTTCACAATTTTATAAGAAAAGAGAATATTGAGGATGAGTTATTTGCTCAGTATGATTAAGATACCACAATTGATGGAGTTGATGAACAATATGAAGAAAATCACGAAGGAGAGCAAGATGCAGTGCAATGGGGCCCTCAAGGCGTATAATGTATGAACAATCTACGTGACCAAATTGCTCGTGAACTATAAAGTGACTCACTGAAATTAATGTAATTTTATTAATTTTATTATTATGTTGACATGTTTGTTTAACTCGTTACATTTCTTATTTTATATGAAACTTGGGTTAAAATTGTTTGAATTATTCAATACTTTGTTTGATAATTTGCTTGAATTATTTATTTTTATTTGTTGAACAATGAATATTGTATTTAATTTTTTTAAATACGTCCAGACAAAATTATATACTTGTTCAGCATAGTTTAGAGGGGTAAAATAGTAAAATACTGTTATTCAGATATTTCAGACATATCAATTATCAAACAACTTTTTTCATTCAGATTCAAATTTAGATTCAACTCAGTCAGATTCAGATTCAGATTCATTTATTTTTTATCAAACAACCTCTAAGTGGTAAACTCAAGCTTGTGATGTTGTACAATAAAGAGAGAGTCATTTATCACTAAGTTATTATCTATGGTCATCACATCATAACATGTCTTTAAGTTTATACTTTCGATTATGATTTTTTAGAATAAACAAAAATTACCTAAAAAGAATGAATTGGGTCTTGCATTTGGTACGATTTAGGAGTTGTTTGATAAAATTAAATGAAAAATTCTTAATATATAAGAGAATTTAAATGAGCCGGATGAAATAGAAACTCTGAATACGAAATGAAATGATGTGTTTGATAATTGTCTATCTAAAACATTTGAGTACATATAATTTCCTATCTTAACCCTCAGTATATTGTTATGAGTAAATTTATTATGTAATTATAAATAAACAATATTATTCAAGAAAAAATAAATATAGACTTTTGAACAATCTTTGATGAAGATACTATTAGTAATATAATTTGAGAAATAAAATACTAAAAATATTAATAACATTTCATCAGTCCATAAACTCAAAGCAAAACACTACAACAACATTCATTAAATTAGTTATTGGCCAATTTGTTAAAATAATAATAATTTGTACATAATAAAGTTTGTTTACAATAATAAAACAAGAACAAGATGTATATTGAATGTAATTTTTAATCGTGAATAAGGGTATGCAAGTAAAAATATTATTCAGCGCCACTTCTTATCCATGCGGTCACAATATTTTGGAAGAATAATTTATACACATTTAGACGCATTCAGAGTTAAAAAATTACAAAACATACCGTCTGAATGACTTGTTCGATCAGATTCAGACTCATTTAAAAATAAACAAACAATCCCTAATTTGACCAATTTGTTTAAAAAAATATATATTTACAATAATAAAATAAGATGGATATTGAATGTAATTTTTAATTGGCAATAAGGGTAAGCAAGTAAAAAAATAGCGCTACTTCTCGTCCATGCAACCACAATTTTCTATAAAAATCGTTCATATACATCTAGACACATTCAAAGTTTAAAATTGTAAATCTTTAAAATTTATCCTTGAACTTGTTTTATTGAATTATTATGTCATTGTCATCATCCTCATGCTTATATTGTGATGGAAGTCATCTTTGGCTTACGTGTATAGATGAACTTGGTATGATTATGACCAGGGATTATTCGGTATAATCATGATCGTAATGTGATGAATGATGTGTTAAAAGTCATCATTGACCTGTAGTTCATTGATGGACAGTTGTTGGTGTGATTATGACCAGGGATTATTCGGTATAGTCATGACCATTGATGATTACATGAATATCCTTGGCCGTGATGCAAGAATGATTCGATTTTATTTATTAAGCTGAGTCTCAGCGATAAAGTTGATGAAAAACTTTTTAAATCATAGAAGATAGTAGATTTTATGCTCTACTTGACTCTTCTAATGTATTGCTTGTTCCGCTGCAGTTAAACTTGTTGTCTATTATATTCTATCAGTTGTTATACTGTTGAAGGCTAAGGATAATTTATTCTGCATTATCTTAGTCATAATATTTCCTACTGGGCTAGTTAAGCTCACCCGTTCTTTCACTATTCTCTTCAGGAAATGAGAACGTAGTCGGGACTAGTCGGGGAACAGAGTGACGGTCCAAATGATAGCATTAGTAGTCCTCACTATTCTGTTAAATAGTGTGACAATAAATGTAACGAGGACTCCCTTGACTGTGGATATTGTCTAGATGCCAATATTTATTAAAACTCTTAGATTATGTTTTGTCATATTTTACACGACAGTTGTATAATTAAGTTATATTTGAATTTTGTACCATGTATTTGGCGACTCAAGATGGGTGATGTATACCTGTTTTGGGGGAGTCACAATCGTCGTTGTCGCATGTTGAGTTTCTTTTGAGTGAAAAAATATTTGAGGCTTTTATGATCCGTATAAATCTCCACCTTTTCTCCATACAGGTAATGCCTCCAAATCTTAAGCGCAAAATCGACTGCTGCCAACTCTAGATCATGAGTAGGATAATTCCTCTCATATTCTTTGAGTTGTCGTGAGGCATAGGCTATGATTTTTCCATGTTGCATGAGAACACATCTTAACCCTTTGCCTGAAACATCACTGTAGATGACAAATCCCTCCGAGTCAGATGGTATTGTCAGAACAGGTGCTGAAATGAGTCTTCTCTTGAGTTCTTGAAAACTCTTCTCACATTCCTCGCTCCAACCAAACTTTGTATCTTTTCGAGTCAGCTGCATTAATGGAGTAGCGATTCGAGAAAATCCTTCCACGAATCTCCGATAATAACCAGCTAAGCCGAGAAAGATACGTACTTCGGCCACTGACTTAGGTTTTTCCCACCTTTGAATTGCTTCAATCTTCGCTAGGTCAACAGATATTCTATGATTTGATATCACGTGCCCAAGGAATGCAACTTCCTCAAGCCAGAACTCACATTTCTTTAACTTGGTATATAGCTTGTTTTCACGAAGCTTTTGGAGTATCAGCCTCAAGTGTTGCTTATGGTCTTCACGGGTTTTGGAGTATATGAGGATATCATCAATAAAGACGACCACAAAGTGATCCAAATATTCCTTGAATACTCGGTTCATCATGTCCATGAAGGCAGCAGGAGCATTAGTCAATCCAAAAGACATGACTAGGAATTCATAATGCCCGTACCGAGTTCTGAAAGAAGTATTTGGAATGTCATCAGTTTTAATCTTTAACTGATGATATCCGGAATGAAGATCAATCTTTGAAAAGAATTTGGCATGCGATAGACCGCACAGACAGGTTATTCCAACAGAATAATAAAGAATGGAATAATAGAAGAATTTCACCATGTATGCGATACTTTGCATAGACAGGTTATTCTCAACAAAATAATAAAGAATGGAACCAGGTCATGCGTAATTTTATGCAGACGAGGATATTCCAAATGTAATAATAAAGAATGGAATAACAACGAGAATTCACCAGCATGCGATAGATCAAGACATACAAAGTTATTCCAATGTAATAATAAAAATGGAATAATGTAAGAATTTCACAATGTATGCAGACTTTATATATACAAAAGTTATTCCAACATAATAATAAAGAATGGAATAACAACCCTTACGAGTATTGAAAGAAAATAACTCTCTTCATGAATAGGAAAGAATAATACCCCTTACCTTAGAAAAAACTGGATACTGGTATAGTGAGGTAGCGGACTTCTCTTCTTCTTTCTCTCTATAATTTCTCTCTATAATAATTGCTCTATAGCTTTAGTGAATTGGTGAGAAATGAAGGAAGAATGAGCTTCTATTTATAGGAAAATATAGTTTCGATAATTGCACGTTTTAGGGCTCAAAATAATACAGTATAATACCTTCCTCTTTTTCTTCATTTTTAATTCAGTCTTACAAGTATTATCAAACTTGCACCACCTACCCTAATAGTAAATAATGTGAATCAATAGTTCAATCATGTGAATCAATAGTTATAATCATGTGAAAATACGAATTACAGTATAGTACCTCCATCTATACCTCCATTTTTAACTTAGTCATGCAAGTATTATCAATCTTGCACCACCTCCCCTAATAGTACAAAAATGTGAATCAATAGTACACATATGTGAATAAATAGTTATAATCATGTGAATTAATAGCAATTAATTGCTCATTTATCCGGTTAATTATCCGATTGGTCAATATAACCTCTAGACATTAATTATTATCGAAATAAATGTCGATATCCACTAACACTAATAATTTTAACACAATGGAACTGTCAATTTCATCTTTAATCAACACGAACTTATTCATCATTAATATTATAATTCAGAATATTTAACAACCAGGTCATTCTCAAGAAAGAGGGGGTTTTCCGATAAGGATTTCTCCTTATCAGCGCAAGCAATTAGGTGACCAAACCTCTCCTCGATGTAACTTCTAAACATCATCAATATTGCAAATAATAATATGAATAACTTTGTCGTCTCAATTATTGATTTAATAATATATATTATATGAGATGATACTATGAAAATAGTTGAATCAATAATATGAGAGATATGATGCAAAGAATGATCAGTAGTAATAATCGAGTATAACCGAAAGTGACTTCTCACGTAAAGATCAATAATCAATACAGGTGTGGTACTATGCAACCACACGACATCGTATTTTTTACTTTACTAGGGAAGTTCAACAGTTTTAACGGTAACACTTTCGCCGTTATTTTTATAAAAAGATAATTATGTCATTTTCTAACTACGACAATACTTCCGTTGTGGGGTTCATCAATGATTGTGCTGTTGTACGAATATTCCCTGTTAAAACGAATATTCTCCGACCAATCTAATATTATATAGCCACTTGCTTATTTTGTAAAATTTGTAAATATTACCCACAACTATAACATTATATCAAATCCACACCATAATATTCAAAAATATATTTCGAGAAAATTTTTCTTTATTCATAAAAGTTGGGATCTTACAGTACGGGCCAAGGATATTCATTAGTATTACATCCACGAATTATCCATGTACTATGGGCTAATGATATTTGTGTAATCACCAATGATCATGATCATTCCAATAACAGTCCATCAATGCACTACGGGCCAATGAGGACTTTTAGCATTTGTAACATTACAGATCATGATTATATCGAATGATCCCTAGTCATAATCATACCAATCAACATTCCATCTATGAACGTAAGCCAAAGATGACTTTCATCACAATATAAGCATGATGATGATGACAATGATATAAGAATTCAATTAAAAGAAAGCAAATGATAAATTTTTAAAGATTTATAATTTAATTTATTCAGAATTTAATAATGTTCAAATTGTCAACATGATACTGCTTTGTAGAGTAAAATTCAAGAATGATATTGTATCAAAAATAATTTGGATAAAAAAAAAAATTAATTTTTGTCATAAATAGTATCTCGGGTGAATAGTACCAGAGTGAATAGTACCCGAGTGAATAGTACCCCGTGAATAGTACTTCGTAAATAGTACTTCCGAATAGTACTTTGTGAATAATATCCCGTAAATAGTACTTCGTGAATAGTATTTTGTGAAGAATACCCCGTGAATAGTACTTTGTAAAAAGTACCCCGTGAATAGTATTCTGGCATGAAAATCTTAAAATTTAACATAGATGTTCAGAAAAATATCCTTGTGAACGTTACTAGATGAAACGCAAATTTCAAGGATATTCTACTAATTTCACAGGGTATAGAAGAAATAATTTAACAAAATGAGTGTAGAATTAGGAATACAAAACGGAATAATATTACTTACATACTACATAGTATGGAAGAAAATATTATTTCATACGAATATTGAACAAAAATAATATCACTTACCTTAGTAGGTTGAATACTGCAACAGTGAAGTAGCATAATACTCTTCTTCCTCCTCTCTATAGTTTCTCTCTATAATTTCTCTTGTGAGTCTTAGTGAATTGGTGAGAATGAAATAAGAACGAACTTCTATTTATAGGAAAACATAGTTTTGATAATTGCACGATTAGGGGCTCAAATTATTACATTATAGTACATTCATCTATACCTCCATTTTTAATTTATTCCTTCAAGTATTATTAATCTTGCACTACCTCCCCTAATAGTACATACATGTGAATCAATAGTTTCATACATGTGAACCAACAGTAATTTGCATGTGAATCAATTGCAATTAATTGCTCATTTATCCGATTAATTGTCCTTTTGGTCAATAAAATCAGCCAATCACAGAAATACCTCCTTTGAGGGTAATTGGGTCACAGAAGAATTAAAGAAAACAAAATAAACAAACATCTTTAATCAACACGAACTTATTCATCATTAATATTATAACTCACAATATTTAACAACTAGATCATTCCTTGTGAAAGAAGGGCTTTCCGATAAGGATTTTTCCTATTATCGTATGCAATTAGGTGATCAAACCCCTTTCTCGTGCGTAACTTTCTAGACATCGTCAATAATGCAAATAATAATATGAATAACGTTGTCGCCTCAACTATTGATTTAATAATATAAAATATTATGCGAGATGATAATCGTGACAATAATTGAATCAATAATATGAGAGATCTTACGTAAATAAATTATTGTAGCAATAATTGAGTATATAATCGAGTGACTTCTCACGTAAGCATTAATAATGAAAGATATCAGATAATACCGCTGGTGCTACTCTTATGCAACACACGTACATCGTATTTTTACCACCAGACATTTCAACAGTTTAACGGTAAAACTTTCGCCGTTATTTTTATAAAAGATATTTCTGTCATTTTCTAACTATAACAATACTTCCGTTGTGGGGTCCACCAATGATTGTGTTGTCGTACGAATATTCCCCGACCAATCGAATATTTTATAACAACTTGCTTACTTTGCAAAATTTATAAATATTACCCACAACTATAACGTTATATCAAATTCACACCATAATATTCAAAAATATATTTCGAGAATTTTTTTTTAATCTTTATTCATAAAAGTTGGGGTCTTACAACGGGTCAATTGGGTCAATTAACCGAGTTTACCGGTAGGACCACCAGTTAGATCGGTGGTCAACCCGGGTTTTGATCAAAACTGGGTCACTGGGCTAAACCAGACCGGAAGGCGAACCAGTTCTGATTTTTATCGGTCCGACGCCCGTCCGGTTCGACTTTTAAAACATTGCTCTTTTGTAAGGATTAACATCTTTTTGGAGATTTTGTTTTATTTGTTTGGAAGATTTTTTTTGTTTGTGGATTTTTTTCGGTGCATAAATTGTTGAAGATAAATTATTTAAATTTGGATATGGCGCTTCTATTGCGACTTGTTCTTTTATTGCTCGTGTTGAATAACAGTCCGAATCTACATATTCTATTACTATTTTGAGATATGATTGTTTTTTAGGAGTTTATTTTGTGACCATTAGCGCTGTTGCTACGACCAACCATTTTTTCTGATTATTTGTTATTTTATTTGAAGAAACTACTATTTGAGTATATTTTCTTGTAATTCTTTTATCTTTTATAACATATTACAGTTTTAATATATTTTAGTTTTTTAGACTATTTGATGGGAAAAAATATTTGCCTCTCCTTTAGTTATTCAAAGAACTAATTTTCTCTATTTGAATCTTATTAAGGGGTTTATTTAACAAAATTATGTAAAATGAAAAACTCGATTACAAGCCTATAAAATGAAATTACGTGAATTATTTAAATGAAGATTACTTATTAACTAACAATTATTATTACCAAATAAAATTCTTGAATGCATCGTGATACACAAAAATCGAAATCTAAAATTTAAAATATACTAAGGGACTTTTTGTTTTTCGTTGAATGACTGATCGATTCAACCATTTAGTACATTTATTTTTTAAAAAAATTATTTAAATGGCTGAACCATTCAGCCATTCAGACCATTTAGACTGAATAGTTTAGTCTCCTTTTTTGGCTGAATGATCTGAATGATTTTTTTTACAATATTAACTATTATATTAAGTAATATTAAATAAATTTATAATAATTTTTTGAATTTTTTTAGAGGAGTAAAATAATAAAAATATGTTACTCAGATGTTTTAGACATATCAATTATCAAACAATTTTTTTCATTTAGATTTAAATTCAACTCATTCAATTTTTATCAAACACTCCTAAAGTAAGTTGGTAATTAACTCTCCAAAATAATTTTATTAATTCAAAAAGAAAAGTTTTAACAAAAAAATGAGAGATAGAGAAAATTTGAAAATAATATTTGTAAGAAAATTATTTAACAGACTAAAGAAATTTATAAATAAGTAAAAGGACTTTATAATATTTTTACGTAAAAAATGTCGATATATATATATATAGCGACGAAAAAAATCCATTTGTAGCTACACTAAAATATCAAAAGTAATGCGAAAATTAAGTAAAATTGTTCCACATCCATCAGGACCATCTCTAAGCAGCTACTATATTACTTCGTCCCTATAAATATCACCCCACAAATTACAGCCCACAACCCATGCCGGCTGCGAAGTTGTCGTTCATCTCTCTTCTTCTCCGGCGACGGTGTCAGGTACATCTTTCTCCTTCTCTCATTTTCTCCGTCCTTTATCTCTATTTTTCACTCACCGCTTTGTTATTTTCGCTCTTGAAATTTAAGTCCTAAAAATTAGGGCTTAGAATTTAGGGCTTTGTTTTGATTATTGTATTCTTTTGTGTACGTATGGTTGAAACTTATTAGTTATTCGTTGCATTTTCTTCCTGTTATGCTAAGTATGTCTACCCCTTCGCATTCCCAGCTCCAAAATCCTGCAAATATATATATTCATAACATTTCCACTGCCATCACTCAACCGCTTCAATAAAAAATCACTTGCCTCAGCTGGTCATACTAGTTATATTCTTCAGGTATCTTAGTTTCCTTTTATTTGGTCATAAAAATCCATAACTGTGTTTTGCAGTTTCTTATGCTATTTGTTGAGTACCTTAAAGTCATACCGCTTGATATATATATATATATATATATATATATATATATATTTTGTAATTCAAACTTGCTGTTAACTTCGCCACCCATCTTATTTCTCCTAATGTTTCTTGTGTATGGTAGATCTAATTTCATTTTGCCATCTTTTCTTCCCTTTCCATTTTTAATTTCACAAATTTTCAATCATACTATCTGATAGGCCGTGACCTGCTTGGTTGGAAATATTTACTTGCACTTGTATGTTTGCTTTAAAAGCTATATTTTCTCAACTTAGTAGGCTTATTTGACAACCTGAAAAGAAAATAAAGTAGGCATATTTTAGCTTCATGATAAATTGGTAGTTGTTGCATTTTGATAAGTAACAGGTGACTTGTGATACTCCATTGCGACTTTTGAGAATTTTTATTGATGTATTTTGATCATGGAAATAAAGGAGAGGATCATAGTTATCAATGCGCTAAGTCGTGGCGAGGCGACAGCCGGGAGCTTAAGCGCTTAGGCGACAAAGCGCTCGACTAGTCGTCCACAAGTCGACAAGTCGTTAACAATGTAAATTTTATACATATAAAATTCTATTTATTTAACATTTATATGAATATTTATATTTTGATATTTCATGAATTGATTCATGAATTGATTTAACTTAGTTTTAATCACATTCATACGGATGTTTGATAAAACTTTAAATTGAGATGTTACATGCTGCAATATTAGTTATTAAGATGCTGTAAATTATTAAGATGTTACATACTTACATGCTGCAATATTTTTATATAGATGTTACATGATGTAATTTTTTTTAGTTACAAGCTGCAATTTTTTTTTTAGTTACTACTTATTACATTAATGCTGTAATAAGTAGTAAGTAACTAAAAAAAATAGCAAATATCATAATAAACAAATCAAAAGCAATGCAAATAGCCAAATATCCATCACATGTTACACAACCGAGCCAAAGGAGTGGGAACAATTAAACAATAAATATTGTTACTGCTATATTATATAAAATACCATTATAAGCCAATAAACAATAAACAACCGAGTCAAAGCAGTGGCAACAGTTAAAGTGTTAAACAATAAATAGAGTCAATAGACATCCACATGACACAAGTCAGAACTTAGAACTCAAAAGAGTAGAAGAACCAAAAAAGAAAAAACAAAAGCATACTCAGAAGTCGGTTAGATTTCTAGAAGAAGACGAGAAGAAGAGAGGAAGTCGGAACTCAGAAGACGAGAAGAAGATGAAGAGAAGAAGGAAGCATACTGCATACCTGCAAGTTGCCGAACTGAGTTGCCACTCGCTGAAGCTAGTCGCCGAAGCAAGTCAGAGATGGTAGGTACTTCTTTCCTTACTTCACTCGCCGAAGCTAGTCGAACAACTGAGATCTCCCTGTTTGGTCTCGTTTCTCCCTCTCCAGTCTTCTGAATCGATCGATTTCCCTAACTTCAGAGTTCAGACTGTTTAGTCGAACTTTAGGTTTTTTTTTTTAACCTAGTAAGAATCGGGTCGAACCAGACCCGTTCAGACCAAGTCGACCGCTTAGCTACGTAGGCGTCCAAGTCGCTCGCCAGTCGTCCAAGTCACAGCCTAGTCGCTCGCCTCTCGAATCTGCACCCAAGTCGCCTTGAAATTTTATACCGTTCGGACGACTAAGTGTCGCCTAGTCGACGACTAGGCGACGACTTGATAAGCTTGGAGAGGATTATGTGATGGATAATTCGGTTACCATTAAATAGTTTTTCAAAGGATATCTTCTTGTATTTTGAATTATAGTGATTGATTATAGTGGTTTTACACGTATTTCTATGTCAGTATGATGGAATTGTTTATTTTATCCACAGTTCTTTGAAATGCTATATATGCAGTTGCATCTAAATGTTGGTCATGGCAATTAAAGAGGATATATATAATGGTCTAAATTATAAATTAGAATCAGATAGACCACATCAGGTTTGACATTTTAATTTATTATTTTTTAATGGTTCGTCAATCATCATTAAACTTGCATGAAAAAGAAAAATCTCTATTATTTACAATTTGTGCAATAGAAAATAAATGAAGTAGCTTTTTTATTCCTTCTTGAGAATGGAGTCTCAATATGATTTTGGATAGTAAGTTTTACAGTAATGATAAAAAAAATATCGACTAGTGTGTTTTTGAAGTTATGATGGGTGGTATGCTGCTCTAAAGTCCTTTGCATATACGGCTACGAACTCTCATTGATGAATCGCATTTCTATTCTGAAACATGGTTTTTTTAATACTGCTCGTTCTATCAAATTTGGTAAAATGATGATCACGTTTTTTGCCCCCTTAATTTTTATCCGTCTCTCTTTATATCTGTCAATCTAGATAGGTGGTTGCAAATTTTTAAGTACATGTTTGGTGCTTACCCTATCATTGTCTATATTTTGTGCTTTATTCTCAAATGGATAAATCAAAGAGCACAAGTTATACGATTCAATAATTTAGTTATTCTCCTCAGTTTTGTTTCATTTTGTTTATTTACTATTCTGGTAGTAACAAGTTTATATTTGTAATTGATATGTTAGCTTACTAGCCTATTCTCTTAATTTTTCGAATCCGTGCAAGGATTTTTTGGTAGAAATATATATTAAAAAAAAGCATAGTGATTTGACGAAGTGTTTGTTATTACTTTTGGAATTAGCTCTTGATCAGTTGTTATCATGGAAGTTGCAGTATTTAGTTGGTAGGGTGTTCTCAAGCCTCTTGACGGTTATCCCCTCTTTTGTGAAATGAATTTACATAGTTTATTAAAGGAGAACATATTTTTATGTACATGAATGCCCCTTAATTATGCTTTGTTTAGTCATATGTTCATAGTATAGTTTCTACCTTGCTCTAAATAGTTGGATTGCATTTCTTTGTGATGTGAAATTTGGAAAAATAATGATCTCTTACGTTTCATAAATTTTAAATGTTTTTCCTCTGTATTGTTTCTAATATTTGATGCTTGAACAAATGTACTTTTTTCTTGGTTTAAGTGTGGAATTTGAGTCTTGATTTTTGTTAGCATATATCATTTAGTCTCCAGGAACAATTGTAATCTTGGCTCTTTACATGTCAATTTCACAAGTCATGTCTAATCTGGTACGTGAAATTTGTGCTTAAGTATAGGCCTACAAGATTATAAGGCTTCTAGACAATCTGATTGGAGTCTTGATTGTAAGATTTGGCCTGCTAGGTTCTGCAAATACTGCTTTTATAGCTATCATCTTGATTCATAATAGAGTTCCCTTTCAGTAATATAATAATTTTGAGATCCCTTTTGCACTATTGGTATACATTTACTAGTATTATGGTAATGGGATGGTACTTTTTCAGTTTTTGGTAGAAGTAGAGTTGAAAAATAATATACATGTTAGTATACAATTCCTAGTCTTTTTATTGGGGTTGGACCTTATATTGATATACACGTGCAGCTGCTCATGTATCCAGATTATGAATTATAACTATGGTTTAAGTCTGTGCATACTAATGATTTGGTATGAGGTTTAAGTCTGTGCATACTAATGATTTGGTACGAGAATGTTCTTTTCATAATATAGGCTTTTACTCACTGTCACCAATTTCTGCCAATTTTTTTCCTTTGTCCTCACTTTGTAAGTTCCTTAGCACCAACTCTGTTCCAAATTGGGTATATGCTATCCATTTTGGCCCTTTGGTAATTCCTATATATTTGCCACGTTTAAAAGACCAGGGCAATTTCATTAGGCGCAGACTAGATTACCCTTTTAGAAACCAGAGAACAAAACTTGTCAACACATTCATGCTACAGTTCTAGCCTTCTAGGAAGGGCATTGATGAAACAAGGTGGTCACACTTTTTTTTTAGTGAATTATGTGGCCACTTGAAATTAAAAGGCGGTGTCGAGTTGAGTTGAGCATGTGTCAGTTTGACAGTGATGCATAAAATGGGATGGATGGAAGGATGGGCCCATGGAAGATGGTTTTTAAATTTGCATGGTCAACTTGATGACTAGAACATATATGAGACATAGCATGATGTGTAATTTTCACTTAGATTCATGAATAATTGAAATGCACACTTGTATAAGGAATATATATATTAGTATATCCAGATATTATCCTTCCTTGAGTTTATTGTTTGATCTTTTACAGACACATAATGCAGGATAAGGTTTATGGACAAACTTTGGTATTTATGATAAGGTCAAAAAGGGTTTAAGGATGTGGTAAATGAGGAGAAAGGATAAAAAAGATTACAATAAGGCACAAACCCAATCTCAAATCAGTCAATATGTTATTAAACTTGTGGGATGCAATGTTTATATTCAAAAACTAAGACACCAAATAAATTCTAACACTAATAAGATGCTTATCCTATTAAGAAATAAATCTGGTTACCTGAACTCGTTAAAGTATGCACCTAAAATACTTCAACAAGCTAATTAATCTATAATCTGAATTCGTAATTATACCTCCTATAATTAATAGTGGTTTATCTATTAATAATAATACAAAATTATTAACAAATAATTCTTCAATGTCCCTTTCCGCATCATGTTGCATTAGTCAAATTGGTGGTATGATGTGATGAAATTTTTATTTGCAAACTTGCCTTTCCTGTAGGTTTCGGTACTTGAAACTTTCTATTTTGTGGTGTGATTCATATATGTATTTCCATTGTTTCTATTTGTCGTTATATTTTCCCTTTCTTGATACCCATATTATGGATCCCGGGAAAAGTTAACATCTCTACTAAAAGTTAGAAGAACATTAGTTTCAGTATCTCCACCAAGACAGTTAATATTGACCTATTTGATTGACCTGATGATCGAGTTACTTGGTGGTTTTCAGGACTAAACTGATTGACCTAAGTTTCTCTCTGCATTCTTTTGCATCACACAGAAGCCATGATGCAAGCATTTCCCAGAGAGGGTGAAAGTGCCCTATCTGTGATGGCCCCAAGACCGATGGATTTATCTACTGTTCCACAAGCACCTGGGTCAAATAGAAAGCAGCGAACATCAAGTTTGGAGTCGCCAATTATGTTACTGACAGGTCATCAGAGTGCCATATACACCATGAAGTTCAATCCAGCAGGAACAGTGGTTGCATCTGGGTCTCACGACAAAGAAGTTTTTCTTTGGTATGTCCATGGTGAATGCAAGAACTTCATGGTTTTGAAAGGGCACAAGAATGCAGTTCTTGATCTCCAGTGGACTACTGATGGGTCACAAATAATCTCAGCCAGTGCAGACAAGACATTGAGGGCATGGGATGTTGAAACAGGGAAACAGATAAAAAAGATGGCAGAACACTCCTTTTGTGTAAATTCATGCTGCCCTTCCCGGAGGGGTCCTCCCCTTGTTGTCAGTGGATCTGATGATGGCACTGCTAAACTTTGGGATCTGCGTCAACGCGGTGCCATTCAGACTTTCCCAGACAAATACCAAACAACAGCAGTCGGTTTTGCTGATGCGTCAGATAAGATATACACGGGTGGAATCGACAATGATGTTAAGGTGTGGGATTTGCGTAGAAATGAAGTTACCATGACACTTCAGGGCCATCAGGATATGATAACTGGTATGCAGTTGAGTCCGGATGGATCTTATCTTCTTACCAATGGCATGGACAGCACACTTCGCATATGGGATATGCGCCCATATGCTCCACAAAATCGTTGTGTGAAGATATTGGAAGGTCACCAACACAACTTTGAAAAGAATTTGTTGAAATGTGGCTGGTCACCAGATGGAAGCAAGGTTACTGCTGGTAGTTCTGATCGCATGGTTTACATATGGGACACGACTTCTCGACGCATATTATATAAGCTCCCTGGCCATACTGGATCTGTGAACGAATGCGCCTTCCACCCTACTGAACCTATTATTGGATCCTGTAGTAGTGATAAACAGATTTATCTTGGGGAGATCTAATCTACACTAGCAATTACCCTTCCTGTAAATCATTATGCAGGTGGCATTAGAAGCTACTACTTGCTCAGTTAGTGTTTGTGAAGGTGACATTAGATACTTCTGTTGTTTTTAAGCTGAATTTAGACATTTCTAGAGGTGATATACATTTACGCACAATTGAAGCATGAAAAATTGGTGCCACTTCTGTCTACAAATTTTAGCGAGAGTTTTGAATGTTGGTTCTTTTGTTTCTACCTGAATTTTGCTGAACTTTTAGTACTATGCTCCTAAAGTCTGGCTATCTTGCTGATTGTTATATGTTTTAAAGTAGTAGTTGCTGCTGTTATTTTTGTTTCTGCTTTGAGAATTATAATGTGGTTTTTGGTTCTCCATTGATCATTAGCAACTTCTTCATGGGAAGAACCCTCTTTGACTTGTATTTCTCACCAAAAGCTCCAAATCTTTAACATCAGTCATCAGATATCTTCTTCATGCAGAGGAGGTTTAGTTGCTTTGCTTGGTATGGTGAGACAATAATTTATCAGTCACTAGTCACCAATAGTCTTTACATGAACAAAACCCCTCCTTAAAAGAGTGAAAACGACTTCTATCTCTCACCACAACCTCCAATCCATAAACCTTTGATATCAGCTTCATCACTGTATGGCAGTCTTTGCACACCCTCAAGTTCTTTACAATTCTTATGACTCTTCCTTCACACAATTTTGCTACGCCAAATGCAACAGCAAGCTTCTCACTGTGCTTAGACACTGCATCTTCCTTATCTTCATCTTCTATATCATGCAAAACACCCCCAACCTCTGGGACATAACCTCCTTCAATCCTAAGCTTCGACATAATCTCCTTAAGCTTTTCATAAGCCTCTTCTGTAATCTTAGTTCGTTTTTCACCAGCCACAAAACTATACATGATCTTATCAACTTCAATCATGCTCCAACCAGGAGTTTTGTTTAACTTCTGATCCGTCATTGACTTTCTGACAATGGCAACATCCTTCCATTTCCCTGCAACAGCATAAATATTTGACAACAAAACATGGTCACCGGAATTGTTAGGATCCAGCTCAGATAGCCTTTTCCTCACTTGCTCAGCCAAGTCAACGTTACCATGAATGCTACAAGCTCCAAGAAGAGTCCGCCAAATAATGGTGTTTGGTGGAATTGGCATTTGCACTACAAAATCATAGGCCTTCTGCAACTGGCCAGCACGTCCATATAAATCAACCATACAACCATAATGCTCAATGGCCGGTTCAATGCCATATATATTCTTCATCTTAGAGAAATACCTACATCCTTGTTCAATCAACCCAGCATGACTACAAGCGTAAAGGATTGAAATGAAAGTAATCCCATCAGGCCTTAATCCAGACCCTTCCATCTCACTAAACAGAGCTATTGCCTCTTCACCATACCCTTGCATAGCTAATCCAGCCATCATCGAAGTCCAAGAAATAACACTCTTTACTCCTGGCATTCTTTCGAAGACCAAACGAGCCATGCACACATTCCCACATTTAGAGTAAGTGTCCATGAGTGCATTATTCACAGAACTGATCCAAACAAACCCAGCTTTCTCCATAAACCCATGTAAGATTTTCCCGAACTCAAATGCCCCAGCTTGAGCACAGGCAGAGAGAACCCCCGTCAAGCTCACCTCATTCGGTCTCATTCCAACTTGCTGCAATTCTCTAAAATAACCAAAAGCCTCATCAAAACAACCGTTTTGAGCAAACCCAACAATCATAGTACTCCAAGAAACACCATCTTTATTAGGAATTTCTAAGAAAAATTTCTTTGCAAGCTCAAGCTCCCCTGCTTTTGTATACCCAGCAAGCATAACATTCCACGAGGTCAAGTTCCTCAACGGCATCAGATTAAACATTTCCTCCGCACCCTTCACCTCACAACACCTAAAAGAAGCCGTAATTACCGCATTCCATGCCACAACATTCGGCTCGGACATTTCATCAAACACCTTCCTCGCAAAGTTAACACAGCCACATTCTGCATACATACTCACAAGCGTTGTCCCAACAAAGATATGGGAATCAAGCCCATGTTTAACAGCTTGGGAATGGAGTTGAATCCCACCGCTTAAACACCGCGAAATTGCTGCAGCTTTGAGGATGAAAGCAAAAGAGTAGCTGTCAGGAAAAGTGTTTGATTTTCGGAGCATGTTAACGAATGTAATAAAGGAGTTTTGTGGGGAATTTGATTCGGAGAATCCTCGGATGAGGGTATTGTACATGAAGACATCTGGGTTTGGGAAATCAAGAAAGAGGCGGTGAGCATAGTGGAGAGCATCGGAGATCAATACTGCACAGTGGAGAATGAATTTTCCAGCAATTAAAAGGTCGGTGTCGATGCCGGTTTTAGACGCATACGCGTGGATTTGTTTGACAGCTTTGAGGGTCTTGCAAAAACTCAGAAGTGAAATACATAGATGTTCTTTATTGTTCATTTCGGTTTATGCAATTTATACTTCCCCTATTTTATATCATAGCTCCTTGTTATGTAGATAGTTATGATGGACGTATCTAAAATGGTGATCATATGATTCATATCATATATTGATATACGTTGCATGACTCATTTAAATTTGGAGATAAATTTAACCATGACCCATCAACCTGTTCATCAAGTGTTCAGGGCCGTTCCTATCCTAAACACGAGTGATAGGGTCGACCGTCATACGTCACGAGGAAGAAGTATTTGATGTTAAGTATACATGTATTATGTGTAAAAATTCAATTACAAATTAAGTTTAAATGAATTTGCAACTTATATATCCTATGAACAGGCAAAAGCAGTTGAAAATAAACAATATGGTTGGTTCTGGGTTTGCCCCAATGGTGGCAAAGAGTGTCAATATAGACACGCGCTTCCTCCGGGAAAGGTGCTGAAATCTCAAATGAAGGTGGACGAAAGAGAAGCTGGTTTTGGCTGCCCAGCAAGCAGAGAGGGCAAAGAATGACCGCATGAGGTTAATCACCTCCTTTAATCCCATCCTTATTGCCAATCCAGTAGATATGTTCAATGAATCGACATTTGGCTGCTGCTTTATGTCTTTTTTCCTCTCTTCCTTGTTGAGATAGTAACTGCAATCCTTCAAATTGGTCTCCTATTTCCAACATGACTTGGGGTCTTCTACCTAATTCAAACTCTTACAAACTTGTTATGTATAACAAATAGATGTCTATAATCTAATATAGTTTGTATTTTAAATTTATAGTTATCTTGTAATTGATGTAATCACCGTATAATTATATATAACAGTGAGAGGCAACACTGTTGTAAGATCCCAACTTTTATGAATAAAGATAAATTTTCTATAATTATTATTTTTGAATATTATGGAATGAATTTGATATAATGTTATAGTTGTGGGTAATAGTTATAAATTTTGCAAAGTACGCAAGTTGTTATATAATATTCGATTGGTCGAGGAATATTCGTTTTAACAAGCAATATTTGTACGACGGCACAATCATTGGTGGACCCCACAACGGAATTATTGTCGGATTGAGAAAATGACAAAAATATTTTATGAAAATAACGGCGGAAGTTTTATCGTTAACTGTTGAAACACGGTGTTGTTAAAAAAGTACAAGAATCTGGCGTGGTTGCATAGTAGCACACAAGATTGATTATTGATGCTTACGTGAGAAGTCACCGGTTTTGTTCAATTATTGCTTCAGTAATTATTGCATAGTATCTCACGTTAATTGATTCAATTATTGTCGATATTTTATATATTATTAAATCAATAATTGAGACGACGAAGTTATTAATATTATTATTTGCAATATTAACGATGCCTAGAAGTTCTGCTAAGGAGAGGTTTGGTCACCTAATTACGCGCCAATAGGGAGAAATCCTTATTGGAAAGCCCCCTCTTTCCTAGGAACGGCCTGGTCGATTAGTATTGTGAATTATAATAATAATGATAAATGTTGTTAAAAATATTGAAAGAATTTTATAAAGTATTTGTTATAAATTTTGCTTATTATTTGGACCCCCACTTACCCATTTTTTAAAAATAGTTGGAGAAAGTTATCTCAGTTTCGTTTTATTTATTATATATATATGTGTATTATATATATATATAAGAAAAGTGATGATGGGAATGGTGGGTGGGGGAGTGTGTGCGTGTGTGGGAGGGAGTATAATTGTTAGTATATTATATATATAATAAGTGTCTCCATGTGTGTTTGAAAAGGAAGTTGGTGGAGGAAATTGGTGGACGAATTTGTAAGCCTTTGCCGTAAGGCAAATGTTATAAATATATTTATATTTTATAAGTTTTGTTTTATTAGAATATTTTATTAAATCAATATGGACTGTCCGATTAAAAGTAAATCAATATGGACTGTCCGATTAAAAGTAAATCAATCTAGACCGTTCATGAATTAGTTACTATTCAGTCCATTCTCCTATAAATAGAAGCTCATTCCTTCATTATTTCTTACGAATTCACTGAAACTAGAGAGAGAAACTATAGAGAGAAAGAAGAAAAGTATTCTGCTACTTCATTACTCATATATCCAGTACTTTTCTTTTTAAGGTAAGGGGTATTATTTCTTTCGTATTCATGAAGAGAACTTCTATTATTCCATTTTTTTTTATTATTTTGTTGAAATAACTCAGATACGCTGGCCCACCCTATACTTGGTGAAATTCTTACATTATTCCATTCTTTATCATTATGTTGAATAACTCCGTCATGCCAAGTACCGCATACATGGTGAAATTCTTTCGTTATTCCATTCTTTATTATTTTGTTGGAACATCACATGCAAGCGCTCTACGCATGACTGGTTCCGTTATTTATTATTCTCATTTGAATATCACGCCCGTGAGTTTACGCATGACACGGTTCCGTTATTTATTATTCATTGGAATAACTCCGTCATGCATGCGATCTATCGCATGCCCGGTGATTTCTTTTGTTATTCCATTCTTTATTATACTCAATTGGTTAAAGTTTTAACTTCTATACTCCATGAAATTAGTGGAATATCCTTGATATTTGCGCTTCATCCGAAGATCTTTTCATGGAAATATTCTTCTGAGCATTCTTGAATTTTACTCTACAAAGAAGTATCATGTTGACAATTTGGACGTTATTAGTTCCTGGATAAATTAATTCTTGAACTTATTTTATTGAATTCTTATATCATTGTCATCATCCTCATGTTTATATTATGTTGAAAGTCATCTGTGGCCTGTAATGCATAGATGGACTTGGTATGATTATGACCAGGGATTATTCGGTATAATCATGACCGTAATATTACAAATGATGTGGTAAAAGTCCTCATTGGCCCGTAGTGCATTGATGGACAGTTGTTGGCATGACCATGACCATGACCATTGATGAATACACGAATATCCTTGGCCCGTAGTGCATGGATAATTTGTGGTTGTGATACTAATGAATATCCTTGGCCGCAGTGCAGGGATGATGTGGATTATTTATTAAGCTGAGTCCCAGCGATAAAAGTGATGAAAAACCTTTTAAATCATAAAAGATAGTAGATTTTATTCTCTACTTGACTCTTTTAATGGATTGCTTGTTCCGCTGCAGTTAAACTTGATGTTTGTTATATTGTATCAGTTTAACACTGTTGAAGGCTAACGATAATTTATTCTGTATTATCTTAGTCATAATATTTCTTACTGGGCTAGTTGAGCTCACCCTTTTACTTTCATTGTTCTCTCTGTAAAATGAGAACGTAGCGAGGACTAGTCGGGGAAGCGGAGTGACGGTCCAGATAATAGCATTAGTAGTCCCCACTATTCTGTTAAATAGTGTGATAATAAATATAATGAGGACTCAATTGAGTGTGGATATTGTCTAGATGACAATATTTGTATTAAAACTCACATCATATGTTTTGTCGTATTTTACACGACTGTTGTATAATTAAGTTGTATTTGAATTTTGTACCATGTATTTGGCGACTCAAGATAGGTGATGTATACCTATTTTGGGGGTGTCACAACTATAGTAATATGATTAATTTTGTCATAATTATTTTGCTCAACTGATCCATTATATTAAGTTTAATTTGGTAACAAAGCCATGTAACTCTTTTCTTCCACCACTGTACAAACACCCCTAAATCAAACCACCCAATCCCTCACTTCCGTTATTAATATTTGTAATCCCAACCAAGTTATTCGATTGCAACTAACACCATAAAATTACATATCATGGAAGGCACATATACCCACGCTTATGCGTGGAAACTCTGTTCATGTTTGTTGATGGTTTCTTTCCTCCCCCGCCGCAGTATACAGCTGAAACAGACAAGCAAACTACAAACCAGACACCTGCAGAAAATCCAGCATACCAGCAGTGCTTTCAACAAGATCAAAATCTTTTGAGCCTCCTAATTTCTTCTTTGAAGGAAGATATAATACCCGTCATCATTGATGCCCAAACTTCTCGACAATTATGGGTTATGCCAGCATCGGCCCTGGGCTAAAGCCCAAGGTGCCCGGGCTTTAGGCCCACTAAAATTGATAAATTTTTAGGGCCCCTAAGAGGTCCAAGAGGTATTTGTGTTATGTATATATATACCCAAACAAAAGAGCTCAGTCCACGTCAGTTTAAATTTAAAGGCCCACAAAAAATTTACCCAATGAAATAGGCCCAAATCTTAATGGCAGACTTGTAGTTTTTGAATCAGGAAGGCCCCTTTTTCATATTACATTACACGTTCAGGGAAAGTTCTTTGTTTTTTTATGCCTATCTTAATAGCAATTCACAAAAGGCTCATTTTTTTGTTGTTGCTTTAAGCCCTTCAAAACTCAAGACCGGCCCTGGGTTATGCTTGAGAACGCATATGCGTCACCATCTACTCGAATTAATTTACATCTTAGCCTTCAAGAGTGTAAACAGTATGATGACTCTGTTTCCACTTATTTTACAAAGCCAAAGACATTTGGGATCAATTAGCTGCAGCTGGTAGGCCTATGGCCATGGCCGATTTCCTTGTCATTCTCTTCAAAGGAATCCGCTCGGAGTTTCACAATGTTATGAACTCCATTGATGCTCGTGCTACCCTTATTGATTTTACAACTCTTCATAGTCTCCTTCTTAACCAAGAACAGCTGCATCAGAACGTACTTAGCCATAGTAGCTCTGTTGTCCCTTCGACCATTTCTGTCATGGAACCTTCTGTCAACCCAAGTGCTAATTTTGTTTAGAAGAGTACTAGGCTTAGCAATGGTAGCAACTCATCCATGCCTAACAATAGGAATAATTATAATAACAAGGGGCACAATTATAATGGGAGTAATAAGTAGAATAATTTTTGATACAATTAAGGATTTCATGGATAGCATGATCTGAGCACCAAATGTCAGATTTATTTTTGTTTTAATCACATAGTAACTTGTGATCAATGATACAACTACGCCAATCTACCTAGTGCTAACACAACCTCGTTCCATCAGTCAACCACTCCTATAAATGCTTGGTTCCCTGACACGGTTGCTACTCATCATGCCACACCAGACATTTCTTCTCTCAATTGTGCTGATACTTACAATGGGTCTGATACTCTCCAAGTTGGTAATGGCCTTGGTATTGCTCATGTTGACTCTTCTTCTTTACTTTCTCCTACATCCTCATTTAAGCTTAATGTTATATTGCATGTTCCTTCACTCACAAAATTATTATTGTCTGTTCAAAAATTTACATCTGAAATAATGTCTTTTTTGAGTTTCATCCTAATATTTTTCATGTGAAGGATCACAAGTCGGGGAAAATCCTCCTTTCAGGACCGAGTAATCATGGGTTGTATACTCTCTCCAACATCAGCTCTCCAGCCAACCAATCTCCCTCAACCTTTCTTTCAGCTAAAACGTCTTCTAGTTATTGACATAGTTGTCTTGGTCATCAACACACTCGTGTTCTTCAGCAAATAATTGGTAGTAATAAATTACCTTTATATGTCAATAAGTTATCTTTATGTAATGCTTGTCAGTTAGGAAAGTCTTCCTGACTTCACTTGCCTTTCACAAATCATGAAGTTCATTCTGTTTTAGATTTGATCTATAGTGATGTTTAGGGTCCTTCTTCCACTATGTTAACAGAAGGGCATCATTATTTTGTTATTTTTATTGATGTGTATTCCAAATATATTTGGTTTTATCCAATGCAGTATAAATCTA
This sequence comes from Panax ginseng, assembly GCA_020205605.1. NCBI lineage: Eukaryota > Viridiplantae > Streptophyta > Magnoliopsida > Apiales > Araliaceae > Panax > Panax ginseng. The sequence goes on from CM035149.1 coordinate 30,649,622, forward strand.
ATGTTTTTTCTATTTTTCAAAAATTCCAATTGCTAGTTGAACGTCAATTTAGTTGCAAAATTAAATCGATTCAAACTGATTGGGGTGGACAATATCGTATGTTGCATACTTTCTTTGAAAAAAATTGGAATTTCACATCGAATTGCTTGTCCACATACACACGAACAAAATGGCATGGTTGAACGCATAAATCCTCACATTATTGAAACTGGACTCACTTTGCTTGCACACTCCTGTGTTTCATTTAAATTCTGGCATTTTGCTTTAAACACAACTATTTTTCTAATTAATCGTATGCATTCTTTTGTTTTTAAGAATAAATTTCCTTATGAATGTATTTTTAATTGGTCTCCTGATTATTCATTCTTAAAAGTTTTTGGATGCTAGTGTTATCCTCTTATTCGTCCGTATAATCGTTATAAGCTTGATTATCGTTCTACAACGTATCTTTTCTTAGGATATAATTCTTCTCACATGGGTTATCGTTGCCTTGATTTAAAAACTAATCATTTTTATATTGCTATGCATGTTCGATTTAATGAATACTATTATCCTTTTTGTAACACCATATATCCTCCTTATACTAACCTGTAACCAGTGATACATAGTCATCCTTAGCTATTTATATCCCTTATTTCAGGTTATGCTTCTGCCCAATCCAGATAATCTGAGCCCCAATCCAGACAGTGTAAGTCCCAATCCAAATAGAATGAACCCCAATCCAGACAGTCTGATGCGCACTTATCTGCATTCCAACACTTTTCCTCGTTTTCTCTTTCTACTACGTCAATATAATCTGCATCAACTGTAACAACTGAGAAATTCAAATTTTTTGTAAAATAATTTTATTTAATTAAATAATGAATAAAATTATATTATATATTATTATTATGTGTTAGTAAGATGAATATCGTTCTATAACCTAGAGATGTCGGAATGTCGTAGTATTTTGACTACGTGAAGGAATTAAAGTGTTTTAATTTCCAAGATGAAAATAAAAGTTTTCCGAGAAATTTTCTGAGAAACACTATTCAATGATTTCTGCTTGGGAATTATTTTTGAACTTCTGAGAAATACTTAATGATAGAATATCAAGGGAAGATGGATTATGTAATAATAATTCACATATGGAAAACACAGTTTTTCGCCTACAGACTAAATTTGAGAACGTTAAGGAAAGTAAAACGTTAATGAATTAAACGATGATATTGTATGATACGTAAGTATTATACGAGATAATGAATACGAGGTATTATACGAGTATGTATGAATGATGGTATGTCGTATATGATTAATAGTATGCGAGAATAATACGTAGATTATACGTTATAAGGCTTTAAGCCAAGTGTATTGGACTTGTAGGATTTGTTAGGAATTATACAAGCCCAAGTGTAGGATTGGTTAAAGTCCAATTGGAAACTAATGTTAAGGCCCAATGTTGGTTTAATGCAAGCCCAAAGCATAAGTTAAGTTAATTAAATTTAAAGCCTAAATTAAGAACCGGATCCGTGGATCGATCCAATGGGTAAAGATGACCCATGGGGCAACCCATGTGGGACCTATGAGCACATGGGTGATCTTGGTGACCAAGTAAACTTGATGGCCAAGAGATGAATAGTAAGGAGGATTATTAAGAAGGTGGATTGCTTAATAACCATTATACCCTAATCTAGGATTTTCTATATATAGAAGATGTGCTAGATTATTTTAACTTGTTAAATTTTCATCCAACAACTTAAGTGCTTATTTGTTAGAGAGAAAAAGTTAGTCTTTCATAATTCAAGGAAGAACAAAGTTTGAACTTCAAGGGCAAGATCTTATACCTTAATCTTCCATCTCTTCAATTGTAGTTTGATAGAGAAGTGAGGATTGGTAGAACATGTATGCTAAGAAGTGATGAGAATGACTAATCAAAGGACTTAAGCCTTAATAAGTCACGTTGTAAGATAAGCAATAGTGGAAGTTATGAACTCATGAAGAACATGTAAGAACTTATCATGTATAAGTTATTGAAATATGTTTGGTTAGGATGTCAGTATGATGGAATGAATCCATTTGAAATGATGTAAAAATCTCAAGTAACGAAGTTATGGAGGAATTTACGAGATTAGACATTAATCGTCGAAATCGTGAAATTCTCAGAATGGAAGTTAAATTTTGACATTGAACTCGAAAATGTTGGTTTTCGATGGAGAATAATTTCATTTGGCATTCTAGAGTTACAGACTCAAAAATGACCAAATTTTAACTTAGAACAAAGAAACGAGCGTTGAACGTTCACGAACGTTTATCGTTTTCGTTAAAAATGAACTAAAAGGTGAATTCTGAGTTAAAGGATTCGAAAATGTAAAATTCTTGCATGAAAACTTAGAGTATGTGATTTGTGAGCTAATGGATTTTGAACGAGCCAATTCGAACTTAAAATGAACAATTTAGGAGTCCGGGAAGTTCGCAAAGTAGAAAATCTGTTAAAGTTGTTTGGTGTGAGGAGTATCGGCGTCATGGCCAAAATACCTAGAGCACAATAAGTGAAATACAATAGCCAAACATGTCCACGAGCTACGGAGTTTTGCGCATGCAATGCATACTAAATGAACTAAGACTCACGCCATAGCATCGGTCAGGACCTCACCATCAAGAGTGGCACTTGCGTCAACAAAGACTAGACAAAGCATAGTAATGAAGGCTTTTAAGCATAAAAGGAAAGTTGGTTAATTAAATAATGAACTAAAACCTAAAGTAACATTGTTTAAGATGTTATAAACCTTAAGTTAACAACTAAAGGTTTAAGATATGTTACTCAAACATGAATGTAAAACAATACGATAGAATTGAACCACTGATAAACAATCTAATAAATATTTAGATTGAGAAGAAGGGTAAGATGCATTAGAATCTATGCATGTTTGTTCATGACCTAATGTAGTATGTTATGTGGTTATGTATGGTAGAAACCTTAAAGATTCAAATGAAAAGTTTATTAATCGTAGTAGACGCTAAAGGCAAGTGTTCTAACCCTTGTCTATGTTCAATCTGGACAAGCTTTGTGATTCATGTATCTTATGCATGAATTGATGTATGATGAAATCGAAGCCAATTCCTTCGGCTAGACTTAAGATGTTTCCTTGGATTTCTTATAATCTATCGAACTGCTGTCAATGTTGTCAAGTTTTGCCAAACTATTTTGGTATGGTTTTCAAATGAAGACTGAGTATGCTAAATAAATGTTTTGTCATCAAACGATAGGCACGTGAGGTTGCCACAACTTAAACGTACATACGTTTAAAGAAAGTAGTGTTGTCATAAACATAGAGTACTATAGGCTGATCACTTAGACGTGTTTCGTAAGTAATCTGGGACTTCTTAACTTAGTGTCGGGTTGTCCTTTTCAAAGAAAGTATGAAATGCTCAAGGTCTTGGACCGAAAATGATGTTTTACTTAATGTTGTTCATTGTAAAATGCTTTAAGAAAAGAGAAGTTCTATTTTGAATTATTGATAGTACTTCATAACTATTGTTCAGTTATTGGAGATATACGATTTGTATGTTTCAAGCATGTTATTTAAATGGAATTGTCATACTTGATGAGCTAGTTATGCTGCATCTAAGACCGAACGGACTGAAGGATTCGGTAAAGATAAAGGGAAGGCTAAGGCGAACCTATAGATTACTTTTGTAATAGTATAGGTTGAATGTTGTTATTATTTGATATTATGACAAAAACAAATGTAATGGTTATTAAGAACCTGGAGAATGGTAATATTGTTTGGAATATATATAAGACATATTCGTTCTTTTGAGGCATTTCAATTGAATGTATGTATGAACTGTAGCACCGTGTAGCACTATATGTCGGGTTGGAATATACCCGGATTTTGGGGCATCACAGGTTGGTATCAAAATATTAGGTTATAAAACTTAAGGGGGAAATTAAAACCTTAAGTCATAACCTTAAGAGAAGTCAAATAAGTAAAAGATGAAATTAACCCTAAAAAAATGCATTATATATGATATGTGTTTTTATTATTCTACTGACGTGTACTAATCAAACTAAATTATTTTGTTGTAGATGTCAGGAGAAAATAAAATGTATAGGGATATACATGTAGTGAGTGAGGAGTCGATAAATCAAATAGAGATCTTACCGAACCCTATAGTAGAAGAGCCAGAAGTGGTGATAATTGAGTCTGGAGACTCAGAGAACTTAGACCTCATGTCTATGTTCGATGGCATGTCTGAGGAAGAGGTGGTGTCATTTAACACTATAGCACCTGTGGAAGAGATGACTCCGGGCGAGTCGATGAGAGCACTGTTTATGACAATATTGGATAGAAATATCCAGTATTGTACGGAGGTTAAAGAGCTGAAGGAGGAGCTTCATGCTGTCTTGGAAGATAAGATAAGTATGGAGATGATGTGGGAGGAGGAGCGCGATGAACGAGTTTTGGCGAAGACAATTTTCAAGAACTGAAGAAAAGATTAAGTGAAGCACCTGTATTGTCATTACCTGATGATACAGGAAATTTTGTAGTTTATAGCGATGCTTCGCATAGAGGACTTGGTTGCGTGCTCATGCAGCATGTCAAGGTCATTGCGTATGCATCACGACAATTGAAGGATTATGAGAAAGTTTAACCTACTCATGTTCTGGAACTGGTCGCAGTAGTATTTGCCTTAAAGATATGGAGACATTATCTTTACGGAGAGAAATGTGGGATATATACAGACCATAAGAGTCTAAAATATATCTTCACACAGAAAGAGTTGAATATGAGACAAAGGATATGGCTGGAGTTGATAATGGATTACGACTGTGAAATCCTGTATCACCTTGGAAAAGCCAATGTAGTGGCCGATGCCTTAAGTAGGAAGGGTTGGGAAAAGTTGTCTATGTTAACGGCTCAAACTGAATTAATAACAGAGATGGCTAGGATGGAAATAGAGGTGAAGTTACTGAGTGAATCAGGACAGAGACTGTTTACGACGGAGATTCAATCTACCATTGTAGAGAGAGTCAAAGAGGTACAACACAGAAATGATGAGTGTGACCAGATGAAGAAGCGATTAACACATGAAAAAGATTTAAAGTATAGTCTTGATAACAAGGGGTTATTGAGATTTGAAGGAAGAATTTGGGTTCCCAATGAGACAGAATTAAAGGAACAAGTGTTACAAGAAGCTCATAATTCGAGGTACTCGATTCATCCTGGTAGTACTAAGATGTATCAAGACCTTCGATAGAGTGTTTGGTGGCCGAACATGAAGAGAGAGATAGCCGAGTATGTGAGTAGGTGCTTGACTTGTCAAAAAGTTAAGGCCGAACATCAACGACCACTTGTCATTGGAGATTCCAGAGTGGAAGTGCGAGCATATCACGATGGACTTTGTGGTGGGACTTTCAATTACTCAGAAGGGGTATGTTGCAATTTGGGTAATAGTGGACTGGTTGACGAAGTCGGCTCACTTTTTGCCAATAGGGGTAATAGTGGACTGGTTGACCAATTAGCTAAACTTTATGTTAAGGAAGTTATTTCTAGACATGGAGTACCAGTTTAGATAGTGTCAGATCGTAATCCACGATTCACATCGAACTTTTGGAGGAGTCTGCAAGAACAGATTGGGACGCAGTTGAAGTTGAGTACGGCTTATCATCCACAAACCGATGGACAGAGCGAGAGGACAATTCAGACGTTAGAAGATATGCTGAGATCTTGCATCATGGATTTTAAGGGTAGTTGGGAAGAACATCTACCATTAGTAGAATTTACGTATAACAATAGTTATCATGCAAGCATAGGTATGCCGCCTTACGAAGCTTTGTACGGAAGGAAGTGCAGAACACCATTATGTTAGGATGAAGTGGGAGAACGCTGAATGCTAGGGCCATAATTGGTTCAGCAGATAGTGGATGTAGTGAAGTTGTTACGGATGTGTCTCGTATCAGCTCAAGATAGACAGAAAAAGTATGCGGACTCGCATCGAGTAAATAGGGAGTTTGAAGTAGGCTCGTATGTATTTCTAAAGGTATCTCCCTGGAAAGAAAAGATACGCTTTGGAAAGAAGGGAAAGTTAAGTCCAAGATTTATGAGACCTTTTAAGGTTTTAAAACGGGTAGAAGAGGTAACTTATATGATAGCATTACCTCCAGACTTAGAACGAATACATAATGTATTTCATATATCTGTGTTACGTCCTTATAAGCCAGATTATAAACACGTAATAGAGTATGAGCCTATTCATATCGAGAAGGACTTAACATATGAAGAGATGCCGATTCAAATCATTGATAGAAAAGAGCAAGTTCTGCGGAACAAAGTTATACCTTCAGTAAAGGTGTTATGGAAGAACCACGATGCCGAAGAAGCAACGTGAGAACTGAAAGAAAATATGAGGAAGGATTACCCTCAGTTATTTGTTTAATGTAAGACGAGATTCTGGGGACAGATTCTTTATAAGGCCGGAAGAATGTAACGACCGAGAAATTCGGATTTATTGTAAAATAATTTATTTAATTAAATAATGAATAAATAATGAATAAAATTATATTATATGTTATTATTATATGTTAGTAAGATGAATGTCGTTCTATAACCTAGAGATGTCAGAATGTCGTACTATTTTGACTACGTGAAGGAATTAAAGTGTTTGAATTTTCAAGATGAAAATAAAACTTTTCTGAGAAATTTTTCGAAAAACTCTATTCACAGATTTTTGCTCGGGAATTATTTTTGAATTTTCGAGAAATACGTAACGATAAAATATCAAGGGAAGATGGATTATGTAATAATAATTCACGTATGGCAAACGCAGTTTTCTGCCTGTGGACTAAATTTGAGAACGTTAAGGAAAGTAAAGCGTTAATGAATTAAACGATGATATCATATGATACGTAAGTATTGTATAAGGTAATGAATACGAGTATGATTCGAGGTATTATACGAGTATGTATGAATGATGGTATGTCGTATATGATTAATAGTATACGAGTTAGTATATGAGAATAATACGTAGATTATACATGTGACGCCCCCAAATAGGTATACATCACCTATTCTGAGTCGCCAAATACATGGTACAAAATACAAATACAACCTTAAATATACAACATGAGCTGTGAGTTTTAATATAAATATTGTCTTTTAGACAATATTCAAACTCAAAATAAGTCCTCAATACATTTATTATCACACTATTTCATAGAATAGTGATAACTACTAATGCTATCATCTGGACCGTCACTCCGTTCCCCGACTAGTCCCTGCTACGTTCTCATTTCCTGAAGAGAACAATGAAAGCAAAAGGGTGAGCTCAACTAGCCTAGTAAGAAATATTATGACTAAGATAATGCAGAATAAATTATCGTTAGCCTTCAACAGTGTTAAACTGATACAATATAACAAACATCAAGTTTAACTGCTGCGGTACAAACAATCCATTAGAAGAGTCAAGTAGAGAATAAAATCTACTATCTTCTATGCTTTAAAAGGTTTTTTCATCACTTTTATCGCTGAGACTCGACTCAATAAATAATCCACATCATCACTGCACTACGACCAAGGATATTCATTAGTATCACAACCACAAATTATCCATGCACTACGGGCCAATGATATTCGTGTTTTCATCAATGGTCATGATCATGCCAACAACTGTCCATCAATGCACTACGGGCCAATGAGGACTTTTACAACATCATTTATAACATTACTGTCATGATTATACCGAATAATCCCTGGTCATAATCATACCAAGTCCATCTATGCACTACAGGCCACAGATGACTTTCAACATAATATAAACATGAGGATGATGACAATGACATAATAATTCAATAAAATAAGTTCAAGAATAAATTTTAAAGATTTATAAATTAATTTATCCAGGAGCCAATAATGTCCAAATTGTCAACATGATACTGCTTTGTGGAGTTAAAATTCAAGAATGCTCAGAAGAATATTTCCATGAAAGAGGGGGCTTTCCAATAAAGATTTCTCCCTATTAGCGAGCAATTAGGTGACCAAACCTCTCCTTGACAGAACTTCTAGACATCGTTAATATTGCAAATAATAATATTAATAACTTTGTTATCTCAATTATTGATTTAATAATATATAAAATATCGACAATAATTGAATCAAATAACGTGAGATACTATACAACAATTACTGTAGCAATAATTGAACAAAACTGCGTGACTTCTCACGTAAGCATCAATAATCAATACCGTGTGCTATTATGCAACCACGCGTATTACTGTACTTTTAACACCGGGTTTTTCAATAATTAACGGTAAAACTTCCGCCGTTATTTTTATAAAATATTTTTGTCCTTTTCTCAATCCGACAATATTTCCGTTGTGGGGTCCAACAATGATTGTCTTTGTTATTTAATATTTCCCAACAAAAGAATATTCTCCACCAATCGAATATTATATAACAACTTGCTTACTTTGCAAAATTTATAAATATTACCCACAACTATAAACATTATATCAAATCCACACCATAATATTCAAAAAATATTTCGATAAATTTAAATCTTTATTCATAAAATTTGGGGTCTTACAATCTCCCCTCCTTATGAAATTTTGCCCTCAAAATTTATGTACGTACCTGGTATGCCGAAGAGATGAGGATATCTTGACGTTATTTTAGATTCTAACTCTTGAGGTATAACCTTTTGAGTGTTGAATACGATCCTTCTTATCCAAGATTTTAACACGTATCTCCTCATACGTTAAATCTTCTGCTATCTCGTCTAGTTCTAATTTAATAACGTGGTTTGGGTCATCCATATATTTACGTAACATCGATACGTAAAAAACGTTATGAACACGCGACATACTTGGCGGTAAAACGAGTCTATAGGCCACAGTTCCTACTCGATCGAGGATTTCAAATGGGTCAATTAAATTGAGGGTTGATATTTCCTCTTTTCATCGACTCTTGCTTCTAGAATAACGCCTTTTTGAACCTTTTTCTTCATTTTCATCAGCTCCGGGTATGTAGCTTGAGCGGCTTTAACTTTATTGATTAAAGTCGATTCTACTTGTATATTCGTTATCTTCACGTGGGTCCCTAGAGTCTTTAACTCTATCTTCATCATTTGTAAGTTATACGAAATGAGTTTTTATGTTAACAACGTCACGCTCGTAACTGTATACGATCTTCTACTCAACACGTCATCTACCACGTTCGCTCTTCCACAATGATATTGAATGGTACGATCGTAATCTTCAACATCTCGAGCCAACATCTTTGGCACATGTTACGTTCATTTTAGTTGAAGAAATATTTGAGGGTTTTAGAAATGGGTTTTGTACTGGGGTTAATACAAAATTAGATTTCACGCTCTGGGGGTAGGCCAAGAAGTCTTCAAGAATACGTCAGGAAATTTATTAACGATAGAAATATCATTTAAAAACTGTGACTCTCATCCAAGACTTGGATAACACATGAAATAAAGGTTTCTACTAACGAAGTTTCAACCGATAAGTCAAAGTCTAATTTCTTTGAAGTCAAATTTAAACGTTGAGCGCAAGCAAGAGAGATAAAAGAATGGGTAGAACCGGTATCTAATAAGGTATAGACTTCGCAAGAATTTATAATTAACTAACCCATGCTGACTTCGTTCGGGTTACTCACTTTTTGAGAAGTCACAAAAAACGCTCTTTCTGAAACCACCGACTTTGTTTTGTCTGTATCAGCCTTTGGTGCCACCGTCCCAGCTGGACTTGACTTTGGTGCATGACAAAATTGGGCTAGGTGACATTCTTTTCCACAATTGTAACATGCTTTGGACTGCATCACGCAGTTTGGACTGATATGTCCCTCCCCACCGCATTTGAAGCATACAATTGGTGGTCGTTTTCCTTCCTTGAAAACGGGTGTTGGTGCTGCTGTCTTTCCATCGTTGTTGAACCTTCTCTTCTTGAAATTTCAACTCCTATTATCTTGGCCATAATTACAACCAAAGTGGTTACCATTCTTGGCATGATAATTTCCCCCACGATGGTTATCATTGTTTCGATGGCCGTTGCCACTGGTACAATTATTATCGTGTTGTTGGTCGTTTCCTTTTGGTTGTGCTGACTCATTATCGCGCTCCAATAACAGAGCCCTATTCACAACATCTGAATATAAACAAGGTTTGTGAGAAATGAGGTATCGATGTATATCGAGTTTCAAACCTCTTAGAAACATTCGCTCCTCATTATCAACCAAATGGGATGCAAACCGGGATAACTCCGCAAATTTACCCTCGTATTGCAACACAGTCATGTTGTTTTGCTCCAACTTGATAAACTCCACCTCCTTCATGTGGCGAATACTTTCGGGAAAGAATTTGTCGTTGAACAGCTCTTGGAACTTCTCCCAAGACATCTTGAGTGCGTCGCCAGTCGGTAGTACGCTTTTACTGATTCCCACCAATGTCCGCCTCTTCACGCAACATAAAAGGTGGCGAAGGAACCTTTGCTCCTCGGAGCGCCCTAAGACATCAAATATCTTGGTGATCGCTTTAACCACGTCTCGCCTTAAGTGGTTTTGGCTCTCCAAAAACTCCGGTGGTCCTAGTTCTTGAATCGCTTAAGCGGTGACCGTCCGAGAGTTGCCAAGTGTTTCCACCACGCATTTTGGACAGAGCCGCTCTTTTCGATGTTGCATGAATTGCATAAAGCCTCCGAACATTCCGCTGCTCATCATTTGGTCAATGTTGTTGTTTGCATGAGGATTGTCGCTTCGATGCACATTATCCACGATTATTGATCTGTGGAGACTCAACGGTCTCCCGTGCTCCATTGCTATCTCAACATTTTTAGATGCCATTTTCAGACACTGTCACAAAACAAGGGTTAATTGACATATCACATATTATCCCTATACTCTGACCGACCAATTAAATACCAAATAAACTTAGGTAGGTCATACTAGCGAAGAAATTCCCGTCTCTCCCTCCTAGTTCTTATCTCACATCTCACCAGGATCATATCCTAAGCTTTGATATTAATGTGACGCGCCCCAAAATAGGTATACATCACTATTACGAGAGTCGCCAAATACATGGTACAAAATACAAATTCAACCTTAAATATACAACATGAGCTATGAGTTTTAATACAAATATTGTCTTCTAGACAATATTCAAACTCAAAATAAGTCCTCAATACATTTATTATCACACTATTACATAGAATAGTGAGGACTACTAATGCTATCATCCCGATTTGTCACTCTGTTCCTCGACTAGTCCCCTCGCCACGTTCTCATTTCCGTAAGAGAACAATGAAAGCAAAAAGGTGAGCTCAACTAGCCCGAAGAAGAAATATTATGACTAAGATAATGCGAATAAATTATCATTAGCCTTCAATAGTGTTAAACTGATACAATATAACAAACATCAAGTTTAACTGCAGCGGAACAAGTAATCCATTAGAAGAGTTAAGTAGAGAATAAAATCTACTATCTTCTATGATTTAAAAGGTTTTTCATCACTTTTATCGCTGAGACTTAGCTCAATAAATAATCCACATCATCCCTGCACTACAGCCAAGGATATTCATTAGTATCACAACCACAAATTATCCATGCACTACGGGCCAAGGATATTCGTGTTTTCATCAATGGTCATGATCATGCCAACAACTGTCCATCAATGCACTACGGGCCAATAAGGACTTTTACCACATCATTTATAACATTACGGTCATGATTATACCGAATAATCCCTGGTCATAATCATACCAAGTCCATCTATGCACTACAGGCCACATATGACTTTCAACATAATATAAATATGAGGATGATGATAATGACATAATAATTCAATAAAATAAGTTCAAGAATAAATTTTAAATATTTATAAATTAATTTATCCAGGAACCAATAACGTGCAAATTGTCAACATGATACTGCTTTGTGGAGTAAAAATTCAAGAATGCTCAGAAGAATATTTCCATTAAAAGATACTGGATGAAGCGCAAATATCCAGGATATTCTATTAATTTCATGGAGTATAGAAGCTAAAACTTTAACCAACTGAGTATAATAGAATATATGAAACTGCAAATGGATTTTTGCCCGCCATGCGGTAATCCACATGTATGAGATCATTTCCACAAGTTAATAAGGAATGAATACAAAGGATCATTCACCATGCATACCAGAATCCACATAGGCAAAAGTTATTCTAACAGAGTAATAAAGAATGGAACTAGGTTATGCGTAATCCGCATGCAGAGGATGTTCCAAATGAAATAATAAAGAATGGAACTGAAGTCGTGCGTGTAGTCGCGTAGGCAGGATGTTCCAAATGAATAATAAGGAATGGAATAACAATGAGAATTCACAAGGCATGCGATAGACCCATGTATATGTTATTCCAGCGTAATAATAAAGAATGGAATAATAGAAGAATTTCAACATGTATGCGGTTGCCAGATGACATGTTATTCCAACATAATAATAAAGAATGGAATAACAACCCTTACAGTATTGAAAGAAAATAACTCTCTTCATGAATACGAACGAATAATACCCTTTACCTTAGAAAGAAGAGTATTCATTTGGTAGAGGCGAGGATATTCTTGAAGAAAACTTATCTGAGTTTTCTCACGCCAAAGCTTCTTAAAACTCTAAAGAAATACGCCAAGATTATAGAAGAAGAATTCTACGAATTTACGGTGTGTTTTCAATTCTAACTAAGCATCTTATTTATAGGAGAATGGAAAGGATACTATGCAATAAAATATAATATATTCTATTTATAAAATATATAAATATATATATTTATATATTTTGTTTAAAATCTAATAAAAAAAATAACTTTATAAAAGTATTACATTTTATATAAAAAGATTTTACTATGCAAACACTATCTGAGACACTATGCAAACACTATGCATAATAAAATATAATATATTCTATTTATAATCTAATAAAACAAATAACTTTATAAAAGTATTACATTTTTTATATAAAAGATTTTACTATGTAAATACTATGCAAATACTATGCATAATAAAATATAATATATTCTATTTATAATCAAATAAAACAAAACTTTATAAAAAGTATTACATTTTTTATATAAAAAGTTTTCTGTTTTATTACATTTATAATAATAATAAAACAAAATTCATCATCATTATTATAATTCACACTATTAATCGACCAGGTCGTTCCCAGGAAAGAGGGGGCTTTTCAATAAGGATTTCTCCTTATTGGCGTACAATTAGATGACCAAACCTCTCCTTGATAGAATTTCTAGACATCGTTAATATTGCAAATAATAATATTAATAACTTTGTTATCTCAATTATTGATTTAATAATTTATAAAATATCGACAATAATTGAATCAAATAACGTGAGATACTATACAACAATTACTGTAGCAATAATTAAATAAAACTGCGTGACTTCTCACGTAAGCATCAATAATCAATCTGGTAATGCTACTATGCAACCACGCAGACATTCTTTTTTTAAACAAGGGTGTTTCAATAATTAACGGTAAAACTTCCGCCGTTATTTTCATAAAATATTTTTGTCCTTTTCTCAATCCGACAATATTTCCGTTGTGGGGTCCAACAATGATTGTGCCGTTGTAAGAATATTTCCCAACAAAAAGAATATTCCCTGACCAATCGAATATTATATAACAACTTGCTTACTTTGCAAAATTTATAAATATTACCCACAACTATAACATTATATCAAATCAACACCATAATATTCAAAAAAATATTTTGAGAAATTTAAATCTTTATTCATAAAATTTGGGGTCTCACAATACGTTATAAGGCTTTAAGCCAAGTGTATTGGACTTGTAAGATTTGTTAGGAATTATACAAGCCCAAGTGTAGGATTGGTTAAAGTCCAATTGGAAACTAATGTTAAGGCCCAATGTTGGTTTAATGCAAGCCCAAAGCATAAGTTAAGTTAATTAAATTTAAAGCCAAAATTAAGAACCGTATCTGTGAACCGTATCTATGAATTAAATATGTTATGTGAGGTAAGAAAATTAGAAAATAGGATTTTATGGCTTGAGAATCATATATGAGGTATATGCAAATTTTTGATGAGGGTTTTGGTTATTGGTGATGAAATCTTATGAGTTTGGCATTTTATGATGATTAAATGCATTAATTAGTAAAGTGTAAAAAATTTAATTAAATTGTTTATAAGTTTTAGAAGTTATTAAATATTGTTGTAATATTAAGAATATTAAGATTTTGATATTATTAAGTGATTTATAACATTTGAATTAAGATGTTATAAATATTAATATGGATTTTATTGTGAAAGTTTATCTCTTTGTGTCGGGGTTGCTATTCACGTATACGACACTATTCACGAATACGACATTATTCACCGAAAAATGTAATTTTTCTTTTTATCCAAGATGTTTATTATGGTTATTATTGATTGAATCCATGTTTTGATAATTTTATTTTTATTATCATATATAACATTTTTATAATCCTGGTGATGAAATTTCTCTTTGACTTGAGTGTAAAGATGGGTAGATTATTGGTATGATCGTGACTATGAATTCTCTTTGGCCAGTAGTGCAAAGTTGAATCATTGATTGGTATGATCATGACCATTGAATTTACAATTGAATATTTTTAGCTTAAGTGCAAAGGTGAATTGATCAACATGGTTATAATTATTGTTATATAACTTCTGAAATGATTATGTATTTCTTTGAGATAAAGATGAACAAGTGTTGAGGTGAACATGACTTGTGATGAATATCTTTAGCCTGTAGTGCAAAGATGAATTGTTGATGAATATCTTTGCTTTGTAGTGCAAAGATGAATTATTGATGAATATCTTGCTTTGTAGTGTAAAAGATGAGTTATTGATGAATATCTTTGATGCATAGTGCAAAGATGACCTGTTGTTGAATATCTTTGGCCGTAGTGCAAAGATGACTTGTTGTTGAATATCTTTGGCATGTAGTGCAAAGATGAACTGTTGATGAATATCTTTGGCCGTGGTACAAAGATGAATTTATTAGTATGATTATAAACAGGAACTGTGATTTGGTATAACCATGATCTTTGATGTTTTAGGTAAAGACAGGTGATGAAAATTATCTTCGTCCTGGATGAGAAGAGGAATTTAGAATTACAATTATAAGTTATTCACATGATTACGGACATGAACTGTTGATTGATGTTACAGGGATAAAATATTGTTGATGGACTTTTAACATGGAGAAGATAATAGACTTTATGGTCTATTTTACTCTTCTAATGGATTATTCGTTCCGCTGCAACTATGGTTGAATTTTTTTTATCATCTACCATATGTTCTAAATCTCTGATTTATTATTGATGAAGGCTATTGATAATTTAATTATCTTTAGTCATGATATTTTTACTGAGCTAGTTGAGCTCACCCTTTTGCTTCACAATTCCTTTTCTGTAATAAAAGTGTATTTGGGACAAATGAGGGAATAACGGGGGAATAGAAGCGGTGGTCTATAGATGTTGAGGTGAGGTGAATTCAACTTTAGAAGGGTGTTTTGTCACTATTATACAAGATGTTTAATGACATACAACCTCGAGTCATCATAAAGACGATGGTTGTGCTCATCCACTTGCTGAGTACATCTACCAGCACTATCTATATTATCTTGGAGTCTATTTGAAATATAACTCTCAATTAGAGACAGTGGAGATAATGATATGTCAAGAGAAGACTCACCATTGGGAAGAATATGATAGTAATCTTCTAGTTTTTTCTTTGGGGTCTATTAGGTCAACCAAGGATAATTCTCGGACATATGATATCTATCATAACCTAGACGCGTGGCCTCCCTTGTACGAAGGTTTCTTGAGCACTTCCCAAAGATTCTAATTTTTAAAAAGTTTTCGACTATACCTTTATGTAAGGTGTCATTATGAGGTGTCATCCACGGTTGGGACATGAGTCACAGATTGATATATATTTGTATCCAAACTCACAAAGATATGTGTGTTGTTGTATTTTGCACGACAATTGTTGTAATAAAGTTGTAGTTATTTTTTTTACGTACCATGTATTTGGCGACTTAAAATGGGTTGGATGGAATGGACCTATTTTGGGGTCGTTACAATTAATATCGAGCTATAAGTAAAGAGCCCCGAGCCTCTCATTGGTGACTTCTGTTGATGGGGAATGCAGAACCGGACTCTCTCTCGTAGGGGACGCCTGATTCTGCGCATGCAAACCGATAGTATCAATGTGAGTCTTGACACAAGTTGGTGTCTAAAGTTACATTTGGTATCAGAGCTTAGGGATATGATCTCTGGCGGAGATCGGGGAATAGAACTAGGAGGGGAGAGATAAGTAAATCCTTCGCTAGTGTGTCATACCTAAGCTTATTTGTTGGTCAGTCATAATATCGGGATATTATGTGATATGTTAATTTGTTCAATTAACCCTTGTTTTGAAGATGTATTCTAGAATGATATCTGAAATACAGGAGATGAGCATTGGAGAAATTATGATGACAGGGAAGATGGAATCTGAAATGAAAGCAAGGTATTCTCAACTCTTTGAAATACCAGGTACGTAAATTTCGGGGACGAAATTTCATAAAGAGGGGGGATTGTAAGACCCCGAATTTTATGAAATAAAATTATTCATTTTTTTTAATTATTATTCAGTAAATGGTTAAATTAATAAAAGTTTAAAGTTATGGGTGAATTATGCAAATTTTACAAAAATACATGATGCTATAAAATATTCATTGTTATCGGAGAATATTCGTTTGGTCGTGGAATATTCTTTACATTTGGGGAATATTCGTATATGGTGGTAGCAACCATTTGTGGGCCCCATAATAGAATAACTGTCGGATGAAGAAAAAGACAAATTAAAGTTTTTTTTATAAATAATGGCGTAGTGGTTACCGTTAACACTGTTGGAATACCCGGTGGGTAAAGTAAAGTAATACACGTTGTTGCACGATGAGGATTACGCGGTATTGCACCAATTATTGATTCTTACGTGAAGAAGGCTTTACTCAATAATTGTTACAGTAATTCTTATTCAATATTTTATTTTTGATTCAATGATTCTCTGCGTTGATATTTTATAATTGTCACTTTACACAAGTATTTTCTATTATCGGATCAATAATTCATATTATCTGAATAATATTATTAGAAAATATTATTGACAATGTCTAGAAAGTTACGTCTAAGGAGAGGTTTGGTCACCTAATTGCATGGCCAAGAAGGAGAAATTCTTATTGGAAAGCCCCTCTTCCTGAAGGCGCTGGTTGTCAATATTGTGATTACGTAATATTATTTGTGAATAATTAATTATTGATTCATATGATGAGAAAAATATTGATTTTATGTGGATATAGATGGAAAATTTTTAATGTGACAATTGTTGAAAATTGAAATTTTATCTTTTTCTGATAAAATAATTCATTTAATTATATTATTATATTTTAAAAATATAATAATGGTGATATTTTTACAACGAATGTGGGATATATGAGTGTATACGAGAAGGAAGAGTATTTTTGTTGCAATAAACGTTTAAAACATGTTAAACATGTCGGTGGACCCCATTTCTTGACTGAAATTTGATTATAGCCTGTAAAGTCGCTCATTTGTGAATTTCGGTCAATTTTTGTTTGGAATTTGGAAAAACTTTCTTCTGAAAAGTTGTAGAGAATTAAAGTTCCTATAAAAACTCGCGAGATTCGAATTTTCTGATAAAAGGGCTATTTATTATGAATTATTAAAGTTCTGAAGCTCCGAAAGAATTGATTTTTGGAAGTTTTAATTATTTATTATATAAAAAACATTTTTTTATTACTTTTTCTAGAAGGTGGCATGTGAGAAATGCTAAGTGTCTGAAATCAAACTCTAGAATGAGTGCGTAGGAATTGTTATATAATATATTAATATTATAATAAATTTTCTGCTTTGGTGTTCTAAGCAATTTTCTATAAATAGGGTGCTTAGGTTATAATTGAAAATCACTTTTAAATGAAGTTTTCTCTCTCTATATATATCGAAGCGTATTCTTGTGAGTATTTTGAGTATACTTTGAGTATTGCTATATACTGATTGCAAGTTCGATTCAACGTTATTCCAATCGGAAGTCTTCTTTCTTTTGAGGTAAGAGATAGTAAGGGATAATAAAGGATTTTAAGGGTTATTATTTTGAAATTCTTCTGAACCTTCAAAATTCTGGAAAAATTTCAAATGATAATTTGATGAGTTTTGTTGATTGTGTCCAAAAATGGCGATTTTTGGATGTATAGATTATGAGTTATGGATTTTATGAGAAAAGACTATTTTTAAAGTAACTGCTTATAACTCCTTGTGATTAACTCCAAAATTGATGAAATTTTTATTGTGAGTACATCTATATAATATCAGTATACCGTGTAAATTTCAAAACTTTTGAATAAAAGTACAATTTATGATAAATGTCTGAATATTCGGTGGTTTTGGCCATGTGAAAAATAGTAAATGACTTTTAAAAATTCTGAGAAAAATATATGTTCAATATAGGACTATATTCTGCTATATTCCAGAAAAGAAATATTTTTAGAACTGATTTGGTATTTTTCATGAAAATGGACTAGTTATGAGTAAATGAATTAAATATGTTATGTGAGGTAAGAAAATTAGAAAATAAGATTTTATGGCTTGAGAATCATATATGAGGTATATGCAGATTTTTGATGAGGGTTTTGGTTATTGGTGATGAAATCTTATGAGTTTGGCATTTTATGATGATTAAATGCATTAATTAGTAAAGTGTAAAAAATTTAATTAAATTGTTTATAAGTTTTAGAAGTTATTAAATATTGTTGTAATATTAAGAATATTAAGATTTTGATATTATTAAGTGATTTATAACATTTGAATTAAGGTGTTATAAATATTAATATGGATTTTTTATTGTGAAAGTTTCTCTCTTTGTTAGCCGGGTTCTTTATTCACGTAATGCATACCATTATTCACGAATCGACATTATTCATAGAAAAATGTAATTTTTCTTTTATCCAAGATGTTTATTATGGTTATTATTGATTGAATCCATGTTTTGATAATTTTATTTTTATTATCGTATATAACATTTTATAATCCTGGTAATGAAATTTCTCTTTGACTTGAGTGTAAAGATGGGTAGATTATTGGTATGATCGTGACTATGAGTTCTCTTTGGCCGATGGTGCAAAGTTGAATCATTGATTGGTATGATCATGACCATTGAATTTACAATTGAATATTTTTAGCTTAAGTGCAAAGGTGAATTGATCAACATGGTTATAATTATTGTTATATAACTTCGAAATGATTATGTATTTCTTTGAGATAAAGATGAGCAGTGTTGAGGTGAACATGACTTGTGATGAATATCTTTGCTTTGTAGTGCAAAGATGAATTGTTGATGAATATCTTTTGCTTTGTAGTGCAAAGATGAATTATTGATGAATATCTTAGCTTTTGTAGTGCAAAGATGAGTTATTGATGAATATCTTTGGTCTGTAGTGCAAAGATGACTGTTTGTTGAAAATCTTTGGCCGTAGTGCAAAGATGACTTGTTGTTGAATATCTTTGGCATGTAGTGCAAAGATGAACTGTTGATGAATATCTTTGGCCGTGGTACAAAGATGAATTTATTAGTATGATTATAAACAGGAACTGTGATTTGGTATAACCATTATCTTTGATGTTTTAGGTAAAGACAGGTGATGAAAATTATCTTCGTCCTGGATGAGAAGAGGAATTTAGAATTACAGTTATAAGTTATTCACATGATTACGGACATGAACTGTTGATTGATGTTACAGGGATAAAATATTGTTGATGGACTTTTAACATGGAGAAGATAATAGACTTTATGGTCTATTTTACTCTTCTAATGGATTGCTCGTTCCGCTGCAACTATGCTTGAAATTTTTTTTATCATCTACCATATGTTCTAAATCTCTGATTTATTATTGATGAAGGCTATTGATAATTTAATTATCTTTAGTCATGATATTTTTACTGAGCTAGTTGTGCTCACCCTTTTTGCTTCACAATTCCTTTCAGGTAATAAAAGTGTAGCTGGGACAAGCGGGGAATAACAGGGGAATAGAACGGTGGTCTATAGATGTTGAGGGTGAGGTGAATTCAACTTTGGAAGGGTGTTTTGTCACTATTATACAAGATGTTTAATGACATACAACCTCGAGTCATCATAAGACAGGGTTGTGCTCATCCACTTGCTGAGTACATCTACCAGCACTATCTATATGATCTTGGAGTCTATTTGAAATATAACTCTCAATTAGAGACAGTGGAGATAATGATATGTCAAGAGAAGACTCACCATTGGGAAGAATATGATAGTAATCTTCTAGTTTTTCTTTGGGGTCTATTAGGTCAACCAAGGATAATTCTCTGGACATATGATATCTATCATAACCTGAGCGCGTGGCCTCCTCATGACGAAGGTTTCCTTGAGCACTTCCCAAAGATTCTAATTTTTAAAACAGTTTTCGACTATACCTTTATGTAAGGTGTCATTATGAGGTGCTGTCCACGGTTGGGACATGAGTCACAGTTGATATATATTTGTATCCAAACTCACAGCATATGTGTTGTTGTATTTTGCACGACAATTGTTGTAATAAAGTTGTAGTTATTTTCTGTACCATGTATTTGGCGACTCAAAATGGGTTGGATGGAATGGACCTATTTTGGGGTCGTTACAATTGGTATCAGAGCTATAAGTAAAGAGCCCCGAGCCTCTCGCTGGTGACTTCCTGTTGATGGGGAATGCACCGAAGCCAGACTCTCCGTAGGGGACGCCGTTCTGCGGTGGCAAACTGATAGGTATCAATGTGAGGTGCTGACACAAGTTGGTGTCTAAAGTTACATTTGGTATCAGAGCTTAGGGATATGATCTCTGGCGGAGATCGGGGAATAGAACTAGGAGGGGAGAGATAAGTAAATCCTTCGCTAGTGTGTCATACCTAAGCTTATTTGTTGGTCAGTCATAATATCGGGATATTATGTGATATGTTAATTTGTTCAATTAACCCTTGTTTTGAAGATGTATTCTAGAATGATATCCGAAATACGAGGAGATGAGCATTGGAGAAATTATGATGGCAGGGAAGATGGAATCGAAATGAAAGCAAGGTATTCTCAACTCTTTGAAATACAGTGCACGTAAATTTCGGGGACGAAATTTCATAAAGAGGGGGGATTGTAAGACCCCGAATTTTATGAAATAAAATTATTCATTTTTTTTAATTATTATTCAGTAAATGGTTAAATTAATAAAAGTTTAAAGTTATGGGTGAATTATGCAAATTTTACAAAATACGCAAGTGGCTATAAAATATTCATTGTTATCGGAGAATATTCGTTTGGTCGTGGAATATTCTTTCTGTTGGGGAATATTTGTATGACGGCGCAACCATTTATGGGCCCCATAATAGAATAACTGTCGGATGAAGAAAAAGACAAATTAAATTTTTTTTATAAATAACGGCGTAGTGGTTTACCAATTAACTTTGTTGGAATACCGATTGGGTAAAGTAAAGTAATACACGTTGTTGCACAGTAGGACACGGTATTGCACCAATTATTGATTCTTACGTAAGAAGGCACTACTCAATAATTGTTACAGTAATTACTGTTCAATATTTTATTTTTGATTCAATGATTACTGCGTTGATATTTTATAATTGTCACTACACAGTATTTTCTATTATCGGATCAATAATTCATATTATCCGAATAATATTATTAGAAAATATTATTGACAATGTCTAGAAAGTTACATCTAAGGAGAGGTTTGGTCACCTAATTGCTTGCCAAGAGTGAGGAGAAATT
This sequence comes from Panax ginseng, assembly GCA_020205605.1. Lineage (NCBI taxonomy): Eukaryota > Viridiplantae > Streptophyta > Magnoliopsida > Apiales > Araliaceae > Panax > Panax ginseng. Next base: position 30,671,480 of record CM035149.1, read on the forward strand.
CTTATTGGAAAGCCCCTCTTTCAGAAGCTGCACTGGTTGTCGATATTGTGATTCTGTAATATTATTTGTGAATAATTAATTATTGATTCATATGATGAGAAAAATATTGATTTTATGTGGATATAGATGGAGAAAATTTTTAATGTGACAATTGTTGAAAATTGAAATTTTATCTTTTTCTGATAAAATAATTCATTTAATTATATTATTATATTTTAAAAATATAATAATGGTGATATTTTTACAACGAATGTGGGATATATGAGTGTACGAGAAGGAAGAGTATTTTTGTTGCAATAAATGTTTAAAACATGTTAAACATGTCGGTGGACCCCATTTCTTGACTGAAATTTGATTATAGCCTGTAAAGTCGCTCATTTGAGAATTTCGGTCAATTTTTGTTTGGAATTTGGAAAAACTTTCTTCTGAAAAGTTGTAGAGAATTAAAGTTCCTATAAAAACTCGCGAGATTCGAATTTTCTGATAAAAGGCCTATTTATTATGAATTATTAAAGTTCTGAAGTTCCGAAAGAATTGATTTTTGGAAGTTTTAATTATTTATTATATAAAAAACGTTTTTTTTATTACTTTTTCTAGAAGGTGGCATGTGAGAAATGCTAAGTGTCTGAAATCAAACTCTAGAATGAGTGCGTAGGAATTTTTATATAATATATTAATATTATAATAAATTTTCTGCTTTGGTGTTCTAAGCAACTTTCTATAAATAGGGTGCTTAGGTTATAATTGAAAAGCACACCAGAAACTGAAGTTTTCTCTCTCTCTATATTATCGGCGTATTCTTGTGAGTATTTTGAGTATACTTTGAGTATTGCTATACGGTGCAAGTTAGATTCAACGTTATTCGATCGGAAATCTTTGCTTTCTTTTGAGGTAAAGAGATAGTAAGGGATAATAAGGGATTTTAAGGGTTATTATTTCGAAATTCTTCTGAACCTTCAAAAATTCTGGAAAAATTTCAAATGATAATTTGATGAGTTTTGTTGATTGTGTCCAAAAATGGAGATTTTTGGATGTATAGATTATGAGTTATGGATTTTATGAGAAAAGACTATTTTTAAAGTAACTGCTTATAACTCCTTGTGATTAACTCCAAAATTGATAAAATTTTTCATGTGAGTACATCTATATAATATCAGTATACCGTGTAAATTTCAGAATTTTTGAATAAAAGTACAATTTATGATAAATGTCTGAATATTCGGTGGTTTTGGCCATGTGAAAAATAGTAAATGACTTTTAAAAATTCTGAGAAACATATATGTTCAATATAGGACTATATTCTGATAAATCCCAGAAAAGAAATATTTTTAGAACTGATTTGGTATTTTTCATGAAAATGGACTAGTTATGAGTAAATGAATTAAATATGTTATGTGAGGTAAGAAAATTAGAAAATAAGATTTTATGGCTTGAGAATCATATATGAGGTATATGCAGATTTTTGATGAGGGTTTTGGTTATTGGTGATGAAATCTTATGAGTTTGGCATTTTATGATGATTAAATGCATTAATTAGTAAAGTGTAAAAAATTTAATTAAATTGTTTATAAGTTTTAGAAGTTATTAAATATTGTTGTAATATTAAGAATATTAAGATTTTGATATTATTAAGTGATTTGTAACATTTGAATTAAGGTGTTATAAATATTAATATGGATTTTATTGTGAAAGTTTATCTCTTTTGTTTGGGTTCTATTTATTCACATGTATGACATTATTCACGAATCTGACATTATTCACCTAAAATGTAATTTTTCTTTTATCCAAGATGTTTATTATGGTTATTATTGATTGAATCCATGTTTTGATAATTTTATTTTATTATCATATATAACATTTTTATAATCACGGTGATGAAATTTCTCTTTGACTTGAGTGTAAAGATGGGTAGATTATTGGTATGATCGTGACTATGAGTTCTCTTTGCCGATGGTGCAAAGTTGAATCATTGATTGGTATGATCATGACCATTGAATTTACAATTGAATATTTTTAGCTTAAGTGCAAAGGTGAATTGATCAACATGGTTATAATTATTGTTATATAACTTCTGAAATGATTATGTATTTCTTTGAGATAAAGATGAACAGGTGTTGAGGTGAACATGACTTGTGATGAATATCTTTAGCCTGTAGTGCAAAGATGAATTGTTGATGAATATCTTTAGCCTGTAGTGCAAAGATGAATTGTTGATGAATATCTTTAGCCTGTAGTGTAAAGATGAATTATTGATGAATATCTTAGGCTGTAGTGCAAAGATGAGTTATTGTTGAATATCTTTGGTCTGTAGTGCAAAGATGACCTGTTGTTGAATATCTTTGGCCGTAGTGCAAAGATGACTTGTTGTTGAATATCTTTGGCATGTAGTGCAAAGATGAACTGTTGATGAATATCTTTGGCCGTGGTACAAAGATGAATTTATTAGTATGATTATAAACAGGAACTGTGATTTGGTATAACCATGATCGTTGATGTTTTAGGTAAAAACAGATGATGAAAATTATCTTCGTCCTGGATGAGAAGAGGAATTTAGAATTACAGTTATAAGTTATTCACATGATTACGGACATGAACTGTTGATTGATGTTATAGGGATAAAATATTGTTGATGGACTTTTAACATGGAGAAGATAATAGACTTTATGGTCTATTTTACTCTTCTAATGGATTGCTCGTTCCGCTGCAACTATGCTTGAAATTTTTTTTATCATCTACCATATGTTCTAAATCTCTGATTTATTATTGATGAAGGCTATTGATAATTTAATTATCTTTAGTCATGATATTTTCTTGAGCTAGTTGTGCTCACCCTTTTTGCTTCACAATTCCTTTCGGTGTAATAAAAGTGTATTTTGGACAAGAGGGAATAACGGGGGAATAGAAGCGGTGGTCTATAGATGTTGAGGTGAGGTGAATTCAACTTTGGAAGGGTGTTTTGTCACTATTATACAAGATGTTTAATGACATACAACCTCGAGTCATCATAAAGACGGGGTTGTGCTCATCCACTTCTTTGAGTACATCTACCAAAGACTATCTATATGATCTTGGAGTCTATTTGAAATATAACTCTCAATTAGAGGCAGTGGAGATAATGATATGTCAAGAGAAGACTCACCATTGGGAAGAATATGATAGTAATCTTCTAGTTTTTCTTTGGGATCTATTAGGTCAACCAAGGATAATTCTCTGGACATATGATATCTATCATAACCTAGACGCATGACCTCCCTTGTACAAATGTTTCCTTGAGCACTTCCCAAAGATTCTAATTTTAAAAGCAGGTTTTCGACTATACCTTTATGTAAGGTGTCATTATGAGGTCTTCATCCACGGTTGGGACATGAGTCACGATTGATATATATTTGTATCCAAACTCACAAAGATATGTGTTGTTGTATTTTGCACGACAATTGTTGTAATAAAGTTGTAGTTATTTTACGTACCATGTATTTGGCGACTCAAAATGGGTTGGATGGAATGGACCTATTTTGGGGTCGTTCTAATTGGTATCGAGCTATAAGTAAAGAGCCCCGAGCCTCTCATTTGGTGACTTCTGTTGATGGGGAATGCACCGAAGCGGACTCTCCGTAGGGGGGACGATTCTTCTGTGGCAATGGCCCGATAGGTATCAATGTGAGGTCTTGACACAAGTTGGTGTCTAAAGTTACATTTGGTATCGGAGCTTAGGGATATGATCTCCTGGCGGAGATCGGGGAATAGAACTAGGAGGGAGAGATAAGTAAATCCTTATTTAGTGTGTCATACCTAAGCTTATTTGTTGGTCGGTCATAATATCGGGATATTATGTGATATGTTAATTTGTTCAATTAACCCTTGTTTTGAAGATGTATTCTAGAATGATATCCGAAATACTGGAGATGAGCATTGGAGAAATTATGATGGCGGGGAAGATGGGCTGAAATGAAAGCAAGGTATTCTCAACTCTTTGAAATACAGTGTAACGTAAATTTCGAGGACGAAATTTCATAAAGAGGGGGATTATAAGACCCCGAATTTTATGAAATAAAATTATTCATTTTTTAATTATTATTCAAGTAAATGGTTAAATTGATAAAAGTTTAAAGTTATGGGTGAATTATGCAAATTTTACAAAATACATGATGGCTATAAAATATTCATTGTTATCGGAGAATATTCGTTTGGTCGTGGAATATTCTTTACATTGGGAATATTCGTATGATGGATGTAACCATTTGTGGGCCCCATAATAGAATAAATAATCGGATGAAGAAAAAGACAAATTAAAGTTTTTTATAAATAACTTGGCGTAGTGGTTACTTAATTAACTTTGTTGGAATACGGTGGGTAAAGTAGCGTAATACGCATTGTTTACAAGATGGGACCGCGGTATTGCACCAATTATTGATTCTTACGTAAGAAGGCATTACTCAATAATTGTTACAGTAATTACTGTTTAATATTTTATTTTTGATTCAATGATTACTGCGTTGATATTTTATAATTGTCACTACACAGTATTTTCTATTATCGGATCAATAATTCATATTATCTGAATAATATTATTAGAAAATATTATTGACAATGTCTAGAAAGTTCTGTCTAAGGAGAGGTTTGGTCACCTAATTGCGGCATGTAAGAAGGAGAAATTCTTATTGGAAAGCCCCTCTTCCTAGAAGGCGCACTGGTTGTCGATATTGTGATTCTGTAATATTATTTGTGAATAATTAATTATTGATTCATATGATGAGGAAAATATTGATTTTATGTGGATATAGATGGAGAAAATTTTTAATGTGACAATTGTTGAAAATTGAAATTTTATCTTTTTCTGATAAAATAATTCATTTAATTATATTATTATATTTTAAAAATATAATAATGGTGATATTTTTACAACGAATGTGGGATATATGAGTGTACGAGAAGGAAGAGTATTTTTGTTGCAATAAATGTTTAAAACATGTTAAACATGTCGGTGGACCCCATTTCTTGACTGAAATTTGATTATAGCCTGTAAAGTCGCTCATTTGTGAATTTCGGTCAATTTTTGTTTGGAATTTGGAAAACTTTCTTCTGAAAAGTTGTAGAGAATTAAATTTCCTATAAAAACACGCGAGATTCGAATTTTCTGATAAAAGGCCTATTTATTATGAATTATTAAAGTTCTGAAGCTCCGAAAGAATTGATTTTTGGAAGTTTTAATTATTTATTATATAAAAAACGTTTTTTTTATTACTTTTTCTAGAAGGTGGCATGTGAGAAATGCTAAGTGTCTGAAATCAAACTCTAGAATGAGTGCGTAGGAATTGTTATATAATATATTAATATTATAATAAATTTTCTGCTTTGGTGTTCTAAGCAATTTTCTATAAATAGGGTGCTTAGGTTATAATTGAAAATCACACCAGAAACTGAAGTTTTCTCTCTCTCTATATTATCGAGCGTATTCTTGTGAGTATTTTGAGTATACTTTGAGTATTGCTATACGGTGCAAGTTCGTTCAGCGTTATTCCAGTCAGAAGTACTGCTCTTTTGAGGTAAGAGATAGTAAGGGATAATAAGGGATTTTAAGGGTTATTATTTCGAAATTCTTCTGAACCTTCAAAAATTCTGGAAAAATTTCAAATGATAATTTGATGAGTTTTGTTGATTGTGTCCAAAAATGGCGATTTTTGGATGTATAGATTATGAGTTATGGATTTTATGAGAAAAGACTATTTTTAAAGTAACTGCTTATAACTCCTTGTGATTAACTCCAAAATTGATGAAATTTTTATTGTGAGTACATCTATATAATATCAGTATACCGTGTAAATTTCAGAATTTTTGAATAAAAGTACAATTTATGATAAATATCTGAATATTCGGTGGTTTTGGCCATGTGAAAAATAGTAAATGACTTTTAAAAATTCTGAGAAAAATATATGTTCAATATAGGACTATATTCTGCTAAATCCCAGAAAAGAAATATTTTTAGAACTGATTTGGTATTTTTCATGAAAATGGACTAGTTATGAGTAAATGAATTAAATATGTTATGTGAGGTAAGAAAATTAGAAAATAAGATTTTATGGCTTGAGAATCATATATGAGGTATATGCAGATTTTTGATAAGGGTTTTGGTTATTGGTGATGAAATCTTATGAGTTTGGCATTTTATGATGATTAAATGCATTAATTAGTAAAGTGTAAAAAATTTAATTAAATTGTTTATGTTTTAGAAGTTATTAAATATTGTTGTAATATTAATAATATTAAGAGTTTGATATTATTAAGTGATTTATAATATTTGAATTAAGATGTTATAAATATTAATATGGATTTTATTGTGAAAGTTTATCTCTTTGTGTGGGGTTCTTTATTCACGATATCGACTTTATTCACGAATACGACATTATTCACCGAAAAATGTAATTTTTCTTTTTATCCAAGATGTTTATTATGGTTATTATTGATTGAATCCATGTTTTGATAATTTTATTTTTATTATCATATATAACATTTTATAATCCACGGTGATGAAATTCTCTTTGACTTGAGTGTAAAGATGGGTAGATTATTGGTATGATCGTGACTATGAGTTCTCTTTGGGCGATGGTGCAAAGTTGAATCATTGATTGGTATGATCATGACCATTGAATTTACAATTGAATATTTTTAGCTTAAGTGCAAAGGTGAATTGATCAACATGGTTATAATTATTGTTATATAACTTCGAAATGATTATGTATTTCTTTGAGATAAAGATGAGCAGTGTTGAGGTGAACATGACTTGTGATGAATATCTTAAATTTGTAGTGCAAAGATGAATTGTTGATGAATATCTTTTGCTTTGTAGTGCAAAGATGAATTGTTGATGAATATCTTTAGCTTTGTAGTGTAAAGATGAATTATTGATGAATATCTTAGAAATTTGTAGTGCAAAGATGAGTTATTGTTGAATATATTTTGGTGCGTAGTGCAAAGATGACTGTTGTTGAATATCTTTGGGTAGTAGTGCAAAGATGACTTGTTGTTGAATATCTTTGGCATGTAGTGCAAATGAGCTGTTGATGAATATCTTTGGTAGTGGTACAAAGATGAATTTATTAGTATGATTATAAGCAGAGGCGTGATTTGGTATAACCATGATCTTTGATGTTTTAGGTAAAAGCAGGATGATGAAAATTATCTTAAATCCCGGATGAGAAGAGGAATTTAGAATTACAATTATAAGTTATTCACATGATTACGGACATGAACTGTTGATTGATGTTACAGGGATAAAATATTGTTGATGGACTTTTAACATGGAGAAGATAATAGACTTTATGGTCTATTTTACTCTTCTAATGGATTGCTCGTTCCGCTGCAACTATGCTTGAAATTTTTTTTATCATCTACCATATGTTCTAAATCTCTGATTTATTATTGATGAAGGCTATTGATAATTTAATTATCTTTAGTCATGATATTTTCTTGAGCTAGTTGTGTTTCACCCTTTTTGCTTCACAATTCCTTTCGTGTAATAAAAGTGTAGGCATTTGGGACAAGCGGGGAATAACGGGGAATAGAGCGGTGGTCATAGATGTTGAGGGTGAGGTGAATTCAACTTTGGAAGGGTGTTTTGTCACTATTATACAAGATGTTTAATGACATACAACCTCGAGTCATCATAAAGACGAGGGTTGTGTTCATCCACTCTTCGAGTACATCTACCAAAGACTATCTATATGATCTTGGAGTCTATTTGAAATATAACTCTCAATTAGAGACAGTGGAGATAATGATATGTCAAGAGAAGACTCACCATTGGGAAGAATATGATAGTAATCTTCTAGTTTTTCTTTGGGATCTATTAGGTCAACCAAGGATAATTCTCTGGACATATGATATCTATCATAACCTAGACGCATGGCCTCCCTTGTACAAATGTTTCCTTGAGCACTTCCCAAAGATTCTAATTTTTAAAACAGTTTTCGACTATACCTTTATGTAAGGTGTCATTATGAGGTGCTGTCCACGGTTGGGACATGAGTCACAGTTGATATATATTTGTATCCAAACTCACAAAGATATGTGTTGTTGTATTTTTTGCGACAATTGTTGTAATAAAGTTGTAGTTGTTTTCTGTACCATGTATTTGGCGACTCAAAATGGGTTGGATGGAATGGACCTATTTTGGGGTTGTTAGAATTATAACCTAATCTAGGATTTTCTATATATAGAAGATGTGCCAGATTATTTTCATTTATTAAATTTTCATCCAACAACTTAAGTGCTTATTTGTTAGAGAGAAGAAGTTAGTCTTTCATAATTCAAGGAAGAACAAAGTTTGAACTTCAAGGGTAAGATCCTATACCTTAATCTTCCATCTCTTCAATTGTTGTTTGATAGAGGAGTGTGGATTGATAGAATATGTATGCTAAGAAGTGATGAGAATGACTAATAAAAGGACTTAAGCCTTAATAAGTCATGTTGTAAGATAAGCAATAATGGAAGTTATGAACTCATGAAGAACATATAAGAACTTATCATGTATAAGTTATTGAAATATGTTTAGTTAGGATGTTAGTATTATTGAATGAATCCATTTGAAATGATGTAAAAATTTCAAGTAACGAAGTTATGGCAGAATTTACGAGATTAGACGTTAATCGTCGAAATCGTGAAATTCTCGAAATAGAAGTCAAATTTTGACATTGAACTCAGAAACGTTGGTTTTCAATGGATAATAGTCTCATTTGGCATTCTAGAGTTACAGACTCAAAAATGACCAAATTTTAACTTAGAACAAAGAAACGAGCGTTGAACGTTCACGAACGTTTATCGTTTTCGTTAAAAATAAACTGAAAGGTGAATTCTGAGTTAACGGATTTGAAAATGGAAAATTCTGTATGAACACTTAGAGTATGTGATTTGTGAGCTAATGGATTTTGAATGAGCCAATTCGGACTTAAAATGAACAATTTAGGAGTCTGGGAAGTTCGCAAAGTAGGAAATCTGTCAAAGTTGTCTGGTACAGAGGGCCGGTACCGCGGCGCCAGCTAAGGCACAATAAGTGGTGCCACATCACCAAACATGTCCATGAGCTACAGAAGTTTCGCGCCGCAGCGTGGCCAAATGAACTAAGACTCGCGCCACGGCAATGAAAGTCACGGACCTCGACCAACTGAAGAGTGGCATGCATGACAATGGCATGGAGAGGAAGGAAAATTTGGGCCATGGCGCCAGGACTAGACCAAGCATAGTAATGAAGGCTTTTAAGAATAAAAAGGAAAGTTGGTTATTTATATAATGAACTAAAACCTAAAGTAACATTGTTTAAGATGTTATAAACCTTAAGTTAACAACTAAAGGTTGAAGATAAGTTACTCAAATGTGAATGTAAAACAATACGGTAGAATTGAACCAATGATAAACAATCTAATAAATATTTAGATTGAGAAGAAGGGTATGATACATTAGGATCTATGCATGTTTATTCATGACCTAATGTAGTATGTTATGTGGTTATGTATTGAAGAAACCTTAAAGATTCAAAGGAAAAGTTTATTAACCGTAGCAGACGCTAAAGAAAAGTGTTCCAACCCTTGTCTATGTTCAATCTGGACAAGCTTTGTGATTCATGTATCTTACACATGAATTGATGTATGATGAAGTCGAAGCCAATTCCTTCGGCTAGACTTAAGATGTTTTCTTGGATTTCTTATAATCTATTGAACTGTTGTCAATGTTGTCAAGTTTTGCCAACCTATTTTGGTATGGTTTTCAAATAAAGACTGAGTATGATAAACAAATGTTTTGTCATCAAACGACATGCACGTGAGGTTGCCGCAACTTAAATGTACATACGTTTAAAAAAAGTAGTGTTGTACAACATAGAGTACTATAGGCTGATCACCTAGCCGTGCTTGTAAGTAATGCCGGACTTACAGATTTAATGCCGGGTTGTTCTTTTCAAAGAAAGTATGAAATGCTCAAGGTCTTGGACCAGAATTGATGTCTTACTGAATGTTGTTCATTGTAAAATGTTTTAAGAAAAGAGAAGTGCTATTTTGAATTATCGATAGTACTTCATAACTATTGTTCAGTTATTGGAGATATACGATTTGTATGTTTCAAGCATGTTGTTTAAATGGAATTGTCATACTTGTTGAGCTAATTATGCTCACTCTTGCTTGAACCATATGAATGTAGCTAAGGCAGAGCAGATCAAGAAGGATCCCAGTGAAAAAGATAAAGGGAAGGCTAAGGCGAACCTATAGATTGCTTTTGTAATAGTATAGGTTGAATGTTGTTATTATTTGATATTATGACAAGAACAAATGTAATGGTTATTAAGAACCTGGGGAATGGTAATATTGTTTGGAATATATATAAGACATTCATTCTTTTAAGGCATTTTAATTGAATGTATGTGTGAACTGTAGCTCCGTGTAGCACCATATGTCGGGTTGAAAGATACCCGGTGTGACACCCCCAAAATAGGTATACATCACCCATCTTGGGTCGCCAAATACATGGTACAGAATACAAATACAAACTTAATTATACAACATGAGCTTAGAGTTTTTACACGAATATTGTCTTCTAGACAATATCCAAACTCAAATGGAGTCCTCATTACATTTATTGGCACGCTATTTTATAGAATAGTGATGACTACTATAACACCATCTCGGGCCATCACTCTGTTCCTCGACTAGTTCCGGCTACATTCTCATTTCCTGAAGAGAACAATGGAAGTAAAAGGGTGAGCTCAACTAGCCCAATAAGAAATATTATGACTAAGATAATGCAGAATAGTTTATCATTAGCCTTCAACAATGTTAATCTGATAGAATATAATAGACAACAAGTTTAACTGCAGCGGAACAAACAATCCATTAGAAGAGTCAAGTAGAGCATGATATCTACTATCTTCTATGATTTAAAAAGTTTATCATTAACTTTATCATTGGAACTCAGCTTAATAAATAAATCACATCATCGAATCATCCCTGCACTATGGGCCAAGGATATTCATTAGTATCACGTCCACAAATTATTCTTGCACTACGGGCCAAGAATATTCATGTAATCATCAATGGTCATGACTATACCGAATTATCCCTGGTCCATCTATGCACATAAGCCAAAGATGACTTTCATCACAATATAAGCATGATGATGATGACAATGATATAAGAATTCAATTAAAAGAAAACAAAGGATAAATTTTTAAAGATTTATAATTTAATTTATCCAGAATTCAATAATGTCCAAATTTTCAACATGATACTGCTTTGTGGAGTAAAATTCAAGAATAATATCCATGTATCAAAAATAATTTGGACAGAAAAGGAATAAATTTTTTGGTGAATAGTACCCCGTGAACTACCCCTGTGAATAGTACTTCAGGAATAGTACCCTGTGAATAGTAACTCGACATGAAAAGTGCCCCAAATACCCGAGTGAACAATATTTGAGTGAATAGTAATTGGATGAATAGTAACCCGTGAATAGTAACTCGTGAATAGTACCTCGGCATGAAAACTGCCTCGAATACCCGAGTGAATAATATTACAGTGAATAGTAACTGGGTGAATAGTAACCCGTGAATAGTATTTTGGGTGAAAATATTGATATTTAATAAGAAAGTTCATATCAATATCCCAATAAAATGATACTGGATGAAGCGCAAAACTAAAGGATATTCCACTAATTTTAAGGATTATAGAAGCAATACTTACCATAGTAAGTTTAGATTTAAGAATATGAAAAGAATTAACATACGAAAACTGCAAATGGATTTTCACTTGTCATACGGTACGTAATCCGTGTAGACATGTTATTCCAACATACTAAAGGATGAATATGAAAAATAATATTCCTTATGAATACGAAAGAAATAATACCCCTTACCTTAGTAGAAAGCTGGATACTGTAAAAATGAAGTAGCAGAATACTCTTCTTCTTGTTCTCTATAGTTTTTCTCTCTATAGTGTCTCTTGTGAATCTTAGTGAATTGGTGAGAATGAAAGAAGAATTAAGCTTATATTTATAGGAGAATGGACTAAATAATAACTAATTCACGAACGGTCCAGATTGATTCACTATTAGAACGGACCGTCCATATTAATTACTATTAAACCCACAACCGACGGTCTAGATTGATTTACTTTTAAAACCACCACCGACGGTCTAGATTGATTTACTTTTAAAACCACCACTGACGGTCCAGATTGATTTACTATTAAAACCACCATCAATGGTCCAGATTGATTTACTATTAAAACCACTACCAATGGTCCAGATTGATTTAACTTATTACACTTTAATACCCCTAAAGTTTTTCAAGTTTGCATTATTCCCCTCTAACTTTTGTAATTCACTTATCTTTAATAAACACATTCTTAATACTTCAACAATTATTCATCATTAATATTATAACTCACAATATTTAACAACCAGATCGTTCCCAGGAAAGAGGGGGCTTTCCAATAAGGATTTCCCCCCATTAGCGCGTAATTAGGTGACCAAACCTCTCATCGACAGAACTTTCTAGACATTATCAATATTACAATTAATAATATGAATAACTTTGTTGTCTCAATTATTGATTTAATAATATAAAATATTATGCAGATGATAATGTGACAATAATTGAATCAAATAACGTGAGATCTTATGCAATAATTCTTTGTAGCAATAATTGAGTATAATCTGGTGACTTCTCACGTAAGCAGATAATCAATCTGGTGTGCTACTATGCAACCACGCCAGCGTATCTTTTGTACTTTACCATAGGGTAGTTTTTAATCGTAAAACTTCCGCCGTTATTTTTATAAAAGATATTTCGCCGTTTTTCTAACTACGACAATACTTCCGTTGTGGGGTCCAATAATGATTGTGTCGTCGTACGAATATTCCCCGACCAATCGAATATTCACTGACACAACAAATATTTTATATCAACTTGCATACTTTGTAAAATTTTTCAAATAAGAAATATTATGACTAAGATAATGCAGAATAAGTTATCATTAGCCTTCAACAGTGTTAAACTAATAGAATATAATAGACAATAAGTTTAACTGCAACGGAACAAACAATCCATTAGAAGAGTCAAGTAGAGCATGATATCTATTATCTTCTATGATTTAAAAAGTTTATCATTAACTTTATTATTGGGACTCAGCTTAATAAATAAATAACATCATCGAATCATCCCTGCACTACGGGCCAATGATATTCATTAGTATCACGTCCACAAATTATTCTTGCACTACGGGCCAAGAATATTTGTGTAATTATAAATGGTCATGACTATACCGAATTATCCCTGGTCATAATTATACCTATCAACAGTCCATCTATGCACGTAAGTCAAAGATGACTTTTGTGAGACCCCGAATTTTATGAAATAAAATTATTCAATTTTTTTTATTTTGGTAAATAGTTAAATTGATAAAAGTTTAAAGTTAAGGATAATATGTGAAATTTTTTGCAAAGTAAGCAAGTTGATATAAAATATTTTTTTGTCAGGGAATATCCGTACGACGGTACAATCATTGATGGATCCCACAACGTAATTATTGTCAGATTGAGAAAACGACAAAAATATTTTTATAAAAATAACGGCAGAAGTTTTACTGTTAAAACTGTTGAACTACTCGGTAGTAAAAAGTACGATGAATACGCGTGGTTGCATAAGTAAATATTACTGATTATTGATTATAATGCTTACATGATAAGTCACTCGGTTTTGTTTTATTAGTATTATTAATTTAATAAAAGCAGTAAAAGTTTTTATATAAAACCAGAATACTTTTATAAAGTTATTCTATAAATAAAATATATTATATTCTATTATGCATAGTGTTTTGCATAGAAAAATCTTTTTATATAAAGCAGAATACTTTTATAAAGTTATTCTATAAATAGAATGTATTATATTTTATTATGCATAGTTTTGCATAGTGCCTGCATAGTATTTTGCATAGTAAAATCTTTTTATATAAAACAGAATACTTTTATAAAGTTATTCGTTTTCTAAGATTATAAATAGAATATATTATATTTTATTTAAAAGATTTTGCTTTAAATCTGGACCGTTCATGAATTAGTTACTATGCAGTCCATTCTTCTATAAATAGAAGCTCATTCCTTCATTATTTCTTACGAATTCACTGAAACTCTAGATAGAGAAACTGCAAATAGAATTATTCTTCTATAATTTTGAGCGTATTTCTTTAGCATTTAAGAAAGCTTTGAGCGTAGTGCAAGTTTCTTCAAGTATATCCCCGCCCTACCGTCGGAGTACTCTTCTTTATAAGGTAAGGGATATTATTTGTTGTACTCGTAAGGGGTATTATTTCTTTTGTATTCATGAAGAGAACTTCTGTTGTTCTATTCTTTATTATTCTGTTTGAATAACCTGTATACGCGGACTACCCTATACTTGGTGAAATTCTTCTATTCCATTCCTTATTATTACATTGGAATAACTTTGTCATGTGCAATCTTGAATGCATGGTGATTTCGTTGTTATTCCATTCTTTATTATTCTGTTGGAACATCCGCCGGTCTTAATTTACTTTGACACGGTTCCGTTATTTATTATTCGTTAGAATAACATGTCTATCGCCAATATCGCATGCACGGTGATTTCGTTGTTATTCCATTCTTTATTATTCATTTGGAACATCCATCGGGTGTAATTTTACCGACTTCGGTTCCGATTCTTTATTATTCATTGGAATATCTGTTTTTTGGCGCGTTCTGTGGGACACGGGTTCCATTATTTATTATTACATTGGGAATAACACATGCATGCGATCTATCGCACGCATGGTGAATCCTTACATTATTCCATTCTTTATTATTCGTTGGAATAACTGCATCATGTGGATTACCACATGCACGTGGTGAAACGATCCTTTATATTCATTCCTTATTAAATTGTGAAAATGATCTGGTTACGTTGATTATGATGAGAGTCATAATAAAAGCATTGGACTGATGAAAATCATGGGTATATAAAGTATTAGTAAGTGTTATGATGAGTTATGTTAGTTATTATGTGAAAACATGAAAGTTTCTTAGAAATCACATAGGGTTGAAAATCAGATTTTGGTGAAAATGGAACATGAAATTCAATTGACCATATCTCCTATTATATTTTGAATTTTTGAGTGTGGTCAAGTTCTAGAGTTAGATCTATGAGTTTTGTAGCATCTCCAAGTGGAATCACTAGAAAAGGTGTTGTAGATTTTCGTGTGGACTGATTTTAGCAAAGGAGTCAAAAGCTGAAAATTACCAAAATGCTACTGTCCAGATTTTTAGAAGGGCTATTTCGGCAACTTATTTTGTGAGAAAAATTCTGGCGTTTTGGGACATGAAAGTTTATAGTATAAGGTACCTCCTATCCAAAAATGAGCTCATTCTGATTTAAAATGAGCAAGTTATGACCATTTCAATATTTAGGTTTTTCTGATGAAAAACGCTATAACTGGAGTTCTATAACTCCGATGACCATGAAATTTAAACTGGAAGCTCATGTTAACATGTGTAAGATCCTGCCAAGATTTGGGAATTTCTGGAGTTAAACTTGAGGTAGCTAATTTCTTAAGGAATTAATTAGAAATTGATTTTTGAAAAATAGTAAATGAATTTTAAAAATTCTGAGAAAAATATATGTTCATTATGGGACTATATTCTGCTAAATTCCAGAAAAAAAATATTTTTGGGACTGATTTAGTATTTTTCATAAAAAACGATTTCTTTACGAACATATGAGTTAAATATGTTATATGAAGTAACAAAGTTGGAAAATAGGATTTTATGGCTTGGAAATCCTATATAAGGTATATGCATATTTTTGATGAGGAATTTAATCATTGGTGATGAAATCTTATGAGTATGGCATTTTTGAATGAGTAAATGCATTATTTGGTAAAATGTAAACAATTGAAATAAATTGTTTATAAGTTTAAGTGATTAAAATATTGTTATAATATTAGATTATGAGTTTATTAAGTGATTGATAATATTTGGATAAATTTAAAGTCTTTAATATTTATCCTTGTTTTTCGTTGATTAATGCTTATATCATTGTCATCATTCTCATGTTTATATTATTTTGAAAGTCATCATGTGGCACGTAGTGCATAGATGGACTTGGTATGATTATGACCGAGGATTATTCAATTATAATCATGGACCGTAATATTACAAATGATGTGGAAAAAGTCCTCATCGGCACCTGTAGTGCATTGATGGACGAGTTTTTTGGTATGATTATGGCTATGGATTCTCTTCGGCCAAGAGTGCAAAGATGAATTGTTTTATGGCATGATCAGGACCGTTGATGAAAACACGATTATCTTTGGCCCGTAGTGCATAGATAATTTGTGGTCTTGATATTAACGAATATCCTTGGCCTGTAGTGCAGGGATGATATGATGATGTGGATTAATTATTGAGCTAAGTCTCAGCAATGAAATATTAATTCATGGATGTGATTTAATGAATATCCTTGGCCGTAGTGCAGGGATGATTCGATGATGTGGTTTATTTATTAAGTGAGTCTCAAAGATTATTGGTTTTGATAGCTTGTATATCTTTGGCTGTAGTGCAAAGATGGATTGTTGGTTATTGGTTTTATAGTTGTTTATCTTTGCCTGTAGTGCAGATGAACTATTTGTTATTGGTTATCTGATTTGTATATCTTTGGTAGTAGTGCAAAGATGAATTTGTGAGTATGATTATGAGCAAGAATTGTGATTTGGTATAACCATGATTTTTGATGTTTCTGGTGAAGATAGGTGATAAAAATTATCTTCATCCTGGGTGCGAAAAGGAAATTCAGAATCACAATTATGATTATGAGTTATTCATATAATTATGGACATGAATTGTTGATTGATGTTACAGGGATAAAACATTATTGGTGGACTTTTAACATGGAGAAGATAATAGATTCGATGGTCTATTTGACTCTTTTAATGGATTGCTTCGTTCACCGCAACTATGGTTGAAAAGTTTTATCATCTACCATATGTTCTAAATCTCTGATTTATTATTGACAAAAGCTATTAATATTTAAATTATCTTTAGTCATGATATTCTTTATTTGGGCTAGTTGTGCTCACCCTTTTGCTTAACAATTCCTTTCAGGTAATAAGAGTGTAGCTGGGTCGAGCGGGGATAATGAG
The DNA here is from genome assembly GCA_020205605.1 of Panax ginseng. Classification (NCBI taxonomy): domain Eukaryota; kingdom Viridiplantae; phylum Streptophyta; class Magnoliopsida; order Apiales; family Araliaceae; genus Panax; species Panax ginseng. Next base: position 30,688,666 of record CM035149.1, read on the forward strand.
GAAATAGTGTGATGGTCCGAGACTATCGAAGTTTCTCAATACATTATAAAACGGCATGACATGCAATGATAATTGTATTGAGGACATAAGATGTGTGTCGTATTTTATACGTCACTTAATAATTGATTTTGGCGAACAATAATAGGGTGATGAGAACCCGACTTTGAAAGCGTCAAAAGTGCACCTCATTAGAATGAATATGATAGTAATCTTCTCGTTCTTCTTTGGGGTCTTAAAATATTTGCTGCTGTATTTTATATGGCATAGTAACAATTTGAGTTGGATACTATCTACGAGACAATATTGTATTAAAACTCACAACTTATCTGTTGTCGAACTCTGCACGACAGTTCAACAGTTGTATAAATAAAGTTTGTATTTGATTTTTATAGTGTGATATCTGGCGACTCAGAATGGGTCGTGTGGACCTATTTTGGGGGTGTCACAATTGGTATCAGAGCTTAGGGATATGGTCGCTGGCGGAGATATGAGTCTAGAACTAGGAGGGGAGAGACGAGTAATATACTTCGCTAGTGTGTGACTTACCTAAGCCAAAATTTTTACTTGATAAGTTGACAATTTCTGATATGTCAATTAACCTTTATTTTGAAGATATATTCTAGAATGATATCTGAAATACAGGAGATGAGCAATGGAAAAATCATGATATAGAGGATATAACCGGGAAGGTACAATCCGAAAAGAAAGCAAGGTATTCTCATCTCTTCGAATACTAGGTACGTACGTAAATTTTGAGGGGGAAATTTCATAAGGAGGGGAGATTGTGAGACCCCGAATTTTATGAAATAAAAGTATTCAATTTTTTTTTTTTTTGGTAAATAGTTAAATTGATAAAAGTTTAAAGTTAAGGGTAATATGTGATTTTTTTTGCAAAGTAAGCAAGTTGATATAAAATATTTTTTTGTCGGGGAATATCCGTACGACGGTACAATCATTGGTGGACCCCACAACGTAATTATTGTCGGATTGAGAAAATGACAAAAATATTTTTATAAAAATACCGTTAAAACTGTTGAACTACTCGGTAGTAAAAGTAAAGTAATACGCGTGGTTGCATAGTAGCACACGGTATTGATTATTAATGCTTACATGATAAGTCAATCAGTTATACTCAATTATTGCTACAGTAATTGCTGCATCATATCTATCATTTTATTGATTCAATTATTGTTATAGTATCATCTGCATAATATGTTATATTATTAAATCAATAATTGAGATGACAAATTATTTATATTATTAAATTACAATATTTATAATGTCTAGAAGTTCTGTCAAGGAGAGGTTTGGTCATCTAATTGCGCGCCAATAAGGAGAAATCCTTATCGGAAAGCCCCCTCTTTCACAGAAGCGACACGATTGTTAAATATTGTGATTTATAATATTAATAATGAATAAGTTCATATTGATTAAAGATGAATTTGATAGTTCCATTGTGTTGGGATTATTAGTGTTAGTGGAAATCGACATCTATTCCTATGATAATTGATGTCCGGGGGTTATATTGATAAATCGGGTAATTAATCAGATAAATGAGAAATTAATTGCTACTAATTCACATGCTTATATAACTATTTGTTCACATGTGTGTACTATTGAATCACATTCATGTAATATTAGGGGAGTTCAAAAAGATTGATAATACTTGCATGACTAAGTTAAAAATGGAGGTATAGATGGATGTACTATACTGTAATTCGTATTTTCACATGAATATAATTATTTATTCACATGATTGAACTATTGATTCACATTATTTACTATCAGGGGAGGTGGTGCAAGTTTGATAATACTTGCAGGACTAAATTAAAAATGAAAGAAAAGTTTGAGGTATCAGATTTGTAATATTTGAGCCCAAAAGCGTGCAATTATCAAAACTATATTTTTCTATAAATAGAAGCTCATTCTTCCTTCATTTCTCACCAATTCACTAAAGCTATAGAGCAATTATTATAGAGAGAAATTATAGAGAGAAAGAAGAAGAGAAGTCTCGCTACCTCTCTACTCCAAATTATCCAGTTTCTTTCTAAGGTAAGGGGTATTATTTCTTTTCAGATTATTAAGAAGAGCTTACATTATTCTATTCTTTATTATTATGTTGGAATAACATGTCTATGCAAAGTACCGCATACATGGTGAAATTCTTCTTTTATTCCATTCTTTATTATTACATTTGGAATATCACATGCATGCGGATTATGCTTGACTGGTTCCATTCTTTATTATTCATTGGAATAACTTTTATGCATGCGGATCTATCGCATGCATGGTGAATTCTTTGTTATTCCATTCTTTATTATTCTCGTTGGAATATCACGTCATGCGGATTACACTAGATTTGGTTCCATTCTTTATTATTCTATTGGAATAACTCGTATGCATGCAAGATTGTCGCATGCATGGTGAATTCTTACGTTATTCTATTCTTTATTATTACATTTGGAATATCACATGCGTGTGGATTACGCATGACTGGTTCCATTCTTTATTATTTTGTTGGAATAACACATGCATGTGGATTATCACATGCTTGGTGAACGATCCTTCGTATTAATTCCTTATTAAATTGTGAAAATGATCTGTCTACGTAGATTACCACATGGCGGGTGAAAATCCATTTGCAGTTTCATATATTCTATGATACTCAATTGGTTAAAGTTTTGGCTTCTATACTCCATGAAATTAGTAGAATATCCTGGATATTTGCGCTTCATCTGGTATCTTTTCATAGAAATATTTTTCTGAGCATTCTTGAATTTTACTCCACAAAGCAGTATCATGCTGACAATTTGGATATAATTGATTTCAAGATAAATTAACTTATAAATCTTTAAAATTTATTCTTGAACTTATTTTATTGAATTATTATGTCATTGTCATCATCCTCATGCTTAGATTGTGATGAAAGTCATCTTTGGCTTACGTGCATAGATGGACTTGGTATGATTATGACCAGGGATTATTCGATATAATCATGACTTGTAATGTTATAAATGATGTGGTAAAAGTCTTCGTAGCCTGTAGTGCATTGATGGATAGTTTTTGGTATGATTCTGACCAGGGATTATTCGGTATAGTCATGACCATTGATGATTTAATGAATATCATTGGCCCGTAGTGCAGGGATGACTCGATGATGTGATTTATTTATTAAGCTGAGTCTCAGCGATAAAAATTGATGAAAACATTTTAAATTATAGATGATAGTAGATATCATGCTCTACTTGACTCTTCTAATGGATTGCTTATTCCACTGCAGTTAAACTTGATGTCTATTGTATTTTATCAGTTTAACATTGTTGAAGACTAATGATAATTTATTCTGCATTATCTAAGTCATAATATTTCTTACTGGGCTAGTTGAGCTCACCCTTTCTTTCATTGTTCTCTTGAGGAAATGAGCGTGGTAGCGGGACTAGTCGGGGAGCGGAGTGATTTCGCCTAGATGATAGCATTAGTAGTCCTCACTATTCTGTTAAATAGTGTGACAATAAATGTAATGTGGACTCCATTGAGTGTGGATATTATCTAGATGACAATATTCTTATTAAAACTCTTAGATTATGTTTTGTCATATTTTACACAACTGTTGTATAATTAAGTTGTATTTGAATTTTGTACCATGTATTTGGGGACTCAAGATGGGTGATGTATACCTATTTTGGGGGCGTCACAGTTGGTATCAAAGCTTATGGATATGATCCCTAGCTGAGATGTGAGACAAGAACTAGGAGGAGGGAGACGGGGAATTCCTTCGCTAGTATGACCTACCTAAGTTTATTTGGTATTTAATTGGTCGGTCAGAGTATAGGGATAATATGTGATATGTTAATTAACCCTTGTTTTGTGGCAGTATTTGAAAATGGCATCCGAAAATGTTGAGATAAACAATAAAGCACATGAGACCGTTGAGTCACCACAGATTAATGCCCAGGATAATGTGCAACAGGAAGAAAATAATCCTCATGTAAACAATAACATCAATGAAATGGTGAACGATGGGATGTTCAAAGGCTTTATGCAATTCATGCAACATCAAAGTAAAGTGGCTCTCTGTCCAAAAAATCTGGTGGAAACAACGACAACTCTCTCGATCCACCGCCAAGCGATTCAAGGAGCTGGGACCACCGGAGTTTTTTGGAGAGCCAAAACCACTTAAGGCGGAGGCGTGGATAAAGTAGATCAACAAGATATTTGATGTTTTAGGATGCTCCAAGGAGCAAAAGGTTCCTTTGCCACCTTCATGTTATGCGGCAGAGGCGATTCTTGGTGGGAATCAGTAAAGCGTCTTGAACTCGCCAGACTCAAAATGTCTTGGGAGAAGTTCAAGAGTCGTTCAATGACAAGTACTTTCCTGAAAGTATTCGTCATATGAAGGAGGTAGAGTTCATCAAGCTTGAGCAAACCAATATGACCGTGGCGCAGTACGAAGCTAAGTTTACCGAGTTATCTCGGTTTACGTCCCACTTGGTTGATAATGAGGAGAGAATAACGCGGATGTTTCTAAAAGGTTTGAAACCCGAGATACGTCAATACCTAATTTCTCATAAACTGTGTTTGTATTCAGATGTTGTGAATAGGGCTCAGTTATTAGAGCGCGATAATGAGTCAACCCAACCAAGAGAGAGCAACCGACAAGTCAATAATACCAGTGGTAGAAGTCATCAAAGCGGTGACAACAAATGTAGAGGGAATCAACATGCCAGAAATGATAATCACTTCGGTGGTAATCATGGCCATGACAATAAGAGTGGACATTTCAAGAAGAGGAGATTCAACAAAGATGGAAAGACGTCAACACCAGCACCTGTTGTTAAGGAAGGAGAACGACCGCCGGTCGTATGTTACAAATGTGGAGGGGAAGGACACATAAGTCCAAACTGCACGATGCAGTCCAAAGCGTGTTATAATTGTGGAAAAGAAGGTCACCTAGCTCGATTTTGTCATGCACCAAAGTCAAGTCCAGCTGGGATTGAGGCATCAAAGGGTGTCCTGCATAAGACAAACCTAGTAGTTCGAGAAGCGTTTGTCGTAACCTCCCAAAAAGCGAGGAATCCGAACGAGGTGATCACGGGTAAGCTAATCATAAACTCTAGCGAAGTTTATACTTTATTTGATACCAGTTTTACCCATTCCTTTATTTCTCCTACTTGCGCTCAATATTTAAATTTAACTCTGGAGAAATTAGACTTTGACTTATCTGTTGAAACTTCGTTGGGAGAAACCTTCATTATATCCACGGTTTATAAGTCTTGTTTGATTAAAATCGGTAACCGCACGTTACCTATCGATCTTATTTCTTTGAAAATACTTGCATTTGATGTGATTTTAGGGATTGATTGGTTAACTACTCATCATGGTAAAATTGATTTTTTTTGTAAGGTTGTTAGCTTTCATATTCCTAACCAACCTATTATGCGAATTCAAGCAACCAAACCACTAAAATCAATCATTGTCATATCAAGTTATAAAGCTATTCGTTTATTGAAAAACGGATGTCAAGCTTTCTTAGCCCATGTCACGGATTTAAATAAAGATACGTCAGATTTGAATGATATTTCTATTATTAATAAATTTCCTGACGTATTCCCTGAAAAACTTCCTGGCCTACCCCCAAAGCGTAAAATTAAATTTTGTATCGACCTTGAATCCGGTACAAAACCCATTTCCAAAGCCCCATATCGAATGGTTCCTATTGAACTTCAGGAGTTAAAAACCCAACTACAGGAATTGTTAGACATCGATTTCATTCATCTTAGTACGTCTCCTTGGAGTGCTCCTGTTCTATTCGTGAAGAAGAAAGATGGAAGTATGCGACTTTGTATTGCTTATCGGGAGTTGAATCATGTCACCATCAAAAATAGGTACCTGTTGCCTCGCATTGATGACCTGTTTGACCAGTTGCAAGGTGCCAAATTCTTTTCAAAGATTGATCTTCGTTCCGGATATCATCAGTTGAAGATTAAAACTGATGACATTCCAAAGATTACTTTCGGAACTCGGTACGGGCATTATGAATTCCTAGTCATGTCTTTTGGATTGACTAATGCTCCTGCTGCCTTCATGGACATGATGAACCGATTATTCAAGAAATATTTAGATCACTTTGTGGTCGTCTTTATTAATGACATCCTCATATACTCCAAAATCCGCGAAGACCATGAGCAACACTTGAGGCTGATACTTCAAAAGCTTTATGAAAACAAGCTTTATGCCAAGTTGAAGAAATGTGAGTTCTGTCTTAAGGAAGTTGCATTCCTTGGACATGTAATATCAAATCATGGAATATATGTTAACCCGGCAAAGATTGAAGCAATTCAAAGCTGGGAGAAACCAAAGTCAGTGACCGAAGTACGTATCTTTCTCGGCTTAGCTGGTTATTATCGGAGATTTGTAGAAGGGGTTTCTCGAATCGCTACTCCATTAACTCAGTTGACTTGAAAAGATACAAAATTCGATTGGAGCGAGGAATGTGAAAAGAGTTTTAAAGAACTCAACAGGAGACTCATTTCAGCACCTATTCTGATAATACCATCTGGCTCGGAGGGATTTTTCATCTACAGTGATGTTTCAGGCAAAGGGTTAGGATGTGTTCTCATGCAACATGGGAAAGTCATAGCCCAGCTCACGACAACTAAAAAAATATGAGAGGAATTATCCTACTCATGATCTAGAGTTGGCAGCAGTCGTTTTTGCGCTTAAGATTTGGAGGCATTACTTGTATGGAAAGAAGGTGGAGATTTATACGGATCATAAAAGCCTCAAATATTTCTTCACTCAAAAGGAGCTTAACATGCGATAACGACGATGGCTTGAGCTGTTTATGATCATACCATCCAATACCATCATGGAAAAGTGAACGTGGTAGCTGACGCATTGAGTAGAAGATCATATGCGGGTACGAGTGCGATATTGTCAACGCAAAGGCCCATTTTGTATGAATTAAAAAGGATGAAGATAGATTTAAAGACTCCAGGGACCCATATGATGATGGCAAATATATGAGTAGAACCGACTTTAATTGATAAAGTTAAAGCTGCTCAAGCTACAGACCTGGAGCTGATGCGTATGAGGAAGAAAGTGCAAGAAGGTGCTATTCCGGAAGCAGGAATCGATGAAGAAGGAATACTTCGAGTTAACTCCAGACTTTGTATTCCTAACGACTCTGACTTGAAGTATAAAATCATGATGGAGGCGCACAACACACCATTTATAATCCATCCTGGGAGTACCAAAATGTATCGTGATCTTCGACATACATTTTGGTGGAGCAATATGAAGAGAGAGATAGCGGGGTTTATCTCAAGGTGTCTAACTTGTCAACGAGTCAAGGCAGAGCATCAAGTGCCGAAAGGACCATTACAACCACTTGAAATTCCAGAATGAAAGTGGGAGCACATTACCATGGATTTCGTTACTGGTCTTCCCAAGGTTTCTCAAGGCATAGATGCGATTTGGGTCATTGTTGATAGATTGACCAAGTCTACTCATTTCTTACCGATACGAAAAACTTATACACTTGAATGTCTTGCTAGTATGTATATAAACGAGATTGTAAGATTACATGGTATGCCAGTATCATTAGTTTCTGATCGAGACCCAAGATTCACTTCAAGATTTTGGGTTAGTTTGCAAAAAGCTTTGGGCACGAATTTACGATTTAGTTCGGCATATCATCCTCAAACGGATGGGCAGTCGGAAAGGACTATTCAAACTCTTGAAGATTTATTAAGACTCTGTGTTCTTGACTTCAAGGAAAGTTGGGACAAGTTCTTACCATTTGTGGAGTTTTCCTATAACAACAGTTATCAAGCAAGTATTGGCATGGCTCCATTTGAGGCGTTGTATGGAAGAAAGTGTAGTTCTCTAGTATGCTGGGATGAGGTGGGTGAAGCAACATTGTTGGGACCGGAGTTGGTACGTATGACTACGGAAAAGATTTAAACGATCCGACAACGTATAAAAACCTCACAAGATAGACAAAAGGGTTATGCTGATCTTCATCGAAAAGACGTGGAATTCAATATTGGAGATCATGTGTTGTTACGTGTTGTTATGTGTTGCTCCATGGAAAGGAGTTACGAGATTTGGAAAGAGAGAAAAGCTCAATCCTTGATTCATTGGCCCATTTATAATCCTCGAACGAGTAGGAACTGTGGCCTATAGACCCGCCTTACCGCCAAGTATGTCTCGTGTTCATAATGTTTTCCACATATCTATTTTACGTAAATATGTGAAAGACCCAAACCACATTATTGAATTAGAACTAGACTAGATAGAGGAAGATTTAACGTATGAAGAGTTACCTGTTAAAATCTTGGATAAGAAGGATCATATTCTACGCTCCAAGGTTATACCTCAAGTCAAAGTTTTGTGGAGAAACCACGATGTGGAAGAAATGACCTGGGAGTTAGAATCTGAGATGAAGTCAAGATATCCTCACCTTTTTCGATATACCAGGTACGTACCCTAATTTCGAGGACGAAATTTCATGAGAAGGGGAGGTTTTAAGACCCCAACTTTTATGAATAAAGATTAATTTCTCTAAAAATATATTTTTGAATATAATGGTGTGGATATAATAGAATGTTATAGTTGTGGGTAATATTTACAAATTTCGCAAAGTAAGCAAGTGGTTATATAATATTCTATTGGTCGGGGAATATTTGTTTTAAAAGGGAATATTCGTACGATGACACAATCATTGGTGGACCCCACAACGGAAGTATTGTCGTAATAAGAAAATGACAGTATTATCTTTTTATAAAAATAACGGTTGGAAGTGTTACCGTTAAAAGCTGTTGAACTACCCGGTAGTAAAAGTACAAAGAATACACGCTGCAGCGGTTAGTAGTAGCACTGCAGTATTGGTTATTGATGCTTTTATGAGAAGTCACTTTCGGTTATACTCAATTCTTGCTATAATAATCACGATCATATCTATCATATTATTGATTCAATTATTGTCACAAAGATTATCATCAGTATAATATGTTATATTATTAAATCAATAATTGAGACAACAAAGTTATTTATATTATTAAATTATAATATTTACAATGTCTAGAAGTTACATCGAGGAGAGGTTTGACCTCTAATCAATTGCGCATAATAAGGAGAAATCCTTATCGGAAAGCCCCCTCTTTCTTGGGAACGACCTGATTGTTAAATATTGTGAGTTATAATATTAATAATGAATAAGTTCATATTGATTAAAGATGAATTTGATAGTTCCATTGTGTTGGGATTATTAGTGTTAGTGGAAATCGACATCTATTCCTATGATAATTGATGTCCGGGGGTTATATTGATAAATCGGGTAATTAATCAGATAAATGAAAAATTAATTGCTACTAATTCACATGCTTATATAACTATTTGTTCACATGTGTGTACTATTGAATCACATTCATGTAATATTAGGGGAGTTGGTGTAAGATTGATAATACTTGCATGACTAAGTTAAAAATGGAGGTATAGATGGAGGTACTATACTGTAATTCATATTTTCACATGATTATAACTATTGATTCACATGATTGAACTATTGATTCACATTATTTACTATTAGGGAGGTGGTGCAAGTTTGATAATACTTGCGAGGACTAAATTAAAAATAAAAAAAGTTGGAGGTATTGTCTTTGTAATATTTTGAGCCCCAAAAGCGTGCAATTATCAAAACTATATTTTCCTATAAATAGAAGCTCATTCTTCCTTCATTTCTCACCAATTCACTAAAGCTATAGAGCAATTATTATAGATAGAAATTATAGAGAAAGAAGAAGAAGTCTCGCCTACCTCTACTCCAAAGATCCGGTTCTTTTCGAAGGTAAGTGGTATTATTTCTTTCGTATTAATGAAGAAAGCTTATGTTATTCCATTCTTTATTATTATGTTGGAATAACCTATCTATGCGAAGTACCGCATACATATTGAAATTCTTCTGTTATTCCATTCTTTATTATTCATTTGAATATATCCATTGCATTTAATTATGCTGAGACTGGTTCCATTCTTTATTATTCTGTTGGAATAACCTGTCTGTGCGGTCTATCGCATGCATGGTGAATTCTTTGTTATTCCATTCTTTATTATTCTGTTGGAATATCCTGTCTGTGTGGATTAAGATAGACCTGGTTCCGATTCTTTTTATTATTACATTGGAATAACTCATGCATCTTGATTCTATCGCATGCATGGTGAATTCTTACATTATTCCATTCTTTATTATTATGTTGGAATATCCCATGCATGCGGATTACGCATGACTGGTTCTATTCTTTATTATTACATTGGAATAAACTCGCCTATGTGGATTATCACATGCATGGTGAACGATCCTTCGTATTCATTCCTTATTAAATTGTGGAAATGATCTGTCTACGTGGATTACCGCATGGCGGGTGAAAATCCATTTGCAGTTTCATATATTCTATGATACTCAATTGGTTAAAGATTTGGCTTCTATACTCCATGAAATTAGTAGAATATCACGGATATTTGCGCTTCATCCCAGTATCTTTTCATGGAAATATTCTTCTGAGCATTCTTGAATTTTACTCCACAAAGCAGTATCATGTTGACAATTTGGACGTAATTGATTTCAAGATAAATGAACTTATAAATCATTAAAATTTATTCTTGAACTTGTTTTATTGAATTATTATGTCATTGTCATCATCCTCATGCTTAGATTGTGATGAAAGTCATCTTTGGCTTACGTGCATAGATGGACTTGGTATGATTATGACCAGGGATTATTCGATATAATCATGACTTGTAATGTTATAAATGATGTGGTAAAAGTCCTCAGTAGCCTGTAGTGAATTAATGGACAGTTTTTGGTATGATTATGACATGGGATTATTCGGTATAGTCATGACCATTGATGATTTAATGAATATCATTGGCGCGTAGTGCAGGGATGACTCGATGATGTGATTTATTTATTAAGTTAAGTCTCAGCGATAAAAATTGATGAAAACACTTTAAATCATAGAAGATAGTAGATATCATGCTCTACTTGACTCTTCTAATGGATTGCTTATTCCGCTGCAGTTAAACTTGATGTCTATTGTATTTTATCAGTTTAACATTGTTGAAGACTAATGATAATTTATTCTGCATTATCTAAGTCATAATATTTCTTACTGGGCTAGTTGAGCTCACCCTTTCTTTCACTGTTCTCTTCAGGAAATGAGAACGTAGCCGGGACTAGTCGGGGAACGGAGTGACGATCCATATGATAGCATTAGTAGTCCTCACTATTCTGTTAAATAATGTGACAATAAATGTAACGAGGACTCCATTGAGTGTGGATATTGTCTAGATGACAATATTCTTATTAAAACTCTTAGATTATGTTTTGTCGTATTTCACACGACTGTTGTATAATTAAGTTGTATTTGAATTTTGTACCATGTATTTGGCGACTCAAGATGGGTGATGTATACCTATTTTGGGGGCGTCACAAGAGGAACCTGAGGAAAATTTATTAGAAGCATTTTATGATTGAAATTTAGAATTACAAAATCGTATTCATGAGTTAGAAGAAGCGAAAGTCAAGAACCAGAAGGTCGTGGAGCAAAAGAGATGTAACAATTCAAAATTGTGTTACCCGATGTGCGATGCTTGAACAGAAGCACTCTTTGGTAGAGTATAAGATATTAGAGCTGGAATCTGAGAATGCTATGATCAAAGTTTTGATGAAAAAAGAAGCAACTGAACGAATGAGAATAGATGATGCATGGGTAAAATTCGCATGACGCGTAGATATTGTAGAAAAAGACGTCCGATCCAATAAGGCCAAAATAGATGAAATGAATTTTGCTTTTTGGACAACAATTAGGAGAATCCAACATCGAATTCGGAATTACCCTGTGCAGAGCGGTCAACCCCAATTCGATATGGATCGGAGAGTAATGATTCGAATCATGGATCAGGAATGTGACGAACCAATTAAGGGTGAAATGTACTCTATAACAAAGTTAAATCCGGTAGTTTAAGTGAGAGCGTTTTTCGAAAAACCCAAACGAAGTTATTACGGGTATGTTAATTATAAACTCTTGCGAAGTCTATACCTTATTCGATACCAGTTCTACCCACTCTTTTATTTCTCCTACTTGCGTTCAATGTTTAAATTTGACTCCGGAGAAATTAGACTTTGATTTATCTGTTGAAACTCCGTTGGGAGAAACCTTCGTTACCTTCACTATTTATAAATCTTGTTTGATTCAAATTAACACTTTCACGTTACCTGTTGATCTTATCTCTTTGAAAATACTTGCCTTTAATGTGATTTTAGGAATTGATTGGTTAACTACTCATCATGATTTTCGTAAGGTTGTTAGCTTTCATATTTTTAACCAACCTATCATGTGAATTAAAGCAACCAAACCACTAAAGTTAATCACTGTTATATCAAGCCATAAGTAAAGAGCCCCGATCCTTTCGTTGTTGACTTCCTTGTGTGGAATGCACCGAAGCCAGACTTTCTGTAGGCGACGTCGTGAATGACGATGACAAGTTGATAGGTATCAATGTGACGTCCTATCTAGGTCTTGGATGAGAGTCACAGTATTGAATGATATTTCTATTGTTAATATATTTCCTGATGTATTCTTGAAGACTTCTTAGCCTAACCCTAGAGCGTGAAATCGAATTTTGTATTGACCCTAGTACAAAAACTATTTCTAAAACCCTTAAATATTTCTTCACCTAGAACGAACGTATTATGTGCCAAAGACGTTGGCTCGAGATGTTGAAGATTACGACCATACCATTCAATATCATCGTGGAAGAGCGAACGTGGTAGTTGACGCGTTAAGTAGAAGATCGTATGCGGTTACGAGTGTGACGTTGTTAACACAAAAACCCATTTCGTATAACTTACAAATGATAAAGATAGAGTTAAAGACTCTAGGGACCCACATGGTGATATCAACTATACGAGTAGAATGTTTAATCGATAAAGTTAAATGCCACTCAAGCTTCAGACCCGGAGCTGATGAAAACGAAGAAGAAGGTTCAAGAAGGCGTTATTCTAGAAGCAAGAGTCGATGAAAAGAGAAAATCTTAACCCTTGATTTAATTGGCCCATTTGAAATCCTCGATCGAGTAGGAACAGTGACCTATAGACTCGTTTACCGCCAAGTATATCGCGTGTTCATAATATTTTTCACGTATCGATATTACGTAAATATGTGGACGACCCAAACCACATTATTGAATTAGAACTAGATGAGATAGCAGTAGATTTAACGTATGAGGAGATACGTGTTAAAATCTTGGATAATAAGGATCATATTCTACACTCAAAGGTTATACCTCAAGAGTTAGAATCTGACGAGGTATCCTCATTTGTTTGGCATACCAGGTACGTACGTAAATTTCTGAGGGCAAAATTTCATAAGGAGGGGAGATTGTAAGACCCCGAATTTTGTGAATAAAGATTTAATTTTCTCAATTTTTTTTTGAATATTATGGTGTGAATTTGAGATAATATTATACTTGTGGATAATATTTATAAATTTTGAAAAGTAAGTAAGTGGTTATAAAATATTCGATTGGTCGGGGAATATTCTTTTTGTCGGGGAATATCCGTACGACGACACAATCATTGGTGGACCCCACAACGGAAGTATTGTCGTAGTTAGAAAACGACAAAATTATCATTTTATAAAAATAACGGCGAAAGTGTTACCGTTAAAACTATTGAACTACCCGGTAGTAAAAGTACAGTAATATGCGTGGTTGCATAGTAGCACACGGTATTGATTATTGATGCTTACGTAAGAAGTCACTCAGTTATACTCAATTATTGCTACAGTAATTGTTGCATCATATCTCTCATATTATTGATTCAATTATTGTCACAGTATCATCTATATAATATGTTATATTATTAAATCAATAATTGAGACGACAAAGTTATTCATATTATTATTTGCAATATTGACAATGTCTAGAAGTTCTGTAAAGGAGAGGTTAGATAATCTAATTACGTGCCAATAGGGAGAAATCCTTATCGGAAAGCCCCCTCTTTCCTGGGAATGACCTGATTGTTAAATATTGTGAGTTATAATATTAATGATGAATAAGTTCGTGTTGATTAAAGATGAAATTGATAACTCCATTGTGTGGGAATTATTAGTGTTAGTGGAAATCGACATTTATTTCGATAATAATTAATGTCTGGAGGTTATATTGACCAATCGGGTAATTAACCGGATAAATGAGCAATTAATTGCTATTGATTCATATGCTTATAACTATGTGTTCACATGTGTGTACTATTGATTCACATGATTTACTATTAGGTGAGTTGGTGCAAGATTGATAATACTTGCATGACTAAATTAAAATAAAGGTATACTTGAAGGTACTATACTGTAATTTGTTTTTTTCACATGATTATACTATTGAGTCACATGAATGAACTATTAATTCACATGATTTACTATTAGGGGAGGTGATGCAAGTTTGATAATACTTGCAGGACTAAATTAAAAATGAAGAAAAAGAGGGAGGTATTATACTGTAATATTTTGAGCCCAAAAAATGTGCAATTATTGAAACTATATTTTCCTATAAATAGAACCTCATTCTTCCTTCATTTCTCACCAATTCACTAAGTCTCACAAGAGCAATTATTATAGAGAGAAATTATAGAGAGAAAGAAGAAGAGAAGTCTGCTACCTCACTATTCCAGTATCCAATTTCTTCTAATGTAAGGGGTATTATTTATTTCATATTCTGAAGAGATGTTATTTTTCGTATTCGTATGAATATTATATTCGTTCAATATTCGTAAGGAATATCATCTTCGTTCAATATTCTTAGGAATATTATTTTCGTTCAACAGTCATAAGGGGTATTATTTCTTTCGTATTCATGAAGAGAGTTATTTCTTTCAATATTCGTAAGGGTTGTTATACCATTCTTTATTATTCATTGAAATAACTTTTGTTTAATCTTGATCTATCGCATGCCCGTGAATTTTTTCGTTATTCCATTCTTTATTATTCTCGTTAGAATAACTTTTTGTATGTCTTGATTCTATCGCATGCACGGTGAATTCTTTTGTTATTCCATTCTTTATTATTATTCGTTGGAATAACACGCCTGCATGCTGTATGATCTATCGCATGCCCGGTGAATTCTTCGTTATTCATTCTTTATTATTCGTTGGAATAACCTATCTCGTAAGGTCTATCACATGCATGCGGTGAATTCTTACGTTATTCCATTCTTTATTATTCATTTGCAATAACTCGCTTTCATGTGGATTACAAAGATGCATGGTGAATGATCCTTCGTATTCATTCCTTATTAAATTATGGAAATGATGCATCTACGTGGATTACCGCATGGCGGGCAAAAATCCATTTGCGAGCTTCATATATTCTATTATACTTAGTTGGTTAAAGTTTCGCTTCTATACTCCGTGAAATTAGTAAAATATCCGGATATTTCAAGGCTTCATCCAATATCTTTTCATGAAAATATTCTTCTGAGCATTCTTGAATTTTACTCCACAAAGCAGTATCATGTTGACAATTTAGACGTTATTGATTTCTGGATAAATTAAATTATAAATCTTTAAAATCTATCCTTGAACTTGTTTTATTGAATTATTATATCATTGTCATCATCCTCATGCTTATATTGTGATGAAAGTCATCTTTTGCTTACGTGCATAGATGGACTTGGTATGATTATGCCCATGGATTATTCGACATAATCATGACCGTAATGTGACGAATGATGTGCTGAAAGTCCTCAATGGCCTGTAGTTCATTGATGGATAGTTGTTGGTATGATTATGACTAGGGATTATTCGGTATAATCATGACCATTGATGATTACATGAATATCCTTGGCCATGATGCAGGGATGATTCGATTTTATTTATTAAGCTGAGTCTCAACGATAAAGTTGATGAAAAACTTATTAAATCATAGAAGATGGTAGATTTTATGCTCTACTTGACTCTTCTAATGGATTGCTTATTCTGCTGCAGTTGTTGATCTAAAACTTGTTGTCTATTATATTCTATCGGTTGTTATATTTGTTCAAGGCTAATGATAATTTATTCTACGCATTATCTTAGTCATAATATTTCTTACTGGGCTCACCCTTTCTTTCACTGTTCTCTTCAGGAAATGAGAATATAGCTGGGACAAGTCGGGGAACGGATTGACGGTCCAGATGATTGGTTTAGTAGTCCTCACTATTCTATAAAATAGTGTGACAATAAATATAATGAGGACTCCATTGAGTGTGGATATTGTCTAGATGACAATATTCTTATTGAACTCTTAGATTATGTTCGTTGTATTTGAATTTTGTACCATGTATTTGGCGACTCAAGATGGGTGATGTATACCTATTTTGGGGGCGTCACAACCAAGGCCGAATATAAAGCGTTTGCTGATGCTTTTGCTGAGCTTGTATGGTTGAAATCACTGTTTGGTGATCTCGGACTTTTTCTCAAAGATCCACCAATACTTTGGTGTGATAATATTGGTGCAACCTATCTTGCCGCAAATCCTGTGTTTCATGCTCGTACGAAGCATATCGAGGTTGATTTTCATTTTGTTCGTGAACGAGTAGCCAAAGCCTCTCCATTCCACACGCTTTAATTTCCTTCGAGACAAGTCCCCATCACCGTCAGCTTGTCGAGGGGTATTGAGACAGTAATTGCAATCCCTTCAGATTGGTCTCCTCTTTTCAACATGACTTGGGGTCTTCTACCTAATTCGAATTCCTACAAATTTGGATTATTATGTATAACAAATAGATATCTATAATCTTATGTAGTTTGTATTTCAAATTTATAGTTAATTGATGTAACCACTCTTATCTTGTATAATTATATATAACAGTGAGAGGTACCACTGTAGTAATATGATTAATTTTGCCATAGTTATTTGTTCAACTGATCCATTATATTAAGTTCAAGTTTCCTTTTCCAAATTACGCACCAGACACTACTACCCACCATCGCACAAGATCTCATATTCACCCCACCAGACAATCACTATCAGTCAAAAAGCCAGATTTTTCACCTCCGCCACCCTCATATCCTGTCATCCCGATGTTACTCGATC
Source organism: Panax ginseng (assembly GCA_020205605.1). Classification (NCBI taxonomy): domain Eukaryota; kingdom Viridiplantae; phylum Streptophyta; class Magnoliopsida; order Apiales; family Araliaceae; genus Panax; species Panax ginseng. The sequence continues at coordinate 30,705,798 of CM035149.1, forward strand.
GTACCAGCCATCACCACCATCTATACCAATTATTATCGCTATCTTATTAGTCATCCTTAATGTCATTGCTGGTTGGTGCAGGATGTGTTGTTGTGATTGCAAGTTCATCGATGCTATGTGCTTAAATAGCTAGCTGTACAATATATAATTTGTCTATAATAGTTATTTACTTTTGGCAATTCATTTCCCAACACATACTCTTCATTAGTATCTCTTTTAAATCTTTTAAGAAATTTGTTCAAAATATCCACAGTTATTGTAAAAATCCCTTGGATATATATATATATATATATGAGAAGCTTCAAGAGCATAATCCTTAAATAGTATAACGTCTTAAATAGCATAATTTTATCAAAACGACGTAGTTTTGATAAGACGCGGTGGCATTTTTGTAAATACGCGGTAGCATGGTATTTACAAAAATACCACCACGTCCCTCCAAAAACTACGTCGCTTTGATAAAATTATGCTATTTAAGGCGCTAAGCATGCTATTTTGCGATTATGCTTAAGTTTTCTGATATATATATATATATATATATATATATATATATATATATATATATATATATATATATATATATATTCATTCAAATCTGTGCTTGAATGATTTCTTTTGCCTCAATAATTAATTGAACCATGTTTATGTAGTCCTTTCTTGAGCTAGCTATTATGGTGTTTGATAAAACTGAGTAATTAAGATCTGAATGGTTAATACATCTTAATAAATTAGATCATCTGAATGAAATAACATCTGAATCTAAAAAACCGTTTGATAACTAAAAAGTGTAAAACATCTAAATGACACTATTTTATCATTTTAATCCTCTAAGTTATTTAAAAAATTTATTTGAATGATATTAAAATTTGAAATTGAAAAAGTACAATATTTATTGAGGCTACTTTTGTCCATAAATTTTAAATAAACTATTAACAGACTCTTAATAGTTAAGATTTGAGTTTCTATCTTAGCGATTAAGAGACATTAATCGAGAAAAAAATTTACCAAACAAGATTTGTCTCTGACCAACTCAGAATCATGTGAGTGAATTAAGAGGAATTCAGACACAAATAAACACTACCTTGGAAAAAGAGGCTAGAAGAACGTGTGCTCACCCTGTTCTTGTTTCACAACAAGTAATTTCATCCCTATTTTAACTTGGCAACATCTTCTTGTAGTTGGTGTTATTATATGGAATGAGGCGGGGTTCTGAGTAATGTTTTGCCAGCATCAGTACCTAGAAGTGTCAAATTTAGTCGAATTTCTCATGGCATCTGCTTTTGTACTATAGTGTTTTGGAGTGCCCCTCTTTCGACTAGTATTCCCGGAACCATAACAGAGGTATTGTAGATTTGCTAGCTCAAAACTGACCCCATCTTCTGTCCCCGGCCCGACAATTCATTCTTATTATGTTTGTTTGTAATGATTTTACTTGGATATGACTATTAATCTCAAGTGTCTTGTTTGTTTTCAAATTTAAACTCGAAACTACTAGTCCAGGAATTATAAAATGACTTAATAGTCTTGAGATTATAATACTATGTCCAACTAGGTATTATAATCCTAATTAATCCGGGATTATAATAGTCTTGGAAACCAAGACCTTTGCTATGCAAAGTCTTGGTGATACCATTCAAGCTAATGGTTAGTGATAAAGGCTAGAATGATGAAAATGAAAAGATACAAACTCGGGCAAATAAACTATGCTTTCCAGTTCATTCAAGTTCCAAGAATAGATTACCAATGGATATGCAAAACCAATCATGCAAAATGTGTAGAAAATAAATGAATAATTGTTGAGAAATCAGGCTCACACAAATACACTAAGATAAATATAAACACACTACTGTATGAGATATAAAACAATAACACCAAAAATTTACGTGAAAACTCAACTGAAAAAAACCACGGGGAGAGATTTCAGAAATTCACTATGAAAATAATATGGATATTACAAACTCTCAACTGAGAAATAAACTAATTGTTTATTTCTCTCTACACCCTCACTCTCAGAATGCTTTAACTGAGCTTCTCACTCTAACTCTCTTTTGCTTTACTAAGCTTTTTTGTTATTTTTGGTGTGTTTTATCCCTCAACATTTAGCTTCCTTTTATAGCCAACAATGAGGGGAGGAGAAGTAAATGAGGAGAATGTTTATGGAATTTTCAAAGGGCCAAGTGCATGGAAAAAAATGAAGGCCAAATTCAGTGGGTGAAGACTTTGACCAACAATCTTCACTTTGGCTTGCATTTTTCAAATACTGTGAACTTCTTTGTGTCTGTGGATGTATCCCTCTCCCTAGATACTCCACCACGAACTCAACATTCAATGAAGTGAATTAAGTCCAAGCAATGCTTGAACTTTTCTGCTGTAACTGACTTTGTAAGCATATCTGCGGAATTCTCCTTTGTGTGAACTTTCATGAATCGCAATGTCACCATTCAAACCACTCATGAATCTTGTGATACAGAACATCTATATGTTTGGTTCTGGCATGGAACACCTGGTTCTTTGCTAAATGAATAGCACTTTGACTATCACACTGAATCTGGATACTGCCCTAATTAAAACCTAGTTCTTCAACTATTCCCTTAAGCCACAAAGCCTCCTTGCTTGCCTCTGCCAATGCCATATACTCAGCCTCTGTTGTTGATAATGCTACCGTAGACTGCAACACTGACCTCCAACATATACATCCTCTATAAAAGGTGTTTACAAACCTTATCGTAGATCTCCTTGCATCTAGGTCTCCAGCACAATCCGAATCAACAAACCTTGTAACCTCACTTATTGCGGTATCACGATCAAACATAAGACTGTAATGGGTTGTACCTTCTAGATAATGAAAAATCTATTTCACAGCATTCCAATGCTCTTTTCCTGTATTTGCCATATACCTGCTAACCACACTGACTGCTTATGAGATATCTGGCCTTGTACATAACATGGAGTACATTAGACAACCCACCGCATTTGCATACGGTACTTTGGACATATATTCCACCTCATCCTCTATTTGTGGTCCAACTGTGAAGACAACCTGAAATGTGCTGCCAACGTAGTGCTGACTGGTTTAGCATTATTCATTTTAAACCTCTCCAAGACCTTCTGTACATATCCTTTTTGAGTTAGACACAACTTTCCTGTTTGACGATCTTTGTGAATTTCCATACCTAGGATCTTCTTGGCTGACCCAAGATCCTTCATGTTAAATTCACTGCTCAACAAATTCTCCAGCTGAAGAATACTAGACTTTCTCTTTCCTGCTATCAACATGTCATCAACATATAACATTAATAATTTTAGAGAGCCATCATCAAGGGATCTAAAATACACATATGGATCATACTCCGAACGAGAGTAACCATGAGCCACCATGAAGTTGTCAAACTTTATGTACCACTGTCTTGGGGACTGCTTCAAACCATAGAGAGACTTCTTCAAACTGTAAACTAAGCCCTCTTTCCCAGGTTCAATAAACCCCTCAGGTTGCTTCATGTAGATCTTTTCTTCTAAATCACCATGGAGAAAAGTTATTTTCACATAAAGCTGTTCTAACTCTATATCCTGTGATGTTACAATAAATAAGATCAACCGAATCGACGTGTGTTTCACAATTGGTGAGAAGATCTCATTGTAGTCGATTCCCTCTCTCTGAGAGAATCCCTTTGCCACTAATCTGGCCTTGAATCTTTCACCTTCTTTATCAAATTGAGTTTCCTTTTTGCTGAATACCCATTTGCATCCTATAGCCTTCGATCCTTTTGGAAGTTGAACTAAATCCCAAGTCTGGCTCTTCTGTAAAGACTTCATCTATTTTGCCATCGCTATCTCCCATTTATCATTATCCTCGGACTGAATAGCACCCTGATAGCTAGTTGGATCTCCACTACCAGCAATCAAGGCAAAGGCAACCATGTCTTCAAACCCATATCTCTGCACTGGTTTATTGACTCACCTTTCCCGATCTCTAACAAGATTATAGGACCTCTCTTGGGGATCTGAAGGATGATCATCTTCAATCTCTTCAGGAAGCTCCACCTCAACTGGGTGTTTCTGCAACTCACCTGCTGTAGATTCTTCATTCTCGGACTTGCTCATCATTTGTTTCTCATTGAACACCACATCTCTGCTGACAACCTTCTTCTTGGATATTGGATCCCATAACCTGTATCCCTTTACTCCATCTTCATATCCAAGGAAAATACACTCTTTTGACCTTGAATCAAGTTTGGACTGTCACTCTTCGACTGGAAGATGAACATAAGCTGGACAACCAAAGATTTTTATCACAAAAAAATCAACTGGTTTCCCACACCATACCTCTTTGGGGATTTTGTAATCAATTCCAGCTAAAGGAGATCAATTTATCAGATAACACGCTGTGTTGATTACCTAAGGCCAGAAACTCTTGGGCAATCCTGCATTCAACCTCATACATCTGGCACGTTCTAATAGAGTTTTGTTCATCCTCTCGGCAACCCCATTTTGCTCTGGAGTTCTTTTGACTGAAAAGTGCCTAGTGATACCTTCATCCTGGCAGAACTGTAGGAATGATCTGTCCTTATATTCTGTGCCATTATCTGATCTGAAATACTTTAGCTTTTTTCTGGTCTGGTTTTCTACTTTAGCTTTCCACTGCTTAAAGATTCTGAAAACCTCAGATTTCAGCTTCATAAAATACACCCACACCTTTCTGGAGTAGTCATCTATGAAGCTAACAAAAAAATGGGCTCCACCCATTGACGTATGCTTGATCAGGCCCCACACATCCGAATGTACATAATCAAGTACATTCTTACTGGTATGTGCTCCTGACTTGAAGTTGACCCTCCATTGTTTGCCGTACACACAAAACTTGCAAAATTCCAAACTATACATTTTGACACCTTTCAGCAACTGTATTTTATGAAGTTCTTTCATTCCACCTTCACTCAAATGACTAAATCGCATGTGCCATAATTCTGTGCTATCACTATTGGAATTATCCTGCACTGAAATTACTGCTCCACTAGCAACTGTGTCCCCTATCAACTTGTAGAGGGTGCCCTTCTTATGGCCTTTTATAATTACCATCGAACCCTTGGTAATTTTCATGACACCATCTCTGACTGAGATACTGCAACCTATAGAATCTAGCACTCTAACCCATAGTAAGCTCTTCTTCAATTCTGGAATATACATTACATCACCCAATGTTCTGACAACCCCGTTAAACATTTTAATTTTGATGATGCCTATCCTAGTAACTTTACAGACTACATTTTTACCCAATAAAACTGTACCACCATTGCAGGATGTAAAAGTATCAAACCAATCCCTATGAGAGGACATATAAAAAGAACAACCGAAATCCATGTACTAATCTGTAAGGCTGCCATTGTCTCTAACAGATAAGAGATCACCTTGTGAAGCTTCATTTTACATCATCGTGTATGCGACTCGTCGTCATTTTACACATCTCGCTTTTCAAAGAACATTAGCAGAATTTTTAATATGCTTACCTTTCTTTTTGTTATCCTTCTTCAACAATGGACACTGATTTTTATAGTGGCCCTTCTCGTGGTAATGATACCTGAGACTTTTCTCGTTCTTTGTCGGAATACTTCTTTCGATTAGGACCCCTGCCATGCCCATCTGAAAAAGCAAGAAAACAGTTCCCCGTCACTCCGTTCCCCGACTAGTCCCGACTACGTTCTCATTTCCTGAAGAGAACAGTGAAAGAAAGGGTGAGCTCAACTAGCCCAGTAAGAAATATTATGACTAAGATAATGCAGAATAAATTATCATTAGTCTTTAACAGTGTTAAACTGATAAAATACAATAGACATCAAGTTTAACTGCAGTGGAACATGCAATCCATTAAAAGATTCAAGTAGAGAATAAAATCTACTATCTTTTATGATTTAAAAGCTTTTTCATCACTTTTATCATTTGGGACTCGATTTTAATAAATAATCCACCTCATCCCCCGCACTTCTACGCCAAGGATATTCATAAGTATCACAACCACAAATTATCCATGCACTTTACGGCCAAGGATATTTGTGTATTCATCAATGGTCATGATCATGCCAACAATCGTCCATCAATGCACTACGACAGTCAATGAGGACTTTTACCACATCATTTGTAACATTACGGCCATGATTACACCGAATAATCCTCGGTCATAATCATACCAAGTCCATCTATGCACTACGGTGCCACGAGATGACATTCAACAAAATATAAATATGAGGATGATGACAATGATATAAGAATTCAATAAAACAAGTTCAAGAATTAATTTATTCAGGAACTAATAACGTCCAAATTGTCAACATGATACTTTGTAGAGTAAATTTTAAGAATGCTCAGAAGAATATTTCCACGTAAAGATACTAGATGAAGCGCAAATATCAAGGATATTCCACCAATTTCATGGAGTATAGAAGTTAAAACTTTAACCAACCGAGTATAATAAAGAATGGAATAACAAAAGAAATCACCATGCATGCGGTATTTCGCATAGACAGGTTATTCCAACAGAATAATAAATAACAAAATTAGGTCCGGCGTAAAACGCACAGTTGGGATATTCCAACAGAATAATAAAGACGGAACCAGTTAAAAGATAAAACGCATGCATGAGGATATTCCAATGAGAATAATAAAAAGGCGAAACCAGTCCCGCAGAAACGCATGCATGAGGATATTCCAATGTAATAATAAAGGCGGAATCAGTCCGAGCATAAAACGCATGAGCAGGATGTTCAAATGTAATAATAAAGAATGGAATAACTGATGAGTGAGGTTTATGCCCATGAATTGGATACATTTGGGCTTAATTTATTATTGTTCTCAAGTCTTTTAGAATATTTTTTATGTTTTTATGTCTATTCATGCATGTTTTACGTTGTTTTGTAGGAATTGGGACAAAAGTTACTTGGATCGACGTTTGGGGTGGCTAGATTCGCGTTTTCGGCTTGCCATTTACACAGTAGTCACTTTAGAGCCAATTTGACTATTTCTCCGGACCTTATTTCGCAAAACTTAAAGAATTAAAGTTGTAGATATACCTCTCCTCTTTCCAAAACATCTTGAATCATCGAAATCGGAGTTTGGACGAAGAAGTTATGGCCATTTTCCCAAAGGACGTCGGAGCAGAAAATGTTAGAATATGTGATAGCGCCGGGGCGCTAATTTTAGGCTTAATTCATGGCGTCGGGCGCTTATAAGGCGATGTTGTCTCGTTGTTGTTATTTCAACAAGGCCGGAAAGAGGTTAAAGTGCACCGGACGTGTTTTAGGCGAATTTTGACACCTTTTTGACTCCAAATTGGATTGGGTTTGTTCCAAAACTAAAAATTGGACTCGTAACCTATAAATAGATGATGTAAGACATAAAATAAAAAGAGATTACATAGGTTAGACTAGATTAAACACTCCATTAGATTAGAAAATAACCCTAGTTCTTATTAGTTTTGGAGATTGAAGCAACTTGGAGACCATTGAAGATCAAGAGCAAGAGCAAGACGGGAGCATCAGATTTGCTGACAACAGATTCTATTCTCCTCTCTTATCATACTTTTATCTTTTAATGTCTATTCAATTATAGATTCTTGGTTTTAATTTATTAATTATGAACTAACTCTTTTATTAAGATTTCAATTGAACTTTTTATGGCTATAAATTAGTTATTCATTATATTCTAATTATTTATGTTGAAGTGAATTGTTTATCTTGCTTTGTGCTTATTGATTAATTATCTGATCAGTAATTACCTTGTTACTCTAGAAGGAATTGAGAGAGGAATTCTAGGGTTAGAACTGGGCAGGGTGACATGTGACTTAGTTATTTGCACAGTGAATAATTAGGTTTGTGAATAGAATGAGAATATCTATTTGCCGCATGTAACACATAAGGAATTGGGATTGTAACGAGTTTAATTTAATTGTTTTGCATAGAGATATAGTAAAATTAATCTGGGTTAAATAGAAGGCAAATGATCACTTGAGAAAGGGCTTTTGGCATTTGAGAATTCCTGTTAACAATTCAGTAGACATAATAATTGGGATAATTGGATAATTAATTTATAGTTCATAATTGGTGATATTGGAGTCTTAGCCTTTATTTATTTGAATTCATTTATAAAGTAACCTAGTTTTAATTGATTAAGTTAGTTTTCTTAATTAGAAAAATCATGATTTGAGATTGTTTAAATAAAATTGATTTGGTTAAGAGTTAGTAATTGGTAATTTTATTAAATAATTCCTCGTGGGAACGATACTCTACTTTCACTTTATTATTTGTCAATCGTGTATACTTGCGTATTCATTGATCATGAAATCGATCAACAAGTTTTTAGGCGTCGTTCTTGGGAATTAATTTAATAATTTTTACCAATATTAATTTCAATCAAATTAGTCTTAATTTAAACATTTTATTTTTATTTTTAATTCTCTTCCTATATTTCTCTCTTTTCAGGTACTATGGATGAGTTTGAGTATCAATGGCCATACACAAACATGACTCAACCAATGGAAACATGGCGTCCACAATCCACACAGCAGGTAGCGATGGTTTGTGAAATTTGTGCTGGAAATCATATGAGTCATCAATGTGCCATTAGTTTCGAGCTGGTACAATATAGTGGGCCAATACAAATTGAGGAAACTTCGAAGACATTGGAGGTTATCGCAGCCCAACAGAGTCGAAGGATGGCAAGAATGACTTTCGGCCGAGGAGCGGAGATTAGCATGACTCGAGGCATTTTCTGCATTGTCAGCACAGTTTGAGAAACTTTCGAGGATGTTTGAAGCTTTTAAAGCTCAACGTCGTCAAAGTGTGGCGGTTACTTGTGATTATTGTGTTGGAAATCATATGAGTAATCAATGTGCCATTAGTTTCGAGCCGGTACAGTATGGTGGTGATTACCCCAACAATTATGTCTATCCCAATAACTATTATCAGGATTGGGGGTATCACCCGGATTTTTCATGGAGCCATACTCATCAAGATCAATTTTATGCTCCAAGTCCAACATACCAACCGGATTTCTCGTGTCCACCTCCACTACAACAGGAAGAACATTCAAATTTGGAGAAAACTTTGTCCAAGTACATAGCTTCATGTGAGGAGAGGGGGATTAATCAAGAGATATTGAGTCAAAATTTTACGAACCAAATAGAATAACTAACCAATGCCTCAAACATCTGTCCTCAATACCCTTGGCTCTATGACATGAATTCTAAGACTGATGGTGAGCCCGAGCCAAATCTACAACTGGATGAGCCACGAGATGAAAAAGAGGAGACAAGTGGGGATAATGACAACAAGGTCGGTGAAGAACTAATTGTGAGAACCAATGATGATGAGCCAATGTTATTTATGCCTCAAGTGCCTTCTCCTCCACAGTTCAAGAGTCCGGTTAGATTTGCAAAACCTTGTCCGATTGGTAGTCATATCGTCGGCAATACTCTCTCTGATGTAAAAGCAAGTACACCTTCGAAACCATGGTGCGATGAGTTGGAGAAGATAGAAGAAGAAATTGTTGTGTCTCGACAAGCCTCAATGCGTAATATATTCGCAGAACACAATGGAGAAACCACTGAGAGATTTGGGACGTTCTTGAATGTGATCTTATCTAAAGAAAGCATGCTAGATGACTTTAATACAATGGCTATTACAAATGGGAACCTACGAAAAGCTATATTATTTCCGATGGATGGAGGGTTTCTCAACTTTCAAAGAGGAATTGGATAGCGTTGACCAGACAAAGTCAGGCTGATAGACTGTAAAATAAGCGCTTATTGGGAGGCAACCCAAGTTTAATTTTTATTTTTAATTTTTATTAATTTTTATATTAGTAGTTTGGAATTTGCATTTATTTAGGATTTAATAAAATTGCTTCTATCATGGTTTCTGAGTTATTCAAGTCAAATTCAAGTGTGGTGCCCAATTTGTTCCATGTCTTGCTTTATTCTCCAAACTTAGTGGACAATGAGGAAGATTGCTATATTTTCGGGGAAGTCCTCCGCTTTACTTTTTTTATATTTCATCCATTGAGGACAATGTCTAATTTAAGTTTGGGGGCATTTTAGTGTCGTATTGCATATAGTTGGTTATCTGCATAGTAGTTCATTTTTTTATGTGTTAGCATTGTTTTTTTTAGGTTGCATATAATACATGGTAGTTATTTGCATATTCATATATGTGTTGCATTAGTATGTGTTCAGGTAGTATAATTACATTTTTTTTTTTGCATGAATCTGTGTGATAGGTTGGTGTGGTCTTAGCTCGACCTATGATAAGATTGGTTTTGCATGTTAACTTAAACAGTGTTGATAATTGATGATGAGTTCTAATTTTAATCATGATGATAATCTGAGCCTGTCTTAAACTTATGTAACCGGTTAGCACTTAAAGTTTAACTATTTTATCCACTTGGTTTAAGGGTTTCATAATTTGTTTCTGAGGGAAAATCTTGGTTAAAATTTAAGAAAATTAGTGAATTGGCAGTAAATGTTGGAATGACGTAAAAGCTTGAGTTTGGGGGAATCTATGGGATATTTATATATGAAAAAAAAAAAGAAAAAGAAAAAAAAAGAAATGATGAAAAGAAAAAAAAATAGAAAATCTAGAAAAAAAGAAAAGAAAAAAAGAGAGAGAATAAACACCGTGGCATGCTTGTCTAGTTTTGTGGCCTTTGTTACTTGAGTAAGTATGCCCGAGGGAATTGTCTTTACACCTAGCGCCCTAATGTCTTAATGGCTTGGGGGTCGTTGGTCGAAAGCTCGTTAAGGTAGCATTGAAAAGCCTAAGGGAATAGGATATTGCATAGCCAGAAGAAATAAAAGAATGAATAAAACACGAGAAAGAGCAAAAATGCCCTCGTGGTTGAATAAAAGTAGAAATAAATCTTGTAGTTACCCTAAGACTTGGTAATTGCTTAGTTTTAACCGGAGTTGTCATGTTCACAAGGGTAATGAATTGGAACTAAAATTTTCCTTCTAAGAAGTTTGTTATCTGATTATCTTGAACTGTGGTTGGTTAGAATGGTTAACAAGCACACACACACACAACATGGGTGATGACAGGTTTGGATTGGCTAATTGGTTAGAGTTATGGACTTTGACTTGATTGGATATATTGTTTGAGTATCATTGGTATCTTTGAGGCCTGTTACTATATATCATACTGATTTATTACTAGGTTCGTAGGTATAATAGAAAGTAGATCATGCATATGCATTCATGTAGTTGAGTTAGTTTATTTATTTTTATTTCTTATGTGTTTTTGCTTGAGGACAAGCAAGGGTTTAAGTTTGGGGGTATTTGATGAGTGAGTTTTATGCCCATGAATTGGATATATTTGGGCTTAATTTATTGTTGTTCTTAAGTCTTTTAGAATATTTTTTATGTTTTTATGTCTATTCATGCATGTTTTATGTTGTTTTGTAGGAATTGGGATAAAAGTTACTTGGATCGACGTTTGGGGTGGCTAGATTCGCGTTTTCGGCTTGCCATTTACACAACAGTCACTTCAGAGCCAATTTGACTATTTCTTCGGACCTTATTTCACAAAACTTAAAGAATGAAAGTTGTAGATATACCTCTCCTCTTTCTAAAACATCTTGAATCATTGAAATTGGAGTTCGGACGAAGAAGTTATGGTCATTTTCCCAAAGGACGTCGGAGCAGAAAATGTTAGAACATGTGGTAGCGTCGGGGCGCTAATTTTAGTTTAATTCAGTAGGTATATAAGGCGATGTCTGCGTCGTGCAGAGTATCAGTTGGTAGCTGAGGAAGAGGTTAGGTGAGGCCTGGACGCATTTTGGGCGAATTTTGACACATTTTTTACTTCAAATTGGATTGGGTTTGTTCCAAAACTAAAAATTAGACTTGTAACCTATAAATACATGATGTAAGGCATAAAATAAAAAGAGATTACATAGATTAGACTAGATTAAACACTCCATTAGATTAGAAAATAACCCTAGTTCTTATTAGTTTTGGAGATTGAAGCAACTTGGAGACCATTGAAGATCAAGAGCAAGAGCAAGACGGGAGCATCAGATTTGCTGACAACAGATTCTATTCTCTTCTCTTATCATACTTTTATCTTTTAATGTCTATTCAATTGTGTATTCTTGGTTTTAATTTATTAATTATGAACTAACTCTTTTATTAAGATTTCAATTGAACTTTTTATGGCTATGAATTAGTTATTCATTATATTCTAATTATTTATGTTGAAGTGAATTATTCATCTTGCTTTGTGCTTATTGATTAATTATTATCGATCAAGAATTACCTTGTTACTCTAGAAGGAATTGAGAGAGGAATTCTAGAGTTAGAAATCAAGGCGGTGACATGTGACTTAGTTATTTGCATGTGAATAATTAGGTTTGTGAATAGAATGAGAATATCTATTTGCCGCATGTAACACATATGGAATTGGGATTATATGAGTTTAATTCAATTGTTTTGCATAGAGATATAGCAAAATTAATCTGGGTTAAATAGAAGGCAAATGATCACTTGAGAAAGGGCTTTTGGCATTTGAGAATTCCTGTTAACAATTCAGTAGACATAATAATTGGGATAATTGGATAATTAATTTATAGTTCATAATTGGGGATATTGGAGTCTTAGCCTTTATTTATTTGAATTCATTTATAAAGTAACCTAGTTTTAATTGATTAAGTTAGTTTTCTTAATTAGAAAAATCATGATTTGAGATTGTTTAAATAAAATTGATTTGGTTAAGAGTTAGTAATTGGTAATTTTTATTAAATAATTTCTCGTGGGAACGATACTCTACTTTTACTTTATTATTTGTTGACCGTGTATACTTGCACATATTCATTGATTGCGAAATCGATCAACAATAACAGAAGTTCTCTTCATGAATATGAAAAATAATACCCCTTACCGTAAAAGAAACTGGATATAAGAGTAGAGAAGTAGAAGAATACTTTTCTTCTTTCTCTCTATAGTTTGTCCCTCTAGAGTTTCAGTGAATTCGTAAGAAATAATGAAGGAATGAGCTTTAATTTATAGAAGAATGGACTGCATAGTAACTAATTCATGAACGGTTCAGATTGATTTATTTTTAATCGAACGGTCCATATTTAATGCAAAATCTTTTGAATAAAATATAATATATATATATATATATATATATATATATATTATTTATATAACATGAAGTCTTCACGGATCAAAGTTGTGATAATACACTGATGCATATTTCAACCAACCAACCAATAGGATCAAAACAAAAAATAAAATATAATACATATATATATATATATATATATATATATATATATATATAAACACATGCTAGGTATTTTTATATATATATTATATATCTACAACATTTGATTTTTTTTTCTCCCTCCCGTGACCAACTTGCAAGATTCTTTTCCCTTCATCTTTTTTTTCTTCCAAAGTGGCCCCACATGTTGCCCTCCCAGAACATCTCACAAGTGGGTCCCAATTTATTTATACTAAACAACTTTCTACCAATTATTTTAAAAAATGGGTAAAAGGGGGTCCATAAAATAAGTAAAATTTACATCTAATACTTCATAAAAATCCTCTCAATATTTTTAACAACATTTATCATCATTATTATAATTCACAATATTAATCGACCGTGTCGTTCGGAAGGAAGAGGGGCTTTCAATAAGGATTTCTCCCGATTGGCGCTTGATTAGGTGACCAAACCTCTCCTCAAGAGAACTTCTAGACATCGTTAATAATGCAAATAATAATATTAATAACTTCTGTCATCTCAATTATTGATTTAAAATATATAAAATATCTACAATAATTGAATAAAAGCTGAATGAATTCTCACGTAAGCATCAATAATCAATACTGGTGTCTGCTACCACGCAACCACACGTATTCTCGTACATTTTTTAACCTTTGGGTGTTTCAACAGATTAACGGTAAAACTTCCGCCGTTATTTTCATAAAATATTTTTTGTCGTTTTCTCAATCCAAACAATAATTCCGCCATGGGGTCCACTAATGATTGTCTTGTCATAAATACGAATATTCCCGCTAAAACGAATATTCCCCGACCAATTGAATATTATATAACAACTTGCGTACTTTGTAAAATTTATAACTATTACCCACAACTATAACATTATATCAAATTTATACCATAATATTCAAAAATGATAATTATAAAAAATTCATCTTTATCATAAAAGTTGGGGTCTTACAGCCAAACTCAATCTGATTGTTGTCACGGCCTTTGTTTCAAGTTTCGTCCATTTTTTATTTGTCATAGTCACTGGTTTCTTCCTTTGTAGTGTCTTTGTCAATCCTTGTTGAGCCAATACATCTTTGATTATACACTACCAAATACTGAAATTTGACTTACCGTCAAATGGTTCAACTTCATACCTCGTGACTTGTCTTTGTCATCTTCAGATTTGTGAGTACGCCTAATTTCTCTTTAAGCGGATCGTACGGGTTAGTCGGGTAAAGTGTAAGTCAGGTGGGAGTCTCTCCGTGCTTTTGCAATGGTGACTAATTAAATAACCACCTTTCTTAAAGGCGCTGCCTTTTTAACCACTTTTCTAGACACCAATGGCGTGAACCAAAAGCTCTGATACCAATTATTGAGAAATCAGGCTCACACAAATACACTAAGATAAATACAAACACACTACTGTATGAGATATAAATAATAACACTAGAAATTTACGTGGAAACCCAACTGGGAAAAACTACGGGGAGAGATCTCAGAAATTCACTTTAAAAATAATATGGAAATTACAAACTCTCAACTGAGAAATAAACTAACTGTTATTTCTCTCTACACCCTCACTCTCAGAATGCTCTAACTCGGCTTCTTACTCTAACTCTTTTTTGGGGGGTGTATTCAATTAAGATTTTTAAAGACTTTTTTTAAGTGACATACTTTTGTAGAATTTATGGGATTTTAATGACTTTCAAAGACTTTAAAGACTTTTTTTAAAATGGCTTTTATAGACTATGAAATAAGTAACAGACTTTTATAAACTTTTTATCAAGACTGTGATAGACTTTTGTATACTTCTAATATATCTTGCAACTTATATTAATTGTTAATTAGCTCATGTGTACAACATCTCCCTCTTTTTTCATGAACTAGAGTAAATCTCATTATATTATTATGGCATGAGATTTTATATATGTTGAAAGCGTTTATATTATTCTACTCATTTCATAATACATTTGGATACTCGAATACCAATAAAACTTTAGAAACTATCGATTGTGATACAAAAATTAAGCTCACTTTTCATCGAAATATATATATATACTTCTACGCGATATGCGTGACGCTTTATTTGGAATTATTGTTTTTCATTCCGGTCTACAAAAGTTGTCATCGATACTTATTTACGTAACTAGCAATTATAAAATTAATATAAATATTTGTAATATATATCGATTTCCATTCAAATATTTGAATATTACCTGCGTCTTAAGTATCAAAATTTGCAAATAAAAATAATATATACTTGTTTCATGTATATTTTAAAATAGCAAGTTATTTTTTAAATAAAAAAATATTTTTTATTTATATTTTTTTTTAATAAATTTTAGTTTAGTAATGTAATATATAATAAAATTATGATAAAAAGCTTGAAGAACTTATATATTTTATACAACTATATATCATTATAAAGTACGTATTCTTATATAAATTATTTTTCCTCTCTCTCACTTTTTTTTTTTTTCTTCATTTAACTCGACGATCTAAGTTAATTTACGAAATTATAAAATTATAAAATATTGTGTATTTATTTTTATTTTTGAAATAATAACGTGTGTTTAATATTAAATAACAAATAAATTCAAAATTTAAAAAATTGAATTTTGTACATTGACTACAAAAACAAAATAAATGTTTTATTTTTGTGGGTACAATAGAAGTATTAATTATTCTAGATTATAAAGTAATTAGAAATATTGAATTCATGTGAAGTAATTAGAAATATTGGATTCATGTGAAATAATTAGAAATATTGGATTCATGTGAATTGTATTTTAAATTTATTTAGTTTATTAAGATGAGATATGAAGTTTTTAGAAATCTTTAGAGATGAGGTCAGACTTTGGATATGGGTTGATAGTTATAATTCTTCTTCTAAAAGTCACAAAACTCTACCATTTAATAGAAATCTGAAAAGTTTATGACTTTTTGAATACCAAAATACTTTTATAGACTTTGTAAAAATCTTAATTCAATACCACCTAACTTTTAAAGACATTAAAAAAGTTGTAATTGAATACCACTAAACTTTTATAAACTCTTTAAATGTCTTAATTGAATACAACCAAATTTTTAAAATCTTTAAAGTCTTTAAAAATTTTAATTACACCCCCTAAATTTCTTGTTGTTTTTGGTGTCTTATCCCTCAACATTTAGCTTCCTTTTATAGCCAACAATGAGGGGAGGAGAAGTAAACAACGAGAAGGTTGATGGAATTTTCAAAGGGCCAAGTGTGTGGAAAAAAATGAAGGCCAAATTTAATAGGCGAAGACTTTGACAAACAATAATGTTAAAAGATCTCAAACGAAACTGCACAACTCCTAATTGGTTATGAGGTAATAGTGCATTTGTTCCAAAATACAATGGTCGTTATTGACTTTTTTTTATGTGAATTAAGATATTTTAAAACTCAAAATTAATCTTTTAATTTTAATCAATACAAGAATGACTATTACAAATTATATAAAAAATATTATTCATAATAAGATTCATTTATTTAGTGAATCATCTCATTGAGTTGTCAAAAGCCAACGACAATGATCTTAAAATTTAGAACGCAGAAAGTGTATATATACTTATTATTGGTCGTGCAAAAACATTGCGAACAATGTGCGGAAAGGGTATCAAAATATTCATAAAAGACACCATTTGAGAACTCAAATTGGAAATCCCTAACATTACACTAATAAAATCTACCCGAAATATGCTATTATTATGCATAGTCTGTGAGAATTGAGATGCCATTGGAAAAAGGAAAATTAATGAAAGCAGTAACACTGACAGTTTTTTACTAATTCAAGCTGAGCATAAACTCTTGACAGTTAAGTAGTTTCCACATCTTCTGGAATTATATAGTATAAAATAATAGCAGGGCCAAGAAATGATTCAAATAAACTCCAACTGCAATGTGGCAGAAGGAAATAGTGAAAAATATGAATCATAAATGAACAAAGGACGATATAAAAAGAAACTAGTGTCCTTATGCAGCTACTTCGCAGGTAATGGGAGAGACCAAAAAATAGGCCACAGGCTGCTTATCTCTTCTGCTTCATTATCCAGCATCTCAAAACCAAACTCTTCTTCTTCAAGTGCTATCACAATGTCCACGGTATCTAAATTATCTAAACCCATATCATTCCGACAATGGGACCCATTGTAACCTGAAAAACCCAAATATCAATTGCAAATCAAGTGAGAACTATATGATATACCTGTATTAAAACCAGCCCAAGCACTATAGCTAATACAAGAAAGAAGAATTGAAAAAGTCACTTTTAAGTGCTTAAGTATTCGTCTAATAGTTCAGTCTGAAGATTGTATCACTCGGAAGGATGTAAAAAACATCCCAAAAGGCAGGCCCGTTGGCTAAGTTTGGTATGAACTCAACACTATACATGATGAAGCTATATATGGTCTTCAAACTTAAAAGTTGGAATGGTACGAGATGAAACATCAAACGACAAGTTTCCAATTTTGGCATTGATATATGTGTGACATCCCATGTCTCTGATTTTAATTGGCTTTTGGAGTCTTAAACTCTTTAAAATGGTAAAATTTCATTGCAATAATTTAATCCGATATATCATTGGTGGTCTCTGTTTCCTCTTCATATGACTAATGTTGAGAGTGTTGTTTGTATCATTGTATGCAACACTGATTACCATAAAATTTAGGCAATGTGTTCTCCCACGATTATCTAAGTAGACTAAATTTTACTAAAAAAACATAAATAAAAATTTCTGTTAATAAAAGTTGGTCAAAGTTGATAAAATCTGTCATAGATATTGTCCAACCATTAATAGGTATTTTATCTCTCTCTACATATATATATATATATATATATATATATATATATATAGGAATTAAATCCATAATGGGTTGTCATGAATAACATTCTAACAACCTCTTTTTGGATAGTTGATTAACTTATTGAAAAAGGCTAAGATTGAAACATAAATAACTCAAAACCGCTACAAGTTCTTCCTATTTGTTAAAAAAAAAAAAAACCCCAGCCGGCACAAGCTCTCACGGCTTGGCAGACTCACCCATGTAAAACTCTCGTGCCTTTTTGTATTACATAGTTTTACACTAATTTTCACTTCTTAATATTATATTAAATACTAATATTACAAAATATTGTATTAATATTAATATTATAAAATATTATATTAATAATATTACAAAATATTATTATTAATATTTTATAATACTAATATTATTAATATAAATAATATTAATGATTTTGTAATAATATTTAGTTAATGATTTTGTAATAATATTTATTTTAAGATAATATTATTACAAAATTATTAACTTAAACTTTTAAATTAAAGATAATATTATTACAAAATTATTTACTAAACTCAACCGGCACAAGCTCTCACGGTTGAGTTTTTTTTTTTTTTTTTTTCTATGTCATTTTGGTTTTCATTCACATTCAGTTTTTTTTAATATTTAATTTAAAAGTTTATGTTAATAATTTTGTAATAATATTATCTTAAAATAAATATTATTACAAAATCATTAACTAAATATTATTACAAAATCATTAATATTATTTATATTAATAATATTAGTATTATAAAATATTAATATTAATACACTATTATTAATATTAATAATAATAATAATATTATTATAAAATATTAATAATAATATTTTGTAATATTATTAATATAATATTTTATAATATTAATATTAATACAATATTTTGTAATATTAGTATTTAATATAATATTAAAAGTGAAAATTAATGTAAAACTATGTAATACAAAAAGGCGTGAGAGTTTTACATGGGTGAGTCTCATGGCAGTGAGAGCTTGTCTTATTGGGTGAGTTTTTTTTTTATTAACAGTAGGAAGAGCTTGTAGCGGTCGGGAGTTATTTATGTTTCAATCTTAGCCTTCCAATAAATTAATCAAGCAGTCAAAGAAAAGAGGTTGTTAGAGCGATTGTCCATGGCAGCATAGGTTCATGTAGATGGAATCTCTATATATATATATATATATATATATATATATATATATATATATATATATATATAGGGAATGATAGCACTTGAAGAAGAATTGTTGTGGTGGAATATGTCCCCAATGGAACCCTTAGAGTTAGAGAACACTTGGAGTGTAAGTTCTTTTTGGTTTCTTGTTAGGTTTATATTCTTCTTTAATTTGTGTGTGTTGTACGTGGGGGAGGGTGTGCCTGCTCTATGGAGTAATTTGTGTACGCCAATACAGGTATGCATGGTACTGTTCACCCCATTATCCACAGAGACATCAAATCTTCCAATATCCTCCTCACCGAAAACTTTCGAGCTAAGGTGGCTGACTTTGGCTTTGCTCGGCTGGCAGCTGATAGTGAATTAGGTACCACCCATGACTCTACCCAGGTTAAAGGAACCACAGGCTATTTAGACCCTGAATACCTGACAACTTACCAACTTACTGAGTAAAGTGATGTTTATTCATTTGGTGTGTTACTTGTGGAACTAGTCACAGGCAGGCGGCCTATTGAAGCAAAACGAGAACTCAAAGAGCGATTAACTGCTAAATGGGTATGATTTCTATTTATAAATTTGGGGTTTTGTAGTGTTTCATACTAAAGAAGCTCCAATATCGTTTCACATGTTTAATTAGGATTTGAATTCGATGCAAGTCCAAAACAGTATACTATCCATTTCAGGTAGTCCCTAGTTTATGCTACACTTCTCTTCTTTTTTTACTAATATTACCACTGCAAATAAACTACTTTTCCTGCCAAAAGGAAAGATTGGTCTATTGTCATCTTATTTTGATTGGGTTTATTGTATTTTGCTTAGGCCATGAAGAAATTAACTGATGGAAATGCAATTTTAATCTTGGATCCAAGACTGGAAAGATCTCCAGCAAACATTTTTGCTCTAGAAAAGATTCTTGAACTAGCCTTGCAGTGTTTGGCACCTCATAGAAAAAACCGGCCAAGGATGAGAAGATGACCAGAAATTCTATGGAGCATTCAGAAGGATTACAGAGACATAGTTGCTTCAAATATCCATGTACTCTCTCCGGATTCCCAAAGGAGCATTTCGGTAAGAGAAGAATAGCAAATGTAAATGTTCCGGGAAAGAAATCTAACACTGGTGAGATTGATGTTGCATAATTGCTCTGGTTTTACTTGTGCAAAGGACAAATTGAGTGGAATACTTATTTTCAGAAACAGAAGGTTTTCTATGGTCTCCCAATAAACAAATGCAAAGGAGACTGGGGCACTTCAAGTGGGGTAATAATATTGTTGCAAGTCTCCAAGGGGATTTTGACATGGGGTTTGGCTACTATGTATATTATACTCATTTTAGATACAGATTTACTATATTGTTCCCCCTTTGATTGTACTTTACTTATTTTGGGATGGGTTACTGTGACTTTGGTATTTTTCTTCCCTATGTACCACTGTGTGGGGTATATATAATATCTGCTTATTGATTCTTTTTATCGCTTGGAACATTTTTCTTTCTAATACATATTTGCTATTCTGCAATTGGTAGTTTATGACAATTTTTACCACATGAAGGAGATTTATGAACAATTATTACAAGAAACCTCAGCAGAAAACACCCATTAAAGTAAAAGCATCTGCTATTCAAGTACATGCTCAAAATCTTGTAACCTATAATGTGATTATATAATCATGTTTCATATTTTACAGCATAATTTATCCATTAAAACATAGGGTTTTAAGTACATCAAGAAATTGCCTTCTTGTATCAACTCCAATCACAATACAATATTTAAAGCTATACCATTAAAGGGGTGATTCCTGACAAAATATGGTTATGTGTTGGTTTTGGTTTTCAAAATATGGTTATGGTTCCATTTAAGAATTAAAATCATATTAACCATTTTTAATATGGGTTGTGTGGGTTGGAACTATATGGTTATGGTTAAAAACCATATTAACCGTATTAACCATTTTAAGATGTTTTGACTTTTAAACAGAACTTTTGGAAAATGAAATTGTGACCGTCACAATTAAATTAATTAAGTAATAATATGATATAAAAATTATTAATATAAATAATAAAATGCTAAAAAAACTATACTAATAAAATTTTAAACAAGTAGTACTCCATGATCGTCATATATTTATATTAATTATGTAAAATTAGGTTTGAAATGTAAGACCCCGAATTTTATGAAATGAAAGTATTCAATTTTCTTATAATTATTATTTTATTTCGTAAATGGTTAAATTGATAAAAGGTTAAAGTTAATGGTGATATGTGAAATTTTTTGCAAAGTAAGCAAGTGGTTATATAATATTCGATTGGTCGGGAAATATTCATTTTAACAAGAAATATTCGTACGACGGCACAATCATTGGTGGACCCCACAACGGAAGAATTATCGTAGTAAGAAAACGAAAAAATTATCTTTTTATAAAAATAACGGCGGAAGTGTTACCGTTAAAACTGTTGAACTACTCGGTAGTAAAAGTACAGTACTACGCGTGATTGCATAGTAGCACACGGTATTGATTATTGATGCTTACGTGAGAAGTCACTCAGTTTTGTTCAATTATTGCTACAATAATTGGTGCATAGTATCTCACGTTATTTGATTCAATTATTATCAATATTTTATATATTATTAAATCAATAATTGAGACGACAAAGTTATTAATATTATTATTTGCAATATTAACGATGTCTAGAAATTCTGTCAAGGAGAGGTTTGGTCACCTAATTGCGCGCCAATATGGAGAAATCCTTATTGGAAAGCCCCCTCTTTCCTGGGAACGATCTGGTCGATTAATATTGTGAATTATAATAACGGTGATAAATGTTGTTAAAATTATTAAGGTGATTTTTTATGAAGTTTTGCTTATTTTATGGACCCCCATTTATCCATTTTTCAAAATATTCGATAGAAATTTCTTAAAAGGTGGGCCCACATATGGGGCCCACGAAAGAAAAATGGGGGGAGAATCAGGAAGTCACGAAAGTTTATATATATATATATATATATATATAAATTTTGTTTTATTATTATTATAAATATAATGAAACAAAAAAAATTTTATATAAAACAGAATACTTTTTATAAAGTTTTATTTTATTTGATTATAAATAGAATATATTATATTTTATTATGCATAGTATTTGCATAGTGTCTACATAGTATTTGCATAGTAAAATCTTTTTTATATAAAATGTAATACTTTTTATAAAGTTTTGTTTTTTTATTATAAATAGAATATATTATATTTTATTATGCATAGTGTTTGCATAGTGCTGCATAGTATTTGCATAGTAAAATCTTTTTTATATAAATGTAATACTTTTTAGAAAGTTTTGTTTTATTTGATTATAAATAGAATATATTATATTTTATTATGCATAGTATTTTTGCATAGTGCTCGCATAATGTTTGCGTAGTAAAATCTTTTTATATAAAATGTAATACTTTTATAAAGTTATTTGTTTTATTAAATTTTAAATAATATATATATATATTATAAATTTTGTTTTATTATATAATTATAAATAGAATATATTATATTTTATTGCATAGTATCCTTTCCATTCTCCTATAAATAGGATCTTAGTTAGAATTGAAAAACACACCGTAAATTGAGAGAATTCTTCTTCTATAATCTTGGCGTATTTCTTTAGAGTTTAAGAAAGTTTTGGCGTAGAAAATAGTGCAAGTTTTCTTCAAGTATATCTCCGCCCTACCCGTTTGAATACTCTTTTTTTAAGGTAAGGGGCATTATTTCTTTCGTATTCATGAAGAGAGCTATTGTTATTCCATTCCTTATTATTATATTGGAATAACTTTCGCCTACATCAAATCACCGCATACATGGTGAAATTCTTACGTTATTTCATTCTTTATTATTTCGTTGGAATAACTTTGTATGTGTGATTCTATCGCATGCACAGTGAATTCTGTTGTTATTCCATTCTTTATTATTACGTTGGATGATCACATGCATGCGAATTACGCATGACTGGTTCCATTCTTTATTATTACGTTGGAACATCACACATGCATGCGGATTACGCATGACACGGTTCCATTTTTTTTATTATTATGTTGGAATATCCTATCATGCGGATTACGCATGACACGGTTCTATTATTTATTATTACATTTGGAATATCATGTGCGTGCGTAATTACGCATAACTTTGGTTCTATTCTTTGTTACTCTGTTGGAATAACTGCCTATGTGGATTACCGCATGCATGGTGAATGATCCTTTGTATTCATTCCTTATTAACGTGTGGAAATGATCTGTCTACGTGGATTACCGCATGGCGGGCGAAAATCTATTTGCAGTTTCATATATTCTATTATACTCAGTTGGTTAAAGTTTTGGCTTTTATACTCCATGAAATTAGTAGAATATCCTGGATATTTGCGCTTCATCCAGTATCTTTTCATGGAAATATTCTTCTGAGCATTCATGAATTTTTACTCCACAAAGCAGTATCATGTTGACAATTTGGACGTTATTGGTTCCTAGATAAATTAATTTATAAATCTTTAAAATTTATTCTTGAACTTGTTTTATTGAATTATTATGTCATTGTCATCATCCTCATGTTTATATTATGTTGAAAGTCAAATCGTGGCACTGTAGTGCATAGATGGACTTGGTATGATTATGACCGAGGATTATTCGGTATAATCATGGACCGTAATGTTATAAATGATGTGGTAAAAGTCCTCATTGGCCCGTAGTGCATTGATGGACAGTTGTTGGCATGATCATGACCATTGATGAAAACACGAATATCCTTGGCCCGTAGTGCATGGATAATTTGTGGTTGTGATACTAATGAATATCCTTGGCCGTAGTGCAGGGATGATGTGGATTATTTATTGAGCTGAGTCTCGGCGATAAAAGTGATGAAAAACCTTTTAAATCATAGAAGATAGTAGATTTTATTCTCTACTTGACTCTTCTAATGGATTGTTTGTTCCACTGCAGATTAAACTTGATGTTTGTTATATTGTATCGTTTAACACTTTTGTTGAAGGCTAACGATAATTTATTACGCATTATCTTAGTCATAATATTTCTTCTTGGGCTATTTGAGCTCACCTTTTGCTTTCATTGTTCTCTTTGAAATGAGAACGTAGCGAGGATTAGTCGGATAGCTGAGTGACGGTCGGATGATAGCATTAGTAGTCCTCACTATTCTATGAAATAGTGTGATAATAAATGTATTGAGGACTTATTTTGAGTTTGAATCACATGCAGAAGACAATGTTTGTATTAAAACTCACAGCTCATGTTGTATATTTAAGATTGTATTTGTATTCTGTACCATGTATTTGGCGACTCAAAATAGGTGATGTATACCTATTTTGGGGGCATCATAGTTGGTATCAAAGTTTAGTGATATGATCCCTGGCTTAGATGTGAGACAAGAACTAGGAGGGGAGAGACGGGGAATTTCTTCGCTAGTATGACCTACCTAAGTTTATTTGGTATTTAATTGGTCGGTCAGAGTATAGGTATAATATGTGATATGTCAATTAACCCTTGTTTTGTGGCAGTATTTGAAAATAGCATCTGAAAATGTCGAGATAAGAAATTAAGCACATGAGACTGTTGAGTCACCAACGATCAATACCCAGGATAATGTGCAACAGGAAAATAATAATCCCCAAGTAAATAACAACACCAATCAGATGATGAACGATGGGATGTTCAGAGGCTTTATGCAATTCATGCAACATCAGGCGAGAGAGACTCCTATTCAAAATACAGGTAGAAACACTAGAAACTCACGGCTGGTCATTGCTAAGCAGTTCAAGAAGCTGGAACCGCCAGAGTTTTTGGGAAAGCCAGAACCACTTAAGGCGGAGACATGGTTAAAGCAGATCACCAAGATATTTAATGTCTTGGGATGCTCCGAGGAGCAAAAGGTTCCGTTTGCCACCTTTATGTTGCGTGAAGAGACAGATTACTGGTGGAAATCTATAAAGCGTACCCAGCCTGACGCATTCAAGATGTCTTGGGAGAAGTTCCAAGAGCTGTTCAACGACAAGTACTTTCCCGAAAGTATTCGTCACATGAAGGAGGTGGAGTTTATCAAGTTGGAGCAAAACAATATGACCGTGTCGCAATACGAGGCTAAATTTACGGAGTTGTCTCGATTTGCATCCCATTTGGTTGATAATGAGGCGCGAATGACGCGAATGTTTCTAAGAGGTTTGAAACCCGATATACGTCAATACCTCATTTCTCACAAACTTTGTTTATATTATGATGTTGTGAATAGGGCTCAGTTATTGGAGCGCAATAATGAGTCAGCACAACCAAAAGGTAACGAGAAACAACACGATAATAATTGTACCGGTGGCAACAGCCATCGGAACAATGATAACCATCGTGGGGGAAATTATCATGCCAAGAATGGTAACCACTTCGGTGGTAATCATGGCCAAAATAATAAGAGTGGAAATTTCAAGAAGAGAAGATTTAACGATGATGGAAAGGCGTCGACCAATTTTTTGTTGTTAAGGAAGGAGAACGACCACCGGTCGTATGTTTTAAATGCAGACAGGAGGGACACATCCGTCCAAACTGTACGCAGCAATCCAAAACGTGTTTCAATTGAAGAAGAGAAGGTCACCTAGCTCGATTTTGTCGTGTAGTGAAGTCAAGTCCAGCTGGGATAATGATGCCAAAGGATGTCTTAGACAAGTCAAAGCCGGTAGTTTAAGTGAGAGCGTTTGTCGAGGAACCCGAACGAAGTTATCACGGGTAAGTTAATCATAAACGCTTACGAAGTCTATACATTATTCGATACCGGTTCTACCTATTCTTATATCTCTCATGCTTGCGCTCAACGTTTAAATTTGACCCCAAAGAAGTTAGACTTTGACTTATTGGTTGAAACTTCGTTAGTAGAAACCTTCGTTACCTCCACTGTTTATAAATCTTGTTGATTCAAATCGACACTTTCACGTTACCTGTTGATCTTATCTCTTTGAAAATACTTGCCCTTGATGTAATTTTAGGAATCAATTGGTTAACTACTCATTATGCCAAAATTGATTATTTTCGTAAGGTTGTTAGCTTTCATATTCCTAACCAACCTGTTATGCAAATTCAAGCAACCAAACCACTAAAGTCAATCGTTGTCATATCATGCCATAAGTAAAGAGCCCCGAGCCTTTCGCTGGTGACTTTCCTTGTATGGAATGCATCGAAGCCAAACTTTCTGTAGGGGAAGCCGTGAATAACGGTGGCAAGTTGATAAGTATCAATGTGACGTGTTATTCAAGTCTTGGATGAGGGTCACAGTTTTGAATGATATTTCTATTGTTAATAAATTTCCTGACGTATTCTCAAGACTTCTTAGCTTACCCTAGAGCGTGAAATCGAATTTTATATTGAATTCAAAGACAAAACCCATTTCTAAAACCCTCAAATATATTTTTTCAACTAAAATGAACGTAACATGCGCCAAAGACGTTGGCTCGAGCTGTTGAAGATTACGATCATACCATTCAATATCATCGTGGAAGAGCGAACGTGGTAGCTAACGCGTTGAGTAGAAGATCGTATGCGTTTACGAGTACGATGTTGTTAACACAAAACCCATTTCTTATGACTTACATATGATGAAGATAGAGTTAAAGACTCTAAGGACCCATGTGAAGATAGCGAATATACGAGTAGAATCGACTTTAATCGATAAAGTTAAAATCGCTCAAGCTACACACCCGGAGCAAATGAATGTGAAGAAAAAGGTTCAAGAAGGAGTTATTCTAGAAGCAAGAGTCGATGAAAAGAGGAAATATCAACCCTCAATTTAATTGGCCTATTTGAAATCCTTGATCGAGTAGGAACTGTGGCCTATAGACTCGCTTTACCGCTAAGTATGTCGCGTGTTCATAACATTTTCACGATCGATGTTACGTAAATATGTGATGACCCAAACCACGTTATTAAATTAGAACTAGATGAGATAAATAGAAGATTTAACGTATGAGGAGATACGTGTTAAAATCTTGGATAAGAAGGATCATATTCAACACTCAAAGGTTATACCTCAAGAGTTAGAATCTAAGCAAGGTATCCTCACCTCTTCTAAGATACCAGTGCGCATACATAAATTTCGAAGGCGAAATTTCATAAGGAGGGGAGATTGTAAGACCCCGAATTTTATGAAATAAAAATATTCAATTTTCTTATAATTATTATTTTATTTCGTAAATAGTTTAATTGATAAAAGGTTAAAGTTAAGGGTGATATGTGAAAATTTTTGCAAAGTAAGCAAGTTGTTATATAATATTTGATTGGTCGGGAAATATTCATTTTAACAAGAAATATTCGTACGACGGCACAATTATTGGTGGACCCCACAACGGAAGAATTATCGTAGTAAGAAAATGACAGAATTATCTTTTAATAAAAATAACGACGGAAGTGTTACCGTTAAAACTGTTGAACTACCCGGGAGTAAAAGTAAAATAATACGCGTGGTTGCATAGTAGCACACGGTATTGATTATTGATACTTACGTGAGAAGTCACTCAGTTTTTTTCAATTATTGCTACAGTAATTGTTGCATAGTATCTCACTTATTTGATTCAATTATTGTCAATACTTTATATATTATTAAATCAATAATTGAGACGACAAAGTTATTAATATTATTATTTGCAATATTAACGATGTTCAGAAGTTTCATCGAGGAGAGGTTTGGTCACCTAATTGCGCTACCAATATGGAGAAATCCTTATTGGAAAGCCCCTCTTTCACAGGAACGACACAGTCGATTAATATTGTGAATTATAATAATGGTGATAAATGTTGTTAAAATTATTAAGGTGATTTTTATGAAGTTTTGCTTATTTTATGGACCCCCATTTACCCATTTTTAAAATAATCGGTAGAAATTTCTAAAAGGTGGGCCCACATATAGGGCCCCAAGAAAGAAAAATGGGGGGGGAATGGGAAGTCACGGAAGTTTATATATATATATATATATACATATTATATATATAAATTTTGTTTTATTATTATTATAAATGTAATAAAATAGAAAACTTTTTATATAAAAATGAATACTTTTTATATAAAGTTTTGTTTTATTTGATAATAAATAGAATATATTATATTTTATTATGCATAGTATTTGCATAGTGCCCGCATAGTGTTTGCATAGTAAAATCTTTTTATGTAAAATAGAATACTTTTTATAAAGTTTTATTTTATTTGATTATAAATAGAATATATTATATTTTACTATGCATAGTGTTTGCATAGTGCCTGCATAATGTTTGCATAGTAAAAATTTTTTATATAAAAGAGAATACTTTTTATAAAGTTCTATTTTATTTGATTATAAATAGAATATATTATATTTTATTATGCATAGTGTTTGCATAGTGCCTGCATAGTGTTTGCATAGTAAAATCTTTTTATATAAAACAGAATACTTTTATAAAGTTATTTGTTTTATTAGATTTTAAATATAATATATATATATATATATTATAAATTTTGTTTTATTATATAATTATAAATAGAATATATTATATTTTATTGCATAGGATCATTTCCATTCTCCTATAAATATGATGCTTAGTTAGAATTGAAAAATACACCCGAAATTCAGAGAATTCTTCTTTTATAATCTTGAGCGTATTTCTTTATAGTTTAAGAAAGCTTTGAGAGTAGAAAATAGTGAAAGTTTTCTTCAAGTATATCCCCGCCCTACCCGTCGGAATACTCTTCTTTTTAAGGTAAGGGGCATTATTTCTTTCGTATTCCTGAAGAGAGCTATTGTTATTCCATTCCTTATTATTATGTTGGAATAACCTGTCTATGCGAAGTACCGCATACATGGTGAAATTCTTCTGTTATTTCATTCTTTATTATTCTGTTGGAATAACTCAGTATGTATGTGATCTATCATCGCCCGTGAATTCTGTTGTTATTCCATTCTTTATTATTCTGTTGGAACATCTTGTCTGTGTGGATTACGCATGACCTGGTTCCATTCTTTATTATTCTGTTGGAACATCCTGTCTGTGCGGATTACGCATGACCTGGTTCCATTCTTTATTATTATGTTGGAACATCTTGTTTGTGCAGATTACGCATAACCTATTTCCATTCTTTATTATTCTGTTGGAATATCCTGTCTATGCGGATTA
Organism: Panax ginseng; assembly: GCA_020205605.1. NCBI lineage: Eukaryota > Viridiplantae > Streptophyta > Magnoliopsida > Apiales > Araliaceae > Panax > Panax ginseng. The sequence goes on from CM035149.1 coordinate 30,735,234, forward strand.
CGCATGACCTGGTTCCATTCGTTGTTACTCTGTTGGAATAACCTGTCTATGTGGATTACCGCATGCATGGTGAATGATCCTTTGTATTCATTCCTTATTAACTTGTGGAAATGATCATCTCACGTGGATTACCGCATGGCAAAGCTAAAATCTATTTCGAGTTTCATATATTCTATTATCTTGAGTTGGTTAAAGTTTTGGCTTCTATACTCCATAAAATTAGTAGAATATCCGGATATTTTGCGCTTCATCCAAGATATCTTTTCATGAAAATATTCTTACGAGCATTCATGAATTTTTACTCCACAAAGCGATATCATGTTGACAATTTGGACGTTATTGGTTCTAGATAAATTAATTTATAAATCTTTAAAATTTATTCTTGAACTTGTTTTATTGAATTATTATGTCATTGTCATCATCCTCATGTTTATATTATGTTGAAAGTCATCTCGTGGGCTCACAAAGTGCATAGATGGACTTAGTATGATTATGACGAGGATTATTCGGTATAATCCTTGACCGTAATGTTATAAATGATGTGGTAAAAGTCCTCATTGGCCCGTAGTGCATTGATGGACAGTTGTTGGCATGATCATGACCATTGATGAAAACACGAATATCTTTGGCCCATAGTGCATGGATAATTTGTGGTTGTGATACTAATGAATATCATTGGTCGTAGTGCAGGGATGATGTGGATTATTTATTGAGCTGAGTCTTAGTGATAAAAGTGATGAAAAACTTTTTAAATCATAGAAGATAGTAGATTTTATTCTCTACTTGACTCTTCTAATGGATTGCTTGTTCCGCTGCAGTTAAACTTGATGTTTGTTATATTGTATCAGTTTAACACTATTGAAGGCTAACGATAATTTATTCTGCATTATCTTAGTCATAATATTTCTTCTTTGGGCTAGTTGAGCTCACCCTTTTGCTTTCATTGTTCTCTTGAGAAATGAGAGCGTAGCGAGAGGACTAGTGCGGGGAGCGGAGTGATGGTCCAGATGATAGCATTAGTAGTCCTCACTATTCTATGAAATAGTGTGATAATAAATGTATTGAGGACTTATTTTGAGTTTGAATACTGTCTAGAAGACAATATTTGTATTAAAACTCACAGCTCATGTTGTATATTTAAGATTGTATTTGTATTCTGTACCATGTATTTAACGACTCAGAATAGGTGATGTATACCTATTTTGGGGGCGTCACATGAAATATTTTAATTATTGGTGATTTATTTGAATTAATTATTTAAATTTATTATAGTTTCACCCTAATTAAGATTATATAAATTTATAATAAGGATAAAATAGTAAAATATTATATTCAAACCTATTATAAAAATTGATTATCAAACAACTTTTTTATACTTAATTAAACTATGTTTGAAAATCTTAATAAATATTTGTATTTTATATAGAACCTCAATTTTAATAAACTTTCATTACACAGTTTTATCAAATAGTAAAATTTTAATTATTTCTTTGTTTAAGAATCTAAACTTAGTCTAAAAATATATTATTTGTGTGGTTAGATAGTGGAATGAAAGGTGATGCTATAATGATAAATAGTTCCATCTCCTTAGACCTTATGATGAAATGAATGAAACAAGGAAGAAAATAATTCACTAAAAAAAAGAGAGTTGAATTGAGCTATTTATTTATTTAGGTAAAGCGGGACTGCGTTGTTTTAATTCTTCAATGTGAAGGCTTCTTGTGGTCATGTTGTGCCACGGCCCATGAGTGTTGATTTTTTTATAAAAGTGCAAACATTAATGCTTTGATGATTATGGGAATGGAATATGGGTTAAAAAATGGTTAACCGGTTAATTAACTATATTTGTTTTAAAAAATATGGGTCCAAATTTTAACTAACCTGAATAAATAAAAATGGTTAACCATCCCATTTGGTTCTAGTTAATATGGTTTGACCCAACAGTTAACTAATTATATTGTCAGGTCTAGGGGTGATCAAAGAAAAATTAGATTCTGCAGAAGTCACAACACAAACTCTGGTAAATAAAAAAATATGTCTACCATTTAATTGATAAAAACAATACAAAATTGTGGAGCTATAACAAAATATACACTATATGTAGCACTTGCCATTTACAAAGACTATGGCTGCCTATCTAATTCAGTCTCTTTAGTAGGCTCTGTTGACATTTTTGCATTACCTCCCACTGGAGAAATGTCTATGAATTATTCGTGATCACATGTAGTTATTTAACTCCCCTAAAGGACATAACTCGTGATGTAATAATACACAAGAGAAAACTGTTGACATTTCTCCTTCAGTTGATGCAATCAAATTGTCTCATTTTGAATCGGCACCTACAAGCTCCGGTCTATATTCTGTGAAAATAATTCTTCCTTCTAACTCGATTTTTCAAATAATTTGCGTGACATACCCCGCTTTCTAATGCCCTCTTGAAAATGAATCGTGTTGAGTTAACTCATAGTTCATGTGAAACCCCAAATTTTATGAATAAAGATTTTAATTTCTCGAAATATTTTTTTTTTAATATTATGGTGTGGATTTGATATAATGTTATAGTTGTGAGTAATATTTATAAATTTTGCAAAGTATGCAAGTTGTTATATAATATTCGTTTGGTCGGGGAATATTCTTTTTGTCGGGAAATATCCGTACGACGAAACAATCATTGGTGGACCCCACAACGAAAGTATTGTCGTAACTAGAAAATGACTGAATTATCATTTTATAAACGGCGAAAGTGTTACCATTAAAACTGTTGAACTACCCGGTAGTAAAAGTACAGTAATACGCGTGATTGCATAGTAGCATACGGTATTGAATATTGATGCTTACGTAAAAAGTCACTCAATTATACTCAATTATTTCTACAGTAATTACTGCATCATATCTCTCATATTATTGATTCAATTATTGTCATAGTATCATCTGCATAATATGTTATATTATTAAATCAATAATTGAGACGACAAAGTTATTCATATTATTATTTGCAATATTGACAATGTTTAAAAGTTCTGTCAAGGAGAGATTTGGTCACCTAATTGCGCGCCAATAAGGAGAAATCCTTATCGAAAAGCCCCCTCTTTCCTGGGAACGACCTGGTTGTTAAATGTTGTGAATTATAATATTAATGATCAATAAGTTCGTGTTGATTAAAGATGAAATTGATAGTTCTATTGTGTTGGAATTATTAGTGTTAGTGAAAATCGACATTTATTTCGATAATAATTAATGTCTGGGGGTTATATTGACCAATCGGGTAATTAACCAGATAAATGAGCAATTAATTGCTATTGATTCACATGATTATAAATATTTGTTCACATGTGTGTACTATTGATTCACATTCATTTACTATTAGGGGAGTTGGTGCAAGATTGATAATACTTGCATGACTAAGTTAAAAATGGAGGTATAGATGGAGGTACTATACTGTAATTCGTATTTTCACATGTCTAGAACTATTGATTCACATGATTTACTATTGATTCACATGATTTACTATTAGGGGAGGTGGTGCAAATTTGATAATACTTGCAGGACTAAATTAAAAATGAAGGAAAAGAGGAAGGTATTATACTGTAATATTTCGAGCCCCAAAACGTGCAATTATCGAAACTATATTTTCCTATAAATAGAAGCTCATTCTTCCTTCATTTCTCACCAATTTACTAAGTCTCACAAGAGCAATTATTATAGAGAGAAATTATAGAGAGAAAGAAAAAGAGAAGTCTCGCTACCTCACTATTCCAAAGATATCCAGTTTCTTTTAAGGTAAGGGTATTATTCTTTCGTATTCATGAAGAGAGTTATTTTCTTTCAATACTCGTAAGGGTTGTTATTCCATTCTTTATTATTATGTTGGAATAACTTTTGTACATCACAATCCGCATACATGGTGAATTTCGTTGTTATTCCATTCTTTATTATTATGTTGGAATAACATGTATATGTGGTCTATTCTATCGCATGCCCAGTGAATTCGTTGTTATTCCATTCTTTATTATTCATTGAAATATCCATGCATGCGGATTACACATGACTGGTTCCATTCTTTATTATTATTCATTTGGGAATAACACATGCATGCGATTCTATCGCATGCATGGTGAATTCTTACATTATTCCATTCTTTATTATTACATTTGGAATATCACATCTATGTGGATTACCGCATGTATGGTGAATGATCCTTAGTATTCATTCTTTATTAAATTGTGGAAATGATCTGTCTACGTGGATTACCGCATGGCGAGTGAAAATCCATTTGTAGTTTCGTATATTCTATTATACTCATCTGGGATTACCGTATGGAGGGTGAAAATCCATGTGGATTACCGTATGGCGGGTGAAAATCTATTTGCAGTTTTCGTATATTCTTTTTGTGTTCAGTCTTATTCACGGGTACTATTCTCAAGTACTATTCATTGGGTACTATTCATTAGAAAAATATATTTCTTTTTACATCCAAATTATTTTTGGTACATGAATATTATTCTTGAATTTTACTCTACTAAGCGATGATCATGTTGACGATTTGGACGTTATTGATTTCTGGATAAATTAACTTATAAATCTTTAAAATTTATCCTTGAACTTATTTTATTGAATTATTATGTCATTGTCATCATCCTCATGCTTATATTGTGATGAAAGTCATCTTTGGCTTACGTGTATAGATGTACTTTGTATGATTATGACCAGGGATTATTTAGTATAATCTTGACCGTAATGTGACGAATGATGTGGTAAAAGTCCTCATTAGCCTGTAGTTCATTGATGGACAGTTGTTGGTATGATTATGACCAGGGATTATTCGGTATAATCATGACCATTGATGATTACATGAATATCCTTGGCCATGGTGTATGGATGATTCGATTTTTATTTATTAAGCTAAGTCTCAGCGATAAAGTTGATGAAAAACTTTTTAAATAATAGAATATAGTAGATTTTATGCTCTACTTGACTTTTGTAATGGATTGCTTATTTCCGCTGCAGTTGTTGATCTAAAACTTGTTGTCTATTGTATTCTATCAGTTGTTATACTGTTGAAGGCTAAGGATAATTTATTCTGTATTATCTTAGTCATAATATTTCTTACTGGGCTAGTTGAGCTCACCCTTTCTTTCATTGTTCTCTTCAGGAAATGAGAATATAGTTGGGACGAGTCGGGGAATGGAGTGAAAGTCCAGGATAAATGGCTTTAGTAGTCCTTGTGACACCCCCAAAATAGGTATACATCACCCATCTTGAGTCGCCAAATACATGGTACAAAATTCAAATACAACTTAATTATACAACAGTCGTGTAAAATACGACAAAACATAATCTAAGAGTTTTAATAAGAATATTGTCATCTATACAATATCCACACTCAATGGAGCCCTCATTACATTTATTGTCACACTATTTAACAGAATAGTGAGGACTACTAATGCTATCATTTGGACCGTCACTCCGTTCCCCAACTAGTCCCGGCTACGTTCTAATTTCCTGAAGAGAACAGTGAAAAAAAGGGTGAGCTCAACTAGCCCAGTAAAAATATTACGACTAAGATAATGCAGAATAAATTATCATTAGTCTTCAACAATGTTAAACTGATAAAATACAATGGACATCAAGTTTAACTTCAGCGGAATAAGCAATCCATTAAAAGAGTCAAGTAGAGCATGATATCTACTATCTTCTATGATTTAAAATGTTTTCATCAATTTTTATAAATGAGACTCGACTTAATAAATAAACCACATCATCGAGTCAACCACGCACTACAAGCTAAGGATATTCATTAAATCATCAATGGTCATGACTATACCGAATAATCCTCGGTCATAATCATACCAAAAGCGCCCATCAATGCATTACAAAGCTACATCGAGGACTTTTACCACATCATTTATAACATTACAGGTTATGATTATACCGAATAATCTCTGGTCATAATCATACCATGTCCATCTATGCATGTAAGCCAAAGATGACTTTCATCACAATATAAGCATGAGGATGATGACAATGACATAATAATTCAATAAAACAAGTTCAAGAATAAATTTTAAAGATTTATAAGTTAATTTATCTTGAAATTAATTACGTCCAAATTGTCAACATGATACTGCTTTGTGGAGTAAAATTCAAGAATGCTCAAAAGAATATTTCCATGAAAACATACCGGATGAAGCACAAATATCCAGGATATTCTACTAATTTCATGGAGTATAGAAGCCAAAACTTTAACCAACTGAGTATCATAGAATATATGAAACTACAAATGGATTTTCACCCACCATGCGGTAATCCACGTAGACAGATCATTTCCACAATTTAATAAGGAATGAATACGAAGGATCGTTCACCATGTATGTGATAATCCACATGGCAAAGTTATTCCAATGAGAATAATAATAAAGAATAGAACCAGTCATACTTAATTACAGCAGCATGGGATATTCCAATGTAATAATAAAGAATGGAATAATGAAGAATTCACCATGCATGCGATAGACCGCACAGATAGGTTATTCCAACGTAATAATAAAGAATGGAACCAGTCTAGCGTAATAAAACTGAGATAAGATATTCCAAATGTAATAATATAGAATGGAATAATGTAATAATTTCACCATGTATGCGGTGTATCAGTATAGGCAAAGTTATTCCAACATAATAATAAAGAATGGAATAACAGAAGAATTTCACCATGTATGCGGTACTTCGCATAGACAGGTTATTCTAACATAATAATAAAGAATGGAATAACAGAAGAATTTCACCATTTATGCGGTACTTCGCATAGACAGATTATTCCAACATAATAATAAAGAATGGAATAACAGAAGCTCTCTTCATTAATACGAAAGAAATAATGCCCCTTACCTTAGAAAGAAACTGGATACTGGAGTAGAGAGGTAGCAGACTTCTCTTCTTCTTTCTCTCTATAATTTCTCTCTATAATATGTCTTGCAGGCCTCCATTCTCCTCTTTGGGTCTCCTTGCTTCACTTCGGTATTCCCAGAGCTAAATACCTTCCTCTTCTGACCCTCGTCACTACCACTGGCTCCCTCGATCTTTACTCCCCCGTCTACTTTACCCTTGTTCTTCTTATCTTTGTGGTACTGGCTCAACACCTCGCTACCACCTTCGGCGATTATCGCCTTCTCTAAAATGGTTCCAAAAGAAGTACTTTGAAACACTGAAATACGGTTATAGAGCCAGGGTTTCAAGACCTTCTCGATCCATCGCGCCTTCCTAACCTCGGTATCCACTTGGTGTGGAGCAAACCTCACCAGTTCATTAAACTTGGTGGCGTATTAGGGAACCAACATGTCCCCTTGCTTCAACTCAAGAAAACGCATCTCCATCCTCCCTTGCATGCTCGTGGGAAAGTAGTTCTCGAAGAATATCTCCTTGAACCTCTCCCACGTCAGATTCGCTATCCCTGCCCTAGCCCGATTGGCTTCCCACCAAAAATTGGCCTCTCCCTTCATCATATAGGTTGCAAAGGCAACCTTTTGGGCCTCTTCGACATTTTCTATCACAAATGCCTTCTCTATCTCCTTAACCCACGTTTGGGCTTCAATAGGGTCCGTAGTTCCTTTGAACTCCGGCGGACCTACGTTCTTAAAATCCTTAAAGATAGTAGCTCGTGCTACTCCTGGATTTACGGGGATATTAGCCCCTGTTCTATTAAATGCTGTTGTTATTAAATTAACAAACTCCTGCATCGGGTTAACTGGACCTCCCTCCGGTTAATTCACGTTAGCACCTTGATTACGTTGTACTCTTCTCAGAGGCATTTTGCTGATACAATAAACACATTTCATTATTATTCCTTTCTTTATTAGTTATCATCTAATATTAAACAATAACTCCAACATCCATTACTCATTGTTTTCCATAAAAAGGCTTATATTCATTCTTTGTAGTATAATACTACATCGGTCACATTACACAGCCTAAGCTGATTACATTACTTTCCCGCTATTGCTTTCCAAAAATTGGGATTTACAAAAGACTACCCTTCGCTATACAAAGAGGGCTTTACGTCACTACTAATTACAAAATATTTACATGCTGAAACTACTCTAGCTACTACTAGTCTACATCTGCCTCAAGGCATTATTGAAATCTGCCTTGGCAAGACCGACAATAATATCACAGCTAATAGTATGCCGCGTCTGCCCCACCTCTACAGGATAACCAGCTACCTGCTGTTAGAAATCTGTGTGAGAACTCCTATGGATATAGGACATTCTCCCTATCTTCTGCAGTTTGGTCTTTAGCTCCTCGTTGAGCTCAAAGACCTCATGTTTTAACTCGTGGACTTTGTCCTTAGCCAAAATCCTCTCATCATGCTCCTGCTCCCACATGGACTCAACATCAGTCTTGTCCTCTATAACAGTTTGGAGCTCTGCCTTCAGCTCCTTAACCTCTTGACAGTAATGAATATTTCTATCCAATACTGACATGAACAGAGACATCATCGACCCTCCAGGAGCTATCTTCGCTGCTATAGCTATTGGATTAAAGGACACTGTCTCCACTTCCTCCTCTATCATTCCATCAAATACTGACATGTAGTCAGCATCATCTGGGTCTCCAGACTCAATAACTACCACCTCCGGATCTGCTGCTATGGGGTTCGGTAAAACCTCTATTTGGTTCACCGATTCTTCACTAATGGCCTGACCATCTACAAACATTCCGTTTACTCCTGACATCTACATAAAACAATTAAGTTGATTAGTACACGTCAGTAGAATAATTAAAACACATAACATAATCATAATGCATTTTTATAAGGTTATTTTCTTCTTGTACTTCTTTGACTTCTCTTAAGGTTATGACTTAAGGTTTTTAATCCCCCCTTAAGTTTAATAACCTAATGCTTTGATACCAACCTGTGACGCCCCCAAATCCGAGTATCTTCTAACCCGACAGATGGTGCTACACGGTACTACCATTCACACATACATTCAATTGAAAAGTCTTAAAAGAACGAATATGTCTTCTATATATTAGAAATAATATTACATTTCCCCAGGTTCTTTATAACCCATACATTTGTTCTTGTTATAATATCAAATATATTACAATCGTTCACCTATACTATTACATCAGAACTCTAAGGGTTCGTCTTCGCCTTGCCTTTATCCTTCCCAGAGCCTTCGGTCCATTTGATCTTGGCTGTGTTCATATGGTTCAAGCAAGAGTGAGCATGACTAGCTCAGCAAGTACTACAATTCTAATAAACAACATGCTTGAAACATAGAACTCATATATCTTCAGTAACTGAACAATAGTTACGAAGTATTATCGATAATTCAAAATAGCACTTCTTTTCATTCAAAACGTTTTACAACAACAATATTCCGTAAAACATCAGTTTTGGTCCAAGACCTTGAGCATTTCATAAGTTCTTTTGAAAAGGACAACCCGGTACTAAGTCCGTAAGTCCGACATTACTTACGAGCACTTCTGGGTGATCAGCCCATAGTACTCTATGTTGATCAACACTACATTCATTAAACGTGTATACGTTTAAGTTGTGGCAACCTCACGTGCCTGTCGTTAAACGACGAAAACATTTTAGCATACTCAGTATTCGATTGAAAACCACACCAATATAACTTGGTAAACATGCTTGATAGAATCATAACATAAGTCTAGCCGAAAGAATTGGCTTTGACTTCCTCATACAAAACTTCATGCGAAAGGATACATGAATTATAAAGCTTGTCGGCATCGAATCGGAATGTAATACTTGCCTTTCAAATCGCTTCGCCATCGATTATCACACGTACACTTTAAGTCTCTAAGTCTCTACAATACATGATCATATAACGTACCACATTAGGTCTTATATAATCAAGTAGGTATATTATTATATCTTACCTTTCATCTCAATCTAAATCCTGACTTAGATCTGTTATTATGGTTTCTAGCTTTTCGTTACGTCATTCACATTACATTCATCTTCAATTGATTATTAACCTTTAATCATAATGCATTAAGTGTTTAACAATGCCTTAACAATGTTATATTAACACCTTAGTTCATTACTAATGAGTTATCTTTCCTTCTATACTTGTAAACATTCTTGTCTGTCAAAACTCTAGGACTGGCACCGCGGCGCCACACATAACTCTCTTCTTTGCGCCACTTCAAGACGAAGTTAGCGATGAAGCAAGCCTCGAACTCAAGGCCACACCGCCACTCATTTAACCTTGGGTTGGCAATTGCTTGGCGCCAACTCTGTTCCTTAGAAAATTTGCAGCTTTTGTAAATTCGGCGAAACTCCCGGACGCATAACTTCTTCGTTATAAGTCCGAATTGGCTCGTTCAAAAGCCTACGGTTCATAAATTCCATACTCTATGCGTTCATGTAAAAAATTTATCTATTTGACTTCGTTTGCTAAAATTTCACTTATTAGTTCATTTTTAACGAAAACGATAAACGTCCATGAACGTTCAATGCTCGTTTCTTAGACTAAGTCAGAATTCGGTCATTTTTGAGTCCGTAACTCTAAAATGCCAAATATGACTTGTCTCCATCGAAAACCAACATTTCAGACTTCAAACACAAAATACGACTTCCATTCCGAGAATTTCACGAATTCGACGATTATCGTCTAATCGTGTGAATTCTGGTAAAACTTCATTCCTAATGATTCTAAATGGATTTTAATCAACACATGAACATTTCAAGTTACTTATCACACCAACTTATCATCAAAGTAGGTTTTGACTTATTCTCATAAGTCAATGACTTAATCAACTTATTAACTACAAATTCTCATGCTTATAACTTACTATGAACTTAAGTCCATCAATCAATGTTCTCATAATATATTGAACATACTAACATCATATGACATACATATGACAAGTTCTTCATGATTCTATCAACTTATTAAAGTTCAAGTTGCTTATTTAACTTATTCGGCTTAAGTTCATTCATTAATAACTTATTACATGTTCTTAACAAACTATCCCCCTTCTCTATCAATCCTATCGTAGAAGAGATGAAGATAATATATATGAGTCTTACCCTTGAAGACTATTACTTCACTTCACTTTGGAAAATCTAGCAAAGGTTGAAGTGGCTTATAAGTGCTTATGTGGCTTATTCTCTCTTCCAAATAAGTTGCTTAATCTTGAGAGGAAATTGTTGGATGAATTAACAACCAACAAAATGAAATGAAGCTTGGTATTTATAGGCAACTCAAAGTTAGGGCACTTTAGTCAATTGGACATTCTACCTCCTTTAATCACCTCCTTAATACACCTCCTTACTATTCATTGCTTATCAACCAAGTCTACTTGCTAGCCACTTCTATTACTTGATCATCACAACACTTGGTCACCATACTAAATGTTTGCCCATCAAGTCTACCCATTTCTCACTTGGTTTGCCCCATGGATCATAGCTTAATCACATTGGGCTTGCTAATTATCTAGCTTATTTCTTATTGTGCTTACATTACAATAGATTGGACTTATGATTTATCAAACACTTGGGCTTGAGTATCACATTCTATTGGACTTTTATCATTAAGCTAATAATCCTACAAGTCCATTACATTTAAATAACAACTTAACATATATACACTACGTATAATTCTCGTATGCTAGCTCGTATATTTATTCGTAATATACGTTATTTCATTCTCCATACACAATAGTATAATACGTCGTATTATACTTACGTTCATTACCTCGTATAATGCATACGCATCGTACGATTATAACTTTCTTTCCTTAACGCTTAATAAACCTAACGTTCCCAAATTAAGTCCGCATGCGAAATATTACGTTTTCTATACTTAGATTATTATTACATAATCCATCTCACCTTGATATTATAACGTTACATATTTCTCGGAAGTTCAAAAATAATTCCCGAGCAGAAATCGATGAATAGTGTTTTCCAGAAAATTTCTCAAAAAACTTTTATTTTCGTTTTAGAAATTCAAACACTTTAATTCTCCCACGTAGTTAAAATACTCCGACTTTCCGACGTTTCTAGGTTATAAAACGACAATCATCTTATCAACACGTAATAATAATAAATAATATTATTTTATTCATTATTAAAAATATTTACAAAGGTTCGATTTTTCGGGGCGTTACATCAATAGTTATAATCATGTGAAAATACGAATTACAGTATAGTACCTCCATTTTTAATTTAGTCATGCAAGTATTATCAATCTTGCACCAACTCCCCTAATAGTACAAGAATGTGAATCAATAGTACACACATGTGAACAAATAGTTATAATCATGTGAATTAATAGCAATTAATTGCTCATTTATCCTAAGTTAATTATCTTTCGGGTCAATTATAACTTCCGGACATCAATTAATATCGAAATAAATGTTGATTTCCACTAACACTAATAATTCTAACACAATGGAACTATCAATTTCATCTTTAATCAACACGAACTTATTCATCATTAATATTATAACTCACAATATTTAACAACCGTGTCGCTCCGTGAGGAAAGGGGGGCTTTCCGATAAGGATTTCTCCTTATTGGCGCGCAATTAGATGACCAAACCTCTCCTTGACAAAACTTCTAGACATTGTAAATATTGAAATTTAATAATATGAATAACTTTTTCATCTCAATTATTGATTTAATAATATATCATATAATGCAGATGATACTGTGACAATAATCGAATCAATAATATGAGAGATATGATGCAATAATTCTTTGTGAGCAATAATTGAGTATAACCGAGTGACTTCTCACGTAAGCATCAATAATCAATACTTGCAAGCTGCTACTATGCAACCACGCCAGACATGTACTTTTCTTTTACTACCGGGTAGTTCAATAGTTTTAATGGTAACACTTCCGCCGTTATTTTTATAAAAAGATAATTCTATCGTTTTCTTATTATGACAATACTTCCGTTGTGGGGTCCACCAATGATTGTGCCGTCGTACGAATATTCCCTGTTAAAATGAATATTCCTCAACCAATCGAATATTATATAACCACTTGCTTACTTTGCAAAATTTGTAAATATTACCCACAACTATAACATTATATCAAATCCACACCATAATATTCAAAAATATATTTTGAGAAAATTATTCTTTATTCATAAAAGTTGGGGTCTTACAGTCCTCACTATTCTACGGAATAATGTGATAATAATTGTAATGAGGACACCATTGAGTGTGGATATTGTCTAGATGACAATATTCTTGTTTAAACTCTCAGCTATGTTTTGTCGTATTTTACACGACTGTTGTATAATTAAGTTGTATTTGAATTTATATACCATGTATCTGGCGACCCAAGATGGGTGATGTATACCTGTTTTGGGGGCGTCACAGTTGGTATCAAAGCTTAGGTATATGATCCCTGGCTGAGATGTGAGACAAGAACTAGGTGGGGAGAGACGGGGAATTCCTTCGCTAGTATGACCTACCTAAGTTTATTTGGTATTTAATTGGTCGGTCATAGTATAGGGATAATATGTGATATGTCAATTAACCATTGTTTTATGACAGTGTTTGAAAATGGCATCTGAAAATGTTGAGATCAGCAATGAAGCACATGAGACCGTTGAGTCACCAACGATCAATACCCAGGATAATGTGCAACAGGAAGATAATAATCCTCAGGTAAATAACAACACTGATCAGATGATGAACGATGGGATGTTAAGAGGCTTTATGCAATTCATGCAATATCAGGCGAGAGAGACTCCTATTCATAATGTAGGTGGAAACAATGGCAACCCGGCGGCTAGCTCAACGCTAAGCGATTCGAGGCTGGGACCACGGAGTTTTTGGGAAAGCCAGAACCACTTAAGGCGAGAGGCGTGGTTAAAGCGAGATCACCAAGATATTTGACGTCTTAGGATGCTTCGAGGAGCAAAAGGTTCCCTTTGCCACCTTTATGTTTCATGAAGAGGCAGACATGGTGGAAATCAGAAACGCATCAACCGACTGACGCACTAACTTAAGATGTCTTGGGAGAAGTTCCAAGAGCTGTTCAACGATAAGTACTTTCCCGAAAGTATTCGTTACATGAAGGAGGTGGAGTTTATCAAGTTGGAGCAAAACAATATGACTGTGTCGTAATTCGAGGCTAAATTTGCGGAGTTATCCCGGTTTGCATCCCATTTGGTAGATAACGAGGAGCAAATGACGTGAATGTTTCTAAGAGGTTTAAAACCTGATATACGTCAATACCTCATTTCTCACAAACTTTGTTTATATTCAGATGTTGTGAATAGGGCTCAGTTATTGGAGCGCGATAATGAGTTAGCACACCAAAAGTCAACGACCAATAACACGATAATAATCGTACCGGTGGCAATGGCCATCGGAACAATGATAACCATCGTGGGGGAAATTATCATGCCAAGAATGGTAACCGCTTCGATGGTAATCATGGCCAAGATAATTGGAGTGGAAATTTCAAGAAGAGAAGATTTAACGATGATGGAAAGACGTCAGCACCAGCACCTGTTGTTAAGGAAGGAGAACGACCGCCGGTCGTATGTTACAAATGTGGAGAGGAAGGACACATCAGTCCAAACTGTACGCAGCAGTCCAAAACATGTTTCAATTGTGGAAGAGAAGGTCACCTAGCCCGATTTTGTCGTGTACCGAAATCAAGTCCAGCTGGGACGGTGGCACCAAAGGCGGATACAGACAAAACAAAGTCGGTGCTTTCAGGAAGAGCGTTTTTCGTGACTTCTCAAAAAGTGAGTAACCCAAATGAAGTTAGCACGGGTTAGTTAATTATAAATTCTTGCAAATTCTATACCTTATTAGATACCGATTCTACCCATTCTTTTATCTCTCTTGCTTGCGCTCAACGTTTAAATTTGACCCCAGAGAAGTTAGACTTTGACTTATTGGTTGAAACTTCATTAGGAGAAACCTTCGTTACCTCCACTGTTTATAAATCTTATTTGATTCGAATCGACACTTTCACGTTACCTGTCGATATTATCTCTTTGAAAATACTTGCCTTTAATGTAATTTTAGGAATCGATTGGTTAACTACTCATCATGCTTTTCGTAAGGTTGTTAGCTTTCATATTCCTAACCAACCTATTATGCGAATTCAAGCAACCAAACCACTAAAGTCAATCGTTGTCATATCATGCCATAAGTAAAGAGCCCCGAGCCTTTCGCTGGTGACTTTCCTTGTATGGAATGCATCGAAGCCAAACTTTCTGTAGGGGAAGCTGTGAATAACAGTGGCAAGTTGATAAGTATCAATGTGACGTGTTATTCAAGTCTTGGATGAGGGTCACAGTTTTGAATGATATTTCTATTGTTAATAAATTTCCTGACGTATTCCTGAAGACTTCTTAGCTTACCCCTAGAGCGTGAAATCGAATTTTATATTGACCCCAGTACAAAACCCATTTCTAAAACCCTCAAATATTTTTTCAACTAAAATGAACGTAACATGCACCAAAGACGTTGGCTCGAGCTGTTGAAGATTACGATCATACCATTCAATATCATCGTGGAAGAGCGAACGTGGTAGCTAACGCGTTGAGTAGAAGATCGTATGCGTTTACGAGTACGATGTTGTTAACACAAAACCCATTTCTTATGACTTACATATGATGAAGATAGAGTTAAAGACTCTAAGGACCCATGTGAAGATAGCGAATATACGAGTAGAATCGACTTTAATCGATAAAGTTAAAATCGTTTCGTTTACACACACTTGAGCAAAATGAATGTGAAGAAAAAGGTTCAAGAAGGAGTTATTCTAGAAGCAAGAGTCGATGAAAAGAGGAAATATCAACCCTCAATTTAATTGGCCTATTTGAAATCCTTGATCGAGTAGGAACTGTGGCCTATAGACTCGCTTTACCGCTAAGTATGTCGCGTGTTCATAACATTTTTCACGTATCGATGTTACGTAAATATGTGGATGACCCAAACCACGTTATTAAATTAGAACTAGACAAGATAGCAAAAGATTTAACGTATAAGGAGATACGTGTTAAAATCTTGGATAAGAAGGATCGTATTCAACACTCAAAGGTTATACCTCAAGAGTTAGAATCTGAAATGAAGTCAAGGTATCCTCATCTCTTCGGCATACCAGGTACGTAAGTAAATTTCAAGGGCAAAATTTCATAAGGAGGGGAGATTGTGAGACCCCAAATTTTATGAATAAAGATTTAAATTTCTCGAAATATTTTTTTTTTGAATATTATGGTGTGGATTTGATATAATATTATAGTTGTGGGTAATATTTATAAATTTTGCAAAGTATGGAAGTTGTTATATAATATTCCTTTGGTCGGGGAATATTCTTTTTGTCGGGAAATATCCATACGACGGCACAATCATTGGTGGACCCCACAACGAAAGTATTGTCGTAGTTAGAAAATGACTGAATTATCATTTTATAAACGGTGAAAGTGTTACCGTTAAAACTGTTGAACTACCCGGTAGTAAAAGTACAATAATACGTGTGGATGCATAGTAGCATACGGTATTGAATATTGATGCTTACGTAAGAAGTCACTCAGTTATACTCAATTATTGCTACAGTAATTACTGCATCATATCTCTCATATTATTGATTCAATTATTGTCACAATATCATCTGCATAATATGTTATATTATTAAATCAATAATTGAGACGACAAAGTTATTCATATTATTATTTGCAATATTGACAATGTCTAGAAGTTCTGTCAAGGAGAGGTTTGGTCACCTAATTGTGCGCCATTAAGGAAAAATCCTTATCGAAAAGCCCCCTCTTTCCTGGGAACGACATGGTTGTTAAATGTTGTGAATTATAATATTAATGATGAATAAGTTCGTGTTGATTAAAGATGAAATTGATAGTTCCATTGTGTTGGAATTATTAGTGTTAGTGAAAATCGACATTTATTTCGATAATAATTGATGTCTGGAGGTTATATTGACCAATCGGGTAATTAACCGGATAAATGAGCAATTAATTGCTATTGATTCACATGATTAT
Source organism: Panax ginseng (assembly GCA_020205605.1). NCBI lineage: Eukaryota > Viridiplantae > Streptophyta > Magnoliopsida > Apiales > Araliaceae > Panax > Panax ginseng. The sequence goes on from CM035149.1 coordinate 30,752,244, forward strand.
AACTATTTGTTCACATGTGTGTACTATTGATTCACATTCATTTACTATTAGGGGAGTTGGTGCAAGATTGATAATACTTGCATGACTAAGTTAAAAATTGAGGTATAGATGGAGGTACTATACTGTAATTCGTATTTTCACATGTCTAGAACTATTGATTCATATGATTTACTATTGATTCACATGATTTACTATTAGAGGAGGTGGTGCAAGTTTGATAGTACTTGCAGGACTAAATTAAAAATGAAGGAAAAGAGGAAGGTATTATACTGTAATATTTTGAGCCCCAAAACGTGCAATTATCGAAACTATATTTTCCTATAAATAGAAGCTCATTCTTCCTTCATTTCTCACCAATTCACTAAGTCTCACAAGAGCAATTATTATAGAGAGAAATTATAGAGAGAAAGAAAAAGAGAAGTCTGCTACCTCACTATTCCAGTATCCAGTTTCTTCTAAGGTAAGGGGTATTATTCTTTCGTATTCATGAAGAGAGTTATTTTCTTTCAATACTCGTAAGGGTTGTTATTCCATTCTTTATTATTATGTTGGAATAACTCCGCACATGCAATACCGCATACATGGTGAATTCATTGTTATTCCATTCTTTATTATTATGTTGGAATACCCCATGCATGGATATCTATCGCATGCCTCGTGAATTCTCGTTGTTATTCCATTCTTTATTATTACGTTGGAATATCCTCGTATGTGCGGATTACGCATGACTTGGTTCCATTCTTTATTATTTCGTTGGAATATCACATGTCTGCATGCGGATTACGCGTGATTCGGTTCCATTCTTTATTATTCATTGGGAATAACTCGTGCATGCATGGCCTATCGCATGCATGGTGAATTCTTCTATTATTCCATTCTTTATTATTATGTTGGAATAACATGTTTGTGTGGATTACCGCATGCATGGTGAATGATCCTTTGTATTCATTCTTTATTAAATTATGGAAATGATCTGTCTACGTGGATTACCGCATGGCGGGTAAAAATCCATTTGCAATTTCGTATATTTTATTATACTCATCTGGGATATCATTTCTTTTGTACTCGTCATGAAATATCATTTTCTTTGATATTTTTCTGTTATGAGTTACTATTCACGGGTTACTATTCACCCAGTTACTATTCACTCTAGTATTATTCACTCGGGTATTCGGGGTACTTTTCGTGCCGGAGTACTATTTACGGGTTACTATTTACCCGATTACTATTCACTCTAGTATCATTCACTCGGGTATTCGGGACACTTTTCGTGTCAAGTACTATTCACGGGGTACTATTCCCGAAGTACTATTCATGGGGTACTATTCACCCAAAAAATATATTTCTTTTTTGTCCAAATTATTTTTGGTACATGAATATTATTCTTGAATTTTACTCTACAAAGCAGTATCATGTTGATGATTTGGACGTTATTGATTTCTGGATAAATTAAATTATAAATCTTTAAAATTTATCATGAACTTGTTTTTATTGAATTATTATGTCATTGTCATTGTCATCATCCTTATGCTTATATTGTGATGAAAGTCATCTTTGGCTTACGTGCATAGATGGACTTGATATGCTTATGACCAGGGATTATTCGGTATAATCATGACCGTAATGTGACGAATGATGTGGTAAAAGTCCTCATTGGCCTGTAATTCATTGATGGACAGTTGTTGGTATGATTATGACCAGGGATTATTCGATATAATCATGACCATTGATGATTACATGAACATCCTTGGCCGTGGTGCAGGGATGATTCGATTTTTATTTATTAAGCTGAGTCTCAGCGATAAAGTTGATGAACAACTTTTTAAATCATAGAAGATAGTAGATTTTATGCTTTACTTGACTATTTTAATGGATTGCTTATTTTTGCTGCAGTTGTTGATCTAAAACTTATTGTATATTGTATTCTATCAGTTGTTATACTGTTGAAGGCTAAGGATAATTTATTCTGCATTATCTTAGTCATAATATTTCTTACTAGGCTAATTGAGCTCACCCTTTCTTTCATTGTTCTCTTCAGGAAATGAGAATATAGCTGGGACGAGTCGGGAAATGGAGTGATGGTCCAGGATAAATGACTTTAGTAGTCCTTTCTATTCTACGGAATAATGTGATAATAATTGTAATGAGGACACCATTGAGTGTGGATATTGTCTAGATGACAATATTCTTGTTTAAACTCTCACTATGTTTTGTCGTATTTTACACTTAATTGTTGTATAATTAAGTTGTATTTGAATTTATGTACCATGTATCTGGCGCACCCAAGATGGGTGATGTATACTGTTTTGGGGCATCACAGTTCCACAAGTGGAGGTCTTTGATCCTCGCCATCTACCGCTTTTGCTTTTGAACAGAGGAGAGAAAGGAAGAAGTGTATACGGAAATATGCCACATCTCGAACGAACATCGGACGAGCAACATCAAATTTCTACAACTTGTTGCCAATCTGCATATCTTTGCATTCTAGGGTTCATGAGATCGAATTGGGGAATCTTGGGGAATCGCAGCAACGTCTTCGCACAACAATTTACCTTACCTTCGTTACTTTTCCCCCAATTGATTTAGTGAATACGAGTCCGCTAGACATACTAGCGGACATGGTTGAACTGATTGGTAATATTTGGCACATGGGGCAAAATCGACTAAAAATTACATTTACTACGTCCACTAGTAAGACGCATAGCAAATAGATACTATGGATCATTCCCCTATATATATATATAAAAAAAAAAAACTTTAATTTGTGTAGTTTATATTATTAATTAAGTTTTTATAAATAAAGGGATAATTCATTTTTATATTAATCGTTGAATATTAATATTTTAAAATTTAGTAATTGCATATATATATATATATAACGTGATTTTAATCAATCGTAGTCCCATTCTGTCAGCTAAAAAGAGGTGAACAAAGGTGAGTTAGATAAGGGTGAGCTTAAGATCCGGATCGTATATATATATATATATATATATATATATATATATATATATATATATATAGTAGGATCTTAAGCTCACCTTTATCTAACTTCACCCAGCTCACCCCCTTTTAGGATTTTAATCTTAAGAATTCGCTCACCATATAACCGTCTGCCTATACTTTTAAGCGACGCTTATATGTTGGAACGACGTTTGTATGACCGAACCGTCACGGATCCGTCACTAAAGGGGGTGAGCTCGTGTGAGTTGGATTAAGGGTGATCTTAAAATTGGACCGTATATATATATATATATATATATATATATATATATATATATATATATATATATATATATGGGGATATGCAATTGAATACGAAGGCTTCTCATTTGCGAGCATTAGAGGATCTGGGCATTTTATTCCCAATTATCAATTAACTCGGACATTTGCCTACTTCTCTTCATTTTTACAGGGAAAACTTTCCCGATCAAGTACTTAATCATGAAATTAAGCATGCACTGTTTTAATTTCAAAGAATAAGATCGATATATAGAGAATGTTAAATTAACGGATGACAATATTTTGGGTTGTATTGATGTTATGATCATATATAGTGGCTTCTGTTTCCCTTTGCATCAAAAGATGTAGGCACTATATATGCATGTTCTTCAATAAAACTATATATTAATTCTGAATCATTCTATTTTTATACATGTGCAACAATTTGTTATAGGATTAAAATATGAATAATTATAGCTAGGCTATCAGTAATTAATTCCTTAATTCATAATTTAAATTATTTTACAAAATCATTCATTATAAAATCAATGGCAGCCATACTAATAAAAATTATAATCGTGCAAAATTACACAAATTAATCACAATTAATGGGCATAATTCTTTAATTATTAATAAAGGACAAATTATATACTCTTAAAGAAGGTAAAAAAAAAAAATCAAAAAGCTTTTTTAACAACACCAAAAATAAATTGTCCATATAAAACTAAATAAATTTTTATCAATTTTAAATTTGGAATTAACTTTTAGAAGATCAATATTAAAATTATAATTTAGAAAGAATGTAGTACAAGATATTGATTAAGTACTTTTTAGTTAGTTTATAATATTTATAATTGTCTTAATATAAAATTAAATAAATTTATATCAATTTTAAATTTAATTGGAATCAATTTTTAAAAAATTAATATTAATTGAATATATATTTATAGAACGGTCACCGCTAGTATCTTGGATTTGGCTATGAAATAAAGGTCCCTTATGTGTTTGAATGAACACCTTCCAAAATTTTTGGATCTGGCTACCCTCCATCACATTTTTTCTCTAATTTCATTTAATACATTGTAATAATTGAAAAAAAATTAATAAATTAATAAATACCATTTAAATCTATATATGTTTGAGTTAAATTAGTCATTTAATTTATATGGGCTAATAAGTATTAATAAGTGATGAATAAATTAATTTGATAAAATTAAAATTTAAAAATAATTGAGTTTGATTTATATATGGGTAATATTAAATCTTATTATAATTAATAAGATTAATAAATATCTAAAATCTAATTTACTCAACATTACACCTAATACGAGTTGGGAGAAAAGAAGGGAGAAATGGCGGCGTAGTGTCGATCGGAATCGTACTATCAAGTAAGTGGTTTTTGTAAATTAATTAGATTTTACACTCTGCTTCTGAGTTTTAAAATGGACAGAAAAAAAAAGAAATGGACGGAAAAGTTAAGTTTTCTTTCCAATTTTTATGTTTCTGAGTTTTTTAATAAACGGAAAAGAAAAGAAATGGATAGAAAACTTTGCCATTTTTCCTGCTAAAGTTTTTTGTCCAAAATTGACATGATTTGGACGGAAAACAAATTGAAATAAGTAATATTTTTATAATTCCCATATTATCCTCAACTTTTAATATAATAAATTTTAAATTACAACTCATGTACTCAATTTTAAATTTTCTATTCTTTTCTATTAAAAATTCATAAACAACACAAAGGAAAACTTTAAATTTTCTATTCTTTTCTTTTCTGTTCTAATTTAAATTTTCTATTTTTTTTTTGTTCTAATTTAAATTTTCTATTCTTTTCTTTTCTGTTATAATTCGAATAAATTATGTAAAATCTGGTAAGGTTTGGTATAAATTAAAGGATGCAATGCGTCAGGATAATGATTTATTGTATCAATTGGGAATAGTACATCATACTTCAACGATTAAAACTTCCTGCAGAAAAGTAATTTCATTATATTATATTATGTTGTATTATGTTCAGATGTTATGATCTAACTTTACTTTCCATCTGTTATGTTCTGAACCAAAGAAGTATTATAACTATATATATATAATTTCTAAAATTATGTTTGAGACGGAAATTGGAAGATTACAATTGATTTCTTAATAAGTTTACTTTCGGGCATTAGTTTTATACACATTTGTTTTAGAATAGGCAATGGTAAATCTCTTTCTGATTACGGAGAATCCTAAACCCAATTCAGTTTTCTTTTTTCCACTTGTGGAGTAAAAAAGAAAGAGACATTGTGTTGTGGGTCGTTGTTGTGATTATCGGAATCGGATCTTTTACCTGTCCGGTAACTTGCAGGCTCACAATGGTTGATTAGTTCAAATTCTTCAAGCAACTATTTGGAGTTTGAAAGAAAAGAAGAAAAAAAAACCATATGGTTGATGGGAAATACTATGAGCGCCTTCATTTTGGGATTTGCTAATATCATTGGAAAAATATTTGGCTCTCCCCTTGATTTTCTTTCCGGAAAATCTTGCAGGTATTTTATGAATCTTTCACATGTTATCAAATTTATCCCCAAATTCATTTGCCAACTCTTTGAAATATATGGATCCTTCTGTATATATACCACATATTTTTGCAACAAAAAATTATGGGTGTTGTTTAATTTGAGAAATTATTGCCTAAACACCGTAAATAACAATTTCTATTTTTTTTTCTTCAAATTGTTATGCTAGTAATGAAGGTGAGAATAGAATGACTCATTCATATGGAATGAAAAAAATTGTGGTTGGTTAAGATTGGAATGGATTGAACCATTCTTATTCCTCTCAAATTTATGAATTTTATTTATTAGGGTAAGGAGGGTATGAAATAACTCATTCCAACTACAATGGAATGAATCATTCACTCTCATTTTTATTTCTTCAATCCAAACATAGCATTAGGGGGTGTTATTTCCTATAAATTTGCTTTTTAGGTGTTTTTTAAGTATGAAGAAATGATTTCCTAAACACTGTAAACACCATTTACTATTTTTTTATATAATTGTTTTGGTGTTAATTTTTATTTTTGGGTTATGGTTCAGCTCAGTATGCGGGCCAACATGGGATTTCATATGTTATATCGACAATTTTTGCATTTCCAATCTACTGAAGTTAGCCATGGTAGCAATTCTATTCTACATGGGTGAGTTTCACAAAGCCCTATACAAACTTAACACTTGAAAATGTCCCCAAAACAAAACACTAATTCATCTGTCCCATAAAAAAGTTCTTTTCTCCATTTTTTGTCTTTAAGTTTGTCATCATTACTACCAGTTAACTAATTATTCTGTGTCCCATTGTTTTATCCACAATTAACCCTCACATAAGTACACTAAAGGTTTTTTTTCTTTTCCCCAAGTAGTGGACCACACTTAGAAAAAGTAAATGGGTATGGAGGGTTCTGGTGTGGGGTGTTTTACAGGATGAAGTTTTATTGGGTTATGCTTCAAAATGCAAGTGACATGATTGAGCAGTGGAAAATTTTGAAGGGAAGATGATACTAATCATGTAATCAGTGTGGGAGCTGCAACATTTTGGGCTGTTTGGATGGCAAGGAATAAAGCAATTTTTGTGAGAAATTACTCTTGTTGGAGGAAAATAACCTATACAATAGTTGAAATCTTTTAAATGGCGAATGGTTGATGGTTTTCTGCTTCAAAGCAAGTTAGATTTCTGGTGTTGTGATCCATGGACTTGTGTTTGATGGATCATTGGTAGTTGAGAGATAGTCAGCTAATCATTTAAGTTGCAAATTATTTTCAGCTTGGAGTTTGGAATCAGACATGATAAAAATGAGACTGAAGCATCAAGTTAGAATATGCAGTGTTGGATAGTTGCTTATGTATAGAGGAAGAGCTGAAAAGATTTTAATTTCATGTAACAGCAACGCAACATAGTGATGCAAAAGTCAATTTGAGTACATTGTAATTAATAACCCATTCTCCAAATCTCTTGGATTGTGGTTTTTTCAGTTTATAATATATTTAATTTTGCCTTCGGATAAAAAAAATTGTAGTAGACCACACTCAAGTATGTGTTTTTATAGGTAAAATAGACTTTAAATAATTTTCTGAATTTGTGTGTTTTAGACATCTTTTATGGGACGAAAAAAAAATTATATGCTTCAGTCATTTTTGTGGGACGGAGAGAATGTATCTTTAGTATTTGCAAATTATTCCCCCCCCCTTTTCTCATTTCGCATGTTATTTACTTGGTTTTCTTTGACACATTTGCAGTTCTCTTATTCTTCTACCTGATATACAAGCTGGGAATTTGCAAATGCATCGGTAAGATCCTTTGCAAAACAGTATGGGCGTGCATAGCCACATGGTTCTCACACATGGTTCTCACTGTGGGAGTATGGTTGCTACTTTCTTTGTCACAAGCTTCGTCACGTCAAGCGAATACGCCGAAGGCGTAAAAGAGATATTGAAGAGATGAGCACGAGTTCTAGTGGAGGGGAAGAAGAAGAAAATAGTAGTATTTTTTACAATGTACCTGAGAAAAGAAAATTGCCAAGGCATTATAAAAGAGATCATTTGAGGAGGTCCTTAAGGCCTAGGAGCCATCGGATTCGTGTAGGGATTAGTGGGAATTCAGCTTATTATGTTGCTAAGAAAAATACTAATAAGCATTATGATGATCAAGGCAATAGAGTTCATGACATTAGAGTGACTAGAACTTCAAAGTTTGCACGAAAAGGGGCTTGCAATTATAGGGGTTCGATACGTAGGAGAAGGCGGTAATCGTTTTTATGAATTATGAATTATGTTATCTGTTCTAAAATATAAGATTATTTTTCTCTCTAAAATATAAACGTATCGGAATGGAGGTAATATATGTTAAGAGTAGTTAGATTAGATTTTAGTTGTTTGATTATTATTTGTTACGTTTTGGTGTTTTAGTGTGGAGTTTCAATTAGGCTACAACTTAGAATTAACTGTTAGAATTTGCAATAATTCTAGGGCGACTTGGTTTAGGGACAGTTTTTGTGACCGGGTGATGTGGCTGTGCCACATGAGTATGAGAGAGGAAGAAAAACAATTTTTTTTTTTACTCAAACCTAGACAAAGACTTTCTATCTCATTTTGCCAAACACACTTCTCTCTCTAACAAACACTCTCAAAGCACGCCTCTCTCACTTTGCCGAACTCCCTACTTCGCTCATACTGGAACAAGCTTCCTCCTGCAACAGAGTGAGAATCAAAATCACCAGCTTTCAAGGTATCTTCTTCCCATTTCGTATCCTCCTCCTCCTACCATTACTCTCTTATACGCCTAAATTCCCAAAACCCTAAAATTTGTGCAAACTCTTGTTTTGGTTGAAATTCTTGTTTTGGGTGAAAAATCTTGACTAAATCAAGGATTTTGATTCTGAACAAATGGAATTTGTACAGTTAAAAAGGTACTACTTAGGTATAGAATTTCGTAGACAGAGCAAAGAATTTGTACATTTAGTGAAATGCAAATTTCTTTCAAGAGTTGAAATTATGGGCTGATTGATGCGAATTGATATGTTTTCACCGAGGCTATGCGGAATTGGTACAAAGTAATGAGAAATGAAAAGGAAATTGAAAATGAGATAAAGAAAAAGTATTCCATGTTACACTAGATTTTACAAGTATTTGCTTGATTTTATGTTTTTTAAAGTGTGTATATAATTGGACATATGATCATCAGTGGGTTTTACAGAGCAAAGAATTTGTACATTTAGTGAACTGCAAATTTCTTTCAAGAGTTGAAATTATTGGCTGAAACCAACTTTTAGAGCTCCTCAAACTTGATGAAACCAACTTTTAGAGCTCCTCAAACTTGATTAAGCCTTTAAAGACTTATATTTTGTACCACTACGCTGAAACAAATAAAAAATGTTAAAATTTATCCTCGTACTCATAATCAGTTTGTGTATTAGCTGTACTTCCATAAATTTAAGGTCTTATAGTGGAAACTGAACGAGTATTCTTAGAGGTTTTCTTCTCCCTTTTTGGCAGAACAAGAGCAATAGCAATATTTTTGGTTGAACAAGAGCAACAGTTCATATATATATATATATATATATATATATATATATATATATATATATATTTATTTTTGTTGTGAATGTAAACTATCACTAGTCCAATTTAATTCCCTAATTGCTATGTGCGACCTGAAACCTTGGAATCTCAGTTACTGATCATAACAAATGATGCATGACAGTGATCAGCTGAATTTGGTCAAATGTGTTGGACCTTTTATAAATTAGGCCTGATTTGGGCAATGTGCTCTATTAAGAGCTTGTTAGTCATGGGTGTGACCATTTTAGGGAAAGAATAAGAACACGAGTTTTTATGTGCTTAAAAAATTATTAACAACAGATGCTGTCCTTGACTCCTTGTAGATATCCTTTTTTTTCCTCTTTTCTTTTTTGTAGTTAGTCTGGAAATGACCGCTATTATCTTAATTCTACTTTTATCTAAGTAGTGAAACTTTCTTTATTGATGATTGTAGCAGAGTCTATGGATGATGAAATCTCTCCACAAGGCCTTGTATTGGTCCCTCATGGCGCTGAAGATAATAGTGTCGTAGTTGGCCCTCATATCAGAGGTAGCTGATTGCGAACATCATCAGCTACTGGTGATGAGGAGGTGGATCTCCTTCTTCCTGGTGCAGCAAGGTATTATCCATTAAACTTTAATAAAACTCTAATTCCTATGTATTTCCTCGTGGATTATTTTGGAAAGTATAGAATATACTAACAAATTCAAGTAAGATATACATGTCACTTGGTCTCCTCTGTCTCTCACAAATTACTGACCCAGGCTCAAGTAAAGTTCTCTCCAAGCCTGTAACTTAGAGTTGAATACGTATAGAGAAAATGTTAAACTATAAAGGCTTTATCCTGTAGGGGAAACTAACAAGGTCTGACGGATCAAATACTTTATTGATATCTACTATAAAATGAAGTGCTTCTTCTTGAAGGCATGATTCAGAATTTTCTGAAAAGGAGGACTTCTGAGTCCATCAATGGGAAAACCAAATCTGAAAAATATTCAATGTTATCCGGTTACAAACCCCATGAGCTTTCTCTATCATGAATCAGAGTGCTAAATTTGATTTCATGGTAATTTCTTGGTTTATTTAATCATCATGGACTCCAAACAGTACAAATCTTTTATGAATCAAAATATGACACATGGTGTATTTTGTTTCTTGCTTGGCTTATCATTATTGAAATTTGGTTATGCTTTGTATCTGGTTAAGCAGACTCCAGATTCAACTTGGAGTAAACATGCCAGCAAGAGCAGAGCTAATCCCAGGAGAAGAGAAAACACAGATGTTCCATGAGGTTTATGATGATGTTGTTTTATACCTGGGTATCATCGACATTTTGCAAGAGTACAACATACATAAGAAGATTGAACATGCATATAAATCTGTTCAATTTGATTCCCTGTCCATCTCTGCTGTGGACCCTACGTTCTGCTCCAGGCGTTTTTTGGAATTTATTAAGAAGGTATTCCCTCCAAATGTTGTAGCAAGTTAAAATGGCCTTGGAACAGACTTATCTCTGCATCTGACAAGACTTTCTTCCCCTTGTCTTGCTTCACAAGAAGGTTCCGACTTTTCAAGAAATATAGATCCCTTTTACTAGACTTGGTAAAGAGGATGAAACTGTTACTGTATATACTGCAGAATAGGGAAAACTCATAAGCTTGGTTCAAATTTTGTACAAAATTAATTATTTTCCCCAGATTTATTTTCAGACCTCATTGCTGGACTTGTTTCCGTATTCACTTTTAAATTTGTTAACATGGTGTGGAAAAGTCGGTACTCCTTATTCTTATAATGAGTTACGTGTAATCTGTAGTGTACAGTTTCTGCAAACACCATATATTGTGATCTTGGAAAAGATGTAAATCATCCTGTCATAATAGAATCACATGAAACTCATAATCTGTTGGCATTTTGTCTGGCGCATTTGCATAATATTTGAGTTCTCCTTGCAAGTAAATTACGTTGCCCATATACAAGGTAAGCACCAAGACCTGTTTCAATTTCAAAGAAAAACATTTGAAGGCTTTGCCTAGAAGCCTGGATTAAATCTATTGGAAAACATCAACAACAATTTCTGATTTATACAGAAATTAACGAGTAATATCCAAATGTCTTGCACCATTCACAATGCACTGTTTTACATGGAACAATCATTATATGGTCAATATAATATATTTCCTCACTAAACTGGCATATCTCATCACCACTGCGGACACTCTGAAATCATTTTGAATAATGCTAATTGCAAACAGAACAAAATAGTCAATGGTGTTCTAAGACATCACATAAACTACTCATCCCATGCCGGGAGGAGGTGGGGGTGGACGAACTCCCTGTCCCTGCATCTGTTGCCCTGGAAAATCTTGTGGAGGTGGCACAGGAAGCATATGTTTTTAACTCATCACTACATGCCATTTCTGCAAATTTATAAAAATATATTAACTACATGTCATAGATATATAAAAAAATTAAATTAGTTTACCAGAAAACATAAAAGCAAGCCTGCATATGGTATTCACTTTAGTAAATGAATTTGCTTAGCTGGTAATCAATTTATACAAGCAGCTTGTATAAATATCTATTGTATTCACTTTAGTAAATGAATTTGCTTAGCTGGTAATCAATTTATACAAGCAGCTAATAATTGATACTTCATTTCTTACAGTCATTTGTTAGTTATAGTACAAATCTTTCTATTACCCCTAATCCCAATACAACTTAAAACAAGCAGAGTAAAGAATGTGGCTGTTGTTTACTTATTTTCTAGAAACAACTTCAATCTAACTAAAGGAATAATTTAATTTTGGGTAGTAAAATACAACTGGTGAAGGTTGCTTAACTAATTTAAATTCTCAAATAATAATAACCCCAAAGAAAAACTAAGTTTTACAAGAAATCTAGGAGGTTAATAATGATGACCATTCCACTCGGGAGGGAGTAAATATTTTTTGTTTAGCGGTCAAAAAAATCTGATATTTATTTTCTTCTTTTTTCCCCCACAAAATTAAGACCAACTTCAAAAGCTGTATATATAATCCTGAAAATTATGTTTAACACCAAATAATTTTTACTTGTCCCAAAATATTATGAGTGGCTCTAGTGAGATGTGAAGAATATATCTCGGAAGAAATCAAGAAAACCATAAATCAAATCACAAATTGAAAGATTTTCAACCGACCTGAAACAATGGTAGTGAGACCTGTCTCATCAATTCCTTAGGTAACTTCCTCAGCTGTTGAGCAAAACAAGAATTTTCACCAAAAACAAGAGTGCACAAAAGTTAGGGTTTTGAGAATTTAAGTGTACGAGAGAGTAATGGTAGGAGAAGGAGGAATGTATGTAATCATGAAGTTTGTAGAGGAGGAGAGTAGCGGCAGCAGCGAAGCAACGACAGAACCACAAGGCTTGAGAGAGAGTGTTGGTGAAAAAATTGGTAAAGGAGAGAGAGTAATTGACATTGAGCAGGGTTTTTTGATAAAGCAGAGAGTAATTACAATTGTTTGGGTTTTTTTTATTTCACCTTTTCATGCTGATGTCGCTAAAAAATGTCTCAGAACCATGTCGCCCCAGAATTATTGAAAGAAATACGCATAATATTACAGAAAAAGAATTCTCTGATTCTAGTGTCTGATTTTCATTTCTTAACTAAGCATTCTATTTATAGGAGAATGACATGACACTATTTAAGAAAATCACGGATGCATAGTAAAGAATTCACGGGCTCAGAATCGGCGGAAAATCTAATTTTAACTATTCATTGTCGTGCAATAAAATATTCTAATAAAACAAAAAACTTTATATAAAATATAATATATTCTATTTATAATCAAATAAAATAAATAACTTTATATATAATATAAAAAGTATTCTTTTTATATACAAAGTTTTTTGTTTTATTACTATTATAATAGTAATAAAACAAAACTTAGATAACTTTCTACCGGTAATTTTGAAAAATGAGTAAGTGGGAGTCCTGTAATAAGTCAAACTTACAACAAATACTTCATGAAAAACACCTTTATTTATATTAAAAATTAAATAAATATTTACCATAAATCACTTATCTTTAATAAACACATTTTTAATCTTTCAACAATTATTCATCATTAATATTATAACTCGCAATATTGACAACAGATCATTTTCAGGAAAGAGGAGGCTTTCCGATATGAGCTTCTCCTTATTGACGCACAATTAAATAACCTAACTCCTTTCTTCGACAGAACTTTCTAGATATTGTCAATAATGCAAATAATAGTATGAATAACTATGTCGTCTCAATTATTAATTTAATAATATAAAATATTATGTAGATGATATTGTGACAATAATTGAATTAATAATATGAGATACTATGCAGCAACTACTGTGGTAATTATTAAATGAACTGAGTGACTTCTTATGTAAGAATCAATAATCGTAGATATCAGGCAATATCATGTACATCGCAAGTGCCCACGCCAGACATCGCATTTCTTTTATCACCGGGTATTTCAACAGTTAACGGTAAAAGTTTTGACGTTATTTTTATAAAGAGGTTATTTCTGTCGCATTCTATGTTCGACAGTAATTCCGTTGTTGATTTAGGGGATTATAAAATCAACATAGTAAGTTATGAATGATATTATTTGTTATTTTAATTTTGTTTTAAACTGTATAGTATTATGTTGCAATATAATTATAAATGGTATAATATTATATTGTAATGTAATTTAATTAGTAATGATAATATCCGCAGTACCGTTTAGATAGATAGTGATTTTGTTATTTTGTTATTTTGATATATATGTATTATAATATTATACCATACATGTATGATATATATAATGTATATATGGTATAATTATGAATGGTATAATATTAGAAAATTAGTGATTTTAGTATATAAGAATCATGTTTAGAAAAGTAGTGAATTTTGAAGATTATAAAATGAACATAGTAAGTTATGATTGATATTATTTGTTATTTTAATTTTGTTTTAAATTTTTAAACTCAGTATAATATTATGTTGTAATATAATTATAAATGATATAATACTATGTTGTATTTATAGGAGAAAATTAGGTTAAATAACAGAGAATAATGATAATAAATCAGTAATGATAATATCATAAAGTAGTGAATTTAGGAGATAATAATTAAATTAGAAAGGATAATATCAGAACAATTGACATTAACAAACAGTTTAGATTTGTAGTGCTTTAGGGGATTATAAATTCAAAATATTAATTTGGGATTAAAAAATAGTGATTTTAGGAGATAATAATTATATTAGTAATGATAATATTAGAACAATTAACATTAGCAGAACAGTTTAAATTTGTAGTGATTTATGGGATTATAAAATCAAAATATTAATGTGGGATTAAAAGTAGTGATTTTAAGAGATAATAATTAACGATAATATAAAAATTGGAGTATTGGATGATCACATTATTTAGGTAGGACAAGTGTTACAATTTGAGAATGACAAATGTCATGCAATAGAATGATGCTATTTACTACTCCCTCCGTCCTTAATTATTTGACGTTTTAGAGGTGGACACAAGAATTAAGATAATAATTGGAAAACATTAAATATAGTATTCAATTGTCTATAATACTCTTAAATCTTTTGTTAGAATAAAAAGAGTTTTATTGGAATAAGGAGAGAGAAAGAGTAAAGTATCAAAAAAATAGATAGAGTAATGAGGGGTAATTTTGAAAAAATTATCATTAATTCTCCTAAATTTGAACAAACGTCAAATAATTAAGGACAAATAAAAAATTCTAAAATGTCAAATAATTAGAGACGGAGGGAGTACAATTCAGTATATTTACTAGATAGATAATGGAGCATGACTTAAATGAAACTGAAGGTGCAGGTGGGTTCCATTTGACAGAATCATGTGTGGTGGCAATTAATTGCAAGTTGGCTGTAGTTAATAATTCAGCCTGACTTGAAAAAAGATGGTCAACTCCTTCTTCTATCCCTTGGTCTTAATTTTATATATCTAGCTAGCTAGCTACTTGTTGTTTCAAGCAAGATATATCAATGGCAGAGGCTGTGGCTTCTTTTGCTGTTGAAAGGCTTGGAGATTTGTTGATCTCTGAAGCTAAATTCTTATCTGGAACGAGATATAAAATCTTAGAAATTCAACGCCAATTGAAGAAGATGCAGAATTTCTTAAAAGACGCCAACAATAAACGAGGGAATCAAGAAGTTGGCAAATGGATAGCTAAGATTAGAGAACTTGCTCTACAAACGGAAGATGTCCTCGAAACGTATGCTGTAAAAGTTGCATCAAGGAGAGAAGGGGGACACATGAAGAAAATTATGACAAGATTTGCTTGTATAATTGGTGAGTGTATAACAATTCATAAGATTTGTGCGGAAATTGGGAGTATTCAAGTTAAGATCACAAATCTCGCTACAAGTAGACAAACTTTTGGTATACAAGCATTGGCATTGGATGATCATCAAGTAGAAAGCTCAAAAGCGGAAGAGGAGAGAAGACGACAATTAAGGATCACTTATGCCCATTCAATTGAAAAGGATTTTGTTGGAATGGATCAGAAAATAAAAGAATTGGTTTTACATTTGAAAAACAAAGACACAGGCTATGGAGTTGTTTCTGTATGGGGGATGGGCGGGCAAGGAAAGTCCACTCTTGTTAGAAAACTATACAATCACACAGATGTTCGATCATATTTTCAAGCCTTTGCATGGGTTTGCATCACCCAAAAATTGGAAAGACAAAAAGTCTTGCAAGATATCCTTCTAGGACTTCTCCCGATGAGGAACGACGATGAGATCAGGAGAATGGGGGATACAAAATTGGTCGAACTGCTCTACAAGACCCAAAAAGAATTGAAGTGTCTGGTCGTGATAGATGACATTTGGTCTGTAGTTGACTGGAAATTGCTCAAACAAGCCTTTCCGGTTGAAGAGACAACTGGTAGCAAAATATTGCTTACAACTCGTAAGGAATCAGTGGCAAACATAGGATTTCCGTATAAGCTTCGTTCTCTCAGCAACGAGGAAGGTTGGAAGCTACTTCTCCATAAAGCATTTCCCATAAGAGGTGATGATGCAGGTCAGTTTAATTTCTTTCTTTTTTATTATAATATATATATATATATCTATATATATATATATAGAACCTAAAATTTTATATATTTTCCAATTTAAAATTGGTATAATTTATTTAACTTTCGAAAAAAAAAGTTGTATATTTAATAGTACTATTTACATAGCTACAACTTTCAAAAATTGTATTATCTAAAGTTAAATCAATTAATATCAATTTTAAAATTTTAAAATATATCAAATTTACTATTTAAAGTCAATACTTGTTCTATAGTTTAAAATTGATGGAGTATTTGGATTTTACTTATTTGCAGTTGAATTTAAAAGTTGAATCGAATCATTCAGATTTCAAAATCTGACTAAGACTAGCTCTAACCATAGTTAACTATTGATGAGGTGTCTTTTACATGAGGCAGTTGTATATTTTTTTTTATTTTATGATTTATTGTTAACATTGTACTAAATTATTTAAATAAATTAAAAAATTAAATAAAACAACTTGAAACTATCAATACTCATTTTATAAAATTAAAAATGACTTAAAAGTTTAGCCAACCTTATTAATTTTTTTCAGTTTACTTGTATGACAGAAATTTTTAGGAATAACAAAATAAATAATTTTAGTTTCTTCAAACACAAACTATCTCATGATCAATTTTGTTTGTTATGAGCCGTACTTGGACATCACAAAATTTTCTATGCTCGCTTCGATAGTAGATGATTGGTCAGGAATTTGGAATTCTCCAATAGTATTGGTTTTAATCTTAGGTTGACTTTACTACAAAACAAAACTCTCATCAACATCTAAAATTGGTTTTTCATCAGTTTACAACCTCTAGAGTAGTAATAAGGGAAGTGGTTAACATAAAGTTTATTTTTGGGTAAGTTGGTCAATTGATCAATAGAGTGCTGACGCAGACGAGATTCTATGTGTGTCAACAATCTATTGATCAATTGACCAACTTACTAAAAAACAAACTTCATACTAACCGGATCCAGTAATAAGTATGTCCAAATCAGAATTTGACTTCTTAACACTTACTTGATCATCAATAGTCACATCTATTTTAGATTCTGTGTGAATTCTCAAGAATTATTTGGGATCCAGGGGACGTCCGGTACAGCATGGACCGGACTAACGACCGGTACAATGTTAATTTTTTTTTAATCACAATTATCAGAATAATAAATAAAAAATAATAGAACAAGTTTGAACAAAAAAACTGTAAAAACAAATGTATTTTTTATTGAAAAAATACTGTAATTCATCAATTGTATTATGTTTTGTTCCATACCACTAACTCGACAAGTCAAGTCATCTAATGACTGTTCTGACACATAAGCTCCATGATTGTCATGTGATCGTGAAGCGGATCCGGTAAGATGAAATTATTTTTTTAGAGAGTTGGTTGATTGACTAATAATAATCCGACACACATACAATCTCGTCTGCATGTCATTATTCTATTGGTCAATTGACCAACTTACTCCAAAATAAACTTCATACTAACCACTTCCGACTGTGTTCCATCTACTCTCTCGACCATGTCTTCCAATGATATAAATCATACTCTTGATACCAATTGACGCAACAGAAACTTGGTTAGTTTAACGCACAAACACAAACATAGGGATTAGATAGCATTCTAATGTCAACTAAAGAATAAATTCTGATAGAACCTTGAATTAACAAGGAAAATAGAATTCTCCAATAGAAACAATAAACATATTATCAAGAATTGAATTCTATTGTATTAATAAAAAGTCTTAAGACAACGTAGCTATGTTTATAGGCCTAGGTAGCTTCTTACATTTACTTTGAAAATGATAACAAATACTCCTTCCATCCCAAATTAATTGCTCAATTTTGACTTTTTAAAGTCAAATTGACCATTTTTAAAACTAATCTTTTTATTATTTTTGCTAAAATATAGGTGAAGAGATTATAACCAAAAGAAAGTATATACAATTTATTACTAACCCCAATTTTTATAATTTTAGAAATATATTTATATATGCTTAATTATTAATTCTAAAAATAGTCGATTTGACTTAAAAAAAATCAAAACTGAACAATTAATTTAGGACGGAGCTATTAATTAATGTTCTATAACTAGTTGGAAACTTTCCTACCTAGATTTATTTGAAAAAGGAAACTATTAAATTGAGAATAAAATTAAATCAAAATTTACTAGAATTTCCTAAATGTATACCTTAAAATTATGACCAACAATCACACTTAATGACCACTTGAGTTAACTCATCAATTAGAATAAATTATCTTGGGTGGTCATGAATTAACTTGAACAGTCAGTATTATATTTAATACGATAACTAATAATTATAATTAATTGTATTTATTTTTTCTTGAATCATGGAAGAAGAATATGAAAAGTTTCTTCTCTTGAAATATTAAAAGTTCTATATTTTTCCCTCAAACTGTGGACGTAAAAATATAGAAAGTTCCTTTTTGACAATTAATTTGTAATTTTAATCCCTAAGTAATAAAAGTAAATAAGTTCCCTCTAATTGTGGTAAAATATGTTGATCCAAATTATCTTGAACACTATCTATGTATTATGCTAATGAAAAGTTAATATATGTCAATAAAAAATTATTAAATATTTGTGAAAACATGATATAAACTATCCCGTGATAAAACTTGTAAAAAATTAAAATACATCAAATAAACTAAAACTCCATAAATTATAAAATATAGGAAAATTCTAATCTTCATATTTTCCACTGTATTGACGCAACAGGAACTTAATTAGTTTAACGTACTAACACATGCAAACGTAAAGATTAGTTAACGTTCTAATGCTGAGGATGAAATAAACCTTGAAAAAAATCTTAAATTAACAAGGAAGACAGAATTTTCCTAGAGAGAGACAATTAATATGTTGTCAAGAATTAGATATATTGAAATGTATTAATAAAAAGTCTTAAGACAACCTATATTTTTAGTAATGTTACGGTGACAAAAGATAACTACAAAAAGATAGATATAAAATGATTTATTGAATTATAATTAGTGGAAGTTCCACCATACATGGGTTGGATCCAATAGTTATAATCAATAACTACTATCCACATTATTTTGTATTCTCTTTTGTATGGAATCTCTTGTCGCCAAAGTATTATCAATATTTATTACGAACCAAATAGTTCGGGGTTGATTTGGGTCCGATTCAAAAAGATGTGAGCAAAACTTGGATTTGTTAATAGTATAATCCAAATCTGAGCACAAAAAACAGTTTAAATAAAAATACGAGTATAATCTGAGTTAGGTTATACTCGTCTCGTTTAATATTCAAATTATTCGAATTCTTGATCATGATTCAATACATACTTCATTGATAAATATTTGAATAGATACTCGATATATTCTCTTATAATATATACATAATTTAATAAAATTAGAATAAATAGTTATTATTTTTCTTTTAAATTGCATTTTTTTATTTGTAAAGTGTAATTTAAATATATATTTTTATTTCTAAGTAAAATAATAAATTTAATCGATAATTATATATATTATAAAGCTATTTACTATGCGGTGACTCAAATTCGAGCTTGAATTCGAAGTTCACGAGTAGTTTGAATATAATTCGATCCGAGACGGATGTCATGGATCAGATTCGAGTAATACATATTCTAGCTGAGTCGAATATGAGTAGAGTAAGGTTATATTAAGATTGTTTAAAATTCAAACTATTCAAATTTTGATCATGATTCAATACATACTCGATTGATAGATATTCGAATAGATACTCGATATATTTTCTTATAATGTATGCATAATTTAATAAAATTAGAATAAATAGTTATTATTTATTATTTTTATTTTTATTTTAAATTGCATTTTTTATTTGTAAAGTGTAATTTAAATATATTTTTTTATTTCTAAGTAAAATAATAAGTTTAATTGGTAATTATATACTCCCTCCGTCCCATGATAAAAGTCCTTATTACTATTTTGGGTAGTCCCATGTTAAATGTCCATTTTCCTTTAATAACCAAACTTTTACACATATTTTTCTATTATACCCGTAGCATTAAATATCTCATATTGTTCTTATTATAATTCTCTCTCCATATTTAATGACATTATTATAGGCAATTTTGTCATTTTATTCATCTTCTTAATATGCGTGAAAAGTCCACCAGGACTTTTATCCTAGGACGGAGGAAGTATATTATAAAGTTACTTACTATGTGGAGACTCAAATTTGAGCTTGAATTCGAAGTTCACGAATAGTTTGAATATAATTCGATCCGAGATGGATCGAGTTTGAGTAATAAATATTCTAGCTGAGTCAAATTCTAGTAGAGTTTTTAAAATACAATTCGAATCCTCGTAAAAAAATTTATTTTTGAGTCGAATCCGAATAACTCTTTGTTCACTTCGATTCGACTCGTTTATATCCTTAAGCCTAATTATCTTCTTACATCTACTCTGAAAAAGATAAGAAATAACTATTTAATTAATGTTCGTACGACTGACTAATTGAATACTTTTCTAACTAGGTTTATTTGAAAAATAAAACTGTTGGGCCATGATCCTTTTCCTTATTGGGCAGCTTAATGGGCTCCTCCCTGGGGTTATGATTATTCTTGCCATATCGTAGGATGCAACGTTAGCAAGAATCTTAGATGAGAGTATGGTTCCACTGGGCTTCAATTTGGGGTGTAGATTGGGGATAGAACTTTGATCGTCATCTCGCATTGCATTTAATGAGGATTGGACAGGCTTAGTCGAAAGTTTGGTATGGCCGAAAAGTCGATTGCATCACTGAGACAAACCGGACTTTGGGGATATAAAGCAAAAGATGACACACTATGAGTGGTAACTCATAAATTATTGCTCTCAAGTCACTAGATATTTATTCCTCCATTATTAACCTTGTGATCGCCTCAGATCGACTCTCTCACGGAGCTATCCCCGGTCTGGCCCTACCGCTAAGCTTTTTTGGTGTCGATCGTGTTTATCATGCAGGATCGGAGACGCTTTACGTGATTGGGGACGTGGAGAAAGATCCTGGCGTTAACATTGGGCATGTAAGGAGGGTCATTTCAGTGTTCTTGAAGTTTTCAATCACAAATTGTAGCCGCTTTCACGCCTAATCCATGGTGAAGAAGAGTAGAACATTTACCTCTAAAGGATACCCGATGGCTATGACTTCGCCTCACACAATGAGATATCCTCATCAAGGATTGATTGGGTCCTTCAAAGAATGCTCTCATGCCGGTATCGCTTCCAAGAAGTTTCGAGGGTTCTCGTTCGAGAGCCCGGGATGATGCTAGAAGAAGATTGATTTTTTTGTCCGGAGAATACCGACCATGGGTCGAAAAGGGTAGTAAGGCATACCGCTTAGAATCCTATACAGAAGTGGTCGACCGATGACCGATCAAGTTAGAAAGAAGTCTACACTTTAAAGACATGTCTCGAGGCCTTCCTCGGGATCGAAGGCACCAAATGACCATTTTCCCGATTGATTGACCGAGAAGGGTATTCCGCCTCTATTGGTCTTCTGGATAATGGTCTGAAAGAGAGTAGATGAAGACCCAATGTACCATTTTCTCGATTGATCGACCGAGAAGGGTATCCGCCGCCTATTGGTCTTCTGGATTATGGTCGGAAAGCGAGTAGATGAAGACCCAATGGCCATTTTCCTGATTGATTGACCGAGAAGGGTATTCCGCCCTATTGGTCTTCTGGATTATGGTCGAAGCAGAGTAGATGAAGACCCAACAGCCATTTTCCTGATTGATTGACCGAGAAGGGTATTCTCGCCTCTATCGTCTTCGGGATTATGGTTGAAGCAGAGTCGATGAAGACCCAACAGCCATTTTCCTGATTGATTGACTGAGAAGGGTATTCCGCCCTATTGGTCTTTGGGATTATGGTCGCAGCAGACGAAGGCTCACCACAAAGGATGTAAAGTTTCACCAAGTAGATCCGTAAATCACACTCCACGAGAATCCACCGAGGCACACCGCCACCAGTAGACACTTGTCTTCTGAGATGCCCATCTAAGGTCAGTTCAGTTCAGATTCAAAGACACAAAATGCACCCATATTCCTAAGCATCCGAAGAAGGTACCTCATCCTGGGGTTTCGGGACTATGGGGCAAGCAGACGAGGAGTAATTCAAGAATATATTCACCGAGAACACAAAAAGGCACTCTGCCTTGAGTGTTCTCGCCAACAATGTCAAGGACTCGTCACCAAAGCGATCTATAAGCCAGACTCGAAATCCAAACACTTTGGTAAATATTTCCAAGGTCGGTTGACATTGTGGTCCAAAGCTGATAATAGTTAAAGAGAAGCTGAGGAGTCCGACAAAGCCGTTGCAGTTCTTCAGAAGCAGAGTTCGTGGGTATTGCATGCAGATGGATATTCTATTTCGGACATCGAGATAAAGAAGCTATCAAGGAGTCGATCACAATAACAATTCCATCAAGCAGGCATTATCAAAGCCGGCCACTACAGATGCTTATAACTTTGATGGCAGATGGCGTCTTTCCTTCGGATCAGATGCTGGCAAAGAAGACCAAGTACAAGAGTGTCCATTTTGTTCTCATTGATGAGAATCTTTATCGAAGGACCTTTTTCGTCATCATTACTTAAACATTTGGTTCCATCCCAAGCGGTGGTGTGTTCTTCTTGGAAGTTCACAAAGATATTCGTGACAATTATTTGGCCCAAAGTTGTTGACCTACAAAGCACTTGCAATGATATTCTTGTTAAACTGGGGATTCAAAGACATGTAAAGACTTCGGGTATTCTACTTTGGACCTATCTCCCACTATTGAGGAATTTGGCCACTGCATTGAAGTCGCAAATGTTGTTTGGAGGGTTCATGGATATTTGTCACCCAAATGGTTCGATCTCACATCACCACCAAAAGGCTATATTTCGATTTTATCTCCTATACCTCTTCATTGTCTGGGGGTAGTCGATCGGGTCCATTGCCTAGGGATCAAAGTTAAACGCATGATTTCATGGGATCAAGTTTAAAACATTTATAAAGAACTTCAGTAGCTCATCCATATTCGACAGTACAACAAATGCCACCTCGGAGTTGGGAGGTTCGGAGGACTCACGACCATTCGATGGTAGCCTCTTCGGCAGGAGGTCACTTTGGCATTGTCAGGCCCTTCGGGGTAGGCAATTGTCGTCACTTTGGCATTGTCAGGCCCTTCGGGGTAGGCAATTGTCGTCACTTAGACTTCGTCAGGCCCTTCGTGGTAGGCGAATGTCATCTTTTGGTTTCGATAGGAGGTTCGGGAGGACTCGCTGGCCATTCGATGGCAGCCCATTTGTTGTTCTACCCCGAGTGGTAGACAAAGGATCCTATATTGATTTTACCAGGGTGGTAAATCAATGGTCACTATTGGTCCTGGTCCTATTTGTCCTATGGTCACTACGGTGTAAGGAGGTATGGTAGGACTCGCTGGCCATTCGATGGCAACCCATTTGTCGTTTCTACCCCCGAGTGGTAGATAAAGGATCCTATATTGATTTTACCAGGTGGTAAGTCAATGGTCACAATTGGTCTTTATATCTTGGTCCTTATATACTTGTTCTACCCTTTAGTAGTGGAGCAAGATCTTGATGGTACAAGGAGGATCGGTTGAATTCACTTCACATACGACCGATCTCACACTTCTAAGTAACGATAAGTATGCATTACTTTATTTTGTTCAAGTGTTGAGTTCGGATTATATTATCATTGTTCTTAATCGTTATATAGTTTGCTTAATTATCGATTAACGGTTTAAAATAAGAGGCACTTTGCGCACAGTTTTCAAGTTGATTGATGATTCATTATTGACAAGAAATGTTCACACGTAAGTAATAAGGCATGAAGTTGATATTTCATTAAATATTAATCTGTTTACATAAAGTTAGAATTTTCACGAAAGTTCTACAACTAGAGATAAGGAGAGGTCATCTTAGAGCTTCTTCCTTGTCATCGCCACCATCTAAAGAGTCTGTAAGAGATGGATCTACCTTGGCCCGAGCTTTTTCTTGCCTTTACTTGGCAGATTTCATATCCTTTCGCATACATATGGACGATCTTATTGTTCAAATTTCGGCGGATTTTCTCAGATTCTCACTGGATATCCCTATGAAATTTTTCTGATTCAATGGCGGACTCAAATTTTTAGGTCCGAAGCTCTTTGAGCTCTTCTTCGAGCTTCGACGATGTGTCGATGCTTTGATCCTTTAGCTCGACAGATCGACATTTGTATCGTTGATGACCCGATGAGTGGCCTTGGTCGCTTTCGATTCTTCTTTTGATCTTGTCGATATCCTTCCGAAGGCATTCATTGTTGAAGAGAGCAATATCAAGATTGTTTCTTTCTTTTGCCAACTGAGACTTAGGATGGCGTTATCTTTTGGCATTCTCTTGGCATTCTCTTCAGATCTTCTTCTACTTCTTTATATTTGAGGCGGAGGTACCCGGAGGCGATGTTTACTTGCAGATGACTAATATTAATCGATCGGTTGATTGATGGTCAATCTCAACTTCCTTTAGTCGGTATTTCACTCCTTCACCCATCAATTCCATGATGGAATTATTCACGAACCGATGATCATCGGTGTCGCCACAGCTTCGGGCCATGGTTTTTGTGGCGAAGGTCTGAGTCGTTCGGGAGGCGGTGAAATATTTGTTGTTGTATGTCCTACCGAGCAGGTTCTTCAATTGGACTTTCGATCTTAATTTATCTTTCGCTATTTGATATTCACCAGATGGGCCTCTGTAAGTCAGATCTTGGGCCTTTGTTGATCTCATTATAATTCCTTTTATTTTGACCGATTCCACTTTATACTCTTTCATTAAACCTCCTGTTTAATAAAAGACTGAGGGGCAATGTTGGGCCATGATCCTTTTCCTTATTGGGCCAGACTTAATGGGCTCCTCCTGGGTTATGATTATTCTTGCCATATTGGTGGGATGCGATGGGTAGAATTACTAGATGAGTATGGTTCCACTTGGGCTTTGTGGGGTGTAGATTGGGGATAGAACTTTATTTGTCATCTCGCAGATTACATTTAATGAGGATTGGACAGGCTTAGCTCGGTGAAAGTCATGGGGTCCAAAAGTCATTGCATCTGAGACAAACCGGACTTTGGGGATATAAAGCAAGGATGACACACGGTGAAAGGTAACTCATAAATTATTGCTCTCAAGTCACTAGATATTTATTCCTCCATTATTAACCTTGTGATCGCCTGTACTGACTCTCACGCCGGAGCTATCCCCCGACGGTCCTAGCCGTCAAGATTTTGGTGTTGACTGTGTTTACTGTGCAGGATCAGGACGTCTTACGTGATTGGGACGTGGAGAAAGATCCTGGCGTTAACAAAAACTATTAAATTAAAAATAATACTAAATCTAAATCTACCGGAATCTTAAAACATTAAACCTTGATATTTTTCATTTAAAAATATAGATTAAAACTTCATAGTTTATAAAATATGTGAAAATCATAAAATTTATTGATATTTTTCACTGCATCAATTGACACAGTGGGAACTTAATTAGTTTAATGTACTAACACAAATGCGGAGATTAGATAACGCTCTAATGCCGACGAAATAATAAACCTTGACAAAACAAGGAAAATAGAGAATTCAGAGAAACAATAAATATATTTTCAAGAATTAATTGAATTGTCTTAATAAAAAGTCTCAAGTTTACATCTACCCTGAAAAAAGGTAACAAATAAAAAGGATACTATTAAATTAGAAATAATACCAAAATCTAAATCTACTAAATTTCCATAAATATAAAATAAAAATACATCAAATAAACTAAAACTTCATAAATTATAAAATATATAAAAATCCGAATCTTCATTAATATATATTTCCCAGAATAAAAAGTTGACTCGTTGGCTTGATGCAATTAATTAATGTCTTGGTATTTTGGTCTCCACCCAGAATATTTGCAAAAAATAGGATAACGGAAAGAAGAATAAGAAAAGAAAATAAGAATATTTGCCTAGTTTTAGATGAAAGAAATTTTTTATGATACTTTATTTTTTTCAAAATGCTTAACATTTGGTACAAATGTATTAGTAGTGGCATGATAATATTCAAACTAGCTAAAATATAATAAAGTAGGTTATGAATTTCATATCATTTTATAAAATTAAAAATATTTCTCTAATTTTGGAACCGTGGTGGAAGGTATTCATAACTATTTTTTCTGTAAATAAAGAAAAGCTCGTAGATAAATGTATTGTCGAAAAAACAAAGTTGTGCCTTCATCTTATTCCTAATTCATTGTTGCAATGAATAAGAAATTATTTTAATTCTCCTAATGGATCTGTCTCATGATTTTTATTTTTTATTTGTTTTTATTTTTATTTTTTGCATAAATTAAAGTCGAACCAAAAAAAGAAAAACTAGGGATGGATATGGTTCAACAATGTCAAGGTCTCCCTTTAGCCATCTCAGCCCTTGGAGGGCTTTTGAAAAACAAACACTCATTAAAGGAATGGGAGATGGTGAAGAAAGATATTATTTCAAACTTAAGTAGAGAAGGAGATGATGGAGTAATGCATATTTTAGGTTTAAGCTATGATGATCTATCTTTTCGTTTGAAACAACTTTTCCTTTATCTGGGAACTTTTAGGGAGGATGAGGAGATAAAGACTGGCGAGTTGTACCTATTATGGATTGCAGAAGGTATGATACCTTCAGTCCAAAAAGTAAAAGGAGAAATGCTTATGGATGTTGCAGAACGATACTTAGTTGAACTCGCACAGAGGAGCCTGATTCAACTTGAACTAATGGATGAACGAGGTTTGGATTATCGACATCGTCCAGTCCCATGGTTAAAGGTTATATCATGTCGCCTCCATGACGTTATTCGAGACCTATGTTTGTCGAAGGGGAAAGAGGAAGATATTTTTAAGGTCATTGATTTCCTAGATGTACATAATGATCAGTTATATCATTCGGTTAACCCACTCGGTATGGAAGCACGTAGACTTGCAATATACAATGCCGAAAAAGGTCAAATTGGCTTGGAGCAACAATATATGGTTGGACAGATTCGATCACTTTTATTCTTTAATGCATATAGTACTTTTCCAGAGAAATTACACAATCTCAAGGATTTTAAGTTGGTTAGAGTTTTGAAACTCGACGGATTTAAGTTTAGAAGGAGAAAGTTACTTCGAGAAATAGCTAAACTCATTCACTTGAGGTATTGGAGTTTGAAAGATTGTGAATTGAAGGAGTTGCCATCATTCACTTGAGGTATTGGAGTTTCACAGATTGTGAATTGAAGGAATTGAGATACTTGGAAACCTTGATTTAAGGGTATGTTGTGATCTTTTCATACCGAATGTGTTATGGAAGGTGAAACGTTTGAAGCATCTTTATCTTCCCCTCTATATTACGAACTTAAATAAGAAATTGAGATTTGATGGCCTCAAGGAGTTGGAGTTATTAGAGAATTTTGATGCGAGCAAGTGTGACGCGAACGATCTCATGAAACTAACCAATCTTCAAGTATTAATTGACGCAATGACACGTAGTCCCGAGGAACAAGAAGGGGTGATGCATTTTGTCAACTCGGACTTGCCCCACCCACGGTACACATCCCTTCAAATTTGGCATGATCATATTAATTTGATTCAATTGTTAGAGTGTGACAATCTAAATAAGTTAAGTATATTCGAGAATAAAAGAGGCAATTACATGATACCTGATCACCCGTATGAACAACCACGTCTCTCTTGTAGCCTCACTTGTATACGATTACGTGGTTGTAATTTTGAGGCAGACACAATGGTGTTACTAGAGAAGCTTCCCAACCTACAAAGACTGGAATTACATTATAATTCCTACGGCGGGAATGAATTTGTATGTAGTGCAAACAGTTTCCCTCAACTCATATATCTTGAGCTTTGGAATGTAGAGAAGTTAGAAAAGTGGAGGGTGGATAAAGGAGCCATGCCCAATCTTTCTACATTAGAGATTGGTGCCTGTTCGAAATTGGAGATGCTTCCAGAGGGATTGAAATTCCTCACGTCCCTTGGAGTATTAAGAATTTCGTCCATGTCTAAAGCATTCAATGATGGGGTTGGAGTGATAGATGGTGTAGAAGGACAAGACTTCCACAAAGTCCGTCACATCCCTTCCATTGTTATCCAAGATGAAAGACGAATGAACTGAGGTAAACCCTTAATTATGTTACATATCTTTAATTAATTTGTATACAGTTCTCTTTAATTATTACTATGCGGTTACAACATTAAAGATACAATTTAATTGTTGAGGTCAACGACAACACATTAAATATAAAATTGTTATGAAGTTAATTAATTTTAGTTGATACAATAATTATAATTGTATGGTATATAACAACAACTATTAATTAATCACAAATTTTATTTCATTCTAAATTTTTATGAGTAATACCAATTTTAAAATTTAATATGTCGTTGTTTAACCTAACAAAAACATCTCATGAATATTGAAGTTATGTTTCTTTTTAAAATTTTATTAATGTTGAAATGATGATTCGTTATGAAATGTTGAATCAATGTATTTTTTTTATTAACGCCTTTTTTAGTAATCTTTAAATTTTAAATTAATTTATAAGTCATTATCAATCAAGCATCTTCACAACATATTTAAACTTAATTTTTTATTTATAAGTTAAATTATTGCCGAATATTTTTCTTATAAATCATAAATGGATCTGTAATTCACTTAATTTAAACTTAAAAATCGTTTTAAAATAAGTCATTGTCAAATGGGCTCTTAAATAGGAGTGAGCAAAAAACGGATAAAACCGAATTATCGAACCGAACTAAATTTTTGTAACCGAATTATTTCAATTTTTTGATTTTTTTTCATAATTTTGATTATATCCGATTTTGTAAGACCCCAACTTTCAAGAATAAAGATTATTTTTTTTCTCGAAATATATTTTTTAATATTATGGTGTGGATTTGATATAATGTTATAGTTGTGGGTAATATTTATAAATTTTGCAAAGTAAGTAAGTTGTATAAAATATTCGATTGGTCGGAAAATATTCATTTTAACAGGGAATATTCGTACGACGACACAATCATTGGTGGACCCCACAACAGAATTATTGCCGGCGTTAAAAAATGACAAAAATATCATTATAAAAAAATAACGATTTGAAAGTTTTCACAGTTAGCTGTTGAAATACTTTCGATGATAAAAGTATAAGAATCTGGCGTTGTTACATAAGAATAACACGATATTGATTATTGATGCTTATGTGAGAAGTTACTCAGTTTTATTCAATTATTACCACATTAATTACTGCATAGTATCTCACGTTATTGCTTCAATTATTGTCATAATATTTTATATTATTAAATCAATAATTGAGATGACAAGTTATTCATATTATTATTTGCATTATTGATAATGTCTAGAAAGTTCTGTCGAGGAAAGGGGTTTGGTCACCTAATTGCACACCAATAGGAAGAAATTCTTATCGGAAAGCCTCTCTTTCCTGGGAATGATCTAGTTGTTAATATTGCAAGTTATATTATTGATGAATAAATATTGTTAAAAATATTGAGAGAATTTTTTATGATGTATTTGTTGTAAATTTGACGTATTATTTGGACCCCCCACTTACCCATTTTTAAAAATTGTCGGTAAAAGTTATCTCATTTTATATATATATATATATATATATATATATATATATATATATATATAATTATGGCATGATGTTGATTGGGGGGGTTAAAATGTTTGTCATGGGAGTAATAAAATTATTATATATATATTATAATAAATTTTTTTTATATAAAAAATAGAATATATTATATTTTAATTGCATAGTGTTTTACTATGCAGTGCATAGTAAATTCTTGTGAAATCAGAACTCGGCGTCCGTGATTTCTAAAAACTGTTGCATCCGTGATTTTCTTAAACAGTACCCCTTCCATTCTTCTATAATTAGGATACTTAGTTTAAAATTGAAAATCACACCAGAATCAGAGAATTCTTCTTCTATAATATTGAACGTATTTCTTTAGAGTTTAAGGAAGCTTTGAGTGTAGAAAATAGTACAGTTTTCTTTAAGAATATCCCCGTTATACCAGTCAGAATACTCTCCTTTTTAAGGTAAGGGATATTATTTTTATTCAATATTCGTACGAAATAATATTTTCTTCCATACTCTGTAGTATATAAGTAATATTATTTCATTTCAGATTTCGAATTCTACACATTTTGTTAAAGTTTTGGCTTCTATACTCCATGAAATTAGTAGAATATCATTGATATTTGCGCTTCATCCAATATCTTTTCATAGAAATATTATTCTGAGCATTCTTGATAAGTTTTAACCTTTTCATGTCGGGGTTACTATTCCTGAAGTTACTATTCATGAGGTACTATTCATTCAATTACTATTCACCCGGGGTTCTATTCATGACAAAAATTGATTTCTTTTCGGTCCAAATCATTTTTGATACAATATTATTCTTGAATTTTACTCCATAAAGCAGTATCACGTTGACAATTTGGATATTATTAAATTCTGAATAAATTAAATTATAAATCTTTAAAATTATTTATTAAGCTGAGTCACAACGATAAAATTGATGATAAACTTTTTAAATTATAGAAGATAGTAGATATCATGCTTTACTTGACTCTTCTAATGGGTAGCTTGTTCCGCTGCAGTTAAACTTGTTGTTTATTATATTATATCAGTTTTACATTGTTGAAGGCTAACGATAATTTATTCTGCATTATCTCAGTCATAATATTTCTTACTGGGCTAGTTGAGCTCACCCTTTTTGCTTTCATTATTCTCTTTAGGAAATGAGAACGTTGCCGGGACTAGTCAGAGAACGGAGTGATGGTCCGAGATGGTGGTTATAGTAGTTATCACTATTCTATGAAATAGTATGATAATAAATATAATGATGACTCCATTTGAGTTTGAATATTGTCTAGAAGACAATATTCGTGTCAAAACTCTCAGCTATATTTTGTCGTATTTTACACGACAGTTGTATAATTAAGTTGTATTTAAATTCTGTACCATGTATTTGGCGACCCAAGATGGGTGATGTATACTTATTTTGGAGGCGTCACAGTTGGTATCAGAGCTTAGGGATATGATCCTTAACTGAGTTGTGACTAGAACTAGAAGGGGAGATACGGGTAAATCCTTTGCTAGTATGACCTACCTAAGCTTATTTGTTATTTAATTGGTCGGTTAAAATATAGGGGTATTATGTGGTATGTCAATTAACCCTTATTTTGTGGCAGTATTTAGAAATGACATCTGAAAATATTGAGATAAGTAATGGAGCACAGGAGACCGTTGAGTCACCACAGATCAATAACCAGGAAAATATGCATCAGGAAGGCAACAATCCTCATATAAACAATAACACCGACCAAATGATGGACAATGAGATGTTCAAAGGTTTTCTGCAATTCATGCAACATCAGGCAAGAGAGACTCCTATGCAAAATGCAGGTGGAAATACTGGCAACTCTCAGATTGTCACTGCTAAGCAGTTCAAAGAGTTGGGACCACCGGAGTTTTTGGGAAAACCGGAACCCCTTAAGGCATAGACGTGGTTAAAGCAAATTACCAAGATATTTGATGTCTTGGGATGCTTCGAGGAGCAAAATGTTCCCTTTGCCACCTTCATGTTGCGAGGAGAGGCAAATTATTAGTGGAATCTATAAAACATACCCAGTCAGCCGCATTAAAGATATCTTGGGAAAAGTTCCAAGAACTGTTCAACGATAAGTACTTTTTCGAAAGTATTCATCACATGAAGAAGGTAAAATTCATCAAGTTAGAGCAAAATAATATGACCGTGTCGCAATACGAGGCTAAGTTTGCCGAGTTGTCCCGGTTTGCATCCCATTTGGTTGATAATGAGGAGAGAATGACGCGAATGTTTATGCAAGATTTGAAACCCGAAATATGTCAGTACCTCATTTCTCATAAACTGTGTTTGTATTCAGATGTTGTAAATTGGGCTCAGTTATTGGAGCGCGATAATGAATCAACCCAACCAAGAGAGAGCAACCGGCAAAATAATAATACCAGTGGTAGCAGTCATCGAAGCGGTGATAACAAACGTGGAGGAAATCAACATCCCAGAAATGGTAACCACTTCGGTGGTAATCATGGCCAAGACAATAGAAGTAAAAATTTCAAGAAGAGAACGTTCAACAATGATGGAAAGACAGCAACACCAGCACCCATTTTCAAGGAAGGAGAACGACCACCGATCGTATGCTTCAAATGTGGAGGGGAAGGACACATCAATCCAAACTACACGATGTAGTTCAAAGCGTGTTACAATTGCGGAAGAGAAGGTCACCTAGCTCAATTTTGTCGTGCAGTGAAGCCAAGTCCAGTTGGGATGGTGACACCAAATATCATCCCAGACAAGTCAAAGTCGTTAGTTCAAGGGAGAGCGTTTGTCGTGACCTCCCAAAAAGAGAGGAACCCGAACGAGGTTATCACGAGTAAGCTAATTAGAAACTCTTGCAAAGTCTATACCTTATTTGATACCGGTTCTACCCATTCTTTTATTTCTTCTACTTGCACTCAACGTTTAAATTTAACTCCGGAGAAATTAGACTTTGAATTATCTGTTGAAACTCCGTTGGGAGAAACCTTCATTACATCCACTTTTTATAAGTCTTGTTTGATTCAAATCGGCAACCGCACATTATCGGACAATCTTATCTCTTTAAAAATACTTGCATTTGATGTGATTTTAGGGATTGATTGGTTAACTACTCATCATGCTAAAATTGATTATTTTCTTAAGGTTGTTAGCTTTCATATTCCTAACCAACCTATTATGCGAATTCAAGCAACCAAACCACTAAAGTCAATCACTGTCATATCAAGCCATAAAGCTATTCGTTTATTAAAAAATAGATGTCAAGCTTTCTTAGCCCATGTCACGGATTTAAACAAAAATACGTCAGATTTGAATGATATTTCTATTGTTAATAAATTTCCTGACGTATTCCCTGAAGAACTTCCTGGCCTACCCCCAGAGCATGAAATCGAGTTTGGTATTGACCTTGAACCCAGTACAAAACCATATCGAATGGCTCCTATTGAACTTCAGGAGTTAAAAACCTAACTGCAAGAATTGTTAGACATCGTTTTCATTCGTCCTAGTACGTCTCCTTAGGGTGCTCCTATTCTATTTGTAAAGAAGAAAGATGGAAGTATGTGACTTTGTATTGATTATCGGGAGTTAAATCATGTCACCATAAAAAATAGGTATCCGTTGACTAGCATTGATGACTTGTTTGACCAGTTGCAAGGCGCTAAATTCTTTTCAAAGATCGATCTACGTTCCGGATATCATCAGTTAAAGATTAAAACTGATGACATTCCAAAGACTACTTTTAGAACTCGGTACGGGCATTACAAATTTCTAGTCATGTCTTTTGGATTGACTAATGCTCCTGCTTCCTTCATGGATATGATGAACCGAGTATTCAAGGAATATTTGGATCATTTTGTGGTCGTCTTTATTGATGACATCCTCGTATACTCCAAAAGCCGTGAAGATCATGAGCTACACTTGAGGTTGATACTCCAAAAGGTTTGTGAAAACAAGCTATATGCCAAGTTGAAGAAATACGAGTTATGGATTGAGGAAGTAGCATTCCTTGGGCACGTGATATCAAATCATGAAATATCTGTTGACCCAGCGAAGATTGAAGAAATTCAAAGCTGGGAGCAACCTAAGTCAATGACCAAAGTAAGTAGTTTTCTAGGCTTAGCTGGTTATTATCGGAGATTCGTGGAAGGATTTTCTCGAATCTCTACTCCATTAACTCAGATGACTCAAAAAGATACAAAATTCGGTTGGAGCGAGGAATGTGAGAAGAGTCTTCAAGAACTCAAGAGAAGACTCATTTCACCATATGTTCTGACAATACCATCTGGTTTGGAGGGATTTGTCATCTACATCGATGTTTCAGGTAGAGGGTTAGGATGTGTTCTCATGCAACATGGGAAAGTCATAGCCTATGTTTCACACAACTCAAAGAATATGTGTGAGACCCCAAATTTTATGAATAAAGATTTAAATTTCTCGAATTTTTTTTTTGAATATTATGGTGTGGATTTGATATAATGTTATAGTTGTGGGTAATATTTATAAATTTTGCAAAGTACGCAAGTTGTTATATAATATTCGATTGGTCGGGGAATATTTGTTTTAGCAGAGAATATTCGTACAACGACACAACCATTGGTGGACTCCACAACGGAATTGTTGTCGGATTGAAAAAATGACAAAAATATTTTTTATGAAAATAACGACGGAAGTTTTACCATTAATTGTTGAAACACCCGGTGTTAAAAGTACAGTAATACGCATGGTTTCATAGTAGCACACAGTATTGATTATTGATGCTTACATGAGAAGTCACTCAGTTTTGTTCAATTATTGCTACAGTATTTGTTGGATAGTATCTCACGTTATTTGATTCAATTATTGTTGATATTTTATATATTATTAAATCAATAATTGAGATAACAAAGTTGTTAATATTATTATTTGCAATATTAACGATGTCTAGAAGTTCTGTCAATGAGAAGTTTGGTCACCTAATTGCGCGCCAATAGGGAGAAATTCTTATTGGAAAACCCCCTCTTTATTGGGAACGACCTAGTCGATTTGTAGTGTAAATTATAATAATGATGATGAATTTTGTTTTATTATTATTATAAATGTAATAAAATAGAAAACTTTTTATATAAAACAGAATACTTTTTATAAAGTTTTGTTTTATTTGATTATAAATAGAATATAATATATTTTATTATGCATAGTGTTTGCATAAGTGCTGCATAGTATTTGCAGATAGTAAAATTTTTTATATAAAATAAAATACTTTTATAAAGTTATTTGTTTTATTAGATTATAAATAGAATATATTATATTTTATTATGCATAGTGTTTTGCATAGATACTGCGTGATAGTATTTTGCGTAGTAAAATCTTTTTATATAAAAGCAGAATACTTTTATAAAGTTATTTGTTTTATTAGATTTTAAATAAAAATATATATATATATATATATATATATATATATTATAAATAGAATATATTATATTTTATTGCATAGTATCCTTTCCATTCTCCTATAAATAGGATTCTTAGTTAGAATTGAAATCACACCAGAAATTCAGAGAATTCTTCTTCTATAATCTTGAGTGTATTTCTTTAGAGTTTTAAGAAGCTTTGAGCGTAGAAAACAGTATAAGTTTTCTTCAAGAATATCCTCGCCCTACCAGTTAGAATACTCTTCTTTCTAAGGTAAGGGGTATTATTCTTTCGTATTCATGAAGAGAGTTATTTTCTTTCAATACTCGTAAGGGTTATTATTCTATTCTTTATTATTATGTTGGAATAACTTTTGTCTATCATACAAGCAAATCGTATACATTGTGAAATTCTTCTATTATTCCATTCTTTATTATTACATTGGAATAACTTGTCTGTAAGGCCTATCGCATGCACGGTGAATTCTGTTGTTATTCCATTCTTTATTATTCTATTGGAATATCTCATGCGGTTTCTGGCATGACTGGTTCCATTCTTTATTATTACATTTGGAATATCCTATCTGCATGCGGTTTATGCGTGACTGGTTCCATTCTTTATTATTACATTGGAATAACACATGCATCATGCGGATTATGCACGCTTGGTGAATTCTTCCGTTATTCCATTCTTTATTACTCTGTTAGAATAACCTGTCTATGTGGATTACCGCATGCATGGTGAATGATCCTTTGTATTTATTCCTTATTAAACTGTGGAAATGATGCATACACATGGATTCTGCATGGCGAAAAAAATCCATTTCTGATTTCATATATTCTATTATACTCAGTTGGTTAAAGTTTTGGCTTCTATACTCCATGAAATTAGTAGAATATCCTGGATATTTGCGCTTCATCCAGTATCTTTTCTTGGAAATATTCTTCTGAGCATTCTTGAATTTTACTCCACAAAGCAGTATCATGTTGACAATTTGGACATTATTGAGTTTAGGATAAATTAACTTATAAATCTTTAAAATTTATCCTTGAACTTGTTTTATTGAATTATTATGTCATTGTCATCATCCTCATGCTTATATTGTGATGA
Organism: Panax ginseng; assembly: GCA_020205605.1. Taxonomy (NCBI): domain Eukaryota; kingdom Viridiplantae; phylum Streptophyta; class Magnoliopsida; order Apiales; family Araliaceae; genus Panax; species Panax ginseng. The sequence continues at coordinate 30,788,799 of CM035149.1, forward strand.
AAGCCATCTTTGGCTTATGTGCATAGATGGACTTGGTATGATTTTGACCAGGGATTATTCGGTATAATCATGACCTGTAATGTTATAAATGATGTGGTAAAAGTCCTCAGTAGCATGTAGTGCATTGATGGACAGTTTTTGGTATGATTATGACCAGGGATTATTCGGTATAGTCATGACCATTGATGTATTAATGAATATCCTTTGCTCGTAGTGCAGGAATGACTCGATAATGTGATTTATTTATTAAGCTGAGTCTCAGCGATAAAAATTGATGAAAACATTTTAAATCATAGAAGATAGTAGATATCATGCTCTACTTGACTCTTCTAATGGATTGCTTATTCCGCTGCAGTTAAACTTGATGTCTATTGTATTTTATCAGTTTAACATTGTTGAAGGCTAATGATAATTTATCCTGCATTATCTTAATCATAATATTTCTTACTGGGCTAGTTGAGCTCACCCTTTTGCTTTCATTGTTCTCTTCAGAAAATGAGAACGTAGCCGGGACTAGTCGGGGAATGGAGTGATGGTCCGAGATGGTGTTATAGTAGTCCTCACTATTCTATAAAATAGTGTGACAATAAATGTAATGAGGACTCTATTTGAGAGTGGATATTGTCTAGAAGGCAATATTCCTGTTTAAACTCTCAACTATGTTTTGTCGTATATTACACGACGTTTGTATAATTAAGTTTGTATTTGTATTCTGTACCATGTATTTGGCGACTCAAGATGGGTGACGTATACTTATTTTGGGGGCGTCACAGTTGGTATCAAAGTTTAGGGATATGATCCCTGGCTTAGATGTGAGACAAGAACTAAGGAGTGAAGAGACGGGGAATTCCTTCGCTAGTATGACCTACCTAAGTTTATTTGGTATTTAATTGGTCGGTCAGAGTATAGGGATAATATGTGATATGATAATTAACCCTTGTTTTGTGGCAGTATTTGAAAATAGCATCCGAAAATGTTGAGATAAGCAATGAAGCACATGAGACCGTTGAGTCACTACAGATTAATACCCAGGATAATGTGCAACGGGAAGACAATAATCCTCAGGTAAACAACAACGATCAAATGATGAACGATGGGATGTTCAGAGGTTTTATGCAATTCATGCAACATCAGGTGAAGGCGGCTCCTGTCCAAAATGCAAGTGGAAACACTGATAACTCTCGGACGGTCACCGCCAAGCAGTTTAAGGAGCTGGGACCACCAGAATTTTTTGGAGAGCCAAAACCACTTGGTGGAGGCGTGGATAAAGCGGATCAACAAGATATTTGATATCTTGAGATGCTCGACGGAGCAAAAGGTTCCCTTGCCACCTTTATGTTGCGTGAAGAGGTAGATTCTTTGGTGGGAATCTATAAACGCATTACCTAACTGGACTTTCAAGATGTCTTGGGAGAAGTTCCAAGAGCTATTCAATGACAAGTACTTTCCCGAAAGTATTTGTCACATGAAGGAGGTGGATTTTATCAAGTTGGAGCAAAACAATATGACCGTGTTGCAATACGAGGCTAAATTTGCAGAGTTATCCCGATTTGCATCCCATTTGGTCGATAATAAGGAGTGAATGACGCGAATGTTTCTAAGAGGTTTGAAACCTGATATACGTCAATACCTCATTTCTCACAAACTTTGTTTATATTAAGATGTTGTGAATAGGGCTCAGTTATTGGAGCGCGATAATTAGTTAGCACAACCAAAAGGCAACGACCAATAACACGATAATAATTGTACTCGTGGCAACGTCCATCGGAACAATGATAACCATCGTGGGGGAAATTATCATGCCAAGAATGGTAACCACTTCGGTGGTAATCATGACCAAGATAATAGGAGTGGAAATTTCAAGAAGAGAAGATTTAACGATGATGGAAAGACGTCCGCACCAACACCTGTTGTTAAGTAAGGAGAACGCCCACTAATTGTATGCTTTAAATGCGGAGGGGAGGGACATATCAGTCCAAACTGCGTGATGCAGTCCAAAGTATGTTACAATTATGGAAAAAGGTCACCTAGCCCGATTTTGTCGTGCACCAAAGTCAAGTCCAGCTGGGACGGTGGCACCAAAGGCGGATACAGACAAAACAAAGTCGGTGATTTCAGGAAGAGCGTTTTTCGCGAATTCTCAAAAAGCGAGTAACCCGAAAGAAGTTATCACGGGTTAGCTAATTATAAATTCTTACGAAGTCTATACCTTATTAGATACCGGTTCTACCCATTCTTTTATCTCTCTGGCTTGTGCTCAATGTTTAAATTTGACCCCAGAGAAGTTAGACTTTGACTTATTGGTTGAAACTTCATTAGTAGAAACCTTCGTTACCTCCGCTGTTTATAAATCTTATTTGATTCAAATTGATACTTTCACGTTACCTGTCGATCTTATCTCTTTGAAAAAACTTGCCTTTGATGTGATTTTAGGAATCGATTGGTTATCTACTCATCATGCTTTTCGTAAGGTTGTTAGCTTTCATATTCTAACCAACTGTTATGCGAATTCAAGCAACCAAACCACTAAAGTTACTCATCTTTGTCATATTAAGCCATAAAAGAAAGAGCCCGAGCCTTTATCGGTGACTTTCTTTGTGAAATGTCTTTGAAGCCGGACTTTCTATAAAGCGATTTGTGAATGACGGTGGCAAGTTGATAGGTATCAATGTGACATGTTATCCAAGTCTTGGATGAGAGTCACAGTTTTGAATAATATTTCTATTATTAATAAATTTCCTGACATATTCTCAAAGAACTTCTTGGCCTACCCCAGAGCGTGAAATCAAATTTTGTATTGACCCCAGTACAAAACCCATTTCTAAAACCCTTAAATATTTCTTCAACCAAAACGAACGTATAATGCGCCGAAGACGTTGGCTCGATCTGTTGAAGATTACGACTATACCATTCAATATCATCGTGGAAGAGAAGGTTCAAGAGGGCGTTATTCTAGAAGCAAGAGTCGATGGAGAGAGGAAATCTCAACCCTCGATTTAATTGGCCTATTTAAAATCCTCGATTGAGTAGGAACTGTGGCCTATAGACTCGTTTTACCGCCAAGTATGTCGCGTGTTCATAATATTTTTCACGTATCGATGTTACGTAAATATGTGGACAACCCGAACCACATTATTGAATTAGAATTAGATGAGATAGCAAAAGATTTAACGTATGAGAAGATACGTGTTAAAATCTTGGATAAGAAGGATTATATTCGACACTCAAAGGTTATACCTCAAGAGTTAGAATCTGAAATGAAGTCAAGGTATCTTCATCTCTTCGGCATACCAGGTACGTACGTAAATTTTGAGGGCGAAATTCCATAAGGAGGGGAGATTGTGAGACCCCAAATTTTATGAATAAAGATTTAAATTTCTCGATTTTTTTTTGAATATTATGGTGTGGATTTGATATAATGTTATAGTTGTGGGTAATATTTATAAATTTTGCAAAATACGCAAGTTGTTATATAATATTCGATTGGCTAAGAATATTCATTTTAGCAGGGAATATTCGTACAATGACACAATCATTGGTGGACCCCACAACGGAATTATTATCGGATTGAGAAAGCGACAAAAATATTTTTATGAAAATAACAGCGGAAGTTTTACTGTTAACTATTGAAACACACGGTGTTAAAAGTACAGTAATACGTGTGGTTGCATAGTAGCACACGGTATTGATTATTGATGCTTACGTGAGAAGTCACTTAGTTTTGTTCAATTATTGCTACAGTAATTATTGCATAGTATCTCACGTTATTTGATTCAATTATTGTCGATATTTTATATATTATTAAATCAATAATTGAGATAACAAAGTTGTTAATATTATTATTTGCAATATTAACGATGTCTAGAAGTTCTGTCAAGGAGAGGTTTGGTCACCTAATTGCGCGCCAATAGGAAAAAATTCTTATTAGAAAGCTACCTCTTTCCTGTGAACGACCTGGTCGATTAATTGTGTGAATTATAATAATGATAATAAATTTTGTTTTATTATTATTATAAATGTAATAAAACAGAAAACTTTGTATATAAAACAGAATACCTTTAATAAAGTTTTATTTTATTTGATTATAAATAGAATATAATATATTTTATTATGCATAGTGTTTGTATAGTGCCTACATAGTGTTTACATAGTAAAATCTTTTTATATAAAACAGAATATTTTATAAAGTTATTTGTTTTATTAGATTATAAATAGAATATATTATATTTTATTATGCATATAGTATTTGCATAGTAAAATCTTTTTATATAAAACAGAATACTTTTATAAAGTTATTTATTTTATTAGATTTTAAATAATATATATATATATATATATTTTATAAATAGAATATATTATATTTTATTGCATAGTATCCTTTCCATTCTCCTATAAATAGGATGCTTAGATAGAATTGAAATCACACTAGAAGTTCAGAGAATTCTTCTTCTATAATCTTGAGCGTATTTCTTTAGAGTTTCAAGAAGCTTTGAGCGTAGAAAACAGTATAAGTTTTCTTCATGAATATCCTCGCCCTACCAGTCGGAATACTCTTCTTTCTAAGGTAAGGGGTATTATTCTTTCGTATTCATGAAGAGAGTTATTTTCTTTCAATACTCGTAAGGGTTGTTATTCCATTATTTATTATTATGTTGGAATAACTCGCCTACATTATCAATATCGCATCGCACATGGTGAAATTCTTCTGTTATTCCATTCTTTATTATTCTGTTGGAATAACCTGTTTGTGTGGTCTATCGCATGCCTCGTGAATTCTGTTGTTATTCCATTCTTTATTATTTTGTTGGAATATCCTGTCTGTGCGGTTTATGCATGACCTAGTTCCAATCTTTATTATTCTGCTGGAATATCTTGTCTATACGGTTTACGCATGACCTGGTTCCATTCTTTATTATTCTGTTGGAATAACCTCCCTGTGCGGATTACGCACGATTGGTGAATTCTTCTGTTATTCCATTCTTTATTACTCTGTTGGAATAACCTGTCTATGTGGATTACCGCATGCATGGTGAATGATCCTTTGTATTCATTCCTTATTAAATTGTGGAAATGATCTGTCTACGTGGATTACTGCATGGTGGGCAAAAATCTTGTGAGTTATATTGTGAGTTATAATATTAATGATGAATAAGTTCGTGTTGATTAAAGATGGAATTGATAGTTCCATTGTGTTGGAACTATTAGTGTTAGTGAAAATTGACATTTATTTCGATAATAATTGATGTCTAGAAGTTATCGGGTAATTAATCAGATAAATGAGGAATTAATTCCTATTAATTCACATGATTATAACTATTTGGTCACATGTGTGTACTATTGATTCACATTCATGTACTATTAGGGGAGTTGGTGTAAGATTGATAATACTTGCATGACTAAGTTAAAGATGGAGGTATAGATGGAGGTACTATACTGTTATTTGTATTTTCACATGATTAGAACTATTGAATCACATGATTGAACTATTGATTCACATTATTTACTATTAGGGGAGGTGGTGCAAGTTTGATAATACTTGCAGGACTAAATTAAAAATGAAAGAAAAGTTGGAGGTATTGTACTGTAATTTTTTGAGCCCCAAAACGTGCAATTATCGAACCTATATTTTTCTATAAATAGAAACTCATTCTTCCTTCATTTCTCACCAATTCACTAAAGCTATAGAGTAATTATTATAGAGAAGAATTATAGAGAGAAAGAATAAGAGAAGTCTGCTACCTCTCTATTCCAGTATCCAGCTTTATTCTAAGGTAAGGGGTATTATTTTTTTCATTTTCATGAAGAGAGCTATTGTTATTCCATTCTTTATTATTATGTTGAAATAACCTGTCTATGTGAAGTACCGCATACATGGTAAAATTCTTCTGTTATTCCATTCTTTATTATTCTGTTAGAATATTTTGTGCATACAGTATTCTGCATGATTGGTTCCACTATTAATTATTACATTGGAATAACTGCGTCATCAAGCAATCATACACATAGTGAAATTCTTCTGTTATTCCATTCTTTATTATTCTGTTGGAATGTCCTGTTTGTGCATATTACGCATGACCTGGTTCCATTATTTATTATTCTGTTGGAATAACTTTTCTGTGCGGTCTATCACATGCCTGGTGAATTCTGTTATTATTCCATTCTTTATTATTCTATTGGAATATCCTATCTGTGCGAATTTTGCATGACCTGGTTCCATTCTTTATTATCATGTTGGGAGTAACCTGTCTGTTCGGTCTATTGCATGCATGGTGAATTCTTCTGTTATTCCCTTCTTTATTATTCTATTGGAATAACCTGTCTATGTGAATTATCACATGCATGGTGAATGATCCTTTGTATTCATTCTTTATTAAATTGTGGAAATGATCTGTCTACGTGGATTACCGCATGGTGGGTAAAAATCCATTTGCAGTTTCATATATTCTATTATACTCAGTTGGTTAAAGTTTTGGCTTCTATACTCCATGAAATTAGTAGAATATTACGGATATTTGCGCTTCATCCAAAGATTTTCATGGAAATATTCTTACGAGCATTCTTGAATTTTACTCCACAAAGCGAAGATCATGTTTACAATTTGACGTTTTTGAGTTCGGGATAAATTAACTTGTAAATCTTTAAAATTTAATTCTTGAACTTGTTTTATTGAAATATTATGTCATTGTCATCATCCTCATGTTTTATATTATGTTGAAAGTCATCTCGTGGCCCGTAGTTCATAGATGGACTTGGTATGAATATGACCGAGGATTTCTTAGATATAATCGTAGCGGTAATGTTACAAATGATGTGGTAAAAGTCCTCATTGGCCCGTAGTGCATTGATGGGATGATTGTTGGCATGATCATGATCATTGATGAAAAACACGAATATCCTTGGCCCGTAGTGCATGGATAATTTATGGTCGTGATACTAATGAATATCCTTGGTCAGTAGTAGTGCGGGGATGGCGTGGTTTATTTAATGTCGAGTCTCAATGATAAAAGTGATGAAAAGCCTTTTAAATCATAGAAGATAGCAGATTTAATTCTCTACTTGACTCTTCTATTGGATTGCTTGTTCCGCTGCAGTTAAATTTGATGTTTGTTATATTGAATCAGTTTAACACTGTTGAAGGCTAACGATAATTTATTCTGTATTATCTTAGCCATAATATTTCTTCCTTGGGCTAGTTGAGCTCACCCTTTTGCTTTCATTGTTCTCTTGTGAAATGAGAACGTAGTAGGGACTAGTCGGGAGCGAGGTATTTCGGTCCAAATGATAGCATTAGTAGTCCTCACTATTCTATCAAATAATGTGATAATAAATGTATTGAGGACTTATTCTGAGTTTGAATAATGTCTAGAAGACAATATTTGTGTTAAAACTCATAGCTCTTGTTTTATATTTAAGATTGTATTTGTATTCTGTACCATGTATTTGGCGACTCAGAATAGGTGATGTATACCTATTTTGTGGGCGTCACACTATGGGCACAGATTTACGATTCAATTCGACTTATCATCCTCAAACCGACGGGCAGTCGAAGAGGAATATTTAAACTCTTGAAGATCTATTAAGAATCTGTGTCCTTGACTTCAAAGGAAGTTGGGACAAGTTCTTTCCATTGGTGGAATTCTCTTACAACAACAGTTATCAAGCAAGTATAGGCATGACTCCATTCGAGGCGTTGTATGGACACAAGTGTCGTTCTCCAGTATGTTGGGATGAGGTGGGTGAAGCAACGTTATTGGGACCAGAATTGGTACGCACGACAACGGAAAAGATTTAAATGATCCGACAACGTATAAAAACCTCACAAGATCGACAAAAGAGTTATGCTGATCTTTATCGAAAGGACGTGAAATTCAATGTTGGAGATCATGTGTTGTTACGTGTTGCTCCATAGAAAGAAGTTACAAGATTTGAAAAGAGAGGAAAGCTCAATCCTCGATTCATTGGTCCATTTGAAATCCTCGATCGAGTAGGCACTGTGGCCTATAGACTCGTCTTACCACCAAGTATGTCTCGTGTTCATAACGTTTTTCACATATCCATGTTACGTAAATATGTGGAAGACCCAAACCACATTATTGAGTTAGAACCAGACGAAATAGAGGGAGATTTAACGTATGAAGAGGTTTCTGTTAAAATCTTGGATAAGAAGGAACATATTCTACACTCCAAGGTTATACCTCAAGTCAAAGTTTTGTGGAGAAACCACGATGTTGAGGAAATGACCTGGGAGTTAAAATCAGAAATAAAATCAAGGTATCCTCACCTATTCGACATACCATGTACGTACAACAATTTCGAGGGTGAAATTTCATAAGATGGGGAGGTTGTAAGACCCCAACTTTCAGGAATAAAGATTTTTTTTTCTTGAAATATATTTTTTAATATTATGGTGTGGATTTGATATAATGTTATAGTTGTGGGTAATATTTATAAATTTTGCAAAGTAAGCAAGTTGGTATAAAATATTCGATTGGTCGGGGAATATTCTTTTTAACAAGGAATATTCGTACAACGACACAATCATTGGTGGACCCCACAACGAAATTATTGTCGGAGTTAGAAAATGACAGAAATATCTTTATAAACATAACGGCGAAAGTTTTACCGTTAACTGTTGAAATACCCGGTGATAAAAGTACAGTAATACACGTTGTTGCATAGTAGCACACGATATTGATTATTGATGCTTACGTGAGAAATCACTCAGTTTTATTCAATTATAGCCATAGTAATTGTTGCATAGTATCTCACGTCATTGCTTCAATTATTGTCATTATATTTTATATTATAAAATCAATAATTGAGATGACAAGTTATTCATATTATTATTTGCATTATTGACAATGTCTAGAAAGTTCGATCGAGGAAAGGGGTTTAGTCACCTAATTGCGCATCAATAGGGTGAAATCCGTATCAGAAAGCCCCCTCTTTCCTGGAAATGATCTGGTTGTTAATATTGTAAGTTATATTATTGATGAATAAATGTTATTAAAAATATTGAGAGTATTTTTTATGATGTATTTATTGTAAGTTTGGCGTATTATTTGGACCCCCCACTTACCCATTTTTCAAAATTGTCGGTAGAAGTTTTATTTTATATATATATATATATATATATATATATAATTATGGCATAATATTAATGAGGGGGGGGGAATGTAAAATGTTTGTCACGGGTGAGTAATAAAATTATTATATATTATATATATATATATATATATTATAATAAGTTTTATTTTTTTATGAAAAATAGAATATATTATATTTTAATTGTATAGTATTTTAATATGCAGTGCATAGTAAATTCTTGTGAAATAAGAATTCGGCGTCCGTGATTTCTAAAAATGGTTGCATCCGTGATTTTCTTAAATAGTACCCTTTTCATTCTCCTATAAATAGGATACTTAGTTTAGAATTTAAAATCACACCGGAATCAGAGAATTCTTCTTCTATAATATTGAGCGTATTTATTTAGAGTTTAAGGAAGCTTTGCGTGTAAAAAATAGTGCAAGTTTTCTTCATGAATATCCCCGCTATACCAGTCGGAATACTCTCCTTTTTAAGGTAAGGGATATTATTTTTGTTCAATATTCGTATGAATTAATATTTTTTTCCATACTCTGTAGTATGTAAGTAATATTATTTTATTTTAGATTTCGAACTCTACACTCATTTTGTTAAAGTATGGCTTCTATACTCCTTGAAATTAGTAGAATATCCTTGAAATTTGCGTGTTATTTAGTATCTTTTTATGAAAATATTATTCTGAATATTCTTGATAATTTTTAATCTTTTCATGTTGGAGTACTATTCACGTGGTACTACTCTCGAAGTACTATTCATGGGATACTATTCACTTAGGTACTATTCACCTGAGGTACAATTCATGATAAAAATTGAATTAATTTCGGTCCAAATCATTTTTGATACAATATTATTCTTGAATTTTACACCACAAAGCAGTATTATGTTGACAATTTGGACATTATTGAATTTTGGATAAATTAAATTATAAATCTTTAAAATTTATCCTTTGCTTTCATTGAATTGAATTCTTATATCATTGTCATCATCCTATTGTGATGAAAGTCATCTTTGGCCTGTAGTGCATAGATGGATTGTTGATTGGTATGATGGTCACCAGGGATTATTCGGTGTAATCATGACCTGTATGTTACAAATGATTTGGTAAAAGTCTTCATTGGCCCGTAGTGCATTGATGGACAGTTGTTTGCATGATCATGACCATTGGTGATAATACGATTATCCTTGGCCCGTAGTGCATGGATAATTCATGGATGTGATACTAATGAATATCCTTGGCCCGTAGTGCATGGATAATTCGGGGATGTGATACTAATGAATATCTTTGGCCCGTAGTGCATGGATAATTCAGTGATGTAGTTTATTTATTAAGCCGAGTCTCAGCGATAAAATTTATGATAAACTTTTTAAATCATAGAAGATAGTAGATATCATGCTCTACTTGACTCTTCTAATGGATTGCTTGTTCCACTGTAGTTAAACTTGTTGTTTATTATATCTGTTGAAGGCTAACGATAATTTATTTTACATTATCTTAGTCATAATATTTCTTACTGGGCTAGTTGAGCTCACCGTTTTGCTTTCATTGTTCTCTTCAGGAAATGAGAACGTAGCCGGGGACTAGTCGGGGAACGGAATGATGGTCCGAGATGGTGGCTATAGTAGTCCTCATTATTCTATGAAATAGTGTGATAATAAATGTAATGAGGACTCCATTTGAGTTTGGATAATGTCTAGAAGACAATATTCGTGTCAAAACTCTCAGCTATATTTTTTCGTATTTTACACGATAGTTGAAAAATTAAGTTGTATATAAATTATGTACCATGTATTTGGCGATCCAAGATGGGTGATGTATACCTATTTTGGAGGCGTCACAGATTTAATTCTCGGTATTCGGTTTCGATTTTGATTTTAAAAACATGTTATTCGGATACCCGAATAACCGAACTTTAATAATTAAAAATAATAATTTTATAATTATGACTCATCACTACTCTATTATCTACTCTCGTTCATCAGTCATCAGCTCATCATCTCCCAGACTCCCACTAGTGCCTATCATGATTTACTAGCACCACGTCCACCAAACTTCTTCGGCTCTCACCTCCTCAGATCTCCTTCTTCTGTTGCTCATACTTTTGGTAGAACACGAGACTGCCTTTGAAATATCATGGCGGATGTTGGATGGCGTAGATCTGGGTGTGACCTCCACCCTTGATGCGGATCCTCGTGTCGACACCGGTGAAATGGTGGCGACCGAGGAGGCGGATCGACTAGAAGGCTTTGTAACAAAGGATTTTGGACTGGACGAGCTTGATCGGCACACCGTTGATCTTGATCAATTCACGGCCGTGCTTGCAATGAGTCACAGCAACGACGGTCTTCTTTCGGATGAATTTAACTCTATACCTGTGATTTTCACAACGATTCCCCTCTTTATGAAGGTTTATTTTTTAAATTGATTCGATATCTGTAATTACGTAATCCCTGAAGTCTTAATAATAGGAAGGTTTGCTTTTTAGATTGATTTGAGCTTCACTCCATATGCCCCTCTTTATGCAGCTAAATAAAAGAAACACAGAATATTTCGGTTATTAATCGAATAACCGAATTGTAAATTCGGTTATTCGGTAATTCAGTTATCTCATAATTCGTTTAATAGTTCGGATATTAGAATTGAGTTAATTTCGATTTTCGGTTATAACCAAATAAGCTATTTTAATTTATTAATTTACTTTTAAGTTTTTTTTAAAGAAGTAAATCAAAAATGACTTATAAGTCATTTTAAATAAATAAGTTTCATAAAATATAATGACTATTTTACACTTTATCTATTTTTTATAAATTACATCCAATTTCCCTTGTATATATCCCTCTCTCTCCTCTCTTTCTCTCCCTCCTTCATCTATTTTTTATTTTAAATTTTAATTGATATTAAAATTTTAAAAAATAATAATAACTCAGGTATGCATTTCAATGCGCCCGCAACAATTTCGAGGAAAGAATCTTCCAATGGAAGAGCCTATTTTAGTTTTTTACACAAACGAAAGAAGAAGAAAGAGAATCAGGCAAAATTAAATGGTCGATGGAGTGAGGGGAGTTCTTCTGGACAGGTGGCCAACGGTGACGACGTTAATGGAAAGAAAAATGAAAATGTGTTACTTAAACCTTGAGCTAAATATCTACTTCGCAAGCTTCGTCACTCCAATATCCCCATGGTAAAATTATCTACCTTGTTTTTTTCAATCTCCTCACTCACTTGCCCGATTCTCACAACTCCAAACACTCCTCCCAAATTCAACACAATCCCTCCTTGCCCCGATTCCACCGCTCTAAAACTCCCTCCTCCAAACTCCCATCCCAAACTCATCATCCCCCTCCACCGTACGGCCTCACTTCTCCTTCTTCCCCACTAACAAAAACGACCATATGAGATATGGTTCTGTTTGATTCTTTTATTTAGGATGATGAGATATGTGTTCTTATAAATTTTTTTTAATTTAGTTATTGATAATCATATATCCATAGAGAAGGTGTAGTTTTGGGTTTAAATTGAAGATGAAGAAGAAGAAAAAAAAATCTACGGTAATAGTGGTAGGCAGATCTATTGTAATACCCGGAAAAAAAAACAAAATAATATTAAATAATAAAAATTATTTTGTTTGAAAATATATTAATTGGACTTTGTCCATTATTTTGGGTCAAAATAGTTATTTAATTTGTGTGGGCTACTAAATATTAATAAGAGCGATCTTTAAAGATGGGAGAGTTTATTTATTAATGTAATACTTATACGGATGTACTATTATTATTATCACTTTATTCCAATCAGATTGAACGGAGGGAGTAGTCTGTGATTGATTTTGGAGATCCTAAAATAATAAATTGATGATTTTTTTAAATAAAAATATATATATAGCAGTAGTAATTAAAGTTTACGAAAACTTGCATAATTTGCAAGAGATGTTATACAAATAAATATGTAAGATTATATGGAATGAATTAAATCTTAATATTATAAGTAATTATATTTTATAGTCGTACCAAATAGAAGTGTTAATATTTTTATAAATGTACTTATATTTAGTATTATTAATTTGTGTAATTAGTTGGACGGAAGGAACTTAAAGACTTATATTTGGAATATAAATTTTGGAGTATTAATAATTGATATAAGGCGATGATTAAAGGCATATTAAATAGATTATGAATTATTTTGGAATTATTGAATTGGATTATATTTAATTTGAGGTGAATATGTTTAGGTGATGAATAACGTTTCAGTATTTGATATCGTTGGCATTTGAGGGTAAGATTTTGTGGAGTGTCTTTATAAATGGTTTGAAAGTATCGTGCACTGAATTAGTACTCTTCTGCGATACTCTTGTTAAATTTGATTTGTTCATTTTGTCGCTTGTTCGAATTTCGTTATTAGTTTCATTTTGGAGTTGATTCATATAACTCGTATTTGTACTCTTTGAATTAGGATATCATGTTTAGTATTTATTTTGATAATTGTAGAAGATGCATATTCTTTACCTTCTTTTTGAAACCTTGTGACTAAAATTTGATTTGGTTCAACATGTACATATAGAACCCTTTTGTTGGTATTATGTCGCATGTGTTGTGACATGGTATTTTGTTAGAATATACCATAGGGTATACGAAGCTATAACCCACCGTGGGGGTACCATGAGCATGTCGTCTTGGCACGAGAGAGGCATGACACTCTCTCAATGTGTGTGGTGTGATTAGTCCTGGCGTCTCCGTTTTGGGCTCCGGAGGAAGTGGGCCATTTGGTGTTTTGTTGTGGGAGGCGTATGGGTTAACCCTAGTTTTCTGTTCTGCGGATTAGTGATGTTATGCCAAACACACCTATCCGAATTGCATACATTTGGATTCGCGGTCCAATGTGTGATTTGCCTGTGTGGCATTCATTTGATGTGCCTGTGTGGCATTGTTTTGATTTGCCTGTGTGGCATCATTTGATTTGCCTGTGTGGCATTATTTTGACTTGCCTGTGTGGCAATGTATATTTCTGAGCTCATTCGGTATGACATAACTCCAGCCATTTGTTTCAGCCTATTATTTTATTGTATTAGTTTTGTTTGTTTCTGAGGCTTTGTTCAGTATTTTGTCTCAGTTGTTTTCGTATATCAGTTGTTTATCTTTTGTATATCTATATCTGTACTGGGCAATTGGCTCATGATGTGTTTTTCTTTCGGCAGGTTTGCAGGGGTGATTCAGGGCTAGTGTGATGAGAGAGTTGTCTTTGACCATCGATCTAGCTTGTTTCGGTTTTTAAGTTTTGATTATTTTGACTCTAGTTGGAGAATTGTAATTAGTACTTCATTGATAGATATCATTATTACATATTTTGAAGTTGTTAGTGCTCTGTTTACTTATTTTGACGTTTGTTGTGCTTTGCATGTGACCTCCCTTTCCTTTTCGGGAAGGGAGTGTTACATCTATGTTGGAAGACATTGAATTTTTTTAGTTATTAGAAAGAAGATGAGAAGGTCAACAATTAAATATTAGAAATTATATTGGGATATATCCACATATTCATTTTTTGTGTATTTTTGCTGCCTTTACATTATGCCATTAGTAACTTAACTTGATTGACAATTATCTTAATTTTTTGTTAGAAAAAGAAGCTTCAATGAGTTGACAATGGAAAAAATCGTTCAATGATGATTTGGAATCTAGTTTAATTATGAAAAATGTTTTTACCTCAAAAATATAAAGGGGCACTTGAATGTAATGAGATTGTTGAAACTTTGTGTGTTAATTGAAGGGAATCAGACTCTACCATCAATTATTTTTTCTTGTTCTTTCTAATGCAGAATTCCATCTAAAATTGGTATATATAAGTCCCCATTAGAAGTGACATCCTCTCACTTAATTGCAAGTCAAGTGTTTCCCGAAGCTGTAGTGCAACTGAATTTATGTTGTGAAAAAAAAAGTTTTAAAACATCATCATGTACTAAAACATCATCCTATACACATTTTAAATAAGAACATCATCCTATATGCGAGTCTTCATTGCAATCTTTTTGACTCTATCTAAGTTTCAAGCAAAGTAAGAACATTAGCTGTCACTCCCATATTGATACTAGAAAAGAACACAACCACACAGGTTCATTCAAACATCAGTAACACAAAGATGAGATATTTATAGTCTAACTATATCTTTTAATAAAAGAGCTCAAAAAATATCACAGACATGCTCGATAAATCTACATAAATAAGTACTTGATCTTCATATGTTGTAGATGTAGAAAAAAGTGGTACTAATCAGGAAACACATGCATATGAACATGAATGTCAACATTTATACAAGTTTTATAATCACTTCATAAATTATAATTTGGTACAATATATTCCCATCATCTTACCTGCTGTACAGGACATTAGACTATCATCTATGGTTTAGTACATATACAGAACATTAAACCATGTTAATAAGCATAGTATTGAGATGCAAAATGTTTTTGAAACAAATATACTTACACTTGATCCTATTGCAGGAAAGAGATTTTTGTTAAGCTACTGTTGGGTGCTTAACAAGCACAGGATTTAAATGAGTTAAGCTAAGTCAAGTTTTGAGTTGCTAAAGCTCAAACTCGTACAGAAAAACGAGTTAAGTTAAGGTTTAAACTTGTTTCAAGATTTTTAATAGATCTTACTAGCCGACTATGAGACAAGCTTGTTGAGTTAAGGAGCCAAATCATGTACTGAAGCAATGTCAGTTAATCTTACAAGCCAAATCCGAAGTCGAGTCAAGTAGCTTGGTTCATTTTTCAGTTAAACTTGCAGCTAAAATGACCCTAACTCTAATAGTCAAAAAATCTCAGTATCCCCTCAATTCCCAAATGAGAACATCTTACAAGCAACAATTATAAAATAAAATAATAGCTGCAACTTACTTTAGCAAGTCAGTCATAAAGAAATTTAGTTTTGTAGAACAAATATTACAAAATCTTTATTTTTTATTGTCTAAAAAAATAAGAAAAATCATGTAACGCTTGTATAACAAACAAATATGGATTCATAATGTATTATATTGTATTCCCTTGTAAGTAACCACTCTTCAACCTACTGAGACGTATGAGGAAATTACAAGTTATAACTCCGTTCTTTGAAAAAGGATAATTTAATAAATACAAGAACATAAACATAATTAACACAGACATTGTAACTAGCAAAATTATTGACCATCTCACGCACAGTATGCATTATTAGGACATAAAACAATAGCTTTAATCATTCTAATTCATTTTGAGAATTATTTCCCAATTACTCCAGAAATTCTAATTCTAAAAAAAAAGGTGACCAAACAACTAGATAAACAGAAAAATTAACCCACAAACAAGCATCATAGTAATCTAGATCATAGTCCACCACAAAATAAAAAATTAAATAAATAAATAAACTAAGTAATTAGGGCTAATTCCCAAATCTAATCACAAAATGAAATTGTATTCTAGTTAATTCTTATTGAAATTGAAATTTAGTTAAGGGTCTACAGAGATATTGTCAAGATATGCCCGTGTTTTCTAGTGGGGAAGATGAGTCGGTGGAGAGTTTGAAGGAGGAAGTTTATGTGACACTCCCAAATTCAGATACATGTACCTCGAATCGAATCTGGTGCTGTAAGACCCCAACTTTTATGAATAAAGATGAATTTTCTATAATTATCATTTTTGGAATAAATTTGATATAATGTTATAGTTGTGGGTAATATTTATAAATTTTGCAAAGTCACATGAGTTGTTATATAATATTCGATTGGTCTGGGAATATTCGTTTTAAACGGGGAATATTAAATGACTCAAGACAATCATTAGTGGACCCCACAACGGAATTATTATCGGATTGAGAAAATGACAAAAATATTTTTATGAAAATAACGGCAGAAGTTTTACTGATTTAGCTGTTGAAACACGGTGTTAAAAGTACAGAATACTGGCGTGATTGCATAGTAGCACACAGTATTGATTATTGATCTTTACGTGAGAAGTCATTCAGTTTTATTCAATTATTATCGATATTTTATATATTATTAAATCAATAATTGAGATGATGAGTTATTAATATTATTATTTGCATTATTAACGATGTCTCAGAAGTTACGCCGAGGAGAGGTTTGGTCACCTAATTGCGCTAATAGGGAGAAATCCTTATTGGAAAGCCCCTCTTTCCGGAACGACACAGTCGATTAATAGTGTGATTAATAATAATGATGATGAAGTTTTGTTTTATTAGTATTATTAATGTAATAAAATAGAAAAAGCTTTTATATATATAAGAATACTTTTATAAAGTTATTCGTTTTATTAGGCTAATAGTAAAATCTTTTTTATATAAAGCGTAATACTTTTATAAAGTTATTCGTTTTATTAGACAATAATTAGAATATATTATATTTTATTATGCATAGTGTTTGCATAGTGTCTGCGCATAGTGTTTGCGATAGTAAAATCTTTTTAAAAGTTATTCGTTTTATTAGATTATAAATAGAATATATTATATTTTATTGTAAACCAATCTGGACCGATGCGTTTAAAGTAAATCGATCCGACCGTTCATGAATTGGTTACTATTCAGTCCATTCTTCTATAAATGAAGCTCATTCCTTCATTGTTTTTACTTAATTCTTTGAAACTCTAGAGAGAGAAAGCGTAGAAAGAATTATTCTTCTATCTTGAAGCGTATTTTTTAGCGTTTAAGAAAACTTTGAAGCGTAGTGCAAGTTTCTTCAAGTATATCCCCGCTTCTACCGCTTCTGGAGTACTCTTCTTTATAAGGTATGGGGTATTATTTATTTTCATATTCATGAAGAGAACTTCATTATTCCATTCTTTATTATTACATTGGAATAACTTTTGTGATCTGTGCCTGCCTACCCTATACTTGGTCATTTTGTTGTTATTCCATTCGTTATTATTCTATTGGAATATCTCGTCTGCATGCGTTTCTTGGGACTGAATTAAAATCTTTATTATTCTATTAGAATATATAGTTCAGACGCTTTACGTAGGACCGGGTTACATTATTTATTATTACATTGGAATAAACATCTATGCGAAGTACCGCATGTATGGTGATTTCTGTTGTTATTCCATTCTTTATTATTCTGTTGGAATATCCTGTCGGTGCGTATTACGCCTGACCTGGTTCCTTTATTTATTATTCTATTGGAATAACTCGTCTATCTGCAATCACCGCATGCATGGTGATTTCTTTTGTTATTCCATTCTTTATTATACTCAGTTGGTTAAAGTTTTGACTTCTATACTCCATGAAATTGGTGGAATATCCTTGATATTTACGCTTCATCCAGTATCTTTTCGTGGAAAAATTCTTCTGAGCATTCTTAAATTTTACTCTACAAAGAAGTATCATGTTGACAATTTGAACGTTATTAGTTCCTGAATAAATTAATTCTTGAACTTGTTTTATTGAATTCTTATATCATTGTCATCATCCTCATATTTATATTTTGTTGAAAGTCATCTGTGGCCTGTAGTGCATGGATGGACTTGTTATGATTATGACCAGGGATTAATCGGTGTAATCATAACCGTAATTATTCGGTGTAATACACGTATATCCTTGGCCCGTAGTGCATGGATAATTTGTGGTTGTGATACTTATGATTATCCTTGGTAGTAGTGCGGATGAGGTGGATTATTTATTGTCGAGAGTCAATGATAAAAGTGATAAAAACCTTTTAAATCATAAAAGATAGTAGATTTTATTCTACTTGACTCTTTTAATGGATTGCATGTTCATCGCAGATTAAACTTGATGTCTATTGTATTTTATCGGTTTAACCTTTGTTGAAGACTAATGATAATTTATTCGCATTATCTTAGTCATAATATTTCTTCTTGGGCTAGTTGAGCTCACCCTTTCTTTCACTGTTCTCTTCAGGAAATGAGAATGTAACCGGGACTAGTCGGAGAACGAAGTGACGGTCCAGATGATAGTATTAGTAGTCCTCACTATTTTGTTAAATAGTGTGACAATAAATGTAATGAGGACTTATACTGAGAGTGGATATTGTCTAGAAGACAATATTTGTATTAAAACTCACAACTTTCTTGTTGTATATTAAAGATTGTATTTGTATTCTGTACCATGTATTTGGCGACTCAGAATAGGTGATGTATACCTATTTTGAGGCGTCATGATTAGTATCAAAGCTTAGGGATATGATCCCTGGCTAAGATGTGAGACAAGAACTAGGAGGGGATAGACGGGGAATTCCTTCGCTAGTATGACCTACCTAAGTTTATTTGTTATTTAATTAGTCGTTCAGAGTATAGGGATAATATGTGATATGTTAATTAACCCTTTTTTTGTGGCAGTGTTTGAAAATGGCATCCGAGAACATTGAGAACATTAATGGAGCACAGGAGACCATTTAGTCTCCACAGATCAATAACCAGGAAAATGTGCATCAGGAAGGCGACAATCCTCAAGAAAACAACAACACTGACTAAATGATGAACGATGGAATGTTCCGAGGCTTCATGCAATTCATACAACATCAGGCGAGAGCGGCTCCTGTCCAAAATGCAGGTGGAAACACTGGCAACTCTCGGACGGTCACCTCTAAGCAGTTCAAGGAACTGGGACCACCAAAGTTTTTTGGAGAACCAAAACCACTTAAGGCGGAGACGTGGATAAAGCAGATCTGCAAGATATTTGATGTCTTGGGATGCTTCGAGGAGCAAAATGTTCCCTTTGCCACCTTCATGTATGTTAAGGACAGAGGCGATTCTTGGTGGGAATCAGAAAGCGACTCAACTCGCCAGATCAAAGATGTCTTGGGAAAAGTTTCAAGAACTGTTCAACGACAAGTACTTTCCCAAAAGTATTCATCACATGAAAGAGGTAGATTTCATTAAACTGGAGCAAAACAACATGACCGTGTCACAGTACGAAGCCAAGTTTGTCGAGCTGTCCCGGTTTGCGTCCCATTTGGTTGATAATGAGGAGAGAATGACGCGAATGTTTCTAAGAGGTTTGAAACCCGAGATACGTCAATATCTTATCTCTCATAAAGCGTGTTTTATTCAGGATGTTGTTAATAGGGCTCGATTATTGGAGCGCGATAATGAGTCAACCCAACCAAAAGAGAAGCGGTTTAAGAAATGATAATACTGATGATAATCATCGAAGCGATGACAATAAGTGTAGAGGGAATCAACATGCCAAAAATGGTAACCACTTCGGTGGTAATCATGGCCAAAGCAATAAGAATGGACATTTCAAGAAGAGGAGATTCAACAATGATGGAAAGATGTCAAGATCAATTTTGTTGTTAAGGAAGGAGAACGACCACCTATCATATGCTTCAAATGCGGAGGGGAGGGACACATCAGTCTAAACTGTGTGATGCCGTCCAAAGTATGTTATAATTATGGAAGAGAAGGTCACCTAGCCCGATTTATCGTTCACTGAAGACAAGTTCAGCTAGGATGGAGGCACCAAAAAGCGCAGAGAAAAAGTCAAAGCCAAGAAGTGGTAAGAGGAGAAGCGTTTGTCGTGACCTCCTAGAAAGCAAGGAACCTGAATGAGGTCATCACGGGTAAGCTTATCATAAACTCTAGCGAAGTATATACCTTATTTGATACCAGTTCTACCCATTCCTTTATTTCTCCTACTTGCGCGCAACGTTTAAATTTGACTCTTGAGAAATTGGACTTTGAATTATCTGTTGAAACTCCATTGGGAGAAACCTTCGTTACATCCACTGTTTATAAGTCTTGTTTGGTTCAAATCGCACCCTCACATTACATTGTCGATCTTATTTCATTGAAAATACTTGTATTTAACGTAATTACTAGGATTGATTGGTTAACTACTCATCATGCAAAATTGATTGTTTTCGTAAAGTGTCATAGCTTTCATATTCCTAACCAACCTATTATGCGTAATACAAGTAACCAAACCATTAAAATCAATCATCGCTATCTCAAGCCATAAAGCTATTCGTTTATTAAAAAGCGGATGTCAAGCTTTCTTAGCTCATTTCACGGATCTAAACAAAAATACGTCAGTTTTGAATGATATTTCTATTGTTAATGAATTTCCTAACGTATTCCCTGAAGAACTTCCTGGCCTACCCCCAAAACGTGAAATTGAATTTTTTATCGACCTTAAACCTGGTACAAAACCCATTTCCAAAGCCCCATATCGAATGGCTCCTATTGAACTTCAGGAGTTAAAGACCCAACTGCAGGAATTGTTAGACATCGGTTTCATTCGCCCTAAAGACGTCTCCTTGGGTGCTCTCGCTTTATTCATGAAAAAGAAAGATGGGAGTATGCGACTTTGTATTGATTATCGGGAGTTGAATCATGTCACCATCAAAAACAGGTACTCATTTCCACGTATTGATGACCTGTTTGACCAGTTACAAGGAGCCAAATTCTTTTCAAAGATTGATCTTCGTTCTGGATATCACCAATTGAAGATTAGAACATATGACATTCCAAAGACGGCCGAGAACTCCCAGACGGGCATTATGAATTCCTAGTCATGTCTTTTGGATTGACTAATACTCCTGCTGCTTTCATGGATATGATGAACCGAGTATTCATGGAATATTTGGATCACTTTGTGGTCGTCTTTATTGATGGCATCCTTATTTATTCCAAAAGCCGTGAAGATCATGAGCAACACTTGAGGCTGATACTTCAAAAGCTTCGTGAATATAAACTTTATGCCAAGTTGAAGAAATGTGAGTTCTGGCTTGAGGAAGTAGCATTCCTTGGGCACGTGGTATCAAGTCATGGAATATCTGTTGACCCAGCAAAGATTGAAGCTATTCAAAGCTGGGAGAAACCTAAATCAATGACCGAAGTACGTAGCTTTCTCGGCTTAGCTGGTTATTATCGGAGATTCGTAGAAGGGTTTTCTCGAATCGCTACTCCCTTAACTCAGCTGACTCGGAAAGATACAAATTCGATTGGAGCGAGAAATATGAGAAGAGTTTTCAAGAACTCAAGAGAAGACTCATTTCAGCACCTGTTCTGACAATACCATCTGACTCGGAGGGATTTATCATCTACAGTGATGCTTCAAGCAAAGGGTTAGGATGTGTTCTCATGCAACATGGGAAAGTCATAGCCTATGCCTCTCGATAACTCAAAGAATATAAGAGGAATTATCCTACTCATGATCTAGAGTGTGCAGCAGTTGTCTTCGCACTTAAATTTGGAGGCATTACTTGTATGGGGAGAAAGTGGAGATCTTTACGGATCATAAAAGCCTCAAATATTTCTTCACTCAAAAGGAACTAAACATGCGACAACGACGTTGGCTTGAACTATTAAAAGATTATGATCATACCATCCAATACCATCTGGGAAAAGCGAACGTGGTAGCTGACGCATTGAGTAGAAGATCATATGTGGGTACGAGTGCGATATTGTCAATGCAAAGGCCCATTTTGTATGACTTGCAAAGGATGGAGATAGAGATAAAGACTCTAGGGACCCAAGTGATGATGGTGAATATACGAGTGGAATCGACTTTAATCAATAAAGTTAAAGATGGTTAAGCTACAGACCTGGAGCTGATGCATATGAGGAAGAAAGTACAAGAAGGTGTTATTCCAGAAGCAAGAATCGATGAAGAAGGAATACTTCGAGTCAACTCCAGACTTTGTGTTCCTAACGACCCTGAGTTAAAGTATAAAATCATGATGGAGGCGCACAACACACCGCTTTCAATAATACATCTCGGGAGTACCAAAATATATCATGATCTTGACATACATTTTGGTGGGGTAATATGAAAGAGGAGATAAATTTGTTTATCTCAAGGTGTTTAACTTGTCAATGAGTCAAGGTGGAATATCAAGTACCAAAAGGTTCATTGCAACCACTTGAAATTCCAGAATAGAAGTGGGAGCACATTACCATTGATTTTTTTACTGGTCTTCCCAAGGTTTCTCAGGGTATAGATGCAATTTGGGTCATTGTTGATAGATTGACCAAGTCTGCTCATTTCTTACCTATACGAGAAACTTATACACTTGAACGTCTTGCTCGTATGTACATAAACGAGGTTGTAAGATTTCATGGTATGCCAGTATCCATAGTTTCTGATCGAGACCCAAGATTCACTTCACAATTTTGGGTTAGTTTGTAAAAAGCTATGGGCACGAATTTACAATTTAGTTCGGCATATCATCCTCAAACGGACGGACAATCAGAGAGGACTATTCAAACTCTTGAAGATTTAGTAAGACTCTGTGTCTTTGACTTCAAGGGAAGTTGGGACAAGTTTTTACCATTGGTGGAGTTTTCCTACAACAATAGTTATCAAGCAAGCATTGGCATGGCTCCATTCGAAGCGTTGTATGGAAGAAAGTGTCGTTCTCCAGTATGCTGGGATGAGGTGGGTGAAGCAACGTTGTTGGGACCAGAGTTGGTACGTATGACTACGAAAAAGATTCAAACGATCCGACAACGTATAAAAACCTCACAAGACCAAATAAAAGAGTTATGCCGATCTTCATCGAAAGGACGTGGAATTCGATATTGGAGATCATGTGTTGTTACGTGTTGCTCCATGGAAAGGAGTTACGAGATTTGGAAAGAGAGGAAAGCTCAATCCTCGATTCATTGGCCCATTTTTAATCCTCGATCGAGTAGGGACTGTAGCCTATAGACTCGCTTTACCGCCAAGTATGTCTCGTATTCATAACGTTTTCATATATCCATGTTACGTAAATATGTAAAAGACCCGAACCACATTATTGAGTTAGAACCGGATGAAATAGCGGAAGATTTAACGTATGAAGAGGTTCCTGTTCAAATCTTAGATAAGAAGGAACATATTCTACGCTCCAAGGTTATACCTCAAGTCAAAGTTTTATGGAGGAACCACAATGTTGAGGAAATGACCTGGGAGTTAGAATCTGAAATGAAATCAAGGTATCCTTACCTCTTCAATATACCAGGTACGTACCCTAATTTCGAGGGCAAAATTTCAAAAGAAGGGGATATTGTAAGACCCCAACTTTTATGAATAAAGATGAATTTTCTATAATTATCATTTTTGGAATAAATTTGATATAATGTTATAGTTGTGGATAGTATTTATAAATTTTGCAAAGTACGCAAGTTGTTATATAATATTCGATTGGTCTGGGAATATTCGCTTTAAACAGTGGAATATTCGCAGACGACCAAGACAATCATTAGTGGACCCCACAACGGAATTATTATCGGATTGAGAAAATGACAAAAATATTTTTTTATGAAAATAACTAAGAAGTTTTACCGTTAAGCTGTTGAAACACCGGTGTGTTAAAAGCATGCAGAATACGCTGCGTGATTGCATAAGTAGCAATATTACGTGATTGATTATTGATGCTTACGTGAGAAGTCATTTAGTTTTATTCAATTATTGTCGATATTTTATATATTATTAAATCAATAATTGAGATGATAGAGTTATTAATATTATTATTTGCATTATTAACGATGTCTAAAAGTTCTGCCAAGGAGAGGTTTGATCACCTAATTGCGCGCTAATAGGGAGAAATCCTTATTGGAAAGCCCCCTCTTTCCTGGGAACGACCTGGTCGATTAATAGTGTGATTAATAATAATGATGATGAAGTTTTGTTTTATTAGTATTATTAATGTAATAAAATAGAAAAGCTTTTTATATATAACAGAATACTTTTATAAAGTTATTCGTTTTATTAGGCTAATAGTAAAATCTTTTTATATAAAACAGAATACTTTTATAAAGTTATTCGTTTTATTACACAATAATTAGAATATATTATATTTTATTATGCATAGTGTTTGCATAGTGTCTGCATAGTGTTTGCATAGTAAAATCTTTTTAAAAGTTAATCATTTTATTAGATTATAAATAGAATATATTATATTTTATTTTAAACCAATCTGGACCATCCATTTAACGTAAATCGATCTGGATCGTTCATGGATTAGTTCTTATTTAGTCCATTCTTCTATAAATAAGATCATTCCTTCATTATTTCTTATGAATTCACTTTGAAACTCTAGAGGAGAAAGCAGAAAGAGAATTATTCTTCTATCTTCGAAAGCGTATTTCTTTAGCGTTTAAGAAAGCTTTGAAGCGTAGTGCAAGTTTCTTCAATTATATCCCCGCCTTCTACCAGTGAGTACTCTTCTTTATAAGGGTGGGTATTATTTTTTTTCATATTCATGAAGAGAACTTACATTATTCTATTCTTTATTATTACATTGGAATAACTCGTATACGTGGTCTACCCTATACTTGGTGATTTACGTTGTTATTCCATTCGTTATTATTACGTTGGAATATCACATGCATGCGCTTTACGTGGGACTGGTTCTATCTTTATTATTCATTTGGAATATCCTCACATGCATGCGCTTTTACGTCGGACTGATTCCATTATTTATTATTCATTGGAATAACTGCATACATGCCAAGTACCACATGCATGGTGATTTCATTGTTATTCCATTCTTTATTATTCTCGTTGGAATATCCTCGTCGGTGCGTCATTTATGCGACGACTGGTTTCGTTATTTATTATTACGTTAGAATAACTTCGTCTATCGCAAAGTAATCGCATGCATGGTGATTTCTTTTGTTATTCCATTCTTTATTATACTTAGTTGGTTAAAGTTTTGACTTCTATACTCCATGAAATTGGTGGAATATTCTTGATATTTATGCTTCATCCAGTATCTTTTAGTGGAAATATTCTTCTGGGCATTCTTAAATTTTACTCTACAAAGAAGTATCATGTTGACAATTTGGACGTTATTAGTTCCTGAATAAATTAATTCTTGAACTTATTTTATTGAATTCTTATATCATTGTCATCATCCTCATATTTATATTTTGTTGAAAGTCATCGTGTATTCAGTAGTGCATGGATGGACTTGGTATGATTATGACCGAGGATTATTCTTGTAATCATGACCGTAATAATTACAAATGATGTGTTAAAAGTCCTCATTGGCCCGTAATGCATTGATGGACAGTTGTTGGCATGATCATGACCATTGATGAATACACGAATATCCTTGGCCCGTAGTGCATGGATAATTTGTGGTTGTGATACTTATGATTATCCTTGGCCGTAGTGCAGGGATGAGGTGGATTATTTATTAAGCTGAGTTCCAGCAATAAAAGTGATGAAAAACCTTTTAAATCATAAAAGATAGTATATTTTATTCTCTACTTGACTCTTTTAATGGATTTCATGTTCCGCTGCAGTTATACTTGATGTCTATTGTATTTTATCAGTTTAATACTGTTGAAAACTAATGATAATTTATTCTGCATTATCTTAGTCATAATATTTCTTACTGGGCTAGTTGAGCTCACCCTTTCTTTCACTGTTCTCTTCAGAAAATGAGAATGTAACCGGGACTAGTCGGAGAACGAAGTGACGGTCCAGATGATAGTATTAGTAGTCCTCACTATTTTGTTAAATAGTGTGACAATAAATGTAATGAGGACTTATACTGAGAGTGGATATTGTCTAAAAGACAATATTTGTATTAAAACTCACAGCTTTCTTGTTATATATTAAAGATTGTATTTGTATTATGTACTATGTATTTGGCGACTCAGAATAGATGATGTATACCTATTTTGGGGGCGTCACATGTGCTCCACGATCTAACTTATACAACATATTGATAACACATTCAATGAAATAATTGAATAATTTACATTGATATAACATAAATATTGTAAGACCCAAACTTTATGAATAAAATGAATTTTTCTCTAAATATCATTTTTGAATATTAAGGTGTGAATATGTTATAATATTATAGTTGTGGGTAATATTTATAAATTTTGCAAAGTAAGCAAGTTGTTATAAAATATTTGATTGGTCGGAAAATATTCGTTTTAACAGGAAATATTCGTACGACGACACAATCATTGGTGGACCCCACAACGGAATTATTGTCAGAGTTAGAAAACAACAGAAATATCTAACGGCGAAAGTTTTACCGTTAACTGTTAAAATACCCAGTGATGAAAAGTATAGTAATACGCGTGGTTGCATAGTAGCACACGGTATTGATTATTGATGCTTACGAGAGAAGTCACTCAATTATACTCAATTATTGCTATGATAATTGCTGCATAGTATCTCATGTTATTTGATTCAATTATTGTCAATATTTTATATTTTTAAATCAATAATTGGGATGACAAGTTATTCATATTATTATTTGCATAATTAACAATGTCTAGAAAGTTCTGTCGAGGAAAGGGGTTTTGTCACCTAATTGCGCGCCAATAAGGATAAATCCTTACCAGAAAGCTCCATCTTTCTTGGGAACGATCTGGTTGTTAATATTGTGAGTTATAATAATAATGAATAAATGTTGTTAAAAATATTGAGGAAATTTTTATGAAGTATTTGTTATAAATTTTGGCATATTATTTTTACCCCCATTTACCCATTTTTCTAAATAATAGGTAGAAAGTTATTCAATATATATATATATATATATATATATATATATATATGGTGAGGCCCACATGTTGGATAGGGTGGGCCTACATGTTTATGACTTTGGGGGAGGGGAGAGTCTGATAAGGGTCACGGATGGGAGTATACACATGTTATATATATATATATATATATATATATATATATATATTATAATAAATTTTATTTTTTATAAAAAATAGAATATATTATATTTTATATAAAGTTATTTGTTTTACTTGAATATTATAATATATTTTTTTTTAAACGGACGTCTAAGAGTTGCAAGTTTCGGCCCGTGAGTTTTGAAAAGTTTCGTCCGTGAAAAAAATTGTTAACAGTACCCCTTCCATTCTCCTATAAATATGATGCTTAGTTTAGAATTGAAAATCACACCAGAATCATAGAATTCTTCTACTATAATATTGAGCATATTTCTTTCGAGTTTTAGGAAGCTTTGAGTGTAGAAAACAGTTCAAGTTTATTCAAGAATATCCCCGCCCTACCAGTCGAAATATTCTTCTTTTTAAGGTAAGGGATATTATTTTTGTTCAATACTCGTAAGAAATAATATTTTCTTCCATACTCTGTAGTATGTAAGTAATATTATTTTATTTTAGATTCCGAATTCTATACTCATTTTGTTAAGTTTTGGCTTCAATACTCCATGAAATTAGTAGAATATCCTTAAAATTTGCGCTTCATCCAGTATTTTTTCATGGAAATACTATTCTAAGCATTCTTGATAAATTTTAACTTTTTCATGCCGGAGTACTATTCATGGGGTACTATTCACTCGGTTACTATTCATCTGGGGTATTATTCATGACAAAAATTAATTTCTTTTCGGTCTAAATTATTTTTGATACAATATTATTCTTGAATTTTACTCCACAAAGCAGTATCATGTTGACAATATGGATATTATTGAATTTTGGATAAATTAAATTATAAATCTTTAAAAATTTATCATTTTCTTTCTTTTAATTGAATTCTTATATCATTGTCATCATCCGCATGCTTATATTGTGATGAAAGTCATCTTTGGCTTACGCATAATAGATGATTTGTTGATTGGTATGATTATGGCGAGGATTATTGGTATAATCATTGTACCGTAATGTTACAAATGATGTGGTAAAAGTCCTCATTGGCCCGTAGTGCATTGATGTACAATTATTGGCATGTTCATGACCATTGATGATTACACGAATATCCTTGGCCCGTAGTGCATGGATAATTCGTGGACGTGATACTAATGAATATCCTTAATTAAAGTAGTGCGAGGATGATTCTATGATGTGGTTTATTTATTAAAATTTGAGTCTTAGCGATAAAATTGAGGATAAACTTTTAAATCATAGAAGATAGTAGATATCATGCTTTACTTGACTCTTTAATGGATTTGCTTGTTCATTGTAGCTTAAACTTGATGTTTATTATATTTTACTTGTTTAACACTGTTGAAGGCTAACGATAATTTATTCTGAATTATCTTAGTCATAATATTTCTTACTAGGCTAGTTGAGATCACCCTTTTGCTTTTATTATTCTCTTCAGGAAATGAGAACGTAGCCGGGACTAGTCGGGGAACGGAGTGATGGTCCGAGATGGTTGTTTTAATAGTTCTCACTATTTAGTTTGATAATAAATGTAATGAGGATTGAATTTGAGTTTGAATATTGTCTAGAAGACAATATTCGTGTTGAAACTCCGTGTGACGCCCCCAAAATAGGTATACATCACCCATCTTGAGTCATCAAATACATGGTACAAAATTCAAATACAACTTAATTATACAACAGTCGTGTAAAATACGACAAAACATAATCTAAGAGTTTTAAAAAGAATATTGTCATCTAGACAATATCTATCCTTAATGGAGTCCTCATTGCATTTATTGTAACACTATTTAACTGAATAGTGAGGACTACTAATGCTATCATCTGGACCGTCACTCCGTTCCCCGACTAGTCCCGGCTACGTTCCCATTTTCTGAAGAGAACAGTGAAAGAAAGGGTGAGCTCAACTAGCCCAGTAAGAAATATTATGACTAAAATAATACATAATAAATTATCATTAGTCATCAAAAATGTTAAACTGATAAAATACAATAGACATCAAGTTTAACTGCAGCGGAATAAGCAATCCATTAGAAGAGTCAGGTAGAGCATGATATCTACTATCTTCTATGATTTAAAATGTTTTCATCAATTTTATCATTTGAGACAAACTTAATAAATAAACCAAATCATCGAAGTCATCCTCAAGACTACGGGCCAAGGATATTCATTAAATCATCAATGGTCATGACTATCTTTGAATAATCCTCGGTCATAATCATACCAAAAAGCGTCCATCAATGCACTACAAAGCTATCGAGGACTTTTACCACATCATTTATAACATTACAGGTCATGATTATACCGAATAATCCCTGGTAATAATCATACCAAGTCCATCTATGCACATAAGCTAAAGATGACTTTCATCACAATATAAGCATGAGGATGATGACAATGATATAATAATTCAATAAAACAAGTTCAAGAATAAATTTTAAAGATTTATAAGTTAATTTATCTTGAAATCAATTATGTCCAAATTATCATCATGATACTGCTTTGTGGAGTAAAATTCAAGAATGTTCAGAAGAATATTTCCATGAAAAGATACCGGATAAAGCGCAAATATCTAGCATATTCTACTAATTTCATGGAGTATAGAAGCCAAAACTTTAACCAAATGAGTATCATAGAATATATAAAACTGCAAATGGATTTTCACCCGCCATGCGGTAATCCACGTAGACAGATCATTTGCACAATTTAATAAGGAATGAATACGAAGGATCATTCACCAAGCATGTGATAATCCACATATATAGGTTATTCCAATAGAATAATAAAGAATGGAACCAGGTCATGCGTAATCCGCATATACAGGATATTCTAACAGAATAATAAAGAATGGAATAACAGAAGAATTCACCATGCATGTGATAAACCGCACAGACAGGTTATTCCAACAGAATAATAAAGAGTGGAACCAGGTCTAGCGTAATCCACGCAGACAGGATATTCCAACAGAATAATAAAGAATGGAATAACAAAAGAATTTCACCATATATGCGGTACTTCGCATAGACAAGTTATTCCAACATAATAATAAGGAATGGAATAACAATAGCTCTCTTCATAAATACGAAAGAAATAATACCCCTTACCTTAGAAGGAACTGGATATTGAAATAGTGGGGTAGCAGACTTCTCTTCTTCTTTCTTTTTATAATTTCTCTATATAATAATTGCACTAAAGCTTTTGTGAATTGGTGAGAAATGAAGGAAGAATGAGCTTCTATTTATAGGAAAATATAGTTTCGATAATTGCACGTTTTGGGGCTCAAAATATTACAGTACAATACCTCCAACTTTTCTTTCATTTTTAATTTAGTCCTGCAAGTATTATCAAACTTGCACCACCTCCCCTAATAGTAAATAATGTGAATCAATAGTTCAATCATGTGAATCAATAGTTATAATCATGTGAAAATACGAATTACAGTATAGTACCTCCATCTATACCTCCATTTTTAACTTAGTCATGCAAGTATTATCAATCTTGCACCAACTCCCCTAATAGTACATGAATGTGATTCAATAGTACACACATGTGAACAAATAGTTATATAAGCATGTGAATTAGTAGCAATTAATTGCTCATTTATCCGATTAATTACCCGATTTATCAATATAACCCCAGACATCAATTATCATCGGAATAGATGTCGATTTCCACTAACACTAATAATCCCAACACAATGGAACTATCAAATTCATCTTTAATCAACACGAACTTATTCATCATTAATATTATAACTCACAATATTTAACAACCGTGTCGCTCCTCAGGAAAGAGGGGCTTTCAGATAAGGATTTTTCTCCTTATTGCAAGCAATTAGATGACCAAACCTCTCCTCGATGTAACTTCTAAACATTATAAATATTGCAATTTAATAATATAAATAACTTTTTCGTCTCAATTATTGATTTAATAATATAACATATTATGCAGATGATACTGTGACAATAATTGAATCAATAATATGAGAGATATGATGCAACAATTATCAGAGCAATAATTGAGTATAAGCGAGTGACTTCTCACGTAAAGATCAATAACCAAATAGTGTGCTACTACGCAACCACGTGTATTCATTGCATTTTTACTATTGGGTATTTCAACAGTTTTAACGGTAACACTTCCGCCGTTATTTTTATAAAAAGATAATTCTGTCATTTTCTTATTATGACAATTCTTCCGTTGTGGGGTCCACCAATGATTGTGCCGTCGTACGAATATTCCCTGTTAAAACGAATATTCCCCGACCAATCGAATATTATATAACCACTTGCTTACTTTGCAAAATTTGTAAATACTACCCACAACTATAACATTATATTATATCCACACCATAATATTCAAAAATATATTTCGAGAGAAATTAATCTTTATTCATAAAAGTTAGGGTCTTACAACCTCCGCTTCTTATGAAATTTCATCCTTGAAATTAGGGTACGTACCTGGTATATCGAAGAGGTGAGGATATCTTGACTTCATCTCAGATTCTAACTCCCAGGTCATTTCTTCCATATCGTGGTTTCTCCACAAAACTTTGACTTGAGGTATAACCTTGGAGCATAGAATATGATACTTCTTATCCAAGATGTTAATAGGTAACTCTTCATACGTTAAATCTTCCTCTATCTCGTATGGTTCTAATTCAATAATATGGTTTGGGTCTTTCACATATTTACATAACATTGATATGTGGAAAAAGTTATGAACATGAGACATACTTGGCGGTAAGGCGAGTCTATAGGCCACAGTTCCTACTCGTTCGAGGATTATAAATGGGCCAATGAATCGAGGATTGAGCTTTCCTCTCTTTCCAAATCTTGTAACTCCTTTCTATGGAGCAACACGTAACAACACATGATCTCTAATATTGAATTTCACGTCTTTTCGATGAAGATCAGCATAACTCTTTTGTCAATCTTGTGAGGTTTTTATACGTTGTCGGATCGTTTGAATCTTTTTCATAGTCATACGTACCAAATCCGGTCCCAACAACGTTGCTTCACCCACCTCATCCCAACATACTGGAGAACGACACTTTCTTCCATACAACGCCTCAAATGGAGCCATGCCAATACTTGCTTGATAATTATTGTTGTAGAAAAACTCCACCAATGGTAAGATTTTGCCCCCACTTCCCTTGAAGTCAAAGACACAGAGTCTTAATAAATCTTCAAGAGTTTGAATAGTCCTTTCCGACTGCCCATCCGTTTGAAGATGATATGCCGAACTAAATCATAAATCCGTGCCCATAGCTTTTTGCAAACTAACCCAAAATCTTGAAGTGAATCTTGGGTCTCGATCAGAAACTATGGATACTGGCATACCATGCAATCTTACAATCTCGTTTATATACATACTAGCAAGACGGTCAAGTGTATAAGTTTCTCGTATTGGTAAGAAATGAGCAGACTTGGTCAATCTATCAACAATGATCCAAATCGCATCTATGCCTTGAGAAACCTTGGGAAGACCAGTAACGAAATCTATGGTAATGTGTTCCCACTTCCATTCTGGAATTTCAAGTGGTTGCAATGGACCTTTTGGCACTTGATGCTCCGCCTTGACTTGTTGACAAGTTAGACACCTTGAGATAAACCCCGCTATCTCTCTCTCTTCATATTGCTCCACCAAAATGTATGTCAAAGATCACGATACATTTTGATACTCCCAGGATGGATTGCAAACGGTGTGTTGTGCACCTCCATCATGATTTTATACTTCAAGTAAGAATCGTTAGGAACACAAAGTCTGGAGTTGACTCGAAGTATTCCTTCTTCATCGATTCTTGCTTCCGGAATAGCACCTTCTTGCACTTTCTTCTTCATACTCATCAGCCTCAGGTCTGTAGTTTGAGTAGCTTTAACTTTATCGATTAAAGTCGGTTCCACTCGTATATTTTCCATCATCACATGGGTCCCTGGAGTCTTTAACTCTATTTCCATCCTTTCCAAGTCATACAAAATGGGCCTTTGCGTTGACAATATTGCACTTATGCCCGCATATGATCTTCTACTCAATGCGTCGGCTACTACGTTCGCTTTTCCAGGATGGTATTGGATGGTATGATCATAATCTTTCAACAACTAAAGCCATCGTCGTTGTCGCATGTTGAGTTCCTTTTGAGTGAAGAAATATTTGAGGCATTTATGATCCGTATAGATCTCCTCATTCTCTCCATACAGGTAATGCCTCCAAATCTTAAGCGCAAAAACGACTGCTGCCAACTCTAGATCATGAGTAGGATAATTCCTCTTATATTCTTTAAGTTGTCGAGAGGCATAGGCTATGACTTTCCCATGTTGCATGAGAACACATCCTAACCCTTTGCCTGAAGTATCACTGTAGATGACAAATCCCTCCGAGCCAGATCGTATTGTCAGAACAGGTGCTGAAATGAGTCTCCTCTTAAGTTCTTGAAAACTTTTTTCACATTCCTTGCTCCAACCGAACTTTGTATCTTTTCGAGTCAGCTGAGTTAATGGAGTAGCGATTTGAGAAAACCCTTCTACGAATCTCCGATAATAACCAGCTAAGCCAAGAAAGCTACTATTTCGGTCACTGACTTAGGTTGCTCCCAGCTTTGAATTGCTTCAATCTTTGCTCGGTCTACAGATATTCCATGATTTGATATTACGTGCCCAAGGAATGCAACTTCCTCAAGCCAGAATTCACATTTATTTAACTTGGCATAAAGCTTGTTTTCACGAAGCTTTTGAAGTATCAGCCTCAAGTGTTGTTCATGGTCTTCACGGGTTTTGGAGGATATGAGGATGTCATCAATAAAGACGACCACAAAGTGATCCAAATATTCCTTGAATACCCGGTTCATCATGTCCATGAAGACAACAGGAGAATTAGTCAATCCAAAAGACATGACTAGGAATTCATAATGTGACGCCCCCAAAATAGGTATACATCACCCATTTTGAGTCGCCAAATACATGGTACAGAATACAAATACAATCTTAAATATACAACAAGAGCTGTGAGTTTTAATACAAATATTGTCTTCTAGACAATATCCACTCTCATAATAAGTCCTCATTATAATTATTATCACACTATTTCATAGAATAGTGAGGACTACTAATTCTATCATCTGGACCATCACTCTGTTCCCCGACTAGTCCCTGCTACGTTCTCATTTCCACAAGAGAACGGGTGAAAGAAAGGGTGAGCTCAACTAGCCCAGTAAGAAATATTATGACTAAGATAATGCAGGATAAATTATCATTAGCCTTCAACAATGTTAAACTGATAAAATATAATAGACAACAAGTTTAACTGCAGCGGAATATGCAATCCATTAAAAGAGTCAATTAGAGAATAAAATCTACTATCTTTTATGATTTAAAAAGTTTTTCATCACTTTTATCGCTGAGACTCAGCTTAATAAATAATCCGCATCATCCCTGCACTACGGCCAAGGATATTCATTAGTATCACAACCACAAATTATCAATGCACTACGGGCCAAGGATATTCGTGTATTCATCAATGGTCATGATCATGCCAATAACTGTCCATCAATGCACTACGGGACAATGAGAACTTTTACCATATCATTTGTAACATTAAGGTCATGATTATACCGAATAATCCCTGGTCATAATCATACCAAGTCCATCTATGCACTACAGGCCATAGATGACTTTCAATAAAATATAAACATGAGGATGATGACAATGATATAAGAATTCAATAAAACAAGTTTAAGAATTAATTTATCCGGGAACTAATAACGTCTAAATTGTCAACATGATACTTCTTTGTAGAGTAAAATTCAAGAATGCTCAGAAGAATATTTCCATGAAAAGATACTAGATGAAACGCAAATATCAAGGATATTCCACTAATTTCATGGAGTATAGAAGTCAAAACTTTAACCAACTGAGTATAATAAATAATGGAATAACAAAAAAAATCACCGAGGGCATGTGATAGGCCGCAGCAGCAAAGTTATTCCAACAGAATAATAAATAACGGAACCAAGTCCCACAGAAACGCATGCATGTGGATATTCCAATGTAATAATAAAGATTTTAACCAGTCCCAAGCATAAAACGCATGTGATGCAGGATATTCTAACAGAATAATAAAGACGGAACCAGGTCCGACGTAAAACGCACAGACAGGATATTCCAACAGAATAATAAAGACGGAACCAGGTCCGGCGTAAAACACACAAACAGGATATTCCAACAGAATAATAAAGACGGAACCAGGTCCGGCGTAAAATGCACAGATAGGATATTCCAACAGAATAATAAAGACGGAACCAGGTTCGGCGTAAAATGCACAGAGGGGATATTCTAACAGAATAATAAAGACGGAACCAGGTCCGGCGTAAAACGCATGAGCATGGATATTCCAAATGAATAATAAAGATCGAAACGAAGTCCGGCGTAGAAAGCGCGTATGATAGGATATTCCAAATGAAAAATAAAGAAGGAACCAGTCCGACGTAAAACCCCATGCATGTGATATTCCAATGTAATAATAAAGAATGAAATAATGTAAGAATTTCACCAAGTATAGGGTAGCCCAGCGTATCTGAGTTATTCCAACAAAATAATAAAGAATGGAGTAATGTAAGAATTTCACCAAGTATAGGGTAGTTCACAGATACAAAGTTATTCCAATGTAATAATAAAGAATGGAATAATGGAAGAATTTCACCAAGTATAGGGTAGCTCACATATCAAAGTTATTCTAATGTAATAATAAAGAATGGAATAACAGAAGTTCTCTTCATGAATACAAAAGAAATAATACCCCTTACCATATAAAGAAGAAACTGGATATAGAATTAGTGAAGTAGCAAAATACTCTTCTTCTTTCTCTCTATAATTTCTCTCTCTAGAGTTTCAGTGAATTCGTAAGAAATAATGAAGGAATGAGCTTCTATTTATAGGAGAATGGATTGAATAGTAACTAATTCATGAACGGTCCATATTGATTTACTTTTAAATGGACGGTCCATATTAAAACTTAAAGCAACGGTCCATACTGATTCACTATTAAAACTTTAAACTAGCGATCCATATTAATTTACTATTAAAACTTTAAACCAGCGATCCATATTGATTTACTATTATAAATTCAACCAACGGTCTGAAAAATTAGCACATCTCCTCATGGAATAATATTGTACCCAAAAATAATTTGGACCGAAAAGAAATATATTGTTCGGGTGAATAGTAACTCGTAAATAGTAACTCGTAAATAGTAACTCGTGAATAGTAACTCGTAAATAGTAACTCGTGAATAGTAACTCGTGAATAGTAACTTGTGAATAGTACTCCGACACAAAAAGTATCCCGAATACCCGATTGAACAATATAACCTCCAGACATCAATTATCATCGGAATAGATGTCGATTTCTACTAACACAAATAATCCCAACACAATGAAACTATCAAATT
Organism: Panax ginseng; assembly: GCA_020205605.1. Taxonomy (NCBI): domain Eukaryota; kingdom Viridiplantae; phylum Streptophyta; class Magnoliopsida; order Apiales; family Araliaceae; genus Panax; species Panax ginseng. The sequence goes on from CM035149.1 coordinate 30,825,944, forward strand.
CATCATTAATCAACACGAACTCATTAATCATTAATATTATAACTCACAATATTTAACAACCAGGTTTTTTCCAGGAAAGAGGGGGATTTCCAATAAGAATTTCTCCCTATCAGGCGCGCAATTAGGTGACCAAACCTCTCCTCGATGTAACTTCAGACATTGTAAATATTGCAATTTAATAATATGAATAACTTTGTCATCTCAATTATTGATTTAATAATATAACATATAATGCGGATGATATCGTGACAATAATCGAATCAATAATATGAGAGATATGATGCAATAATAATTGAGTATAACCGAGTGACTTCTCATTAAGCATCAATAATCAATACCGCGCTACATTATGCAACCACAGCAGACACATCGTATCTTTTACTACCGGTAGTTCAACAGTTTTAACAAAGAATACCTCCACCGTTATTTTTATAAAATATTTTTGTCGTTTTCTCAATCCAACAATAATTCCATTGCGGGGTCCACCAATGATTGTGTCGTTGTACGAATATTCTCTGCTAAAACGAATATTCCCCGACCAATCGAATATAATACAATAACTTGCATAATTTGCAAAATTTATAAATATTACCCACAATTATAACATTATCTCAAATCCACACCATAATATTAAAAAAATATTTCGAGAAAAATAAATCTTTATTCTTAAAATTTGAGATTTTACACATAATGTCCGTACCGAGTTCTGAAAGTAGTCTTTGGAATGTCATCATTTTTAATCTTTAACTGATGATATCTGGAACGAAGATCAATCTTTGAAAAGAATTTGGCTCCTTGCAACTGATCAAACAGGTCATCAATGCGAGGCTCGGGTACCTATTTTTGATGGTGACATGATTCAACTCCCGATAATCAATACTAAGTTCCATACTTCTATCTTTCTTCTTCACGAATAGAACAGGACCACCCCAAGGAGACGTACTAGGACGAATGAAACCGATGTATAACAATTCCTGTAGTTGGGTTTTTAACTCCTGAAGTTCAATAGGAATCATTCGATATGGGGCTTTGGAAATGGGTTTTGTACCGGATTCAAGATCGATACAAAATTCAATTTCACGTTCTGGGGGTAAGCCAGGAAGTTCTTCAGGGAATACGTCAGGAAATTTATTAACAATAGAAATATCATTCAAATCTGACGTATTTTTATTTAAATCTGTGATATGGGCTAAGAAAGCTCGACATCCATTTTTCAATAAACGAATAGCTTTATGACTTGATATGACAAAGTTGATTGACTTTAGTAGTTTGGTTGCTTAATTGGTATAATAGGTTGGTTAGGAATATGAAAGCTAACAACCTTATTTAAAATAATCGATTTTAGTATGATGAGTAGTTAACCAATTAATCCCTAAAATCACATCAAATACAAGTATTTTCAAAGAAATAAGATCGACAGTAACGTGCGATTCATCGATCCGAATCAAACAAGACTTATAAACAAAGTGGATGTAATGAAGGTTTCTCCCAACCGGAGTTTTATGAGATAAGTCAAAGTCTAATTTATCCAGTCAAATTTAAACGTTGAGCGTAAGTAGGAGAAATAAAGGAATGGGTAGAACCGGTATCAAATAAAGTATAAACTTCGATAGAGTTTATGATTATCTTACCCGTGATCACCTCGTTTGGATTCCTCGCTTTTTGGGAGGTTACGACAAACATTTTCCCTTGAACTACCGGTTTTGTCTTGTCTGGGACACCCTTTGATGCCTCCATCCCAGCTGGACTTGACTTTGGTGCATGACAAAATTGGGCTAAGTGACCTTCTTTTCCATAATTATAACACGCTTTTGACTGCATCGTGTAGTTTGGACTTATGTGTCCTTCCCCTACACATTTGTAACATACGACCGGTGGTCGTTCTCCTTCCTTAACAACAGGTGATGGTGCTGACGTCTTTCCATCCTTGCTGAATCTCCTCTTCTTGAACTGCCCACTCTTATTGTCATGACCATGATTACCACCGAAGTGATTATCATTTCTGGCATGTTGATTCCCTCCACGTTTGTTGTCACTGCTTCGATGACTGCTACCACTAGTATTATCGTCTTGTCGGTTGCTCTCTCTTGGTTGGGTTGACTCATTATCGTGCTCTAATAACTGAGCCTTATTCACAACATCTGAATACAAACACAGTTTGTGAGAAATTAGGTATTGACGTATCTCGGGTTTTAAACCTCTTAGAAACATCCACGTCATTCTCTCCTCATTATAAACCAAGTGAGACGTAAACCGAGACAACTCAGCAAACTTAGCTTCGTACTGCGCCACGATCATATTGTTTTGCTCAAGCTTGATGAACTCTACCTCCTTCATGTGACGAATACTTTCAGGAAAGTACTTGTCGTTGAACAGTTCTTGGAACTTCTCCCAAGACATCTTTAGTGCGGTAGGTTGAGTACGCTTAACAAATTTCCACCAGTAATCTGCCTCTACTCGCAACATGAAGGTGGCAAAGGGAACCTTTTGCTCCCCGGAGCATCCCAAGACATCAAATATCTTATTGATTTGCTTTATCCATGTCTCCGCCTTAAGTGGTTTTGGCTCTCCAAAAAACTCCGGTGGTCCCAACTCCTTGAACTGCTTAGCAGTGATCGTCCGAAAGTTGTCAGTGTTTCCACCTGCATTTTGGATAGGAGCCGCTTTCGCCTGATGTTGGATGAATTGCATAAAGCCTTTGAACATCCCACCGTACACCATTTCATCGGTGTTATTGTTTACATGAGGATTATTGTCTTCCTGTTGCACATTACCCTGGGCATTAATCTGTGGTCACTCAACGGTCTCATGTGCTTCATTGCTTATCTCAACATTTTCGGATGCCATTTTCAAATACTGCCACAAAATAAGGGTTAATTAACATATCACATATTATCCCTATACTCTGACCGACCAATTAAATACCATATAAACTTAGGTAGGTCATACTAGCGAAGGAATTCCCCGTCTCTCCCCTCCTAATTCTTGTCTCACATCTCAGCCAGAGATCATATCCCTAAGCTTTGATACCAACTGTGACACCCCCAAAATAGGTATACATCACCCATCTTAAGTCGCCAAATACATGGTACAAAATTCAAATACAACTTAATTATACAACAATCGTGTAAAATACGACAAAACATAATCTAAGAGTTTTAAAAAGAATATTGTCATCTAGACAATATCCACACTCAATGGAGTCCTCATTATATTTATTGTCACACTATTTAACAGAATAGTGAGGACTACTAATACTATCATCTGGACCGTCACTCCGTTCCTCGACTAGTCCCAGTTACGTTCTCATTTATTAAAGAGAACAGTGAAAGAAAGGGTAAGCTCAACTAGCTCAGTAAGAAATATTATGACTAAGATAATGCAGAATAAATTATCATTAGTCTTCAAAAATGTTAAACTGATAAAATATAATAGACATCAAGTTTAACTGCAGCGGAATAAGCAATCCATTAGAAGAGTCAAGTAGAGCATGATATCTACTATCTTCTATGATTTAAAATGTTTTCATCAATTTTTATCGTTGAGACTCAGCTTAATAAATGAACCACATCATCGAATCATCCCTGCACTACGGGCCAAGGATATTCATTAAATCATCAATGGTCATGACTATACCGAATAATCTCTGGTCATAATCATACCAAAAACTGTCCATCAATGCACTACTGTGACGACCCCAAATCCAAGTACTTGAAACCCGAACTCGGTTCTCCACGATACCATTTCTTGAAGCTGAATAATACTAAATAATAATACATTCGAACTTAATTTACATACATCAAAGTTTACTTCCCCAGGTACGTGACCTTCAAATACATTCCTTACAATACTTGAATAGATACCAATATAACTATAACCATTAACTCATAATACACACTTATTCGATCGCCTTTCCTTTTCCTTTGTTCGCGCTCGAGCCTTGTGTTGCTCATACATAATCGAAAACATTTATTTTAAGCAAGGATGAGCATTTAAGTGCCCAAAGAAGTAATAGCAAGCAATTATATAAGTGAAAGAATATAAGTATTCTCTTTACATAACACTTCTACAACTAATTGAAAGTTGTAAAGTAATGCATCTTGATAAAAAATTCACATAACAACTCTCTTTCAAATTCTTTAAATTTGGCTCGCGCTCTACCCTTGAATAGGGTTTAAGAAACATACTATGAACATTCTTTTCATTTTCGAAAAGGTTTAGCGAATTCTATCCTCAAACCAATATAACTTATGGGCACGGAGAGGTGATCACCAGATTGTACCTGTATTGATCAATACTACATAACTTGAGCGAAATTCATCGCTTTCACTCTATCCGCCACAAGTAAAAATCTTCCCATATAGGGATGTTCATACATGCCCGGGTTCCAAACCCAAAGTTTTTAATCTTGCTCAACAATAATATGTAATTCAACATATATATATATACGGGTAATTGACAAAGGTGTATCAACATGTGAACAAATGCCATGATTATCCAAGTGGGGACACTTCAGATAACCATCAATGAACGTATATATATATCCGAGCTAACATGTCGATAATCAAAAAGAGTACATAATCATACAGGATAGAATAAATTCAAACTTCTTACTCATGTCCATTGCATAAAGGAAGTGCAAAGGTAGGATACTTTGCTCGATTCACCGATTACAAATCTCAACTTAGGTTTTATCTCTTTATCACAACCTATCAATAATCGGATCATTCGTTCGATTAGAACAATATATCTTAACACATAGTATCGTTTATTACAACAAGACATAGTCTAATCACATAATCACGGTGATCATACTTTTAGTTCCTATTCTATACTCGAAATATTTTTATACATTTTTCAAATATCTCATCCATGCTCTTACAAGTAGTCTTTTCTTTCTTTTATAAGGTTCGACATTTGTTTGCCGCATCTTACACTTTTTTTTTGCAAAAATTTGAGTCTAAGACTCTTATTCTATACCTCAACATCTCAGAATATCAGACATCTTATTTTTAATCATTTTCGCAATTTTAAATTGAAAATTTTAAAATAATTCAAATCATTACTAAAGGGCTTATAGTGATATAATCGTTATTCTTATAGGTGTTCTTCTTCAAATTCGTAACTTCATAATCGGTTCTCAAGTCACTAGTTTGGCTTATTTATAACTTTCAAATATCGTAATCATAATTAAATGATTTAAACATTAAACAATTCCATTATCATTAATAGTTTAATTAATACTAAACTATTAATGAAACCATCACTAAAATATAAAAGTTATTTATAATAACTCAAACTATTTTTAAAACATTTATATTACCCAAATAATTACCATTAATATTTAAATATTAATGTATTATTTATCCAAATATTAAAAGTCATTAATTATAACTTAAAAATATTTTAAATCCTTAATATCCTCTTTAAATGGTTTTTAAATAAGTAAAACCATTTTTAAACTATTTATTTAATATTAATCATTAAATAAACTAAATATCATTAATATTATCTTAATATCATTAATATTTAATTATTAATGAAATTATCATTTAAATATTAAAAGTTATATTTTATAACTTAAAATATTTTTAAATACCTTATTTTCATTTAAAATGATTTTTATAATATTAAAATCATTTTTAAACTAAATTATTTAATATAATCATTAAATAACTTTAATATCATTAATAATTATTAATTAATGAAATTCATCACAAAATATTAAAAGTCATCACATATAACTCATTTACATAATCAATTCCAAGCCAAAATAAACATAGTAAACTAACTAGTTTATTAACAACACTAACTAAACTTCAAAATTCAAACTTTAACTAACAATTAAAAATAATAACATTACAAAAATTAAATAAGAAACATACCCTAAATACTTAATTCCACAGATTGAATACGCACTTCCACGCCAAAATTTAACTAAGGAGATCTTTATAAAAGTTCTCCCACAACAAAGCCTTTCTCAAAAATTGGAGGCCTTATTGTTGGTGAATGAAACAAAGGCCAAAGCCCTTCTATTTATAGGTTTAGAAAATGGTGAAGTTCTCAATTTAGTCGATGTGGGACTTGGTTTATACTAATTTTTCAATAGCTCACTTTTGCGATTTTCTAACGCATTGCTCATAACTCCGATTAATCTGATTTTTGGATATGTTATACATGATATGTAAGACTATTTTTAAAAATACGAATTACCCAATTCGGGTTCATTAGGTAGCCCAAACAAAGTCGTCAAAAGTGGACGCTCATAATAGCTTTTCAATCTCGTTTCAGCCTTTTACCTCTTTTAAAAAAACAGTCATAACTCTTTCATTTTAAAACATTTTAAGCGATTCTTGAGCTCACCATGAAGCTAACTTCTGGGGCTACAACTTTTATTCTTTGACCATTTCCAAATTCCGAACACATCACCCCGTAAATTCCGTTCAAATGGACTGCACCGCACTTGTTGGGAAGTTTTGACACTACTACTTTGAAATGTCATAACTCTCTCCTCCGATATCGGATTTAATCCGTTTTGGAGTCTATGGAAAGCTTATTCGGTGTAATATAACATACCAAAAGCCTAGAAGGTTTTGGAAATATTAACTAATCGAAACAGTGTCCCGAATAGCACATCCCGCTCATCGACTTTCAGCTTTTGAGAAATTTGACACATTTCCTTCCAATCATCAGTAATTCCCTCATCCGAGGTCGGAATGAGGTCATTTCAAAGCCTATGGCTTCCTAACTCAGTGCACTACAACATATCAAAAGCCCAGACCTTTTAAAGCACAAAAGTGGACGAGAATGCCCCCATTCTGCATCGCCCAAAAACAGTTTATCATGATCGGTCAACCATGTTTGACCATCTATAACTTCTAATCTATACATGATATGGACTTGATTCTTTTTGCAGATTAAAGACCACATATCAGGCTACATATAACAACTTTTGAAGAACAAAACTCATGATCGAGCAAAGAGTTATGGCCTCTGACATTTGGTGAAAAAAATAACAAAATTCGGTTTTTCCAACTTGCTTAAATCTTCAAATTCGTGCACTTTGATGTTCGGGTCTTTGATTTATCAACCCATATCATCAATTAACATTCTATTACACAACTTTAAATAATCAATTGCATCAAATAACATCGAATCAAAGGATTTCTAGGTTTAGTGTTCTTATACCCTTTTTGCAAAAAATTCTTGATTCTTGCTTCTGATTTGTTATGGGTGATGGTTGGGCATTGTTTAAGAGTGTATGGGCAATCTTGTACAAGGCAATTAAATGTAATATTTAATCACTAGATTTAATTTTATAATTTACCAATTAACTTCTATCTATCCTTGGTAAATTAAAACACTTATACAATAACATTGAAATTAAACCCCAGTAATTAAAATTAGGGTTTCTCAACGTCATCAATTAGGGTTTCTAATTGACCATTAGTGGTTCTTTAATTATCGTGTGTATGTTACTAAATAAATGTTACGGTTTCTAATTTCAACCGGTTAGGGTTATAATAATTGGGTTTGTCCTAATTATCGACGCACAACAAAGAATTAGGGTTTCTTCTAATTACCGATATTCTTATTCACAAGAACTTCATATACACAAATACTACTCGTAAATACCCCATAATCGAAGTTTAATAATTAGGGTTTCACAGCACGGTAATATGCTATGACCTAATTGACCGTCATTGCTTCAATATTATCTGTCCGCACATACCCAGTACATAATTATGGTACTGTAAAATCATTATATAAATAATATAATATTATTATTCTCATCTCTCGATCACAATCCCAATCGGGGTTCGATCTCATGTCCGACTTATTCGCGACATAACATCAATAATCAAGTTAAAACAATTAACTTAAATATTCTCGAACAATTCATATAATAAAATATTTATTATATAAACTAATTATCACTTCATATATTATTTTCAATCATGTTTTCATGGAAAATAATTAATAAAAAACATTTCGGCCATAAAAATTTATTACCATATAATTTGTGGTAATTAATAATTCCAAAATTATTTCTAATTTTTCAAGTAATAAATGTATTCGAATTTATCGTTCACTTTACTTGACACTTAGTCTCGTCATTAAATAAAAAAAAAATTTTACGCATAAAATTTCTTATTTATTTTATATAGAAAATCTCGGGTTATTACAACTACAGGCTACTGAGGACTTTTACCACATCATTTATAACATTACAGGTCATGATTATACCGAATAATCTCTGGTTATAATCATACCAAGTCCATCTATGCACGTAAGCTAAAGATGACTTTCATCACAATATAAGCATGAGGATGATGACAATGACATAATAATTCAATAAAACAAGTTCAAAAATAAATTTTAAAGATTTATAAGTTAATTTATCTTGAAATCAATTACGTCCAAATTTTCAACATGATACTGCTTTATGGAGTAAAATTCAAGATTGCTCAGAAGAATATTTCCATGAAAAGATACCGAATGAAGCGCAAATATCCAGGATATTTTACTAATTTCATGGAGTATAGAAGCCAAAACTTTAACCATTTAGTATCATAGAATATATGAAACTGCAAATGGATTTTCACCCGCCATGCGATAAATTTCCACAATTTAATAATGAATGAATACGACGGATCATTCACCATGCATGTGATAATCCACATGCATAAAAGTTATTCCAATGAGAATAATAAAGAATGGAACCGTGTCATGCGTAATCCGCACAAACAGGATATTCCAATGTAATAATAAAGAATGGAATAATGTAAGAATTCACCATGTGATAGATCGCATGCATAAAAGTTATTCCAATGTAATAATATAGAATGGAACCAGTCTCAGCAAGAATCCGCATAGATAGGATATTCCAAATGTAATAATAAAGAATGGAATAATGAGAAGAATTTTACCATGTATGCGGTACTTATTGTGACAGATAAAGTTATTCAACATAATAATAAGGAATGGAATAACAATAGCTCTCTTCATGAATACGAAAGAAATAATACCCCTTACCTTAGAAGGAACTGGATATTGGAATAGTGAGGTAACAAACTTCTCTTCTTCTTTCTCTCTATAATTTCTCTATATAATAATTGCTCTAAAGCTTTTGTGAATTGGTGAGAAATGAAGGAAGAATGAGTTCTATTTATAGGAAAATATAGTTTCGATAATTGCACGTTTTGGGGATCGAAATATTACAGTACAATACCTCCAACTTTTTTTCATTTTTAATTTAGTCTTGCAAGTATTATCAAACTTGCACCACCTCCCCTAATAGTAAATAATGTGAATCAATAGTTCAATCATGTGAATCAATTGTTATAATCATGTGAAAATACGAATTACAGTATAGTACCTCCATCTATACCTCCATTTTTAACTTAGTCATGTAAGTATTATCAATCTTGCACCAAATCCCCTAATAGTACATGAATGTGATTCAATAGTACACACATGTGAACAGATAGTTATATAAGCATGTGAATTAGTAGCAATTAATTGCTCATTTATCCGATTAATTACCCGATTTATCAATATAACCCCCAAACATCAATTATCATCGGAATAGATGTCGATTTCCACTAACACTAATAATCCCAACACAATGGAACTATCAAATTCATCTTTAATCAACACAAATTTATTCATCATTAATATTATAACTCACAATATTTAACAACTAGGTCGTTCCCAGGAAAGAGGGGGCTTTTCGATAAGGATTTCTCCTTATTGGCGTGCAATTAGATGACCAAACCTCTCCTTGACAGAACTTCTAGATATTGTAAATATTGCAATTTAATAATATAAATAACTTTGTTGTCTTAATTATTGATTTAATAATATAACATATTATGCAGATGATACTGTGACAATAATTGAATCAATAATATGAGAGATATGATGCAGCAATTACTGTAGCAATAATTGAGTATAACTGAGTGACTTCTCACGTAAGCATCAATAACCAATTCAGTATGTTACTATGCAACCACGCATATTACTGTACTTTTGCTACCAGGTAGTTCAACAGTTTTAACAGTAACACTTCCGCCATTATTTTTATAAAAAAGATAATTCTGTCATTTTCTTATTACAACAATATTTCCGTTGTGGGGTCCACCAATGATTGTGTCGTCATACGAATATTCCCTGTTAAAACGAATATTCCCCGACCAATCGAATATTATATAACCACTTGCTTACTTTGCAAAATTTATAAATACTACCCACAAGTATAACATTATATTATATCCACACCATAATATTCAAAAATATATTTCGAGAGAAATTAATCTTTATTCATAAAAGTTGGGGTCTTACACTCCCAGCTTATGTTTTGTCGTATTTTACACGACAGTTATATAATTAAGTTGTATTTGAATTTTGTACCATGTATTTGACGACTCAGAATGAGTGAAGTATACCTATTATGGGGGCGTCACAAATATTCCCGTCCCAAGTCTCGCAATCATTCCTAATACAAAACATTACTTGATACATAACCATAAACAAGTCTTAATACGACATAATAATTAACTTATAACATAGAAGCACAAAGTTACTCCGTAGCCTGCCTTTTCTCTTATCCTTGCTTGATGTCCCTCATTGTTCTTCCTTAACTGAAATGTTTAAGGAAAGCAAGAATGAGCAACAAATTTATCCAGCAAATAATATAACAATAAGTGTGAACAAACATATATAAAGCTCATAATCTCAAAGGGTATAACAATAAATGATAGCTCAGGAGTTGAAGTATGAGTATTGTACACAAAGTACATATCAAATTGTTTTAAATCTGTCCTTTGAATTAAATAAAGAGTCACTATGAACCGAAAGGTTTGTCAAAAGAATTCAATGGTTCGAACATCTTCAATTTAAAAAATTTAGCACTGAGTAGTCACTATGGACCAAGAACTCTACTAGAATTAACAATATTTCACTGATAACTCAATATAAACAAGTACAATAGGTGATCAGCCCAAAGTAATATATGTTATGGATAACACTAAAATATGTTACTCACGTGTGTGTCGATTCCCAACATAATATAATTTTCCCTCTCAACAGATTACAAGAGTCTGCACCAAAGCAATTGGTTTGGATTGTTTCAATCACATGAATATTAATCTAGTCGAATCATATGTCGGAAACACTTTTCTCAATATTTTTAAGAACAATTCGTAAGTCTGATGCTTGCAATAGGATTCAAGGAATATAATTGTGATTTAAATAAAATTTCAGGATATGGATAATAATTTTCATAAATTTATATAATACAAGAATTATTCTAGCAATTATTTACTCGTACAATCAATAAGATTACAAGTTTAGGTACTTGTCTGAGTCGTTGATTATATCCAACCTTGACTTCTTATCCTTTGAATAACCTATTTTTATTATAACCGTTAATCTCTATCAACCCATAAATATAAATCTTAATCGATGTAACACACTAGCCTTAGGTGACAAAATAATTCGTTTAATTAATTATTGACTTATTCATCACTCTCTTTATCTTCGTATTCATCTCATAAGATAATTTTTTATTATATTAATTGTTCATTTAAAGTTTCACGCCTTATTTTATTCATAAAATATTTGTACTCTATTTATTTAATTAGTCATTAAGTAATTTCCTTCATTACTCTTCATACTTTATTAGTCCACAATCAATTTATTATTACTTCGGGCTATAATTAGAGGTATCTCCTTGTATTACTCTAATCTTTTATGTCTCACTTGACCACAATTAAATAATCAATCTTCCAAGTATTTAATTGTTTATTATTATTATTATTCCATAGTCAAAGTAATTATTAATTTTTAATATTACTTTAATTGTCCACAATTAAAATGTTATTAATGTCATTTTAAATTGTTCACACTCCATAAATTTCACAATTAGAAATAGTCTTTACAATTATTGTAATTGTTTATTATTAAACCACATTATTATTCACATGATTTAAGCTTACAATTAAAATAAGTACTATTTTAAGTGATTATTAACTCCACAATTAAAATCACTTTTAGTCTAAGTTCTAATATTTAATTTTTGACTTTCTCATCTTCTTTATAATAACTAAAAAAATTCAATGTCTTCCAACATAGATATGCTCTGAGTACCACTATTATCGTAGATTTTCTTCTTCTTCTTCAATTTAAACCCAAAAATAAACCCTCTTTACGGATATATGATTATCAATAACTAAATTAAAAAAACTTATAAGAACACAAATCTCATCATCCTAAATAAAAGAATAAAACAGAACCAGATCTCATCTGGCCGTGTTTGCTAGCGCAGAAGAGGGAGAAGTGAGGTCGTACGATGGAGGGGGATGATGAGTTTGGGAGGGGAGTTTGGAGGAGGGAGTTTTAGAGCGGTGGAATTGGGTAAGGAGGGGTTGCATTGAATTTGGGAGGAATGTTTGGAGTTGTGAGTCTCAGAGCAGTGAATCAGGCAAGTGAGTGAGGAGAGAGAAATTAAAAGTAAGGGCATTTAAATAGGTATGTTATTTAACAAAATAATGCTCTTGAGCCGTGCTATATATATTTAAGAGAGAATCGTGATAAACTTTATCTATATATTTATTCTAGTTATTTAAAAATAAAAAATTGCAAACAAAATTAATATAATTAAAAGTGTGTAAATACTCCTTCTATTTTAAAATTAGAAATACAATTTAATTTTTGAGGTCAAAACGAAGGCATATTAAACTTCAAATTGATGTGAATTTAGTTAATTTTAGTTAATACAATTATTATAATTATAAAGTATATAACAAAAACTATTAATCATAAAATTTATTTCATTTTAAACTTTTATGAGTCGTATCAATCTTAAAGTTTAATATGTTATCGTTTGACTTCAAAAGTCAAATTGTATATCTAATTTTGAAATAAATGAAGTAATTCTAGAAGGATAAAAAAAAATTTATAATATAAATTGAAGTTTAATCTATATAAAATTTCCATTTAAGTATTTAATTATTATTAGATTTCTGTAGTAAAAATAGTATATCTGTGTGTTTAAGTACGATGAAGACCACAGTTGAATGCTGATGCACACATACCACATGTATAAGATGTGACCCCTTTTTATTTTTAGAAGTACTTATATAATTTTTTGGACCTTTATTCCTCAATCTGTGGGAGTTATTTGCAATATTGCATCCTGTAATTTCAGTCGGAGATTAATTTCAGCAATTCTGTTAAAGGTAACAGTTATAATATATTCTCAATTTCAGTAAGTCAAAGATATGTAATAAAGTCATGAGACTTAATTAAAGGAGTATAAATATATTATAAGATAAGGTTGTTAGGGTTCATATTTTATATAATTTCAATGGTTAGATTAGTTTTTTTAATAGACTTCAATTCAAATTAAAAAAGATTAATCAGCTAAACAAATCTCTTAATAAACTCTAATTTAAAACTGATTTAACACAATATATTAGAAAGAGAATTTTTAGCAATAAATATGCCGGCCATATCATTTTTTCTTCAATAGAACCTTATCAAAAACAACCAAAGAAAATCAAATATATTCCTTTGAACATTATCATATTGTCATCCTTAAAATCTTAAAAACTATAAATTAACATTCTCCCCCATGCCCCCCTAACTCTATTACTCTCCCTAAGTGTATGCATGTAAATGACATATATATGAAATACCATAAAGAAAAGTTATGGACAAATAATAAGGCTCTAAGCCATAAAAAATAGTCTCAAAATATGATAAATGCCACCAATCAAACTAAGGGCGAAGCTAAGAATTTTTGCCGCCTTGGTCTACTAAGTACCAACCATATACACAAGAAATTATCTCACCAAGATCAATCATAAATTCAAAATATATATAAAGGTTACCTTGCCCAAAACATTGGCTAATTCACAAGTTTTAGCATAACAACCTCTTAGAGTTAAAATTTCAAACACCTTGAATCCCAAATTTCATAAGCATAATAGATGGAGCTTAGCCAAAAATTTCATCCTTATTACTCCAATTAGCATATATATAACCTCCCATCACATCAACAAAGTAATTTCAATACGTTATGTATCTCAAATTCACGAATTTAACAAGTATAAACTAAATTACCTATTTGCTTCATGTTTTAACTTGAATCCTTGATTCAATTCTTGCTCTCAACTTGATTTGATTGAATTCAATTCTTCATTTGGACAACAATTTGCTTCACTTCTATTTTAATTTCAGTACTTGATAACCTCAATTCCTTAAGAACTTGATGGAGTTTTTAGTCCAAGCAAAAGAAAGAGGTTGGAACGGATGGAAAGCAAAAGAACCTCAAAAACTTCACCCTGCTAAAGCCCACCCACCATTTCAAGTGTGGCTCTACTCGAATCAAACCATAATAAATGTCAACCTGACTCAAACCACAATCTAAAGTATTTATAACAACTCCAAATAAACCATTGAATCACAACCTAAACAAAATATATAAACCATTTGGATAGAAAAGAGCTCTCATCACACTTGCCTTTGATTCCCTTGATTACCTGGCAGAAGAAAAACATAACATGAGCCAAATGCCCAGTACGGATATTGTGACGCCCCCAAAATAGGTTTACAACACCTATTCTGAGTCGTCAATAACATGGTACAGAAACAACTACAACTTTATTAATACAACATAAAAACTATAAGTTTAAATACAAATATTGTCTTCTAAATAATATCAACACTCAAATAATTCCTCATTACAATTATTGATATATTATTTTACAAAAATGGTGAGGACTACTAAAATAACTTTCTAAAACCTTCATTCCATACCCCGACTAGTACTCGCTACATTCTCGCCTCCTACGAAGAAAAATGGAACAAAAAGGAAAAGGGTGAGCTCAACTAGCCCAGTAAAGAATATTATGACTAAGATAATATAGAACAAATTATCGTTAGTCTTCAACAGGAAAAAATTTGATAGAGTATAATAGACAACAAGTTTCATATCAATATTCGCAGCGAAAATAATAATTCATAGAAGAGTTACGTAGAGAATGAAATCTACTAATATCTATGAATTTAAAAGTCCATCGTCAATATTTTATCCCTGTAACATCAATCAACATACATCTTGAATCAAATATTCATCTTTGTACTATAGGCCAAAGATATTCATCAGTTGGTCATGTTCATCTCAACACCTGTACATCTTTGCACTACGGGCTAAAGATATTCATAAGAAAATCAACCATCTTTGCACTACAGGCCAAAGATATTCAGTAATATCATCATTTAGGACTGAGGATGATGAAAAATATTTTAAAGAAACGAATCCAGTGAAACAAAATAATAACTTTTAAGGATTCGTACTTCAAACAATCCAAGTTCAAAAATACTTCATAAATAATCGTGGTGAAGTTAAATTCAAGAATGATCAAAATATGGATACAATCAAAGCTAGTATCCATAATATATATTTTGGACAAAAAATGAAAATTTAATTTTTTACGTGAATAGTGCCAGTATTCGTGAATAAGGTCAGATATCGTGAATAAGTGTCGATACGTGAATAGTAACCCCGACACCAAAAGACAAGAATTTCACAAGAAAAACATTACCAATATTCCGGCATAATGATATTGAAAGAAATAATATCATTTTTTTTAAAATAATATCCTTTACCTCGAAAAGAATAGTACTTCTGGCTAGAATATCAGATATAACGCTGAAGGAACTTGCACCGTATAACAACACTCAAAGTATCAAAATACTCACAAGAATACGCCGATAATATAGAGAGAAAAAAACTTTACGGTGTGATTTTAATTCTAACCTAAGCACCCTATTTATGGGAAATGCTTAGAACACCAAAGCGGAAAATTTAATAAAATATTAATATATTTTTTTTAAATTTCCTACGCACCCTTATTTTGCCCAAAACAACAGCCACCAAATAGCCCACCTCACAAAACTTACAAAAAATATTTTTCTTATTTAAAATAATTAAAACTTCCAAAAATTAATTATTTCGGAACTTCAGAGATTCAATAATTCATAATAAATAGTCATTTTATCAGAAAAATTCAAATCTTATGTCCATTTCATAGGAAATTTAATTCTCTACAATTTTGCAGAAGAAAGTTTTTTCAAATTTCAAACAGAAGTTGACCGAAATTCATAAACGGACGATTTTACAGGCTATAATCAAATTTCAGTCAAGAAATGGGCCCACAAACATGTTTAACATGTTTTAAATATTTTTAGTAACAAAAATACTCCTCCTCCTCATATACTCATATATCCCACATTCATTGTAAAGAAATATCACCATTATTATATTATTAAAATATAATAATATATTTAAATGAATTATTTATCAGAAAAGATAAAATATTATTTTTTTCAACAATTGTCACTTTAAAATTTTCTCTATCTATATCCACATAAAATGAATATTTTTCTTATCATATAAAACAATAATTAATTATTCATAAATAATATTATAGAATCACAATACTGGCAACCAGGCCGTTCCCAGGAAAGAGGGGTTTCCAATAAGGATTTCTCTTTACTGGCGCGCAATTAGGTGACCAAACCTCTCCTTAGGCAGAACTTTCTAGACATTGCCAATAATGTTATCTAATAATATTATTCAAATAATATGAATTATTGATCTGATAATGAAAAATACCGTGTAGTGACAATTATTGAAACAACAATAATATAAAATATTAACGTAACAATTATTGAATCAATAAAATAAAATATTGAAAAGAATAATCGTAATAACTATTGAGTAGTGTCTTCACGTAAGAATCAATAATTGGTGCAATATCGTAGCCATCGTGTTTTAACCACCCGGTATTCCAACAAAGATAATCAGTAATAACTACGCCAATTATTTATAAACAACTTATATTTATCGTTTTCCTTCATCCAATCGCTTTCCGTTATGGGCCCACATTTATGTCATTTGGCAGTGCATTTAATATTCCCCGACAAGAATATTCCACGACCAAACTAATATTCCCCGACAATAATGAATATTTTATAACCACTTGCTTATTTGAAATATTTGCGCATTTTACCCATAACTAACCACATTAATCAAATCAACCTTTACTATTTCAAAATAATAAATAGAGGAAATTTAATTTCATTTATAATAAGTTGGGGTCTTACAGATATAGAGTACAAGAATAATGAAATGAAATAACTATCTCAATTATATGAACTGAAACGAAACGAACAAAACTAACACAACAAAATAATAGGCTGAAACAAATGGTTGAATGTTATTTTATACCGAGCTCAGAAATATACCTTGCCACACAGGCAAGTCAAATAATGTCACACGGGCAATCAAAATAATGCCACACATGCATAACATACATCGGACCGGCCGTATCCAGATGCATGTAAATCGGAAGGCGTGTTTAGCACAAACATCACCAATCCGTAGAACAAAACAGAAAACTAGGGTCGACCCATACGCTTCCCACAACAAAACATCAAATGGATAACTCCCACCAGAGCACAAAACGGAGACGCCGTGTACTGATCACACCACCACGGAAGGAGTCATACCTCAGTGACAAGAGGACATGCATGTGGTACCCCCACAGGTGGTTATAGCTCAGGTATACCTTACGGTACATTCTAATAAAATACCATATCAAAATACATGCAACACAATATCAACACAAAGGGGTTGTAATATGTATATGTTAAATTGAAACGAATCATCGAAACAAAATCTCAAAAAATATATATTAACATACACATTACTAAGAATATCAAATTAAATTCTAGACATGATGAACTAGTCTAAAGAATAAAAATATGAGCTTCAATATCAACGCCAAAATGAAACTATCATAATAAATTTGACAAGAAATAATTATGGGAGACAATACTAAATTTCGAAACGAGAAGCACAACGACTAAATTAAAATCAAAGGAGTCTCGCTGAAAGAGTATTGAATTCGTACCTAGAATAAACAATGTAATACCCAAAGTATATTCCAAATATGATTTGTTACACTCATTTCGTTCAAACTAATTAAACAAAATAATAATAAATATAAGTACACTTGTAAAAATATTCTTCCATCTTTAACTAGTTAATAAATTCATTTTATTATTATTATTATTATTGTTGTTGTTGTTGTTGTTGTTGTTATAGTCATAATCTGTAAATTTATAAATTCTAAAATTATATACATCTATTGATAACTCTCTTTTGTCCTAAAGAAATGTTTTATTTTTAGATACATAATGAAACCAATTGTATTATTAACCTCCCACCACAATCTAACTAACTTATATGCTCTGTTTCTGTGTTTTAAAATGGGCAGAAAAGAAAAGAAATGGATGGAAAATTTAAGTTTTCTTTCCAATTCTTGTGTTTCTGAGTTTTTTAATAAACAGAAAAGAAAAGAAATGGATAAAAAACTTGGTCACTTTTCCTGCCAAAGTTTTTCGTCCAAAATTGGCCTGATTTGGATAGAAAAGGAATTGGAATAAGTAAAAATAATATTTTTATAATTCCTGTATTATCCTCAACTTTTAATATAATAAATTTTTAATTACAACGCATGTCCTTAATTTTAAATTTTCTATTCTTTTCTATTAAAAACTCAGAAACAACACAAAGGAAAACTTCAAGTTTTCTATTCTTTTCTTTTCTGTTCTAATTTAAGTTTTCTATTCTTTTCTTTTCTATTCAAAACTCAGAAATAGAGTGATAATTTCATACATAATACCATTACTACATATAATTTCATACATAATACCTATTCGGGAGCGTTTTACCGACCTTCGTGTGGGTCGAAGGCCTGACATTAGAACTGCTTTCCGAGGTTATTGGGTTGAAGCCCGCGGAAAGGTTGGTGGTGTTCGGGTCGGCATCCGAGTCCTTCTGGGCCAGAGCCTCACCTTAGGGGATACTCTTCGGGTTTGGTGTCCGAGTCCTTTGGGCCGGATACATAACCCTGTCGTGTGGAGTTCGGGGTCGGGCCTTGAGTCCTTTGAAATTTGAAGCCCAGTTGTGATGGGGTTGTTTGGGCTGCATGACAGTGGCTCTCTCCTGCGTGCAGAGTGCAGGATCCTAATCATAATTGAATAAGGTAACTCCAAAGGTAGTGATTGGATTGGATTCCACTTGCACCTTTTAAGGAGATTGTGTTGGACCCAAGTTATGGTAACTATCATGACTAAGAGCCCTAATCCGACTCGAAGAAGGATTCTAAGGTGGAGAGATACTATAAATATAAGGCCAAGGTTATAATTAACAGGTAATACCTACTTTTGAGCACTAAACACTTAGCCTCCATTGTTAAACCTTGTAACGGCCTGTACTTATTCTCACACCGGAGCTATCCCCCGACGGCACAAGCCGTCAAGCTTCTGTGTGTGATTCGCTCTGCGAGTTCTAAATGCGTGGATTACGTGATTGGACGCGCCAAATAAACTTCAAGCGTTAACATTGGGCGCTAGAAGGTGGGCTTTAGTGTTCTCACAATCATAGTCAGATTTTTCTGGTAAGAGGCTATGACGAGCATGGAGTATGCAGTTTCTGACCATGAAAAAGCTAAAACACACCAGACCACCCAGGTGAGAGGGTCGGTGAAAGACAGACTGGGTTCCAGAATCCAAGGAGATCGTGGGCCATTTGGCTCCCCGAGAAGACCCTTCCATGATGTACCAACGCATTTCTAACCAAAGCTAGTCAAGCGGACGAGAATAATTCACGGGCATTGGCGGTGCATGGAAAGAGCCGACGCGAGGGAAGTCGATATCAGAGTGAGTTTATCCTGCAGAAGAAGATGCAGCAGAACAAGGATGCCATGATGGCCTTGCGTCTTCAGTAGGACGAACTCGAGCGGTAGATGGCTGATATGGCTGGAGAACAGGAGGCATCCTCAAAGAGGCGCAGACATCGGAGCTGATCCCGGTCACCCCGACGGGGAGAAACAGATAAGGGAAGGAGTAGGTATCGAAACCGTTCGAGGGATGGCCGAAGCCGAAGGAGGAGCCGCTCAACAGAACAACGATCAGAACGTCCAGGAAGATCGGGACCGAGGAAGCGGGACGCGTCCCCCGAATATGGGAGGGACAGACACAGATCGTCCCCTCGTAAAGAGGAGACCGACCCCCTCGCTCGAAGGGTGGCTGAGTTGGAGAAGTTGTTGTCGGCTAAGAATTCGATGGGGATACCTTCGGCTTGTTTGGGGTCACCTTTCTCGCCGGAGATCAATCAAGAGACAGCCGACCCCAAAAAGAAAATGCCCCCGATGGAGACTTATGATGGGCTGGGGGATCCGTACGACCACTCAGACGGGTATGACAGGCTGATGACATACTATGGCCATTCTAATGCGGCCAAGTGTCACATATTCGCAACTACTCTGAAGAAGAGCGCCCGAGAATGGATGGGGACCCTAGCGGTGGGGTCAATTAATTCATGGAGTGATTTTCGAGAGAAATTCCACGCTCGGTTCGGGAGTAACAAGAGGCGAGGAAAGATCACAGCTTCACTCATGCAGGTCAGACAAAGGTCAGATGAAAGCCTGGGTCAGTATGTTAAAAGGTTCCGAGAGGCAGTGGGATCGGTAGCAGAGTTGAATTTACCACAAGCCTTGGGATTCTTCACAACAGAATTAGACATCGGGAAATCAAAGAAGCTGATGAAGGATCTAGTGATCAACCCTCCGGCAGAATTGACAGAGGCCTTCCACTGAGCCGAAGGCCACATAGAAATTGAAGAGGCAATGGGGAACTTCAAACCGCACTCCCAATCTCATGAGAAGTCCAAGGATCGAGATAAGTAGAGTTATCAGAAGTCAGATAATCAAGGGAGGTCGGATAATTACAGTAAGAAAAACTACAATGGGGGAGGTTCGGGCAGCGGACGACCACCCTTGCCAAGTAAAAATGTCAACAAAGTCTACACTGCCCTTAACACGGACTGGGCTAGAATACTAGAGGAGATGCGAAACAAACCCTTTTTCAAACCATGTCAAGCGATCCCGAAGCCTGGAAAGAGGGGTCGGAACAAGCATTGTGCATATCATCAATGTCGGGGGCACACGACGGAAGAGTGCAACAACCTGAAGGATATGATAAAAAAGAACGTCCAGAATGGGCAGCTGGGGCAGTATGTGGTTGGTCGAAAAGGTTTAGAAGCCCCCGGGAGGAGAACAGGGAACCGACTCGAGAAGCACAGCCGCAACCACACCCACAAGCCCGAGGGGTTATTGATGTGATATCGGGCGGGTCGGTAGGGCGTGTAACCGGTAGGAAGAGGAGCGGACATCTCGAGGCCGTGTTGTTGGTAGATGGTTCATCGCCCAGAAAGGATAGGACATATTCAGGAGTATCCATCTCTTTCTCGGATGAAGACTATCCTACCGACCATACTGAACCACATGATGGGGCGTTGGTAATAACTGCACAGGTCGGGCCAGTCGACATGAAAAGGATGATTATCGATAACGGGTCCTCGGTTGACATACTCTATACGCATGCCTATCAGAGGATGGATCTGGGAGGAAAGAAAATGGAATTGGGATGAGAGGGTCCGTTATACGGTTTTAGTGGCGACCCGGTGCATGTATCAGGTATGATAGAATTACTAGTCAGGTTCGGCACATCACCTCAGGAAGCAGAAATAATGGTAAAAAAATTTATAGTACAAGTGGATTCGGCCTACAACGCCATCTTGGGGAGGCCGACATTAGCAGCATTACAGGCAGTGACGTCAATACCTCACTTTAAAATCAAGTTTCTGACATCGAACGGGATTGAGGAGGTAAAAGGTGATCTGGACATTGTCCGAAGGTGTTATCGGAATACCTTGATTTTCGTGGGTCTGGGTCAAAGAATCGTAAATGCAGAACAATGGCCATCGAGATAGAGCCATTCACTGATAGTAGTATCGAACCGGTAAATACCGCCGGTAAGAGACGAAGACGTGGAGTTGTTACACGGGAACCAAAAAATCGATCAAAATTAAAGGGATTAATGTAACCCTTTGTGAATTGGTCTGGTGGATTTTCTTCGGGTGTATGCCGATATCTTCGCGTGGGAGCCTAGTGACATGCCCGAGTAAAGCGAATCAGGTAGCAATGCATAGATCGCATCTGAGATTCAGAAGAAAAAACCGGTGATACAGAAAAGAAGGATCTTTGCACCGGAAAGACAGAGGATCATAGATGAAGATTTTGGTAAACTGCTAGAGGCGGGATTCATCTTCGAGATCGACTATCCCGAATGGCTGGCGAATGTGGTTTTGGTTCAAAAGCAAAATGGGAAGTGGAGGTTGTGCATCAACTACACGAATCTGAATAAGGCATGCCCAAAAGATTTCTATCCTCTACCTAACATAGACCAGCTGATTGATGCCACTTCGGGGTATAGAATGTTAAGTTTCATGGACGCTTTCTCGGGATATCACCAAATCTCGATGCACAAGGATGATATCCCGAAGACTAGCTTCATCACTTATCGGGCTATATATGCGTATCGGAAGATGACATTCGGATTGCTAAACGCGGGGGCGACTTATCAACGGATGATGAACTTTGTATTCAGAAAGCAGCTAGGCCGGAGTATGGAAGTGTACGTGGATGACATAATCGTAAAAAGCATGTTAGTCCAGGACCATTTGGAAGACCTAGAAGACTGCTTTGAAACGATAAAGAAGCACAAACTGAGACTGAACCCGACCAAATGTACCTTCGGTTTGGGCTCAGGAAAGTTTTTGGGATACTTAATCAGCAAAAGGGGAATTGAAGCCAACCCAGAGAAGATTTCGACGATCTTAGACATGAAATCTCCAAAGACATTCAAAGATGTGCAGAGGTTGACGGGCCGGATAGCTGCCCTTTGGAGATTCGTGTCAAGGTCAGCCGAAAGATGGTTACCCTTTTTTGACACTCTCAAGGGGCCGAAAAACGATAAGAGTTTCCAATGGACTTCAGAGTGCGAAGATGCGTTCCAAGGGATCAAGAAATATCTGAGTTTGGCACCATTATTGATGAAACCGATCTCTTTGGAACCTTTATATTTATATTTGGTCATGAGTCTGATGGCGCGAAAGGCGAGACTGAGTACGTGATAAGGGAGGAAAGCAGTTCCGTGTACTACGCCGTACGTACTTCCGTGACGTTAGAGATCGAGATACCGAACTGGAAAAGTTTGCCTATGCCTTAATAATTTCAAATGAGGAAGCTCGTGCACTATTTCCGTGAATTCGCTTAATAGTGGTTTACACGGATCAGCTGTTAAAGAAGATTTTGCATAAGCCAGATGTATCAAGTCGATTGGCCGCTTGGGCGATGGAATTAACATAGTTTGCAATAGAATACCATCCCCGGACGGCAATCAAAAGGCGGGTGCCTTAGCGATTTCGTGGTAGAGTGTTCCTTTACAGAGTCGACGTAAGTATAGTGGTAGAAACCCAACAAAGCGGCGTAGACCTCATGGACCTTATACGTGGATGGATCGACAACTTCAGACGTCACAAGGGGGGTCATTCGACAAGTCCCGAAGGGTTCAAAAATCTCGCAGTTATTCGATTTGGGTTCAAGGCCATGAACAACGGAAGGTAGTATGAGGCCATCCTAGCAGAATACGGTTGGTCTTGAGCTTGGAAATCTGAAGTTGGTCATCTCATGATGATTCGCAATTGGTGGTCAAGCGGTGTCGGTGAGTATGAGGCTCGGGGAGAATGTCAAAGTATCCGTCAAGTAAAGGATAAGCTCGCATACTTCACATCGTACAGTTGTCAAGGGGTGGATCGGTCAGAGAATATAATAGCAGATGCCCTATCGAGATTGGCAACCACCGACGCAAGCTCCTTCAACGGATCGGTATAACTGGAGGTTCTAGAAAGGCCCAGTGTTCCGAAGACAGAAGTGCTAGCTTTGGACTGACTTGACTGCTGGCTCACGCCGTATATCTCTTATTTGGCAGATGGGACCCTCCCTTTGGACCAAATTCTTGCAAGACAAATCAAACACCGAAGCTCAAACTTCGTCCTCATTAATGGAGATCTTTACCGAAGGGCCTTTAGCTCCCCACTGCTCAAATGCCTAACTCTATCAGAGGCAGACTATACTCTTCGGGAGGTACATGAAGGGATCTGTGGGGATTACATGGGAGCAAAGTCACTAGCACATAAGATTTTGAGGCAGGGGTATTACTGGCCAACTATCTACACGGAAGCCAAAGAATTCTTCAGAAGATGTCCAAAGTGTCAGCTGAACAGTACTATTCCACATCAACCTCCCGAAGAACTGTATTCGGTCTTATCCCCAATTCCCTTTGCTATATGGGGAATCGACATCCTAGGGCCTCTGCCGAAGGCCAAGGGGCAAGTTAGTTTTATGATCGTGGTTATCGACTATATGATGAAATGGGTCGAAGCCAAACCACTGCACAAGATCACCGAACAAGAATTCTTGAAATTCTTCAAAGAGGGAGTGGTTTATCGCTTTGGTATCCTGATGGCAGTGGTCTCAGATAATGGCAGGCAGTTCGTGGGATCAAATTTTGAGGGTTTTATGAAAGAGTTGGGGATCCAGCATCGCAAGACCTCGGTCGCTCATCCTCAGTCAAATGGTCAAGTAGAAGTGACCAACCGAACCCTGCTCAACGGGATCAAAAGAAGGTTGGATGAATTAAAGGTCGGGTCCAAGAGTCAAGCTTTCTGCTTTTGTGGGCATATCGGACTACTCCGAGGACGACAACCAGGGACTCTCCATTCAGACTGGCATACGGGACCGATGCACTCATATCAGTTGAGATCGGATCCCCCACCCTTTGAGTTAGTCAGTACAAAGAGCTGTACAATGATGAAGGTTTGAAAACAAACTTGAATCTGTTGGAGGAAGTTCGGGATTCAGCTGTGATGAGGTTGGCTATCTATCAGCAGTGAATAGCCTGACACTATAATCAGAATGTGAAGCCGAGGAGGTTTGCAGTAGGCGATTTGGTCCTCCGGGAGTCGGAGGCATCAACCCCCCAGAACACTGACAAGTTAATGCCTAACTGGGAGGGACCTTATGAGGTGGTAAAGGTGCCGAAGCCAGGTACATACTGGCTTCGAGCAATGGATGGTTCAGAAGTAAAGAATACATGACATGTTGGAAGACTTAGAAAATTTTACCAGTAATAGTTATGTCATTCTTTTTCCATGTAACCCTTCAGTATTAAATGAAATAAATGAAAGTTTTCTTTGGAGATGCTTAACTTCATCTATATTCACATGACTCTTAATACTCGAACGGACGAACTTCGAACACAATCTGATCAGAAGGTTCGGAAAGACACCTCTGATCGAGACGAGTCACGAGCATAACTGATCAAGAAAACTATAATTTTTTTAAATCAGACAAACTTCAAGCACAATCTGATCAAAGGTTCGGGAAGAAATAACCGATCGAGATAAGTCACGAGTATAACTGATAACAAAAATTTAAACAAGGATGTTCTAATTTATTCATACTTTGAATTTTTTACAAACTCGATCACTTACGATTCGGTCGAAGTACAACAAAAAAATTTACAAGTCGTAATAATATTTATTCCAGAGGCGGGTCATCTTCGGCTTCATACTCTTCGTCGAAAGATTCAAGAATAGAGGCATCGAGACCAGCAGCAACCAGTTTTGCCCGAGCCTTTTCACGATAAGCCTCATACCCTTCAGCAAATTGGGCCATGACTTTATCATTCAAGGCTCAGACTCTTCATACTCGGTAATTGCCTGTTGTTTGGCCTCAGAGAGTTTGCCCAGAAGGGAGTTGACTTCAGCGGTTAAACTGGTGTTCTCCCGTATGACCTGCATCATTTTAGCCATCATTTTGGAAAATTCCTCCTGCAGGGCGTCAACAGCCTTTTCCCGATCCTTGACATCTTCGGTCAAATGATCCCTCTCCTCCAGGAGTAAAGCATATTTTTTTTTGAGCTCATTTGCACGGCGATCGGCTCGGGCAGCTTCATTACGGGTCTTAGCATGAAGATCCCGCTCCTTCTTCAAGTCCAAGTTCAATCCTTGAACCTCCGCCTCAAGGAGCATCACATCCGATCTCAGCTGAACTTCTTTTTTTGTGGTTCGAGTGAGGGGAGGAATAGCTCGAGCAAGAATAACATTGGCCTGCAATAAACATATACGTCAGCCATCGAAATTAAACTCTAAAGTCTGCAAGAACAAGTTAAACAGCATTATGGTTACTTGGCACTCAGCCCGGACGTAAGCCACTAAATACTCCTCAGAAGAGAATCCTTTAAATCGTTCGTCATCGCCCGAAAGCTTAAAGTGATAGAACAAATTGAACGGGAATACTTCCGAGGGACTTTTAGGCCAACAAGTGGTTGGCGAATCGTGGGAGGAGCTTGGTCCGGAGATAGGGGTGGCGGCGATGTTGGGGTCGGCAACAGCAATTGGTTATCCAGGCTGTTGTGGTTCAGGGTCTTCGGTGAGCCGCAACTTTTTAGATTGAGGTTCGAGAGGAGCCTCTTCGGTGTCCTCCGAATCCTTGATCACCTCGGTTTGATAACGAGGTGGCGGAAGGTTCGGCTTCGGGAGAGTTGACGAGACGACTGCAGTGGGAACTTTGGAGGCCGGCTTGGAAGATTTTTTGGACTTTTTCAACAGAGCCGCCTTCTCTGCTCGACTCATCTTTAACGCCACCTTGTTCTTTGGCCTGGAAATTGGGGCTCGATGTGGATCCCACCGACAGTTCGGTGATGGGGATGGTTTTTTCTTCAACCGCCTCGTTGGTGATCGGGAGGCGAATTAGTTAGATTGTGATGGGAAGAGGAGTTAAGGACTCAGCAGCTCCATCGGGCTTGAAAATTATCAACGCGCGAAGCAAAATGGTTAAGTTATAAAACGATGAGAAGAAAAAAGAAGAAAATAAGAGTGAAATTGTTCTGGTCAAATAGGAGACACTTACGGTAGTGTTTGTATAATAACTGTGCCTCATTGGATAGAACTGCCAGACTCCAATCGGTCTTGCTCCACCTTTTATAAAAAGATTTAAAGGTGTCAGCTCTATCCTTCGGGAACTTGGATACCTTAGCTACGGGGTCCTCAGGATGGGCCCATTGAGGGAACAGTCGGAGGTCAGTTCCCCTGGCGAAGAACCACTTATCATGCCAACCCTTGTTACTCGAAGGGGTCTTAACAGGAGCGGTTCGGGTGGGTCTTTTATTTAATTGCTTCAAACCAGGCTCTTTCAACCCAAGCATGTATGAATGAATAGATGAAGAAAAGTCAAGACACAGAGTGATCCGAGCTCTTGACACAAGACGATAAAAGAAACTAAATGGATGTATGAGTTCGACACTAGTTGTGCGAACCCGATCCCAACAAAACAGAGGAAGGAAGAGATGAATTCATGAAGGGGGAACCGAACCCCATATTTTAGAAGGTATAGAGGGACGGCCACCCATTCGCCTTCGGGCCTCCAAAATATTTTCTCATCAGGATTGGGTGCCCGAAGCTTATATTCTTGGGGGATTTTGAAAAGGGTTCGGATGTCTGGGATTTGAGAAGATGTGATGGTGGAGGGGGTGTGGAAATGAGAGAACTCTTCACTGGAATGGTAGGCGTTTCGGATTCTGGCTTCGGCACTTATCGAAGTGGGCAAGGTCGAGGAAGTGGTGATATCAGTAGGAGTCATCGGCAAATCGACCGGAAGGAGGTCGCCGGTGATGACGGATGGAGGAATTGACTCACTGGCAGGAAGAGGAGTGCTAGAATCAGCCATTTGGGGGCGATTGGAAGGGAATGAGACACAGACGTGAACTTTTAGGAAGAAAGCGGACAAGAATGAAGCTCGAAAGCAAGTTGAATGGTTGAAATCAGCAGGAATAAGAAGGAATTAAGAACGGAGTACTCACCGGAAATCGTTCTTGCCGGAAAAATTTGAACAGAGATTCTGTGGTGAGAAGATTCTAGAAAAGTGATAATGAGGGGAAGAGGGGGTTTTTATAGGTGTAGGTGCACGTTCCCTAAGGGCGGCTAATAAATACTCAAGGTGGGACCAGGCATGGAAAGGCGTGCAACATTTTGAGAATCGAGGACAGACCGTTTGGCTTCCCCAGACAACTCATCATTAGCTGTCGTGACCTTTCGAATACCTGACCTCTTGAGTCTCTAATTATAAATATATTATAATCAGAGACTGGGGGGGCAATGTTCGGGAGCATTTTAACCACCTTCGTGTGGGCCGAAGGCCTGACATTAGAACTGCTTTACGAGGTCATTGGGCTGAAGCCCGCAGAAAGGTTGGTGGTGTTCGGGTCGGCGTCCGAGTCCTTCTGGGTCAGAGCCTCACCTTAGGGGATACTCTTCGGGTTCGGTGTCCGACCCCTTTGGGTCGGATACGTAACCTTGTCGTGTGGAGTTCGGGGTCGGGCCTTCGAGTCCTTTGGGCCGAAGCCCAGATTTGATGGTGGGGTTGTTTGGGCCTGCACAGTGGGTTCTCCTGCTTGCAGAGTTCAGGATCCTAATCATAATTGAATAAAATAACTCCAAAGGTAGTGATTGGATTGAATTTCACTTGCACCTTTTAAGGAGATTGTGTTGGACCCAAGTTATGGTAACTATCATGACTAGGAGCCCTAATCCGACTCGGAGAAGGATTCTAAGGTGGAGAGATACTATAAATATAAGGTCAAGGTTACAATTAACAGGTAATACCTACTTTGAGTACTAAACACTTAGCCTCCATTGTTAAACCTTGTAACGGCATATACTTATTCTCACACCGGAGCTATCCCCCGGCGGCACAAGTCGTCAAGCTTCTGTGTGATTCGTTACTGTGCAGGTTCTAGCGCGTGGATTCTGTGATTGGACGCGCCGGCGAAACTTGGCGTTAACAATACCATCATTACATAAGCATGTATATAATAATAAATCTAACTAACTTATTTTGTCATAATTGATTAGTTAAATATTATTTTTTCTCCAGCACAAACAAATCACAAGTGAAAAGGCCATTCACGGCCATAACCACTGAACCACATCATTGGCTAATAATAATTAAAAGAATACTCTGACTATATGCCCCTGAACTCACCAATGCAATCACATATTATCTGTAAATAATTAATGGCCAATGCAATCACATATTATCTGCAATTAACATGTTCAAGTATCAAGATCAATTAATGCATGTTCCGCTTCATTCTTTATAAATATGTTTTTGGAAGTGGTTAAAAACATAAGGTCCTTTCTAGGCAGGGTATAGAGTATAAAATTAGGTCAGTTTTATTGCATTCGTATTCATTAAAAGGAGTACAACTAGAATTTTATCCCTAGTGCAAATTATTAAAGTGATGCTCCATTTGTGTCGGTAAATTTGTTTTTGAGCTTTTCTCACCCTTTGTCATCATGGACAACTTGATCAACCATCATGCTCCATGTCGAAAAAGAGACCATTCAATTTATCAAGCATCACATCTATTGAAGAACTCAGGACCACTCCATTTGAGGAGTCTCTTTTCACAGCAAGTAGGAATAGGATCGAAATAGTCCGCTAGTCCTTCTAGCAGTGCTATAATATATTTTTAGAATTACTTGGCCTAATAGTCAGGGGGCATAATCGGATCTAGATTTTTTTTTAATCCCATCCGCTAGTAATTCTAGCGGATGACGAGATTTAATTTTAAATCTAGGTCATTCATAGGTATTTGTCCATTATTAATCCATAGCAAATAGATCTTTATGGATCATTGCCTATATATATATATATATATATATATATATATATATATATATATATATATATATATATATATATATTACAAAAGAGTTTATTTTTAATATATTAGCAGTAGTATAAAATAACTTAATGTCATCAAATTTGCATTATTATTTCATCACTTATATTAACAATTTATGGGTAAACATGAAATAAAATACATTTTTAATATATATATATATGTATATATATATATATGTATATATACGTTATCTCTGTAATATATAAAGTATTATTTAATATATATAGATATAAAAATTAAATAAAACAGAAACCATTTATAAAATGAAAATCATATAAATTCGAGTCCTTTGAATTCACAAAGTCTCCTTAAAGCAAATTTATTCCCTCACAGGTGCTAATGATTAATTGAATAATTGTTTCCCAAGATAAAACAAATTTCAAGTTCTTAATTAGAAGCACTTCAAAATTAAGAACACATTGAACCAATTTCTATGTTATGTACTGAAATTTATAAATGATGCATGAAAATGGTGCATGAATATACTTACAAACAGAAATGGGAAAACTATTGTAGTAAAAAGGAATGGGAAAATATTGAAGTGCAGAACGGAAAAGTATACTGCAGAATGGGACGGGAACGGGAAGTATTTTCCAGAACGGGAAAATTCTCTGCAGAACGGGAGGGAAAATTACATATTTTTTTTAGTGCCCAAATAGATTAATTTATAGCCTAAGTTGGCAGTTTACCGTTGGCACCATCAAAACTACGTAGTATTGATAATAACTTAAACAAAATATGTTAAATTATTAAACAGATTTTGTCCAAAAAATTATATTTCCTGAAAACGAACCCGGCCCGGCCCGACCTACCGGACGGACGGCGGCGGCGCGCGTGGGTTCGAACCAAGCCTTGGCTAGGTCCTCTCCTGTCCACAAAAGTGGGGTGCCCCTTGGGGCCCTTTCCATTGAGCAAACATCCCATATATATTCTCCATTTTTCCCTCTAATGACCTATGTGGGACTTTTGCAATTTTTACCATTTCAAGTAGTGACTTTGTAGTTAATTTTCTCACTCAATTCTTAATGGATTTGAATACATAAATATACCATGTTATACTCCTCGCGGAGGAGAATGCATTGGTGTAAAATCCTGACATTTTCGGAATGTGGGTCCCTCATTAAATTGAGCCTCAAAATGCTCTAATATTTAATGTTTCAAACCCATTTCCAACAATCCCCCACATGAATGTAAAATTGGCTTTATTTTATAAAATAGAAAAAATATGTTATGAATATGCAGACGTTAGTTCGAGTACATGAGAAAAGATATTTCATCAGGTTAAGTAGCCTAGTGGCTTTGAACTTGCCCTAGTAAAATCTATCGGATTTACTTGGCTAATCAGTAGACTCTTGATGTCTTTGAACTGTCAGCTTTTTGTGTAAACCAAGACAATAGAATTCACAAAATATCTCTTCAGACATAATTGGTTCTCACGTTTGTGTTCATTTTGGCCTTGAAACACCTCTTGGTTCTGTGAGTATATTAAAGAATTCAGCCTTCAAAATTCTCACAGAAGTGGCCCCCTTCTTACTCACGTAGGTGACTTCTATCAAGAGTATCCTGCAATACTCCACTTGAACATATTTCAAGATATAAAAGTCATTAAATGCGTAACTTATCCTAATTCTCGCGGCAGATGTGCACTGTCTCATAATAGGAATGGCTAGGAGTAAATATCTCCTCAGTGCTTTACTGAGTACTACATAGTTCAGTTTGCCCATTGAACCTAGATCTTGGGATCTCTAGTCTGCTAGGTTGGGTTTCCACTATGACGACTCTTATTTAAACATTAGGCTTTAAACTCATTCCCTTCGATGATCTTCCATTTGCTCTCTTGTTAAACCATTCGTAAGCGGATCCGCAATATTATCTTTTGACTTTACATAGTCAATTGAGATAATTCCATTTGAGAGCAATTGTCTAACGGTATTATGTCTTCGTCGTATATGGCGTGACTTCAATTATATAAATGACTTTTGTGCTCTTCCAATTCTTTGATTGGCTATCACAGTGTATACATATAGCTGGCACAGGTCTTGACCAATTTGAAATATCCTCTAAGAAATTACGAAGCCACTCTGCTTCTTCTCCAGCTTTGTCTAATGCAATGAATTCTGATTCCATTGTATACCTTGCAATAGATGTTTGTTTTGAGGATTTCCAAGATACCGCTGCACCTCCAAGGGTAAAGACATATCCACTTGTGGATTTCGAGTCTTTATTATCAGATATCCAATTAGCATCACTATATCCTTCCAATACTATTGGATATCTTGTATAGTCTAAAATCCCATATTTTTGAGTATGTTTTAAATATCCTAAAACTCTCAAAATTGCTTTCCAAATGATCTTTATCGGATTACTCAGTATACCTACTTAGCTTACTTTACCTAATAAGCTATATATCGGTCTAAGATGAGTTCATGACATACATTAAACCCGCCTATTATACGAGAATATTCTAGTTGAGATATGCTATCACCTTCATTTTTAGCTAAATGAAGATTTATATCAACTGGGGTCTTATTTAGAATTATATTATACTTGTTAAATTTTTCAAGTATTTTTGAATGTAATGAGTTTGAGATAATATAATTCCATCAGATGTTCTAGAAATCTTGATTCCTAATATTATATCAGCAACCCCCAAGTCTTTCATATCAAATCTATTTGACAACATACATTTTGTTGAGTTGATAACTTCATTGTTGCTACCCATGATTAACATATCATCCACATAAAGACAAACAATGACATATTCTTTTTGAGTGTTTTTGACATAAACACATTTGTCACACTCATTGATTTTAAATCCATTTGATAACATAACATTATCAAATTTCTCATGCCATTGTTTTGGTGCTTGTTTTAATCCATACAAGGATTTAACAAGTTTGCATACTTTCCTCTCTTGTCCAGGAGCTATGAAACCCTCAGGTTGTTCCATATATATTTTTTCATCTAATTCACCATTTAAGAATGCAGTCTTTACATCCATTTGATATATTTCAAGTCTATTTAAATATGTTATTGCTATTAGCATTCGAATAGATGTAATTCTTGTAACAGGTGAATAAGTGTTGAAATAATCCAATCCTTCCTTTTGTCTATAGCCTTTAACAACAAGCCTTGCTTTATATTTATCAATTGAACCATCAGCTTTCATCTTCTTTTTAAAGATCCATTTATACCCTAAGGGTTTGGAACCAAGTGGAAGGTCTACCAATTCCCATGTATGATTTTGCATAATGGACTCAATTTCACTATTAATTGCTTCTTTCCAATGAGAAGCATCTGGAGAGGAAATTGCTTCCTTATACGTTTAAGGATCATTTCTAACAAAAATGTTAGAAAATCCGGACCAAAAGACTTTGAAGTCCTTGCTCTTTTGCTACGTCTAGGTTCATCCAATACAGACTCTTTGTCTATATTTCCAGGATTATTACTAGTAGCATCCAAAGGTCTTTTGTTTGAATTTGAATCATTATTTAAATTATATGGAAACATATTTTCAAAGAATGATGCATCTCTTGATTCAATAAAAGTATTAACATGAATATCAGAAATTTCAGATTTATGAACAAGAAAGCGATAAGCACTGCTGTTATTTGCATAACCAATGAATACACAGTCAATTGTTTTTGGTCCTATCTTAACCTTTTTAGATTTAGGAACCATCGCTTTTGTTAGACACCCCCACACTCTTAAGTATTTATAGCAAGGTCTATGACCTTTCCATAATTCATAAGGTGTTTTACGAGTTTTCAGATGAAGCACTTTATTAAGAATATAATTGGCAGAAAGAAAAGCTTCCCCCCATAAATTTCGAGGTGCTCCGAGGCATTTAAATATAGCATTCAACATTTCTTTCAATGTTCGGTTCTTAGATTCAAAGAATACCATTAGATTGAGGTGAATAAGGAGCGGTAGTTTGGTAAATAATACCATGAGTAGAGCATATCTCTTCAAATGGTGATTCATATTCACCACCTCTATCGCTTCTTATTGCTTTAATCTTTTTGCTAAGTTGATTTTCAACTTCATTTTTATAAAGTTGAAACATTTCTACAGCCTCATCTTTGCTTCTTAGCAAATATACATAACAATATCTTGTGCAATCATCAATAAAGGTTATGAAATATTTTTTCTCACCTCTTATTTGCACAAACTTTAAGTCACATATATCAGTGTGAATTAAATCTAGAGGTTCAGTTTTCCTTTCAACAGAATGAAAAAGTAATCTTATCATTTTTGATTCCACACAAATTTCACATTTATGTTTTTGATTAATATCAAATTTAGGCAAGAATTCTAAATTAATTAATTTACGCAAAGTATTATAATTAACATGTCCATATCTAGCATGCCATATATTTGAAGATTCTAACAAGTAAGCAAAAGAATTAATTTTATTATTATCAATAGAATTCGGTACAACAGTTATAACATTCATCTTAAAGAGCCCATCAGTCATGTAACCCTTTCCTACAAACATATCATTTTTAGTAAGTACAAACTTATCAGACACAAACACCAACTTGAAGCCATTCTTACTAAGTAGTGACCCAGAAACTAGATTTTTTCGGATATCTGGCACATGAAGCACTTCGTTAAAAGTCAGTTCTTGGCCAGATGTCATTTTCAGTACAATCTTTCCACGACCTTGAACCTTTGAACTTGAGGAGTTTCCCATGAAGAATTGATCATCATTTTCTACTTGTTTGTAAGTAGAAAACATCCATTTGTTGGAACAAATGTGGTGAGTAGCCCCAGTGTCCACGTACAATTCTTTAGGGTTTTCTACCAAGTTGCATTCAGATTCAACTGCAGAGAGATTCATGTCTGAAACATTTTCAGAAAGCTTTTCCAGTTCTGTCACATTTGCTTGAGGCTTTTGTTCTTTCTTGAACTTCTTTGGCTTGCGACATTCACTTGATTTATGTCCTTGGATGCCACAATTGAAGCATTTGCCTTTGAATTTCTTCTTGGCCTTGAAGGTATCTTTGCCTTCACGCTTCCTTTTGTTGTTGTTTGGCCTTTGTTCTACCACATTTGCTTTTGCTTCAATGAAAATTTTTCCAGTCTTCTTCTCAGATCCTCGATTGTCCTCTTCAATCCTAAGTCGCACAATCAGTTTTTCAAGATTCATTTCTTTGTGTTTATGCTTCAAATAATTCTTGAAGTCTTTCCATGATGGTGGAAGTTTCTCAATCATTGCAGCAACTTGGAATGAGTCACTTAATGACATTCCTTCAGAATGAATGTCATGTAAAATTACTTGTAATTCTTGAACCTGAGTGATAACTACTTTAGAATCTACCATTTTATAGTCAAGAAATCTACCGACTATGAATTTCTTCATGCCAGCATCTTCAGTTTTATATTTCTTGTCTAAAGATTCCCAAAGTTCTTTTGCAGTTTGAATTGTACAATATACATTATATAATGTATTATCTAAACCATTCATCACATAGTTTCTGCAAAGGAAATCCGCATGTTTTCATGCGTCAACAGCAGCCACCTTTTCCTTGTTTGTTTCTCCTTCAACAAGAGTAGGACAGTCCTCTTGTAGAAACCTTGCCAAGTTCAGTGTTGTGAGATAGAATAGCATCTTTTGATCCCAACGCTTGAAATCAGTTCCATTGAACTTTTCAGGCTTTTCTCCAAGAGACATACTCATGGCAGGAATGGTGCTAGTAGATGTCATTTCTGTTATACAAGAATAAAACTATTAATAAACAGAAACAAATTTCTGTTGTACAAAATTTAACAGAATTCAAACAACAATTTTTGTTTGCAAAATTCAAACAACAAATTTTGTTTGCAAAATTCCTGTTGTAAAAATTTGTTTTGTTGAAAATTATGTTTAACAAATTCTGTTTACAACTTCAGTTTACAAACTTATTTTGTAGAATAATTTGTTTACAAAATCTGTTTACAAACTTCTTTATATTTGGATATATTATAACAAACAGAATACATATAAATGTAATATTATATATATACTAACATGCAATATATATAAACAGAATATATATATATATATAAAGAATATTATATATATGCACATATATATATTTAAACGATATTGGAAATAACAGAATATAATATATTAACATGCAACAAAATAAACTGTTATATTATCATACAAATAATATTACAGAATACTATGTATATTAAATAACACTATAATTACAGAACGCTAAATTTACTTTAAGATTGTTATCTGTAATATATAAAGTATTATTTAATATATATAGATATAAAAATTAAATAAAACAGAAACCACTTATAAAATGAAAATCATATAAATTCGAGTCCTTTCAATTCACAAAGTCTCCTTAAAGTAAATTTATTCCCTCACAGGTGCTAAGGATTAATTGAATAATTGCTTCCCAAGATAAAACGGATTTCAAGTTCTTAATTAGAAGCACTTCAAAATTAAGAATACATTGAACCAATTTCTATGTTATGTACTGAACTTTATAAATGATGCATGAAAATGGTACATGAATATACTTACAAACAGAAACGAAAAAATTATTGTAGCAGAACGGAATGGGAAAATATTGAAGTGCAGAATGGGAAAAAGTATCTTGCCAGAGCGGAGACGGAGCAGAAGTATTTTTAGAACAGAAAATTCTCTCAGAAGCGGGAGGAAAATTATATACTATTTTTAGCGCCTAGATAGATTAATTTATAGCCTAAGTTGGCAGTTTACCGTTGGCACCATCAAAACTACGTAGTATTGATAATAACTTAAACAAAATCTGTTAAATTATTAAACAGATTGTGTCCAAAAAATTATATTTCATGACCCACCCGAATCGGATAAACCAATCGAATGGCCCAGAGGCATTTGGCATGGCATAATGAGTTCGAACTAAGCCTTGGCTAGGTCCTCTTCTTTCCACAAAGTGGGGTGCCCCTTGGGGCCCTTCCCATTGAGCAAATATGTGACGCCCCCAAAATAGGTCCACACGACCCATTCTGAGTCGCCAGATATCACTCTATAAAAATCAAATATAAACTTTATTTATACAACTGTTGAACTGCTGTGTGGAGAAACGATAACAGATAAGTTGTGAGTTTTAATACAATATTGTCTCGTAGAGCGATATCAAACTCAAATTGTTACAATGCCATATAAAATACATCGACAAATATTTTAAGACACCAAAGAAGAACGAAAAGATTACTATCATATTCATTCTAATGAGGTGCACTTTTGACACTTTCAAAGCTCTCGGGTTCTCATCACCCTATTGTTGTTCGTTAAAATCAATTATTAAGTGACGATAAAATCGACACATACATATCTTAGGTCCTCAATACAATTATCTGTTGCATGTCATGCCGTTTTATAATGTATTGAGAAACTTCGACAGTCTCGGACCATCACACTATTTTCCTGTTATCCTCGTTCAACTCAGCTACACTCTTATTACCTGAAAGGAATTATGAAGCAAATGGTGAGCACAAATTGCCCAATAAAGAATATCATGACTAAAGATAATTAAATTATCAATAGCCTTCGTCAGTAATAAATCAGAGATTTAGAACATATGGTAGATGATAAAACTTTTCAACCATAGTTACAGCGGAACGAGCAATCCATTAGAAGAGTCAAATAGACCATCAGGTCTATTATCTTCTCTATGTTAAAACTCCACCAATAATATTTTATCCCTGTAACATCAATCAACAATTCATGTCCACAATCATATGAATAACTCATAATCATAATTGTAAAACTTCAAGTTCCATAATTTATTTTTATTTTTTTAGTTGTTTTAAAAAAAAACAAAAAAAAAAAGTCCGCATTTTAAAAAAATACGAGAGTCCGGATAGGATCCGAACTATATATATATATATATATATCGGGTCGTCCTACAGGCCCAAGTAATCAATCAAGAGAAACATTGGTTCCTCATCCAGTAAACCCAGTTTATCAAATCACTAACAAATTTACTGTCTTTGAGATAATGCTCAAACCATACAGCTCTGCCTTAACCAGTAACCCAACTCCAATTGACTCTTTTCAGTCTAAGGCCTCCGTTTTAAACCCCAGTCATCCTCTTTATATATAAAATGAAACTTTTCTTGTGAAACAGAGAGCATTTAGAAGGCTAATCTTTTGGTTTTCGTTTTCAATGATTATGGGTTCGTGTGATAGCTGAAAATAATATAATAACTGAAATAATTAGGGAGTTGAAACTAAAAATGAAAATAAGATAGGTTGCATCTTCTCAATTATAAAAATTGAAGAATAATCTCATCACAACATAACTAAATAAAAGATTAATTTTACATTTGAAAAATTCTTGTGGGACCGGTCCTCTCTCACACACTTTTTTTTTTCCTCCTAAAAAAATATTATTTTAATATAATTTTTATAAAATTCAGAAATTTTGAGTTTAGCATTTTGGGTTTAGGATTTAAGATTTAGCGTTTTAAATTTAGAGTTTTTTTGGTTTAGAATTTAACTTTTTAGGTTTAGTTTTTAGCATTTTAAATTTAGGATTTAATATTTTGAGTTAAGAATTTTGTGAGTAAAAAAAAGAAGAGAGAGATGGCTCGGTCACAAATTCCGATCCCCGTAGAATGCTCTTTACATTTTAGTAATTCAAAGTCTCATATACAAAGTTTGAAATATTGAAAAAGTTTCGAACTAAACTTTAAAACGTCAAAATTTTTAAAAAGTAATAACTTTTTTATTTTAAAGTTTGTCCAAGTCCTTTAAAGGAAGGAGACTGTTTTTGCTGTCTCTAGCTTGTTTCATTTACTTGGATTACACCCTCCTAAATTAGGAAAAAGAGATAGATTATTTTTTTACGTATCACTACTGTATTGATTAATTGTATCATTTTAAAAATCTCTTCAATCACTTTAGGATACTCAGATAGGTGAATCACATCAAAAAAAATCTCTTCAACAGTCTCTTCAACTTTAGTCATCAAATCTACAATCTCCTTCTCACTATTCAAATCTACAACCTTGTTCTTACTCTTCAAATTTATAATTAAAGGCTAAAAATATTTATTACGCTTGATAGTGTACAACTCATTGAATTGAAGATACTGACAAAACAAAATATAAAAGTAATAAATAATATTTTTTAAATTGACACATAGCTCAATAAACCTCAATTAAAAGTGTTTTTTTATTATTAAATTCAAGAAAACATATATAATCGGTTTATTGGCAACAATAAGTCTTGTCGGACAGTATTATGGGACAGAAAAACTGGACAGGTAGAATTTTTTTATTTTTTTTTCTTGCGATTTCAAAAAATGTATAGTATTTATTCTAACAGAAATTTTTATAAAATATAATATTTTAGATATAATTTGAATACACATAAATACTATACATATTTTAAAGTCACAAGCAAAAAAAAAAATTCACATGTTCAATAAACCGGTCCGTGTAGACGCAGCCTATCGGCAAATATGGTTTGATATGTGCAGTCTTTGGCCCAAAAACCAAGAAACTTTTTATTATTATTGCATTTGGCCCAAAAATCAAGAAACTTTTTATTATCATTGAATGCAAGAAAAACATCATACTCCCTCCGTTCTTAAAAGATTGTCGTTTTAAAAAAAAAATTTGTTCTAAAAAATTTATCGTTTATAACTTTCAAGGAGAATAAATTATTTACTTTCCTATATTACCCCTACCTTCTCTCATTGTCTCAAAAAATTCTCTCCCTTGTATTAATTATTTATAACTTCCCATAAAAGGGTAGTGATAGAATTTCAAACAAATTTTATGATAAATGATACTTTCTGTGCCAAAACCTTAAACCACAATTTTTTAGAAACGGAGGTAGAAATTTATAAAATAGACAAAAGCATAAAGTTCAAAAAGAAATTGGCTTGATTTCCCAAGTACTATACAATACATTAATACAAATTAATAAAAGACCATTAAGACAATAAATTTGACGGATCAGATCTAAAAGAAGCTGGGATCATAGCCGTTGCTTGAGGTAGCAAGAATATAATAGGCCACAATATGCCCAATAGATCCCCAAGCAAGCACATCTACAATATTGAACCCAACCGGGTCATTGGATTTGAGTAGGCTCACGTACTCCTTGGCGCGCGAATCCCCAGCCTCGAAATGGGTTATCCCGTTCTGCTCCGGCAACCCCTGTTTGGCGACATTCTCCCTCTGGAAATTGAAGAAAACGAACCTGCCCAAAAACAGGGACAACCCAGTGCTCAGGCTTATTACCAGTGGTGCGCTAAGCTCGGCCTTTACTCCGCCGGACCGTTTGGTGGTGGTGATGGGCTTGTAGCAGTTGGGTTTGGTGAGAGCGAGAGTGGTGGATGAGTCGGTGGGCTTGTTGAGGGGCCTCAGGCCTTGGAAGGTTGGGGTTGAGAACACGGCGGAGGCCATTAGAAGAGGTGGCGGCGACGGCGGTTGATTTGGCTTAGAATTTTTGGTGGTGGAAATGAGAAGAGATTTTTGAGGTGGATGAGAATATTATTGGGGTTTAAGATGAAGGGGATGAGGTTTGGATAATGGGTATGAAGGTTAGGAGGGGAGGAATCATATTGTGAGGAGGAGAGAGAATAAGGGAGATTTTGCGGGGTTGAGTTGGCGAGATTTCATTGGTTGTTTCTGGATATGATTTTTCACCTTTTGTTGATACTCCTTTGTCTTACTCATTTTCAGCTTTAATATTTCAAACAATTAATCAGACCTAAAATTGTAACATAAACTCCCACTTTTAACCTTTAGCAGTTAATTCTTATTTTTAATTTAATAATGTAAATATCATGAGCTTAAATCAAACAACTTTGAATATCTAATAATGATTATTAGTGTGATAACAACTTTCATGCAAATTGAGCATTTTTTCCCTTCTATTTTTCATACGGTGACCATTTCTTAGATGTAATAGATTATAAACAACCTTTTTATATATATCTGTCATAAAAAATGTAGCAATTATTTATAGATCATTAAGATGCAAATTATATATAATAAGGTCTTGGTCTTATTGTTTGTAAATTGATATTTTTACATGTTAAAATATTATTTGTTCAATAGTCTCTATTATATGGAGTTGAGTCTCACTCACAATTTATATAAAAGTGATCACGTGAAAATTTATATGAAAGTGAATATATATCAGTTCCGTATTGTTTATTCCATGGTCTTAATAGTGATCTTTAGGTATTAGATTTTATTCATGCCATGGTGGTAGGTAGGTCTTTAGGTTAATAATAAATTTAGGTGGATATTGTTCAGTGATATTCTAGTGATTTTTTTTTTGTTGTAGTACCTCTCAAAAAATATATAGTATTTATTTTAATTGAAATTTTTATAAAAAATAGTGTTTTAGGTGTAATTTGGATACACATAAAAAAGCAGGGGTTATGCAATTTATACATACTTTTGTTTCTTGTATGTATCCAAATTACACCTAAAACACAATTTTTTATAAAAATTTCAGTTGGAATAAATACTATACATTTTTTTAAAAGATACTACAAAAAAAACCAAAAAAATAAAATAAAATAATCAGTAGAATGTCACTAAAAAAAAATGTGAAGGACTCTTAGGTTAATGTTCAGATAAATACATGCAACAGTAATTACAATTCATATTTCACATGTACTGCCTATTTCCTAGGAGAGCAATCAAACTGAAACCTTAACGTGTCAAGTAGGAAATACATGTTTTATTGACTTAGGATTACACCCTACCCTACATTAGCAAATATATATATCATCGATTTATTGGCCTATATTTTTCAATATATGTCATTAAACCGATCATATATACCAATAAACCAAGAAATTTTTTATATTTTTTATTATTATTTTAAATATAGAAATTTATATTTAGTTTCTTCCAATATTTTAAATAATACTCTGGGTACCAAATGGGTCAAAGCCAGTTAGTAAATCATTCAAATCAAACAACTTTGAATGTGTC
This sequence comes from Panax ginseng, assembly GCA_020205605.1. Taxonomy (NCBI): domain Eukaryota; kingdom Viridiplantae; phylum Streptophyta; class Magnoliopsida; order Apiales; family Araliaceae; genus Panax; species Panax ginseng. The sequence goes on from CM035149.1 coordinate 30,867,689, forward strand.
TAACAACAAAGTATTATTTATTGCTTACAACCAGTCATATATTGTGATGGGGACTTGATAATCATATTAGTATGATAGCAAACTTTCATGCAAATTGAGTATTCTGTTTTCTTCTATTTTTCATAGGGTGCTTCAATCAATAAGCATTTCACGAATTAGATTATAAACGACCTTTTTTATATATCTGTCATAAAAAAAATGTAGCAATTATTTATAGATTAAGATGTAAATTATGTCTAATAAGGTCTTAGTTTTATTGTTTATACCGAGTCTTCAAGATCTTTAGGTCTTAGGGGTGTAAACGGTTATATACGGATCCAAGTACAGTAGTATCCGTATTCGTTTATTTACGAATACTTTTAAACCGAATACGGATACTATACGTTTTTTTTAATACGAATAATATCCGATTTTTTACGAATACGAGATCTTGGACGAATCACGAATTTTTGATTCTATTATTTACAAATTTCTAACTATAACTAGAATAAAAAATAATAATGAGTTTTAAAATATTGTTTATTAATAAATGAATGTTATTTTATTTAGTTTTAATAAATATTTAAACACAATAATCAATGTTTTAAATTACAATTCAAATAAGTTTTCGTCATTTTTGAAATCCTAAATTTCAAAATGAATGCTCTACTAATTAATGTTTAGATATCCATGAATAAGTTAATGTTCATTTTATGTGTGTGGTGTAATACTGTAGTGTGTATGAATATTTATAATTTATAATTAAATTCAAAAGTTTACATTGAATATTTAATTATTTTTCTCAAAATACTTGATTAAAACTTTAATAATATGTTTATGGGGACTTTTATTTATAATTTATCCTCAATACATATATTACAATTTACATAGTTATAAAAAGTTTATTTTATTTTATTTTATTTATTTAGAGTGCGAGTTATAATGTATATGTGACAACTGACAACTAGTTCATTCAACTTATATTGATCCAAAATTTACTTTGGACTTACTTTAAATATTTGGACTTCTAATTTTCAAATAATTGGGCAAATGAAATTGATAAATACTCCCTCCATCCGAAAATTTATAAACGTGAATTAATTATTCAACTCACTTCTAGATTAATTCTAAATTAATTCGGACTTAACACATTTTAGCAATAAAATTATATTGTTCATTGCTTCCGCCTCTCAATTACAAGTAAGTTTTGAAAGTAAGAAACTTATAACAAGCTAATAGCTATAGTTTTGTTCTTTTAGTATATAATTTTATTGTTAAATGATACATTTTATATGTTTTAACTTTATAATAGTAAAAATTCATTAAATATACTTAAATCAATTTATTTATGTTTGTTAATATTATAATAAAAGTGTTATTTTCTACTTTTTAGAAGTGAAATAATGTATTTTTAAAATAATTTCCGTATAATACTGAAAATTAATTATTATATAAGGAAGGCCACTTTAAAAAATTATTTTGCTTATTATATAATAATTATTATATATATATATAGGTTATTTGAATACGAATTCCGGATACGAGATTCGAATTCGGATATTCGCTATTTGTCAAATATATTTCTGAATACCAAATACGGATATATCCGTTTTTTTTAAATACAAATAATCCGCTTTTTTTTCAAATACAAATACAGACAAATATAAATTTTTCGACTACCATTTATAGTCCTAATTTTATTCATGCCATTGTGGTAGTTATATATTTATCACCTATGGTAAAATTTAAGAAGTTTTAAAAGGTAAAACTAAATAAAACTTCTTGGATAGATTTGACAAATGAGCAGGAGTGGACGAATTTGGACGAATTTATACTTCCTCTGTTCTTAAAAAATTGTCGTTTTAGGGAGTAATTTTTGTTCTTAAAATATTGTCGTTTTGAGTTTATCAATGCAAATTAACTTCTTTTTTTTTACTTTACCTTTTCTCTTTCTTAATCGTTTTCCTCAAAAAAGAAAAACCCTTCTTGATCAGACAAACAACCTTTCTAATTCCTTCCGTTCCTGAATAAGCCTTTCTAATTCCTTCCATTCCCGATGCTTATTCATATAATAATGGCGTCTTTCCCGATGTTTATTCATATAATAATGCCAAAAAACTCGTCTGTCTATTGTACAAATTTTTTTTTGGCTCACTTAGTATAAGTTTTAGGCGGGAAAATAGTTTTGACATTATTTGAATGATATACTCCTTTTTGAAATCTACAAAGGTAATAATTGATGCAGACAATTTTAATAAGGGTAGTATAGTATTTTTCATAGGTAGTAATTATATTTCTTAATTTGTATGCATTAACCTTAAACGATAATTTTTTAGGAACAGAGAGAGTATAATTTTGGATTTATATATGTCGAGTTTATATGAGTTGAAAATTGAGTGAGTTATCAGTGGACATATATAAATGGATATAGACGGATATAGACTAACCCATATATCAAATATAAACATAATTATAGATATATGTATATATAAATTCTCACATCCTCAATAGAAATTTATTTTTATCTTTAATTTATAACAGAGGAGTATGTTGCTTTCACTAATAGCTGTTCTTTCTCTAATATTTGTAAACTATATAATATTAAGAAGATGAGTAATTAACCTGTTTATATTTAATTAAATAAATATCATAAAGTACCACCAAGCATTAAGAATCATATATACCGGAGAAGATAATACTCCCTTTTTTTCTATGTTATAATTTTTTAAGAGTTAATTTGAGATATTTATAAATTTTAGTCAATATATATAATTATGAACATTGTAAATTATTTAAAAAATACCACTAATTAAATATTTAGCCTATGTTTATTTGCAAAGATTATACTTGCGATATAATTATTGATCTCAAATGTCTTGTTTGTTTTTAAATTTAGACTTAGGACTATTAGTTTAACAATTATAAAATAATAGTATTGTAATTATAATTATAATCTCGAGATTATAATCCTAGGATTAATAGTCTTGAAATTATAATTACGTGATTATAATCCTTACAAACAAATATAACCTTATTATTTTGTAATTTTAGATTAAAGAACAGTTATTAGTGAAAGAATGTACGGGTACTCCTTAATTTGGATCACATTACCTTAATTTTGTTCTCTTGAATAAGTGTATAATTAAGGCTTACGCTCTGTTTCTGAGTTTTAAAATAGACAGAAAAGAAAAGAAATGGACAGAAAAATTAAGTTTTCTTTCTAATTCTTATGTTTCTGAGTTTTTTATTAAACGAAAAAGACAAGAAATGGATAGAAAACTTGGTCATTTTTCCTGCCAAAGTTTTTCGTCCAAAATTGGCCTGATTTGGACAGAAAAGAAATTGGAATAAGTAATATTTTTATAATTCTCATATTATCCTCAACTTTTAATATAATAAATTTTAAATTACAACTCATGTCCTCAATTTTAAATTTTCTATTAAAAACTCAGAAACAACACAAAGGAAAACTTTAAGTTTTCTATTCTTTTCTTTTCTGTTCTAATTTAAGTTTTCTATTCTTTTATTTTCTGTTCAAAACTCAAAAACATAGTGTTAATGGGCAACTCACGTGGATCCATTTATTTTATATATATATATATATATATATATATATATATATATATATATATATATACACGATCAGGATCTTAAGCTTACCCTTTATCTAACATACCTTGCATATCTCCTTTAGCGATTTTGAGATAAGTATGACGATTCGATCGTCATATATATATAGAACCGTCGTCTTAACTTTTAGCGACGGACAAGGTATAACGACGGACAAAATATAACGACAGGCCAAGAACCTATATTTTAGATAGAATCGTCAATGGAATTCGTCGCTAAAAAGAATATACAATGCATGTTAGATAAATGATAAGCTTAAGATTCGGACTGTATATATATATAGCAAAGATCAAGAGCATTCTCTTTAAATAGCATTCCTCCTTAAATAACACTATTTTATTAAAACTACGTCGTTTTGACCACTTTTAAAAGAGAGTGGTCCCACTTGCTTTTCTTTTATTTATAAAAATGCCACTCATAGCCCCACTTGATTTTTAAAAAAGTGGCCAAAACGACGTTGTTTTAATAAAGGAGTGTTATTTAATGAGTAATCTTATTTAAGGAGAACGCTTCTTAATCCTTACTATATATATATATATATATATATATATATATATATATATATATATATATATATATATATACCCCCACGAGGCCTACTACGACAAATTTATGTTGATATTAAACGTGGACAAATGCGGATACATGGTGTAAAAAGAAATATTCAAATATTGTTATTATTTTATCTTATTTCACATTAATTACAATATAACTTCATCATTAGATTTGACCGCATTTATATCATGCATTTTCCCAAACACAATGCTCAATACAAACAACTAAAATTTTCCTATCTCAATTCAGTTGAGATTTAGGAATATTAGTCATCTCCAATTAATGCAGAAGAAGAGATGGAAATTCGCAAAAAATATAGGAAGTTCATTTAAGTAGAAGATGATCAAGACGTACTAAAATTTTGGTTAACTTTAAAACATCAATTTGTAAAATTCAAAAACTTTTTTATTTTTGTAAGTTTAACAAACTCGATTCTTGTGTTACCCTTAAACGTTGGTACCCATAACCCATTATAATTAAACAATTTATATATATTCAATGTAATTGAAGTAGTTAGTTAAGGATTTGTTGGACTAGGAATAGTCATATCTAAAAGATGAAAAATAAGTACATTCTACTCGTATAAACAAGACATACGCCTATTTCATTCATGTTTAGTTTCTTTTAATATATATTTCAATTGTTAGAGGGATTTAAGTGTCTGATACTACTCGGATATATTAAAATTCATATTTAGTTTCTTCCAATATCTAATATTCTTGTGATCATGCAAATTGAGTATTATTTTTTTTCTTTTAATTTTTCATAAGGTGATTCAGCCAATAATCATTTCAAACATGAATTGGATTAAAAATCAACTGCTTTTTCAACTTTTCCAGCATTTTGTAGCAAATTATATACCCACTATTAAAGGTGTAAATTATACTACCTCCATTCTATAATAATTAATTTTTTTAAAAAAAAAAATTATTTCAATTTATTTATAGTGTACAACTTTCTATAAAAATAAATTATTTACTTTCTTATATCATCCCTAACTTCTCTCATTATTCTAAAAAAAATATTCCCGGGTATTAATAGTTTTCAACTTCTCATAAAGGGACAGTGATAAATTTTCATACAAATTTTAACTATTAAATGATTTTTTTAATTCATGTGCATGAAGCTAAAACGAATATTATTATGGAATGGAGTTAGTAGTGGTTAAAGTTTTATCCTTAATGTAGACACTAGGGTCATGTTTGTTTGCAATGATTATAATCCCAAAATTATAATCCATGAGATTATAATCCTAAGAATATTAATCTTAGGATTAAATAGTCTTACTCACACATTTGTTTTTTTATGTGATTATTCATGGGATAATTTAAAATAATCTCATGTTATGTTTATTTTTTTTTCAGGATTAATTAAAATATTAGATTAAAAAATATACACCCCCACCCCCACCCCAACCCCACTCCAAAAAAATAATATTTTCTGATTATGTATACACTCTCATCCCGCCCACCGCCACTCGCACTAAAATAATATTTACTGATTATGTAGACACTCTCACCCTGCCCACACCCACACCCACACCCACACCCCAAAATCATTCCAAACGGCAACCACATAAAGAGTTATGACTGGTCAAAGTAGATTGTTTACAAACTAGGGTTTCAAATTAGTTTTAAATTACATATCCAATTTAACCCAAATTTTGCAGATCATATACACTGTGTTTAGGCTACAACGTACTGCAATTTTAGCCCCTAACATTTAGTGTAACTAAAATTGTCATTAATGATGTTTTTAAGCTTTTTAAATACAATCATGGTACAAAGTGTAAATATAGCATACATAGCATACATCAGATCGTTAAACCATGCTCTGATACCAATGAAGGAATTTAATATGCATTTATTTCACATATTTACATATAATAGGAGAGGATCAAAGGAATACCTATTGAAGCGTGATTAAACCTTTGATGCAGAAAACCTCCTGCTATTCCTGAAACCTAACAACGTCTCTGAACTACGATCAAGAACGGAGCACTAACTCACAGTTCGTAATAATTTTGGGTTTGGTCTGTATTTGGGATGTAAGACCCCGAATTTTATGAAATGAAAGTATTCAATTTTCCTATAATTATTATTCTATTTAGTAAATGGTTAAATTGATAAAAGATTAAAGTTAAGGGTGATATTTAAAAAAATTTCAAAGTAAGCAAGTTATCATAAATAATCGGTGATAAAGGTACAGTAATACGCGTAATTGCATAGTAGCACACGGTATTGATTATTAATGCTTACGTGAGAAGTCACTTAGTTTTATTCAATTATTGTCACAATATTTTATATTATTAAATCAATAATTGAGATGACAAAGTTATTCATATTATTATTTGCAATATTGACAATGTCTAGAAGTTCTGTCAAGGAGAGGTTTGGTCACCTAATTGCGCGCCAATAAGGAGAAATCCTTATCGAAAAGCCCCCTTTTTCCTGGGAACGACCTGGTTGTTAAATATTGTGAGTTATAATATTAATGATGAATAAGTTCGTGTTGATTAAAGATGAAATTGATAATTCTATTGTGTGGGAATTATTAGTGTTAGTGGAAATAAACATTTATTTCGATGATAATTAATGTCTGGAAGTTATATTAACCAATCGGATAATTAATCGGATAAATAAGCAATTAATTGCTATTAATTTACATACTTATAACTATGTGTTCACATGTGTGTACTATTGATTCACATGATTTACTATTAGGGGAGTTGGTGCAAGATTGATAATACTTGCATGACTAAATTAAAAATGGAGGTATAGATGAAGGTACTATACTATAATTAATTTTTTCACATGTTTAGAAATATTGAGTAACATGATTTACTATTGATTCACATGATTTACTATTAGGGGAGGTGGTGCAAGGTTGATAATACTTGCAAGATTAAATTAAAAATGAAGAAAAAGAGGAATGTATTATACTGTAATATTTCGAGTCCCAAAATGTGCAATTATTGCAACTATATTTTTCTATAAATAGAAGCTCATTCTTCCTTCATTTCTCACCAATTTAATAAGTCTCACAAGATCAATTATTATAGAGAAATTATAGAGAGAAGGAAGAAGAGAAGTCTGCTACCTCACTATTCCAGTTTTTTTCTAAGGTAAGGTGTGACGCCCCCAAAACAGGTATACATCACCCATCTTGAGTTGCCAAATACATGGTACAAAATTCAAATACAACTTAATAATACAACTGTCGTATAAAATACGACAAAACATAAACTGAGAGTTTTAATACGAATATTGTCACCTAGACAATATCCACACTCGATGGAGTCCTCATTATATTTATTGTCACACTATTTAACAGAATAAGGAGAACTATTAATGCTATCATCTGGACCGTCACTCTGTTCCCCGACTCATCCCAGCTATATTCTCATTTCCTGAAGAGAACAGTGAAAGAAAGGGTGAGCTTAACTAGCCCAAGAAGAAAGATTATGACTAAGATAATGCAGAATAAATTATCCTTAGCCTTCAACAGTATAACAACTGATAGAATATAATAGACAATAAGTTTTAGATCAACAAGTGCAGCGGAATAAGCAATCCATTAGAAGAGTCAAGTAGAGCATAAAATCTACTATCTTCTATGATTTAAAAAGTTTTTCATCAACTTTATCGCTGAGACAGCTTAATAAATAAACCATATCATCGATTCTTCCATGCACTACGGGCCAAGGATATTCATTAAATCATCAATGGTCATGCCTATACTCCCTGGTCATAATCATACCAAAGACTGTCCATCAATGCACTACAAGCCACTGAGAACTTTCACCACATCATTCGTCACATTACGGTCATGATTATACCGAATAATCCCTGGTCATAATCATACCAAGTCCATCTATTCAAGTAAGCCAAAGATGACTTTTGTGACGCCCCCAAAATAGGTATACATCACCCATCTTGAATCGTCAAATACATGGTACAGAATACAAATACAAACTTAATTATACAACCGCCGTGGTAAGTATAATATCACGACAAAACATAGGTGAGAGTTTAAGCGAAATATTGCCTTACAGACAATATCCACTCTCAAATAGAGTCCTCATTACATTTATTGTCATACTATTTTATAGAATAGTGAGGACTATTAATACACCATCTCGGACCATCACTCCAGCTCCCCGAACTAGTCCCGCCACGTTCTCATTTCCTGAAGAGAACAATGAAAGCAAAAGGGTGAGCTCAACTAGCCCAATAAGAAATATTATGACTAAGATAATGCAGAATAAATTATCATTAGTCTTCAACAATGCTAAACTGATAAAATACAATAGACATCAAGTTTAACTGCAGCGGAATAAGCAATCCATTAGAAGAGTCAAGTAGAGCATGATATCTACTATCTTCTATGATTTAAAATGTTTTCATCAATTTTTATCGTTGAGACTCAGCTTAATAAATAACCACATCTGTGACGCCCCCAAAATAGGTATACATCACCTATTCTGAGTCGCCAAATACATGGTACAGAATACAAATACAATCTTAAATATGCAACAAGAGAACTGTGAGTTTTAATACAAATATTATCTTCTAGATAATATCCACTCTCAGAATAAGTCCTCATTACATTTATTGTCACACTATTTAACAGAATAGTGAGGACTACTAATACTATCATCCGGAATAGTCACTCCGTTTCCCGATTTAGTCCCATTACATTCTCATTTCACGAAGGAATAGTGAAAGAAAGGGTGAGCTCAACTAGCCCAAAGAAGAAATATTATGACTAAAATAATGCGAATAAATTATCATTAGTCTTCAACAATGTTAAACTGATAAAATACAATAGACATCAAATTTAACTGCAGCGAAACATGCAATCCATTAAAAGAGTTAAGTAGAGAATAAAATCTACTATCTTTTATGATTTAAAAGGTTTTCATCACTTTTATCATTTGGGACTCGACTTAATAAATAATCCACATCATCCTCAAGACTACGGCCAAGGATATTCATTAGTATCACAACCACAATTTATCCATGTACTACGGGCTAATGAGGACTTTTACCACATCATTTGTAATATTATGGTCATGATTACACCGAATAATCCTTGGTCATAATCATACTAAGTCCATCTATGCACTACAGGCCACAGATGACTTTCAACAAAATATAAATATGAGGATGATGACAATGATATAAGAATTCAATAAAACAAGTTTAAGAATTAATTTATCCAGGAACTAATATCGTCCAAATTGTCAACATGATACTTCTTTGTAGAGTAAAATTTAAGAATGCTCAGAAGAATATTTCCATGAAAAGATATTGGATGAAGCGCAAATATCAAGGATATTCCACTAATTTTATGGAGTATAGATGTCAAAACTTTAACCAACTGAGTATAATAAAGAATGGAATAACAAAAGAAATCACCATGCATGCGGTACTTCAGCATAGAGCGAGTTTTTCAATGAACAATAAATAACGGAACCGGATCGAAGCGTAATACTTACCGAAGCGTGATATTCCAGCGAGAATAATAAAGAATAGAATAACAACAGAAATCATCATGCATGCAGATTGCATTGAACAAAGTTATTCAACAGAATAATAAATAACGGAATTCAGTCGCCAGTAAAACGCATGCATGGGATATTCCAATGAGAATAATAAAGCGGAACCGAGTTAAAGATAAAAGCGCATATGAGACAGGATATTCCAATGAATAATAAATAATAGAATAACAACGTAATTTCACCATGTATGCGGTACTTTTTGCATAGACAAAGTTATTCCAATGAGAATAATAAATAATGGAATAATGAAGAATTTCACCAAGTATAGGGTAGCTTGCCGTATCTGAGTTATTCAATGTAATAATAAAGACTAGAATAACAGAAGTTCTCTTCATGAATATGAAAAAAAAATACCCCTTACCTTATAAAGAAGAGTACTCCGATGGTAGGGCGGGGATATACATGAAGAAACTTGCACTACGCTCAAAGCTTTCTTAAACGCTAAAGAAATACGCTCAAGATAGAAGAATAATTCTCGCTACAGTTTCTCTCTCTAGAGTTTCAGTGAATTCGTAAGAAATAATGAAGGAATGAGCTTCTATTTATTGAAGAATGGACTGAATAGTAACCAATCCATGAACGGTCCATATCTAATAAAACGAATAACTTTTAAAAATATTATACTATGCAAATACTATGCAAGCACTATGCAAATACTATGCATAATAAAATATAATATATTCTAATTATTGTCTAATAAAAACGAATAACTTTATAAAAGTATTCTGTTTTATATAAAAAGATTTTACTATTAGCCTAATAAAATGAATAACTTTATAAAAGTATTCTATTTTATATAAAAAGCATTTCTGTTTTATTACATTAATAATACTAATAAAACAAAACTTCATCATCATTATTATTATTCACACTATTAATCGACCAGGTCGTTCCCAGGAAAGAGGGGGCTTTCCAATAAGAATTTCTCCCTATTAGCGCGCAATTAGGTGACCAAACCTTTCCTTGGGAGAACTTCTAGACATCGTTAATAATGCAAATAATAATATTAATAACTCTGTCATCTCAATTATTGATTTAATAATATATTCGACAATAATTGAATAAAACTGAATGACTTCTTACGTAAGCATCAATAATCAATACCGCGTGCTACTATGCAACCACGCATATTCCTATACTTTTAACACCGGGTGTTTCAACAGTTAACAGTAAAACTTCCGTCGTTATTTTCATAAAAATATTTTTGTCGTTTTCTCAATCCAACAATAATTCCGTTGTGGGGTCCACCAATGATTGTGCCGTCGTACGAATATTCCCCGACCAATCTAATATTATAAACAACTTGCGTACTTTGCAAAATTTCTAAATATTACCCACAACTATAACATTATATCAAATTCATTCCATAATATTTAAAAATGATAATTATAGAAAATTCTTCTTTATTCATAAAAGTTGGGGTCTTACAATCTCCCCTTTTTATGAAATTTTGCCTCGAAATTAGGGTACGTACCTGGTATGTCGAAGAGGTAAGGATACCTTGATTTCATTTCAGATTCTAACTCCCAGGTCATTTCCTCAACATCGTGGTTCCTCCATAAAACTTTGACTTGAGGTATAACCTTGGAGCATAGAATATGTTCCTTCTTATCCAAGATTTGAACAGGAACATCTTCATACGTTAAATCTTCCACTATTTCGTACGGTTCTAACTCAATAATGTGGTTTGGGTCTTTCACATATTTACGTAACATGGATATATGAAAAACGTTATGAACACAAGACATACTTGGCAGAAAGCGAGTCTATAAGCTACGGATCCCTACTCGATCGAGGATTAAAATGGGCCAATGAATCGAGGATTGAGCTTTCCTCTCTTTCCAAATCTCGTAACTCCTTTCCATGGAGCAACACGTAACAACACATGATCTCCAATATCGAATTCCACGTCCTTTCGATGAAGATCAACATAACTCTTTTGTCGGTCTTGTGAGATTTTTATACGTTGTCGGATCGTTTGAATCTTTTCCGTAGTCATACGTACCAACTCCGGTCCCAACAACATTGCTTCACCCACCTCATCCCAGCATACTGGAGAATGACAATTTCTTCCATACAACGCTTTGAATGGAGCCATGCCAATGCTTGCTTGATAACTGTTGTTGTAGGAAAACTCCACCAATAGTAAGAACTTGTCCCAACTTCCCTTGAAGTCAAGGACACAGAGTCTTAATAAATCTTCAAGAGTTTGAATAGTCCTCTCTGATTGTCCGTCCCTTTGAGGATGATATGCCGAACTAAATCATAAATCCATGCCCATAGCTTTTTACAAACTAACCCAAAATCGTGATGTGAATCTTGGGTCTCGATCAGAAACTATGGATACTGGCATACCATGCAATCTTACAACCTCGTTTATGTACATACGCGCAAGACGTTCAAGTGTATAAATTTCTCGTATAGGTAAGAAATGAGCAGACTTGGTCAATCTATCAACAATGACCCAAATTGCATCTATACCCTGAGAAACCTTGGGAAGACCAGTAACGAAATCCATAATAATATGCTCCCACTTCCATTCTAGAATTTCAAGTGGTTGTAATGGACCTTTTGGTACCTGATGCTCCGCCTTGACTCGTTGACACGTTAGACATCTTGAGATAAACAACGCTATCTCTCTCTTCATATTGCCCCACCAAAATGTATGTCGAAGATCATGATACATTTTAGTACTCCTAATATGGATTGAAACTGGTGTGTTGTCGCGCTCCATCATGATTTTATACTTTAAATCGTGGTCGTTAGAACACAAAGTCTGGAGTTGACTCAAGTATTCCTTCTTCATCGATTCTTGCTTCGCATAACACCTTCTTGTACTTTCTTCCTCATATGCATCGGCTCAGTGCTGTAGCTTGAAAGCGACTTTAACTTTATCGATTAAAGTCGGTTCTACTCGTATATTCACCATCATCACGTGGGTCCCTGGAGTTTTTATCTCTATCTCCATCATTTGCAAGTCATACAAAATGGGCCTTTGCGTTGACAATATCGTACTCGTACCCGCATATGATCTTCTACTCAATGCGTCAGCTACCACGTTTGTTTTTCCAGGATGATATTGGATGGTATGATCATAATCTTTCAACAGTTCAAGCTAACGTCGTTGTCGCATGTTGAGTTACTTTTGAGTGAAGAAATATTTGAGGCTTTTATGATCCGTAAAGATCTCCACTTTCTCCCCATATAAGTAATGCCTCCAAATTTTAAGTGCGAAGACAATAGCTTCCAACTCTAGATCATGAGTAGGATAATTCCTCTCATATTCTTTGAGTTGTCGAGAGGCATAGGCTATGACTTTCCCATGTTGAATGAGAACACATCCTAACCCTTTGCTCGAAGCATCACTCATTGTAGATGACAAATCCCTCCAAGGCGGATGGTATTGTAGCCGAGCGAACAGTCTTTGAAATGAGTCTTCTCTTGAGTTCTTGAAAACTCTTCTCACATTCCTCACTCCAACCGAATTTTGTATCTTTCCGAGGTAATTTGAGTTAATGGAGTAACGATTCGAGAAAACCCTTCTACGAATCTCCGATAATAACCAGCTAAGCCGAGAAAGCTACGTACTTTGGTCACTGATTTATGTTGTTCCTAGCTTTGAATGGCTTCAATCTTTGCTGGGTCAACAGATATTCCATGACTTGATACCACGTGCCCAAGGAATGCTACTTCCTCAAGCCAGAACTCACATTTCTTCAACTTGGCATAAAACTTATATTCACGAAGCTTTTGGAGTATCAGCCTCAAGTGTTGCTCATGATCTTCACGGCTTTTGGAAAAATAAGGATGTCATCAATAAAAACGACCACAAAGTGATCCAAATATTCCTTGAATACTCGGTTCATCATATCCATGAAGGCAGCAGGAGCATTAGTCAATCCAAAAGACATGACTAGGAATTCATAATGCCCGTACCGAGTTCTAAAAGCCGTCTTTGGAATGTCATCGGTTCTAATCTTTAATTGGTTATATCCGGAACGAAGATCAATCTTTGAAAAGAATTTGGCACCTTACAACTGGTCAAACATGTCATCAATACGTGGCAATGGGTACCTATTTTTGATGGTGACATGATTCAACTCAGATAATCAATACAAAGTCGCATACTCCCGTCTTTCTTCTTCACGAATAGAAACAGAGCACCCCACCGAGGAAGTACTAGGACGAATAAAGCGATGTCTAACAATTCCTGCGGTTGGGTCTTTAACTCCTAAAGTTCAATAGGAGCCATTCGATATGGGGCTTTGGAAATGGGTTTTGTCTACGGGTTCAAGGTCGATACAAAATTCAATTTCACGCCCGAGGGTAGAGACAGGGAAGTTCTTCAGGGAATACGTCAGGAAATTCATTAACAATAGAAATATCATTCAAAACTGACGTATTTTTGTTTAGATCCGTAACATGAGCTAAGAAAGCTTGACATCCGTTTTTCAATAAACGAATAACTTTATGGCTTGAGATGACAGTGATTGATTTTAATGGTTTGGTTGCTTGAATTCGAATAATAGGTTGATTAGGAATATGAAAGCTAACAACCTTACGAAAACAATCAATTTTTGCATGATGAGTAGTTAACCAATCAATCCCTAGAATGATATCAAATGCAAGTATTTTCAATGAAATAAGATCGACAGGTAATGTGATGGTATCGATTTGAACCAAACAAGACTTATAAACAGTGGATGTAATGAAGGTTTCTCCCAGCGGAGTTTCAATGAGATAAGTCAAAGTCTAATTTTTAGAGTCAAATTTAAGCGTTGAGCGCAAGTAGGAGAAATAAAGGAATGAGTAGAAACCGGTATCAAATAAGGTATATACTTCGCTAGAGTTTATGATAAGCTTACCCGTAATGACCTCATTCGAAGTTCCTTGCTTTACGGGAGGTCACGACAACAAACGCCTCCTCAGACCACTCTTGGCTTTGACTTTTCGAGGCGTCCTTTGGTTCCTCCATCCTATTTGAACTTGTTTTGGTGAGTGAGCGACAAAAGCGGGCTAGGTGACCTTCTCTTCCATAATTATAACATGCTTTTGGACGGCATCATCGCTGCTTTTGGGTGATGTGTCCTTCCCTCGCATTTGAAGCATATGATAGGTGGTCGTTCTCCTTCCTTAACCACCGAGTGTTGGTCTTGCCGACGTCTTTCCATCATTGTTGAATCTCCTCTTCTTGAAATGTCCATTCTTATTGTTTTGGCCATGATTACCACCAAGTGGTTACCATTTCGGCATGTTGATTACCTCCACGCTTATTGCCACCGCTTCGATGATCAATTATCACCGATATTATCATTTTGGTTCTTTCTCTTTTGGTTGGGTTGACTCATTATCACGCTCCAATAACTGAGCCCTATTAACAACATCTGAATAAAAACACGGTTTATGAGAGATAAGAAATTGGCGTATCTCGGGTTTCAAACCTCTTAGTAATGATTCGTCATTCTCTCCTCATTATCAACTAAATGGGGCCAAATTTGGGACTGATTTCGGCAAACTAAAAGCCCGTCTTTGACGACACGGTCATGTTGTTTTGCTCAGTTTAATGAACTCTACCTCTTTCATGTGGCGAATACTTTCGGGAAAGTACTTGTCGTTGAGCAGTTCTTGAAACTTTTCCCAAGACATCGTCGGTCGGGCGAGTTGAGTCGTTTCTGATTCCACCGATGAATGCCCGCGCATAACATGAAGGTGGCAAAGGGAACCTTTTGCTCCTCGGAGCAACCCAAGACATCAAATATCTTTTTGATCTGTTTTATCCACGTCTCCGCTTTAAGTGGTTTTGGCTCTCCAAAAAACTTCGGTGGTCCCAGCTCCTTGAACTGTTTGGCGGTGACCGTCCGAGAGTTTCTAGTGTTCAACAATGTTAAACTGATAAAATACAATAGACTCTCTTCATGAATACGAAAGAATAATACCCCTTAATCAAAAGAAGACTGGATACTGGAATAGTGAGGTAGCAGACTTCTCTTCTTCTTTCTCTCTATAATTTCTCTCTATAATAATTGCTATATAGCTTTAGTGAATTGGTGAAAAATAATGAAGGAATGATCTTCTATTTATAGGAAAATATAGTTTCGATAATTGCACGTTTTGGGACTCGAAATATTACATTATAATACCGTTCTCTTTTCCTTCATTTTTAATTTAGTCCTGCAAGTATTATCAAACTTGCACCACCTCCCCTAATAGTAAATCATGTGAATCAATAGTAAATCATGTGACTCAATAGTTCTAATCATGTGAAAATATGAATTACAGTATAGTACCTCTATCTATACCTCCATTTTTAACTTAGTCATGCAAGTATTATCAATCTTGCACCAATTCCCCTAATAGTACAAGAATGTGAATCAATAGTACACACATGTGAACAAATAGTTATAATCATGTGAATTAATAGCAATTAATTGCTCATTTATCAGATTAATTACCCGATAACTTCCAGACATCAATTATTATCGAAATAATTGTTGATTTCCATTAACACTAATAATCCCAACACAATGGAACCATCAATTTCATCATTAATCAACACAAACTTATTCATCATTAATATTATAACTCACAATAGTTAACAACCAGGTCGTTCCCAGGAAAGAGGGGGCTTTCCGATAAGGATTTCTCCTTATTGGCGCGCAATTAGGTGACCAAACCTCTCCTTGATGTAACTTCTAGACATTGTCAATATTGCAAATAATAATATGAATAACTTTGTCGCCTCAATTATTGATTTAATAATATAACATATTATCTGATGATGATCTTTGTGATAATAATTGAATCAATAATATGAGAGATATGATGCAACAATTCTCATAGCGATAATTGAGTATAACCGAGTGACTTCTTACGTAAGCATCAATAATCAATACCATGTGATACTATGCAACCACGCGTATTACTGTACTTTTACTACCGAGTAGTTCAACAGTTTTAATGGTAACACTTTCGCCGTTTTCTAACTACGACAATACTTCCGTTGTGGAGTTCACCAATGATTGTGCCGTTGTACAAATATTCCCTGTTAAAATGAATATTTTCCGACCAATCGAATATTCCCCGACACAATGAATATTTTATATCAACTTACTTACTTTGCAAAATTTTCAAATATCACCCTTAACTTTAACCTTTATCAATTTAACCATTTACTAAACAATATAATAATTATAAGAAAATTGAATACTTTTATTTCATAAAATCCGGGGTCTCACATAAGGGGTATTATTTCTTTCGTATTCATGAAGAGAGTTATTTTCTTTCAATACTCGTAAGGGTTGTTATTCCATTCTTTATTATTATGTTGGAATAACCTATCTATGCAAAGTACCGCATACATGGTAAAATTCTTTTGTTATTCCATTCTTTATTATTCTGTTGGAATAACCTATCTGTGCGGTCTATCGCATGCTTGGTGAATTCTGTTATTATTTCATTCTTTATTATTCTGTTGGAATATCCTGTCTGTGCGGATTACGCATGACCTGGTTCCGTTCTTTATTATTCTGTTGGAATAACCTGTCTACGCAGACTACCGCATGCATGGTGAATTCTTCTGTTATTTCATTCTTTATTATTCTATTGGAATAACACATCTCACGTGGACTATCAGATGCATGCATGGTGAATGATCCTTCGTATTCATTCTTTATTAAATTGTGGAAATGATCTGTCTACGTGGATTACCGCATGGCAGGTGAAAATCCATTTGCAGTTTCGTAATTTTTCTGACCCTCAAAAATTTTGAAAAAATTGGAAATGATAGTTTGTTGAGTTTTCTAGATTGTGTCCAAAAATGGCTATTTTTGGATGTATAGATTAGGAGTTATGAATTTTATGGGAAAAGATTATTTTAAAAGAAACCCTTATAACTCCTTGTGGTTAACTCCAAAATTGGTGAAATTTTAATTGGGAGTACATGTATATTACAGGAGTATACCTTGTAAATTTCAGAATTTTTGGACAAAAGTACAGTTTATGATAAATGTATAAATATTCAGCAGTTTTGGTCATGTGAAAAATAGTAAATAAATTTTAAAAATTCCGAGAAAAATATATGTTCAATATGGGACTATATTCTGTTAAATCCCAGAAAAGAAATTTTTTTTGTACTGATTTAGTATTTTTCATGAAAATGGACTAGTTATGAGTAAATGAATTAAATATGTTATGTGAAGTAATAAAATTGGAAAAATAAAATTTTATGGCTTGAGAATCCTATATAAGATATAAGCAGATTTTTGATGAGAGTTTTGGTTATTGGTGATGAAATCTTATGAGTTTGACATTTTAGGATGATTAAATGCATTAATTAGTAAAGTGTAAACAATTAAAATAAATTATTTATAAGTTTAAAAAATGATTAAACTATTATGATAATATTAATAATATTAGATTATGAGATTATTAAGTGATTTATAACATTTGGATTAAGGTGTTATAAATATTGATATGGATTTTATTGAGAAACTTTATCTTTTTGTGACGGGGTTACTATTCACGTATACGACACTATTCACGTATACGGCACTATTCATGTATATGGCACTATTTGCATATGACATTATTTAAGTATACGGTATTATGTACGAATACAGTGTACTATTTACGAGTTACTATTCATGAGTTACTATTTATGTGTTACTATTCATGAGTTACTATTCACAGGGTACTATTTATCCGAAAAATATATTTTTTTTTGTCCAAATTATTTTTGGTACATGAATATTATTCTTGAATTTTACTCCACAAAGCAATATCGTGTTGACAATTTAGATATTTTTAAACTCTGGATAAATTTAAAGTCTTTAATATTTATCCTTGATTTCGTTTGATTAATGCTTATATCATTGTCATCATTCTCATGCTTATATTGTGATGAAAGTCATCTTTGACTTACGTGCATAGATGGACTGTTGATTATTGATTTTACAATTGTATATCTTTGGCTTACGTGCAAAGATGGACTATTGATTATTGATTTTACAGTAATATATCTTTGGCTTACGTGCTAAGATGAACTGTTGATTGATATCTTTGGTCGTAATGCAAAGATGAACTGTTAATTGATAGCTTTAGCCCGTAGTGCAAAGATGGACAGGTGTATGACATGATCATGACCACTTGTGATATTAATGAATATCCTTGGTCGTAGTGTAGGGATAATTCGATGATGTGATTGGCAGGATCATGACCATTAGTTAACAGTTGAATGTCTTTGGTCGTAGTGCCTTCGACGAAGCGATTGATTGGTATGATCATGACCATTGGTTTTATAGTTGAATATCTTTGGCCAGTAGTGCAAAGATAGACAACTGATTGGTATGATCATTGTTATTACATTTGAATATCTTTAGCCTTTGGGGGTAAGGATATTGAGTAAATGTTCTATTTAGGCTTTGTGGCAAGGAGAAATTGTTGATTCACATTATTATAAACATGAATTATAAATTTAACTAACATCTTTGGTGGTTTAGGTGAAGATAGGTGATTAAAGTTCTATTTGTCTTGGGTATATAAAGAACTGTTGATGAATATTACAGGGATAAAATTGATGATAAACTTTTAAATCATAAAAGATAGTAGATATCATGCTCTACTTGACTCTTCTAATGGATTGCCTATTTCGCTGCAGTTGTTGATCTAAAACTTATTGTCTATTGTATTCTATTAGTTGTTATACTGTTGAAGGCTAAAGATAATTTATTCTTTATTATCTTAGTCATAATATTTCTTACTGAGCTAGTTGAGCTCACCCTTTCTTTCACTGTTCTCTTCAGGAAATGAGAATATAGTTGGAACGAGTCGGGGAATGGAGTGATGGTCCGAGATGGTGGCTATAGTAATCCTCACTATTTTTATAACATAGTGTAATAATAATTGTAATGAGGACTCCATTGAGTGTGGATATTGTCTAGAAGGCAATATTCGTGTTTAAACTCTCAGCTATGTTTTGTCGTATTTTGCATGACAGTTGTATAATTAAGTTTGTAGTTGAGTTCTGTATCATGTATCTGGCGACTCAAGATGGGTGAAGTATACCTGTTTTGGGGGCATCACAGTTGGTATTAAAGCTTAGGGATATGATCCCTGGCTGAGATTTGAGACTAGAACTAGGAGGGGATAGGCGGGTAATTCCTTCGCTAGTATGACCTACCTAAGTTTATTTGTTATTTAATTGGTCGATCAGAATATAGGGATAATGTGAGACCCCAAATTTTATGAAATAAAAGTATTCAATTTTCTTATAATTATTCTATTTAGTAAATGGTTAAATTGATAAAAGGTTAAAGTTAAGGGTGATATGAGAAAATTTTTCAAAGTAAACAAGTTGTCATAAAATAATCGGTGATAAAAGTATAGTAATACGTGTGGTTGCATAGTAGCACACGGTATTGATTATTGATGCTTATATGAGAAGTCACTCAGTTATACTCAATTATTACTATAGTAATTACTGCATCATATCTCTCATATTATTGATTCAATTATTGTCACAGTATCATCTGTGACGCCCCCAAAATAGGTCCATTCCATCCAACCCATTCTGAGTCGCCAAATACATGGTACAGAAACAACTACAACTTTATTATTACAATAGTAAAACTGTGAGTTTAAATACAGATATTGCCATCTAGACAATATCCACATACAAATAAATCCTCATCATAATTATTGATACATTATTTTACAACAATGGTGAGGACTACTAAACAACTCTCTCCTAGAACTTTCATTCCATACCCGACTCGTACTCGCTTATATTCTCGCCTCACGAGAAGAAAAATGGAACAAAAAGGAAAAGGGTGAGCTCGACTAGCCGATAAAGAATATTATGACTAAGATAATATACAACAAAATTATCGTTAGTCTCAATATAGGAAAAATATAATAGAATACAATAGACAACAAGTTTTAAATCAATATTCGCAGTGAAATAATAATTCATTAGAAGAGTTAAGTAGAGAATGCAAACTACTATCTTCATGTATGAATTTTAAAGTTCATCGTCTATTTTTATCCTGTAACATCAATCAATATATATCGGGATCAAATATTCATCCCGCTTTTTCTGTGCCGAGGACATTCACCGATTGGTCATGTTCATCTAAACACTGCTCATCTCATCACTCACGGGCCAAAGATATTCATCGAAATCATTCATCTTTGCACTACGGGCCAAAGATATTCATCGAAATCATTCATCTTTGCACCATCGCCAAAGATATTCATCATAAATCATTCATCTTTGCACTACAGGCCAAAGATATTCAATAATATCATCATTTAAGACTGAGGATGATGAAAAATATTTTTTTAAAGAAACGAATCAAGTGAAACAAAATGACAAGGATTAAGGATTAAGGATTCGTACTTTGTTTTATCCACGTCCAAAAATACCTCAAACATAATCATAGTGGTGTAAAATTCAAGAATGAACAAAACATGGATACAATCAAAGCTAGTATCCACAATAGATATTTTGGACGAAAAGAAAAATTTTCATTATTCGATGAATAGTGCCATATTCGTAAATAGTACCGTATACGTGAATAGTGCCGTATACGTGAATAGTAACTCCGACACCAAAAGATAGAAATTTCACAAAAAACATCTTCACGCTTCGTGAATAGTACTCGTGAATAGTAACTTGTGAATAGTAACTCATGAATAGTAACTCATGAATAGTAACCCCGACATGAAAAAGTTCCAAATTTGATAAAAGTTCCAACCAATATTTGAGATAATGATATTGAAGAAATAATATCATTTGAGAAGAAAATAACATCCCTTACCTCGAAAGACAGTACTTCTAGTTGAAAACAGGATATAGGCTATGACTTGAATCGCATAGTATAGCAATACTCAAAGTATACTCAAAATACTCACAAGAATACACTCGATAATATAGAGAGAAAACTTGAGTTACGGTGTGATTTTCAATTCTAACCTAAGCACCTATTTATAGGAAATTGCTTAGAACACCAAAAGAGAAAATTTAATATAATATTATTATTTATAATAATAATTTACGCACACCTTGAATCTGAATTTCAGCAACTTGTCATGTGTTAAATGAGGGAACCAAATGAAAAAAACGTTTTGTAGATAAAAATATTTTAAACTTCCAAAAATCAATTATTTTGAACTTTGAACTTCAATAATTCATAATAAATAGCCCTTTTATCAGAAAATTCGAATCTCATGAGTTTTTTAGGAAATTCAATTCTCTACAAGTTTGCAGAAGAAAGTTTTTCCAAATTCCAAACAGAAATTGGCGAAATCCATAAGCAGACGATTTTACAAATTTATAATTAAATTTCGATCAATAAATGGGGTCCACCGAGCATGTTTAACATGTTGTAAACATTTTGGTAACAAAAATACTCCTCCTCCACATATACTCATATATCCCACATTCATCGTAAAAATATCATCGTTAATATATTATTAAAATAATACATTTAAATGAATTATTTTATAAAATATTAATTTTCAACAATTGTCACTATAAAAATTTTCTCCATCTATATCCACATAAAATCAATATTTTCCTCATCATATGAATCAATAATTAATTATTCATAAATAATATTACTGAGAATCACAATATTGACAACCCAAAGGCGGTTCCAGAGAAGGGGGCTTTCAATAAGAATTTCTCCTTCTACTTGGCGGCATGATTAGGTGACCAAACCTCTCCTTAGAGCATGAACTTTCTAGAGATTGCCAATAATGTTATCTAATAATATTATTCAGATAATATGAATTATTGGTTCGATAATGAAAAAATCTTGTGTAATGACAATTATGAAACAACAAAGAATATAAAATATCAACGCAAAGCAATTATTGAGTCAATAAAATAAAATATTTGAGCAAGTAATTATCGTAACCATTATTGAGTAGTGCCTTTCACGTAAGAATCAATAATTGGTGCAATACTGGTAGTGCTCTTTGTGCAATAACGCGTAGACATCGTGTTTTAACCACCGGGTATTCCAACGATTGTAAGCAGTAATAACTTCACGCAATTATTTTTAAACAACTTATTTTTTTTGTCGTTTTTTTCCTCCAATCGCTTTCCGTTATGGCCCCCACACATGGTCAAGGCTGTCGCATTTAATATTCCCCCTAAAGCACGAATATTCCACGACCAAACGAATATTCCCCGACAATAATGAATATTTTATAACCACTTGCTTATTTTGAAATACTTGCGTATTTTACCCATAACTATCCACATTAATCAAATCAACCCTTACTATTTCAAAATAATAAATAGAGGAAATTCCTTTTTATTTAAAAAAATTTCGGGGTCTTACAACCTCCCTTCCTTATGAAATTTTGTCCTCGAAATTGACGTACGTACCTGGTGTTTCGAAAAGATGAAAATACCTCGCTTTCATTTCCGTTTCCAACTCCCAAGTCATTTCACGAATAGCATGGTTTCTCCACAAAACTTTAACTTGTGGTATAACCTAAAGATACATAGGACATGTTCTTTCCTATCCAAGATCTTGACAGTACCTCCTCGACGTTAAGTCTTGGCCTATCTTGTCCGGTTCTAACTCAATGACGTGGTTCGGTCGTCCACATATATACGTAACATCGACACGTGAAAAACGTTATGAACACGCGTCATACTTGGCGGTAAAAGCGAGTCTATAGGCCACGATTCCTATTCGATCGAGAATTTCAAATGGATTAATAAATCGAAGGTTTGAGTTTTCCTCACCTCACCGATTCTCGCTTTTGAAATAACAACTTCTTGCACCTCCTTCTTCATATGCATCAGCTTCGGTGTGTAGCTTGAGCAGCTTTAACTTTATCGATTAAAAGTCGATTATACTCGTATATCATCACGTGAGTACCTAGAGTTTTCATCTCCATCTCTATTATTTTTAAATTATCTGAAATTAGTTTTTGACAATATCGCACTCAGATCTGTATATCGATCTTCTACTCAACACGCCCATTTACCACGTTCGCTTTTCGAGGATGGCATGGTCGTAACATATCTTTGAAATGAGTCTCCTCTTGAGTTCTTCAAGCTCTTCCCACATTCTTTGCTCCATTCGAATTTTGTATCTCTACGAGTCACCGCGTTAATGGAATAGCGATTCAAGAATATCCTTCAACGAATCTCCGATAATAACCAACTAAGCCTGAAAGCTACATATTTTGATTACCGACTTAGGTTGTTCTTAATCGTGACTCACATCCCAATCTTGGATAAGACGTTACAATGAAACCTATCGCTTTCTTATCGCATCGAATATGGTGTCCCCAACGGAGAGCAAGCTCGGCTTTGCATTCCACAAAGGAAGTCACCAGATAGAGGCTCGGGTATCAACTTCTACAATTGGGTTTTAACTCCACGAAGTTCAATAGAGCCATTCGATATGAAATTTTAGAAATGGGTTTTATCCGGATTTAAAGTCGATACAAATTCAATATCACGCCGGGAGTAGGCCAAGAAATTCTTCAGAAATACGTCGGGAAAAATCAATAACAACAGGAATTTTATTCAAATCGACGCGTGTCTTTATTCAAATCCATAACATGGACTAAGAAAGCTTGACATTCGTTTTTCAATAAAAAATGGCTTTATAATTTAATATGAAAGAGTTTGACTTCAATGGTTTGGTTGCTTGAATTGAATAACGAGGTTGCTTAAGAATATGAAAACTAACAACCTTACGAAAGCAATCAATTTTGGCATGATGAGTAGTTAACCTTAAAATCACATCAAAAACAAATATCTCTATAGAAATAAGGTTAACGAGGTAATGTGATAGTGCCAACTGAATCAAGCAAGATTTCTAAACAACGAATGTAATAAAAGTTTCTCTTAACTGAGTCTCCATGAGATAGGTCAAAGTCTAATTTCTCCGTAGTCAAATTCAAACGTTGAGCGCAAGCAAGAGAGATAAAAGAATGGGTAGAACCCAGTATCTAGTAAGGTATAAACTTGCAAGAATTTATAATTAACTAACTTGCGTGCTAAACTCGTTCGGGTTCTCGCATTTTAATTGGCCACGAAAAATGCTCTTTCAGAACCGATTGACTTTGACTTTTCTGGGACATCCTTTTGAGTCACCATCCCTGCTGGACTTGGTTTCGCTACCGTACACTCTCGAGCGATATGTCCTTCTTTTCTACAATTATAGCATACCGAGGCTGTTAGGCGGTTTGGTGATATGTCCCTCTTTCAAGACTTATAGCGATATGACCCGGTGGTCATTCTCCTCCTTGAACCCGATTCTTCTTTGTGGCCGACGTCTTCACATGGTTATTGTTGAACCTTCTCTTCTTGAAATGTCCACTTGAGTCACCTCTCCTATTATCATGGCCACGATTACCACCCGAGTGGTTACCGCCTTTGTCCGTATTCTTTCCTCCCCGATGGTTATCATCGTTTTAATGACTGCTGTCACCGATATGACCCTGGTTGTGGTCCCTCGGTTGAACATACTCGTTATCACACTCTAATAATTGAGCCCTGTTTACAATATCTGAATATAAGGAAAATTTATGAGAGATAAGATATTGTCGAATCTCGGGTTTTAGACCCCTCAGAAACATACGCGTCATTCGTTCCTCATTTTCCACCAAATGAGGTGCAAACCTGGACAACTCCACAAACTTCGCCTCATACTGAGACACCGTCATGTTGTTCTGCTCCAGTCTAATAAACTCCACTTCCTTCATATGACGAACACTTTCGTGAAAGTATTTGTCATTAAATAGTTTCAAACGTCTCCCCAAGACATCGCTGAAGCAAATTTGGATGGGTACGCTTCACTGATTCCCACTAGTAATCGCCTCGTTATTTAAACATAAAAGTAGCGAATGGAACCTTCTATTCTCCGTGCATCCCAAGACATCGAATATCTTGGTGATTTGCTTGACCCATGTTTCCGCCATGATCGGATCAGCTTTCCCTTAAATTTCGTGGTCCTAACTCTTTGAATCGCTCATTTGTGACAACCCGTGAATTGCTATCATTTTCTCCTATGTTTTGAACACGAGTCTCCTAAATGCGATTTTGCATGAATCGGAAAAAGCTTCTAAACATCCCGTCGTTTATAAATGCCCTTTCGGTGGTGTTGTTTCTGGAGGTACATTACAAACTGTTGCACGTTCTCCTCGTTGGTGAGTACTAAGCATCTCCACACGGTCTCATTTACTCCACTGTTAATATTCTCAGTCGACATTCTCAAATACTGTCATAAAACAAGGGTTAATTAAGGAAATCAATATATCACATAATATCCCTATATACTAACCAACTAATAAATAAGCTTAGGTAGGACACACTAGCGAATGATTTACTCGTCTCTCCCTCCTAGTTCTATTCCCCGATCTCCGCCAGAGATCATATCCTAAGCTCTGATACCAACTGTGACGCCCCCAAAATAGGTCCATTCCATCCAACCCATTCTTCTGAGTCGCCAAATACATGGTACGTAAACAACTACAACTTTATTATTACAATAGTAAGCTGTGAGTTTAAATACGATATATTGCCTAGACAATATCCACATACAAATAAATCCTCATCATAATTATTGATACATTATTTTACAACAATGGTAAGGACTACTAAACAACTCTCCTAGAACTTTCATTCTATACCCTTAACTCTAGTACTCGCTATATTCTCGCCTCTCCCGAGAAGAAAAATGGAACAAAAAGGAAAAGGGTGAGCTCGACTAGCCCAAGAAAGAATATTATGACTAAGATAATATACAACAAAATTATCGTTAGTCTTCAACAGGAAAAATATAATAGAATACAATAGACAACAAGTTTTAAATCAATATTCGCAATGAAATAATAATTCATAAGAAGAGTTAAGTAGAGAATGCAAACTACTATCTTCTATGTATGAATTTTAAAGTTCATCGTCTATTTTTATCCTCGTAACATCAATCAATATATATCCGGGATCAAATATTCATCCTTGCACTACTGTGCCAAGGACATTCACCAATTGGTCATGTTCATCTAAACACATGTTCATCTTTGCACTACTGGGCCAAAGATATTCATCGAAATCATTCATCTTTGCACTCATCGCCAAAGATATTCATCATAAATCATTCATCTTTGCACTACAGCCAAAGATATTCAATAATATCATCATTTAAGACCGAGGATGATGAAAATATTTTTTAAAGAAACGAATCAAGTGAAACAAAATGACAAGGATTAAGGATTAAGGATTCGTACTTTGTTTTATCCACGCCCAAAAATACCTCAAACATAATCATAGTGGTGTAAAATTCAAGAATGAACAAAACATGGATACAATCAAAGCTAGTATCCACAATAGATATTTTGGACTTAAAAGAAAAATTTTCATTATTCGATGAATAAGTGCCATATTCAGTAAATAGATCAGATATCGTGAATAAAGGCCAGACACGTGAATAAGTAACTCCGACACCAAAAGATAGAAATTTCACAAAAAAACATCTTCACGCCGTGAATAAGACTAAATGAATAGTAACTTGTGAATAAGAACTCATGAATAAGAACTCATGAATAAGTAACCCCGACATGAAAAAGTTCCAAATTTGATAAAAGTTCCAACTAATATTTCAAAGATAATGATATTGAAGAAATAATATCATTTGAGAAGAAAATAACATCCCTTACCTCGAAAGACAAGATTTCTAGTTGAAACACAGGATATAGGTTATGACTTGAATCGCACCAGTATAAAGCAATACTCAAAGTATACTCAAAATACTCACAAGAATACACTCGATAATATATAGAGAGAAAACTTCGATTTCGGTGTGATTTTCAATTCTAACCTAAGCACCCTATTTATAGAAATCGCTTAGAACACCAAAGCGTAAAATTTAATATAATATTATTATTTATAATAATAATTCCTACGCACACCTTGAATCTGAATTTCAGCAACTTGTCATGTGCTAAATGAGGGAACCAAATGAAAAAAACGTTTTTGTAGATAAAAATATTTTAAACTTCCAAAAATTAATTATTTCGGAGCTTCGGAACTTCAATAATTCATAATAAATAGCCCTTTTATCAGAAAATTCGAATCTCGCGAGTTTTTATAGGAAATTCAATTCTCTACAAGTTTGCAGAAGAAAGGTTTTCCAAATTCCAAACAGAAATTGGCCGAAATCCACAAACGGGCGATTTTACAGGCTATAATTAAATTTCAGTCAATAAATAGGGTCCACCGACATGTTTAAAATGTTTTAAACATTTTTGGTAACAAAAAATACTCCTCCTCCACATATACTCATATATCCCACATTCATCGTAAAAATATCATCGTTAATATATTATTAAAATAATACATTTAAATGAATTATTTTATAAAATATTAATTTTCAACAATTGTCACTATAAAAATTTTCTCCATCTATATCCACATAAAATCAATATTTTCCTCATCATATGAATCAATAATTAATTATTCACAAATAATATTACAGAATCACAATATTGACAACCGAGCGGGTTCAGGAAAGAGGGGCTTTCAATAAGAATTTCTCCTCATTGGTGCGCAATTAGGTGACCAAACCTCTCCTTAGAGCGTAACTTTCTAGACATTGCCAATAATGTTATCTAATAATATTATTCGGATAATATGAATTATTGGTTCGATAATGAAAAATATTGTGTAATGACAATTATCAAAAACAAAGAATATAAAATATCAACGCAAAGAATTATTGAGTCAATAAAATAAAATATTGAACAAGAATTATCGTAACCATTATTGAGTAGTGCCTTCTTACGTAAGAATCAATAATTGGTGCAATACTGGTGTCTTCTTTATCGTGCAATAACGTACATCGTGTTTTAAACCGGGTATTCCAACGGTAAATCAGAATAACTACGCCAAGTTATTTTTAAACAACTTATTTTTGTCGTTTTCTTCCTCCAATCGCTTTCCGTTATGGGGCCCACACATGGGTCAAGGTCGTCGCATTTAATATTCCCGACAAGATTTAATATTCCACGACCAAACGAATATTCCCCGACAATAATGAATATTTTATAACCACTTGCTTATTTTGAAATACTTGCGTATTTTACCCATAACTATCCACATTAATCAAATCAACCCTTACTATTTCAAAATAATAAATAGAGGAAATTCCTTTTTATTTAAAAAAATTTCGGGGTCTTACATCATCTGCATAATATGTTATATTATTAAATCAATAATTAAGATGACAAAGTTATTCATATTATTAAATTGCAATATTGACAATGTCTAGAAGTTCTGTCAAGGAGATGTTAGATAATCTAATTGCGCGCCAATATGGAGAAATCCTTATTGGAAAGCCTCCTCTTTCCTGGGAATGACCTGGTTGTTAAATATTGTGAATTATGATATTAATGATGAATAAGTTTGTGTTGATTAAAGATGAATTTGATAGTTCAATTGTGTTGGGATTATTAGTGTTAGTGAAAATCGACATCTATTCCGATGATAATTGATGTTTGTGGGTTATATTGATAAATTGGGTAATTAATCGGATAAATAAGCAATTAATTGCTACTAATTTACATGCTTATATAACTATTTGTCACATGTATGTCCTATTTAATCACATTCTTATACTATTAGGGGAGTTGGTGCAAGATTGATAATACTTGCATGAATAAGTTAAAATGGAGGTATAGATGGAGGTACTATACTGTAATTCGTATTTTCACATAATTATAACTATTAATTCACATAATTGAACTATTTATTCAACATTATTTACTATTAGGGGAGGTGGTGCAAGTTTGATAATACTTGCAGGACTAAATTAAAAATAAAAGAAAAGAGGGAGATATTATACTGTAATATTTCGAGCTCCAAAACGTGCAATTATTGAAACTATATTTTTTTATAAATAGAAGCTCATTCTTCCTTCATTTCTTACCAATTCACTAAAGCTATAGAGCAATTATTATAGAGAGAAAGAAGAAGAGAAGTCCGCTACCTCACTATTCCAGTATCCAGTCTTCTTTGAGGTAAGGGATATTATTGTGAGACCCCAGATTTTATGAATAAAGATTTAAATTTCTCGAAATATTTTTTTGAATATTATGGTGTGAATTTGATATAATGTTATAGTTATGAGTAATATTTACAAATTTTATAAAGTAAGCAAGTGGTTATATAATATTCGATTGGTCGGGGAATATTCGTACGACGGTACAATCATTGGTGGACCCCACAACGGAAGTATTGTCGTAGTAAGAAAACAACAGAATTATCTTTTTATAAAAATAACGACGAAAGTGTTACCGTTAAAACTGTTAAACTACCCGGTAGTAAAAAAATAAGAATCTGGCGTGGTTGCATAAGAAGACACCTGTATTGGTTATTGATCTTACGTGAGAAGTCACTCGATTATACTCAATTATTGCTACAAAGAATTGTCGTGATCATATCTCTCATATTATTGATTCGATTATTATCACGTGTATCATCCGCATAATATGATATATTATTAAATCAATAATTGAGACGACAAAGTTATTCATATTATTAAATTACAATATTTACAATGTCTAGAAGTTACGTCACAAGGAGAGGTTTGGTCATCTAATCAATGGCATAATAAGGAGAAATCTTATCGAAAAGCCCCTCTTTCCAGGAACGACACGGTTCTTAAATATTATGAGTTATAATATTAATGATGAATAAGTTCGTGCTGATTAAAGATGAATTTGTTAGTTCCATTGTGTTGGAATTATTAGTGTTAGTGGAAATCGACATCTATTTCGATGATAATTGATGTCTGGGGGTTATATTGATAAATCGGGTAATTAATCGGATAAATGAGCAATTAATTGCTACTAATTTACATACTTATATAACTATTTGTTCACATGTGTGTACTATTGAATCATATTCTTGTACTATTAGGGGAGGTGGTGCAAGTTTGATAATACTTGTAGGACTAAATTAAAAATGAAAGAAAAGTTAGAGGTATTGTACTATAATTTTTCGAGCCCCAAAACGTGTAATTATCGAAACTATATTTTTCTATAAATAGAAGCTCATTCTTTCTTCATTTCTCACCAATTCACTAAAGCTATAGAGCAATTATTATAAAGAGAAATTATAGGGAGAAAGAAGAAGAGAAGTCTGCTACCTCATTATTCTAGTATCCAGTTTTCTTCTGAGGTAAGGGGTATTATTTCTTTCGTATTCATGAAGAGAGTTATTGTTATTCCATTCCTTATTATTATGTTGGAATAACCTGTCTATGCGAAGTACTGCATACATGGTGAAATTCTTCTATTATTCTATTCTTTATTATTATGTTGGAATATCTTGTCTGTGCGGATTACGCATGACCTGGTTCCGTTCTTTATTATTCTGTTAGAATATCCTGCCTGTGCGGATTACGCATGACCTGGTTCCATTCTTTATTATTCTTTTGGAATAACCTGTCTGTGCGGTCTATCGCATGCCTGGTGAATTCTGTTGTTATTCTGTTCTTTATTATTCTGTTGGAATATCATGTCTGTGTAGATTACGCATGACCTGGTTCCATTCTTTATTATTCTGTTGGAAATAACCTGTCTGTGCGGTCTATCACATGCATGGTGAATTCTTCTGTTATTCCATTCTTTATTATTCTGTTGGAATAACCTGTCTATGTGGATTACCGCATGCATGGTGAATGATCCTTTGTATTCAGTCCTTATTAAATTGCAGAAATGATCTGTCTACGTGGATTACCACATGGCGGGTAAAAAATCCATTTGCAGTTTTGTAATTTTTCTGACCCTCAAAAATTCTAGAAAAATTTGAAATGATAATTTGATGAGTTTTCTACATTGTGTCCAAAGATGGCGATTTTTGGATGTATATATTAAGAGTTATGAATTTTATGGGAAAAGACTATTTTAAAAGTAAACCCTTATAACTCCTTGTGGTTAACTCCAAAATTTATGAAATATTTATTGGGAGTACATGTATATAACAGGAGTATACCCTATAAATTTCGAAATTTTTGGAGAAAAGTAAAATTTATGATAAATGTCTAAATATTCGGTAGTTTTGGCCATATAAAAAATAGTAAATGAATTTTAAAAATTCTAAGAAAAATATATGTTCAATATGGAACAAATATTCTGCTAAATCCCAGAAAAGAAATATTTTTGGGACTGATTTGGTATTTTTCATGAAAATGAACTAGTTATGAGTAAATGAATTAAATATGTTATGTGAAGTAACAAAATTGGAAATGAGGATTTTATGGCTTTGGAATCCTATATAGGGTATATGCAGATTTTTGATGAGAGATTTGATCATTGGTGATGAAATCTTATGAGTATGGAATTTTTGAATGATTAAAATGCATTATTTGGTAAAGTGTAAACAATTGAAATAAATTGTTTATAAATTTAAGAAGTGATTAAAATATTATTATAATAGTAATAATATTAGATTATGAGTTTATTAAGTGATTGATAATATTTAGATAAATTTAAAGTCTTTAATATTTATCCTTGATTTTGTTTGATTTGATTTCGTTTGATTATTGCTTATATCATTGTCATCATCCTCATGTTTATATTGTGATGAAAGTCATCTTTGGCTTACGTGCATAGATGGACTTGGTATGATTATGACCAGGGATTATTCGGTATAATCATGACCATAATGTAACGAATGATGTGCTAAAAGTCCTCATTGGCCAGTAGTGCATTGATGGACAGTTTTTGGTATGATTTTAACCAGGGATTATTCGGTATAATCATGACCATTGATGATTTAATGAATATCCTTGGCCCGTAGTGCATGAATGATTCGATGATGTGGTTTATTTATTAAGCTGAGTCTCAGCGATAAAAATTGATGAAAATATTTTAAAACATAGAAGATAGTAGATATCATGCTCTACTTGACTCTTCTAATGGATTGCTTATTCCGCTGTAGTTAAACTTGATGTCTATTGTATTTTATCAGTTTAACATTGTTGAAGGCTAATGATAATTTAGTTTGCATTATCTTAGTCATAATATTTATTACTAGGCTAGTTGAGCTCACCCTTTTGCTTTCATTGTTCTCTTCAGGAAATGAGAACGTAGTCGGGACTAGTCAGGGAACGGAGTGATGGTCCGAGGTGTTATAGTAGTCCTCACTATTCTATAAAATAGTGTGACAATAAATGTAATGAGGACTCTATTTGAGAGTGGATATTGTCTAGAAGGCAATATTTTTGTTTAAACTCTCAGCTATGTTTTGTTGTATTTAACACGACTGTTGTATAATTAAGTTGTATTTGAATTTTGTACCATGTATTTGGCGACTCAAGATGGGTGATGTATACCTGTTTTGGGGGCGTAACAGTTATTATAGTAAGGGGTATTATTTCTTTCGTATTCATGAAGAGAGCTTCTGTTATTCCATTCTTTATTATTATATTAGAATAACTTTATCATGCCAAGTAAATGCATACATGGTGAAATTCTTCTATTATTCCATTCTTTATTATTATGTTGGAATAACCTGTCTATGCGAAGTACCGCATACATGGTAAAATTCTTCTATTATTTCATTCTTTATTATTCTTTTGGAATATCCTGTCTGTGCGTATTACGCATGACCTGGTTCCATTGTTTATTATTTTGTTGGAATAACCAGTCTGTGCGGTCTATCGCATGCCTGGTGAATTCTGTTGTTATTCCATTCTTTATTATTCTCATTTGGAACATCCTGTCTGCATGCGGATTACGCATGACCCGGGTTCTATTCTTTATTATTCTCGTTGGAATAAACTCGCATGCATGCGTGATTACGCATGTCCTCTGGTTCCATTATTTATTATTTCGTTGGAATAACTCATGCATCATGCGGCCTATCGCATGCATGGTGAATTCTTCTTTATTCCATTCTTTATTATTCTGTTGGAATAACATGTCTATGTGGATTACCACGTGCATAGTGAATGACCCTTCGTATTCATTTCTTATTAAATTGTGGAAACGATCTGTCTACGTGGATTATCGCATGGCGGGTAAAAATCCATTTGCAGTTTCATAATTTTTCTGACCCTCAAAAATTTTGGAAAAATTTGAAATGATAATTTGATGAGTTTTCTAGATTGTATCCAAAAATGGTGATTTTTTGATGTACAGATTAGGAGTTATGAATTTTATGAGAAAAGACTATTTTAAAAGTAAACCCTTATAACTCATTGTGGTTAACTCCAAAATTGGTAAAATTTTATTGGGAGTACATGTATATCACAGGAGTATACCTTGTAAATTTTAGAATTTTTGGACAAAAGTACAGTTTATGATAAATGTCTAAATATTCGATAATTTTGGCCATATGAAAAATAGTAAATGAATTTTAAAAATTCTGAGAAAAATATATGTTCAATATGGGACTATATTATGCTAAATCCCAGAAAAGAAAAATGTTTGGGACTGATTTGGTATTTCATAAAAATGGTTTAGTTACGAACATATGAATTAAATATGTTATGTGAAGTTGAAAAATTGGTAAATAGGATTTTATGGCTTAAAAATCCTATATAAGGTATATGTAGATTTTTGATAAGGGATTTGATCATTGGTGATGAATTCTTATGAGTATGACATTTTTGATTGATTAAATGCATTATTTGGTAAAGTGTACACAAGTAAAATAAATTATTTATAAGTTTAAAAAATGATTAAAATATTGTTATAATATTAATGATATTAGATTATGAGATTATTATGTGATTGATAACATTGGGATATTCTTGAACTCTGGATAAATTGTATTATAAATGTTTAATATTTATCCTTTATCTTATTTGATTGATTCTTTATATCATTGTCATGATTCTCATGCTTTTATTGTTTTGGAAGTCATCTTTGGCATGTAGTGCAAAGATGATCTGTTATTTAATAGCTTTGGCCCGTAGTGCAAAGATGGACAGGTGTATGACATGATCATGACCACTGGTGAAACTAACGAATATCATTGGTCGTAGTGCAGGGATGATTCGATGATGTGGATTATTTATTAAGCTGAGTCTCAGCGATAAAATATTGATTATACACTTTTAATTCGTAAAATATAGTAGATATCATACTCTACTTTACTCTTCTAATGGATTGCTTATTCTGCTGCAGTTGTTGATCTAAAACTTATTGTCTATTATATTCTATCAGTTGTTATACTGTTGAAGGTTAAGGATAATTTATTCTGCATTATCTTAGTCATAATATTTCTTACTGGGCTAGTTGAGCTCACCCTTTTCTTTCACTGTTCTCTTCAGGAAATGAGAATATAGCTGGGACAAGTTGGGGAATGGAGTGATGGTCCGAGATGGTGGCTATAGTATTCATCACTATTTTTATAAAATAGCGTGATAATAATTGTAATGAGGACTCCATTTAGTGTGGATATTGTCTAGATGACAATATTCTTATTAAAACTTTTAGATTATGTTTTGTCATATTTTACACGACTGTTATATAATTAAGTTTGTATTTGTA
Source organism: Panax ginseng (assembly GCA_020205605.1). NCBI lineage: Eukaryota > Viridiplantae > Streptophyta > Magnoliopsida > Apiales > Araliaceae > Panax > Panax ginseng. The sequence goes on from CM035149.1 coordinate 30,902,946, forward strand.
TTCAGTACCATATTTTTGGCGACCCAAGATGGGTGATGTATACCTATTTTGGGGGCGTCACAATTGGTATCAAAGCTTTGGGATATGATCCCTGGCTGAGATGTGAAACAAGAACTAGGAGGGGAGAGACGGGTTAATCCTTCGCTAATATGACCTACCTAAGCTTATGTGTTATTTAATTGGTCGGTCAGAGTATAGGGATAATATGTGACATGTCAATTAACTCCTATTTTGAAACTATATTTTAGAATGATATCTAAAATACAGGAGATGAGAAATAGGAAAACCATGATAGAGAGGAAATAACCGGGAAGGTACAATCCGAAAAGAAAGCAAGGTATTTTCATCTCTTTGAACTATTAGGTACGTAAATTTCGAGGGCAAAATTTCATAAGGATAGGAGATTGTGAGACCCCAAATTTTATGAAATGAAATTATTCAATTTTTTTATAATTATTCTATTTAGTAAATGGTTAAATTGATAAAAGGTTAAAGTTAAGGGTGATATGTGAAAAAATTTTCAAAGTGAACAAGTTGTCAGAAAATAATCGGTGATAAAAGTATAGTAATATTCGTGGTTGCATAGTAATACACGGTATTGATTATTGATGCTTATGTGAGAAGTCACTCAGTTATACTCAATTATTACTACACTAATTGCTGCATCATATCTCTCATATTATTGATTCAATTATTGTCACAGTATCATCTGCATAATATGTTATATTATTAAATCAATAATTGAGATGACAAAGTTATTCATATTATTATTTGTAATATTGACAATGTCTAGAAGTTCTGTCAAGGAGAGGTTAGATAATCTAATTGCGCGCCAATACGGAGAAATCCTTATTGGAAAGCCCCCTCTTTCCTGGGAACAACCTGATGGTTAAATATTGTGAATTATGATATTAATGATGAATAAGTTTGTGTTGATTAAAGATGAATTTGATAGTTCCATTGTGTTGGGATTATTAGTGTTAGTGGAAATCGACATCTATTCCGATGATAATTGATGTCTGGGGGTTATATTGATAAATCACGTAATTAATCAGATAAATGAGCAATTAATTGCTACTAATTCACATGCTTATATAACTATTTGTTCACATGTGTGTACTATTGAATCACATTCTTGTACTATTAGGGGAGTTGGTGCAAGATTTATAATACTTGCATGACTAAGTTAAAAATAGAGGTATAGATGGAGGTACTATACTGTAATTCGTATTTTCACATGATTATAACTATTGATTCACATTATTTACTATTAGGAGAGGTGGTGCAAGTTTGATAATACTTGCAGGACTAAATTAAAAATGAAAGAAAAGAGGGAGGTATTATAGTGTAATATTTCGAGCCCCAAAACGTGCAATTATTGAAACTATATTTTCCTAAAAATAAAATCTCATTCTTCCTTCATTTCTCACCAATTCACTAAAGCTATACAGCAATTATTATAGAGAGAAAGAAGAAGAGAAGTCTGCTACCTCACTATTCCAGTATCTAGACTTCTTTTGAGGTAAGGGATATTATTATTATAGTAAGGGGTATTATTTCTTTCGTATTCATGAAGAGAGCTTCTGTTATTCCATTTTTTATTATTATGTTGGAATAACTGCCTACATCAAGCAATCCGCATACATGGTGAAATTCTTATGTTATTCCATTCTTTATTATTATGTTGGAATAACCTGTCTATGCGAAGTACCGCATACATGGTGAAATTCTTCTATTTAATTCTTTATTATTCTTTTGGAATATCTCACAATATGCGTATTACGCATTTGATTGGGTTCCATTCTTTATTATTCATTGGATTAACTCATTCATGCGGTTTATCGCACGCACAGTGAATTCTCGCCGTTATTCCATTCTTTATTATTCTCATTGGAACATCCTGCGTCTACACGGACACGCGTGACTGGTTCCATTCTCGTATTATTCTCGTTGGAATATCCTCGTCTGCAAGCGGACACGCATGACTTGGTTCTATTATTTATTATTCATTGGAATAACCTATCTGCATGCGGTCTATCGCATGCATGGTGAATTCTTACGTTATTCCAATCTTTATTATTACTCGCTGGAATAACGGTTCATGTGGATTACCGCATGCATGGTGAATGACCCTTTGTATTCATTTCTTATTAAATTATGGAAATGATCTGTCTACGTGGATTGCCGCATGGCGGGTGAAAATCCATTTGCAGTTTCTTAATTCTTTTGACCCTCAAAATTCTAGAAAAATTTGAAATGATAATTTGATGAGTTTTCTAGATTGTGTCCAAAAATGACGATTTTTGGATGTATAGATTAGGAGTTATGAATTTTATGAGAAAAGACTATTTTAAAAGTAAACCCTTATAACTCCTCGTGGTTAACTCCAAAATTGGTGAAATTTTTATTGGGAGTACATGTATATCACAGGAGTATACCTTGTAAATTTTGGAATTTTTGGACAAAAGTACGAGTTTATGATAAATGTCTAAATATCAAGCTTTTGGCTATATGAAAATATTAATGAATTTTAAAAATTTCGAGAGAAAAATATATGTTCAATATGGGACTATATTCTGCTAAATCCCAGAAAAGAAAAATGTTTGGGACTGATTTGGTATTTTTCATGAAAATAGTTTAGTTACGAACATATGAATTAAATATGTTATATGAAGTTGAAAAATTGGTAAATATGATTTTATGGCTTGGAAATCCTATATAAGGTATATGCAGATTTTTGATAAGGGATTTGATCATTGGTGATGAAATCTTATAAGTATGACATTTTTGATTGATTAAATGCATTATTTGGTAAAGTGTAAACAAGTAAAATAAATTATTTATAAGTTTAAGAAATGATTAAAATATTGTTATAATATTAATGATATTAGATTATAAGATTATTATGTGATTGATAACATTGGGATATTCTTGAACTCTGGATAAATTGTATTATAAATGTTTAATATTTATCATTTATCTTATTTGATTGATTCTTTATATCATTATCATGATTCTCATGCTTATATTATTTTGGAAGTCATCTTTGGCCCATAGTGCATAGATGGACTGTTGGTTATTGGTTTTATAGTTATTTGTCTTTGGCTTGTAGTGTAAAGATGATCTGTTGTTTGATAGCTTTGGCCCGTAGTGCAAAGATGGACAGGTGTATGACATGATCATGACCACTGGTGAAACTAACGAATATCTTTGGTCGTAGTGCAGAGATAATTCGATGATGTGATTGGCAGGATCATGACCATTAGTTAACAGTTGAATGTCTTTGGCCGTAGTCCACTGAAAGGAAATTGTTTGGTATGATCATGACCATTGGTTTTATAGTTGAATATCTTTGGCCCGTAGTACAAAGATAGACAACTGATTGGTATGATCATTGTTATTATATTTGAATATCTTTAGCCTTTGGGGTAAGGATATTGAGTAAACGTTCTATTAAGCCTTTGTGGCAAGGAGAAACTGTTGATTCACATTATTATAAATATGAATTGTGAATTTAACTTAACATCTTTGGTGGTTCAACTAAAGACAGTTGATGAAAGTTCTATCTGTCTTGGGTATAATAAAGAACTGTTGATGGGTATTACAGCGATAAAATTGATGATAAACTTTTAAATCATAGAATATTGTAGATATCATGCTCTACTTGACTCTTCTAATGGATTGCTTATTCCGCTGCAGTTGTTGATCTAAAACTTGTTGTCTATTGTATTCTATCAGTTGTTATATTGTTGAAGGCTAAGGATAATTTATTTTGCATTATCTTAGTCATAATATTTCTTACTGGGCTAGTTGAGCTCACCCTTTTCTTTTCTTTCCGCTTTCTCTCTTGAAATGAGAATATAAATTGAAGCTAGTGGGGAATGGAGTGATGGTCCGAGATGATGGCTATAGTAGTCCTCACTATTTTTATAAAATAGTGCGATAATAATTGTAACGAGGACTCCATTGAGTGTGGATATTGTCTAGATGATAATATTCTTATTGAAACTCTTAGATTATGTTTTGTCGTATTTTATACGACTGTTGTATAATTAAGTTTGTATTTGTATTCAGTACCATATTTTTGGCGACCCAAAATGGATGATGTATACCTATTTTGGGGGCGTCATAGATAATATGTGACATGTCAATTAACCCTTATTTTGAAACTATATTCTAGAATGATATCTGAAATATAGGAGATGAGAAATGAGAAAATTATGATAGAAAGGAAATAATTGGGAAGGTACAATCCGAAAAGAAAGCAAGGTATTCTCATTTCTTTGAACTACCAGGTATGTAAATTTCGAGGGCGAAATTTCATAAGGAGGGAAGATTGTAAGACCCCGAATTTTATGAAATGAAAGTATTCAAGTTTCCTATAATTATTATTCTATTTAGTAAATGGTTAAATTGATAAAAGGTTAAAGTTAAGGGTGATATTTAAAAAAAATTTAAAGTAAGCAAGTTGTCATAAATAATCGGTGATAAAGGTACAGTAATACGCGTGGTTGCATAGTAGCACACGGTATTGATTATTAATGCTTACGTGAGAAGTCACTCAGTTTTATTCAATTATTGTCACAATATTTTATATTATTAAATCAATAATTGAGACGACAAAGTTATTCATATTATTATTTACAATATTGACAATGTCTAGAAGTTCTGTCAAGGAGAGGTTTGGTCACCTAATTGCGCGCCAATAAGGAGAAATCCTTATCGGAAAGCCCCCTCTTTCCTGGGAACGACCTGGTTGTAAAATATTGTGAGTTATAATATTAATGATGAATAAGTTCGTGTTGATTAAAGATGAAATTGATAATTCCATTGTGTGAAAATTATTAGTGTTAATGGAAATAGACATTTATTTTGATGATAATTAATGTCTGGAAGTTATATTGACCAATCGGATAATTAATCGGATAAATGAGCAATTAATTGTGACGCCCCCAAAATAGGTATACATCACCCATTCTGAGTTGTCAATACATGGTACAGAAATAACTACAAATTTATTATTACAACAGTAAAACTATGAGTTTAAATACAAATATTATCTTCTAGACATTATCTATACTCAAATAAATTCTCATCACATTTATTGATATATTATTTTACAAAAATGGTGAGGACTACTAAACAACTCTCTCTAGAACCTTCATTCCATATACCCGACGACTGCATTTCGCTATATTCTCGCCTCCTGAGAAGAAAAATGGAACAAAAAGGAAAAGGGTGAGCTCAACTAGCCCAGTAAAGAATATTATGACTAAGATAATATACAACAAATTATCGTTAGTCTCCAACAGGGAAAAATCTAATAGAATACAATAGACAACAAGTTTTAAATTAATTTTCGTAGCGGAAATAATAATTCATTAGAAGAGTTAAGTAGAGAATGCAACCTACTATCTTCTATATATGAATTTAAAAGTTCATAGTCTATCTTTTATCCCTGTAACATCAATCAATATATATCTGGAATCAAATATTCATCTTTGCACTATAGGCCAAAAATATTCATCAGTTGGTCATGTTCATCTAAACACCTGTTCATCTTTGCACTACGGGCCAAAGATATTCATCAGAAATCATTCATCTTTGCACTACAGGCCAAAGATATTCCATAATATCATCATTTAAGACTGAGGATGATGAAAAATATTTTTAAAGAAACGAATCCAGTGAAACAAAATGACAAGGATTAAGGATTAAGGATTAAGGATTCGTACTTTGTTTTATCCACGTCCAAAAATACCTCAAAAATAATCATAGTGGTGTAAAATTCAAGAATGATCAAAGCATGGATACAATCAAAGCTAGTATCCAGAATAGATATTTTGGACGGAAAAAAAAAAATTCATTTTTCGATGAATAGTGCCGTATTCGTGAATAGTACCGTATACGTGAATAGTAACCCCGACACTAAAAGTTCCAAATTTGATTTAAAAATTCAGATCAATACTTCGGCATAATGATATTGAAGAAATACTATCATTACGAAAAAAAATAATATCCCTTACCTCGGAAGATCAGTACTTCTAGCTGAAACACTAGATATAGGCTATGACTTGAACTTGCACCGTATAGCAATACTCAAAATATACTCAAAATACTCACAAGAATACGCTCGATAATATAGAGAGAGAAAACTTCAATTTCTGGTGTGATTTTCAATTCTAACCTAAGCACCCTATTTATAGGAAAATGCTTAGAACACCAAAGTAGAAAATTTAATATAATATTAATATATATAAAATTTTTCCTACGCACACTCTTATAAACTAAAATCAGCTCATTTCAACAACCAACCAAGCCCACCAAACATATCAAAAACATTTATCTAATTTAAATTATTTTAAACTTCCAAAAATCAATTATTTTGGAGCTTCGGAACTTCAATAATTCATAATAAATAGCCCTTTTATCAGAAAATTCGAATCTTTGCGAGTTTTTATAGGAAATTCAATTCTCTACAACTTTACAGTAAGAAAGTTTTTGAAATTCCAAGCAGAAATTGAATGAAATCCCAAACCAGCGATTTTACGTACTATAATCAAATTTCACCAAGAAATGGGGTCCACCGACACATAAAACATGCTTTAAATATTTTTGGTAACAAAAATTCTCCTCCTCCACATATACTCATATATCCCACATTCATCATAAAAATATCATTATTATTATATTATTAAAATATAATAATATTTTTTGAATTATTTTATCAGAAAAAGATAAAATTTTAATTTTCAACATTTGTCACATTAAAAATTTTCTCCATCTATATCCATATAAAATCAATATTTTCCTCATCATATGAATCAATAATTAATTATTCACAAATAATATTACGTAATCACAATATCGACAACAGTGCGGTTCTGTGAAAGAGGGCTTTCCAATAAGAATTTCTCTTCTTTGGCGCACAATTAGGTGACCAAACCTCTCCTTAGATGAACTTTTAGACATTGCCAATAATGTTATCTAATAATATTATTCAGATAATATGAATTATTGCTTCGATAATGAAAAATAATCGTGTAATGACAATTATTGAAACAACAAAGAATATAAAATATCAACGCAACAATTATTAAATCAATAAAATAAAATATTGAAGCAAGAATTACTATAACCATTATTGAGTAGTGTCTTCACGTAAGAATCAATAATTGGTGCAATACCTGCAGTGTCTTCTTGTGCAACAACGCCAGACATTCGTGTGTTTTAACCACCAAGGGTATTCCAACAAAGGTAAACTGTGAATAACTACGCCTGTTATTTTTAAACAACTTATTTTTGTCGTTTTCTTACTCCAATCGCTTTCGTTATGGGGCCCACACACACGGTCGCTACCGCCGCATTTAATATTCCCGACAAAGCATTTGAATATTCCACGACCAAACGAATATTCCCCAAACAATAATGAATATTTTATAACCATTTGCTTATTTTGAAATACTTGCGTATTTTACCCATAACTATTCACATTAATCAAATCAACCCTTACTATTTCAAAATAATAATTAGAGGAAATTAAATTTCATTTATTAATTATTTTGGGTCTTACAACCTCCCCTCCTTATGAAATTTCGTCCTCGAAATTGACGTACGTACCTGGTGTTTCGAAAAGATGAGGATACCTCGCTTTCATTTCCGTTTCCAACTCCCAGGTCATTTCCTCAAGATCTTGACAGGTACCTCTTCGTACGTTAAGTCTTCGGCTATCTCGTTTGGTTCTAACTCTATAACGTGGTTCGGGTCTTTCACATATTTACGAAGTACAGATATGTGAAACACATTATGAACACGAGACATACTCAGAGGTAACGCGAGTCTATAGGCTACATTTCCTACTCGGTCAAGAATTTGAAATGGACCAATAAATCGTGGATTGAGCTTTCCTCTCTTCCCAAATCTTGTAACTCCTTCCATGGAGCAACTCGCAACAATACATGATCCCCTATACTAAATTCCACGCCCTTTCGATGAAGATCCGCATAACTCTTTTGTCGATCTTGTGCCGCTTTGTATACGTTGTCGAATCATTTGGATCTTTTCGGTAGTCATACATACATTTAACTTTCGGGTCCCAACAATGTTGCTTCACCCACCTCATCCCAACATATTGGAGAGCGACACTTTGGTCCATATAATGCTTCAAATGGAGCCACACCTATACTTGCCTGATAACTGTTGTTGTAGGAAAATTCCACCAATGATAAATACTTATCCCAACTGCCCTTGAAATCTAGGACACAGAGTCTTAATAAATCTTCAAGAGTTTGAATAGTCCTCTCTGATTGTCCGTCCGTTTGAGGATGGTATGCCGAACTGAATTGTAAATCTGTGCCCATAGCTTTTTGTAAGCTAACCCAAAATCTTGAAGTGAATCTTGGGTCACGATCCGAAACTATGGATACTGGCATGCCATGCAACTTCACAATCTCATTTACATACATTTGAGCAAGACGTTCAAGGGAATAAGTCTCCCGTATCGGCAAGAAATGAGCAGACTTGGTTAATCTATCAACAATAACCCAAATGACATTGATGCCTTGAGAAACCGTAGGAAGACCCGTAAGGAAATCCATGGTAATGTGTTCCCACTTCTATTTCGGAATCCCAAGTGGTTGCAACGGACCCTTAGGTACTAGATGCTCCGCCTTTACACATTGACAAGTTAAACACGTTGAGATAAACTTTGCAATCTCTCTCTTCATATTGTTCCACCAAAATGTATGTCGAAGATCACGATACATTTTGGTACTTCCAAGATGGATTGCAAATGGTGTATTGTGTGCCTCCGCCATAATCTTGTACTTCAAATCAGAGTCGTTAGGAACACAAAGTCTGGAGTGGACTCGAAGTATTCCTTCTTCATCAATTCTCGCTTCCGGAATAGCACCTTCTTGTACTTTCTTCTTCATACGCATCAGCTCCGGGTTGGTGGCTTGAGCAACCTTAACTTTTTCTATTAAAGTTGGCTCTATGCATATACTTGACATCATCGCACTCATTCCTGCATATGATCTTCTACTCAACGCGTCAGCTACCACATTCGCTTTTCCAGGATGGTATTGAATAGTGTGGTCGTAATCTTTCAACAACTCAAGCCAACGTCGTTGTCGTATGTTGAGTTCCTTTTGCGTGAAGAAATATTTAAGGCTTTTATGATCTGAATATATCTCCACTTTCTCCCCATATAGATAGTGCCTCTAGATCTTTAAGCAATGAAAACGACTATCGCTAACTCTAGATCATGAGTAGGATAATTCTCTCTCATACTCTTTTTAAGTTGTCGCGAGGCATAGGCTATGACTTTCCCACGTTGCATGAGAACACATCCTAACCCTTTGCTTGAAGCATCGCTGTAGATAACAAATCCATCCGAACTAGATGGTATTGTTAGCACAGGTGCCGAAATAAGTCTCCTCTTAAGCTCTTAGAAACTCTTCTCGTATTCCTCGCTCCATACGAATTTTATATCTTCCGAAGTCAAATTTGAGTTAATGGAGTAGCGATTCGAGAAAATCCTTCCACAAATCTCCGATAATAACCAAATTTAAGCCCGTAAAGTCACAGACTTGATCACCGACTTGGTTGCTCCAACTTTGTATTGCTTCATTTTTTCACGGATCAACAGATACTCCATGTTTCGACACCACGTGCCCAAGGAATGCTACTTCCTCAAGCCAGAACTCGCATTTCTTTAACTTGGCATAAAGCTTGTTTTCACGAAGCCTTTGGAGTACCAGCTTCAAATGGTGCTCATGATCTTCACGGCTTTTGGAATATATGAGGATGTCATCAATAAAGACAACAACGAACTGATCCAAATATTCCTTGAATACTCGGTTCATCATATCCATGAAAGCCGCAGGAGCATTAGTCAATCCAAAAGACATGACTAGGAATTCATAATGCCGTCATCGAGTTCTAAAGCGCGTCTTTGGAATATCCTCGATTCTAATCTTCATTTGATGATATCCAGAAGCTAAGATCGATTTTTGAAAAGAATTGTGCTCTTGAATTGGTCAAACAAGTCATCAATACGAGGTAGAGGATACCTATTCTTGATAGTGACATGGTTCAATTCCCGATAGTCAATACAAAGTCGCATATTCTCGTCTTTCTTCTTTACAAATAAAACAGAGCACCCCAAGGAGATGTACTAGATGAATGAAACCGATGTCCAACAACTCCTCGTAGTTGGACCTTTAACTCCTCAAGTTCAATAGGAGCCATTCGATATGGGGTTTTAGAATTGGGCTTTGTACCAAAGTTCAAGGTCAATAAAGAATTCAACTTCACGCTCGGGGTAGACCAAGGGAAGTTCTTTAGAAATACGCCAGAAAGTCAATAACAATGGGAATATTATTCAAATTTGACGTGTCTTTATTCAAATCCATAACATGGGCTAAGAAAGCTTGACATCCGTTTTTCAATAAACGAATAGCTTTATGATTAGATATGACATGGTGATTGATTTTAATGGTTTAGTTGCTTTAATTGCATAACAAAGGTTGGTTAGGAATATGAAAACTAACAACCTTACAAAAACAATCAATTTTGGTATGATGAGTAGTTAACCAATCAATCCCTAAAATCACATCAAAAGCAAGTATCTTTAAAGAGATAAGGTCAAATGGTAAGGTGATGGTGCCAACTTGAATCAAACAAGATTTATAAACAATGGATGTGATGAAAGTTTCTCCAATCTGGAGTTTCCACAGATAGGCAAAGTCTAATTTCTCCCGAGTCAAGTTTAAACGTTGAGCACAAGCGTAAGAGATAAATGAATGGATAAGACTTAGATCAAGTAAGGTATAAACTCCGCAAGAATTTATAAATAGCTTACCCGTGATCACCTCATTTGGGTTCCTCGATTTTGACCAATCACAACAAACGCTCTTCCAGAACCGTTGACTTTTGACTTTTCGGGATGATCTTTTGAGTCACCGTCCTCATTGAACTAGGTTTCGCCACTGCATAATCTCGAGCGATATGTCCTTCCTTTCCACAATTATAGCATACCTTGAACTGTTGTGGGCAGTTTGGACTGATATGTCCCCCTTTTCTTCATTTGTAGCATACGACCAGTGGTCGTTCTCCTCCATTAGAACCAGTTGCTTCCGGCACTGTCGTCTTCACATGGTCGTTGTTAAATCTCCTCTATTTAAAATCTCCTCCCGACTCGCTTCTTCTATTTTCATGGCTATGATTACCACCAGAGTGGTTACCATTTTGTCGCTCTTTTTCTTTTCTCCTCCATTTGGTTATCATTGTTTTGTTGACTGCTATCTCCGGTATGATCGTGATTGTGGTCCCTCGGTTGACCGTACTCGTTATCTCGCTCTAATAATTGAGCCCTGTTTACAACATCTGAATAGAGAGAAAATTTATGAGAAATGAGATATTGTCATATGCTGTGTTTCAAACCTCTCAGAATCATCCGGTCATACGTTCCTCATTCTCCACCAAATGAGGTGCAAACCTGGTTAACTCTGCAAACTTTTCCTAGTACTGAGACACCGTCATGTTGTTTTGCTCTAATCTGATGAACTCCACTTCCTTCATATGATTTAACACTTTCGTGAAAGTATTTGTCATTAAATAGTTTCTGAAATGTCTCCCAAGACATGCCGAAAAGGGCCGGATGGGTACGCTTCACGAGACTCCCACCAAAGAGTCTCGCCTTCGCCACGGAATATAAAGGTGGCGAATGGAACCTTCTGTTCCTCCGTGCATCCCAAGACATCGAATATCTTGGTAATTTGCTTGACCCATGTTTCCGTCATGATCGGATCTGGCTTTCCCTTAAATTCGTGGTCCCAACTTTTTGAACCGCTTGTTTGTGACAACCCGTGAATTGCTATCATTTTCTCCTATATTTTGAACACGAAGTCTCCTCTCAAATCGATTTTGCATGAATCGCAAAAAGCTTCTAAACATCCCTCGTTCATCATCTCGCTTTCGGTGGTGTTGTTCACAGGAGGAACATTGCCAGCCTGTTGCACGTTCTCCTCGTTGGTGAGTACAAGCGTCTCCACGGTCTCATTTCCACTGTTAATATTCTCAGTCGACATTCTCAAATACTGTCATAAAACAAGGGTTAATTAAGCAAATCAATATATCACATAATATCCCTATATACTGACCAACTAACAAATAAGCTTAGGTTGGACACACTAGCGAAGGATTTACTCGTCTCTCCCCTCCTAGTTTTATTCTCCGATCTCCGCCAGAGATCATATCCCTAAGCTCTGATACCAACTGTAATGCCCCCAAAATAGGTATACATCACCCATTCTGAGTTGTCAATACATGGTACAGAAACAACTACAACTTTATTATTACAACAAGAAACTGTGAGTTTGAATACAAATATTATCTTCAGACAATATCTATACTCAAATAAATCCTCATCACATTTATTGATACATTATTTTACAAAAATGGTGAGGACTACTAAACAATTCTCTCTAGAACCTTCATTCCATACCTCGACTGCACTTTCGCTTATATTCTCGCCTCCCGAGAAGAAAAATGGAACAAAAAGGAAAAGGTGAGCTCAACTAGCTCAGTAAAGAATATTATGACTAAGATAATATACAACAAATTACCGTTAGTCTCCAACAGGGAAAAATCTAATAGAATACAATAGACAACAAGTTTTAAATCAATTTTCGCAGCGGAAATAATAATTCATTAAAAGAGTTAAGTAGAGAATGCAACCTACTATCTTCTATATATGAATTTAAAAGTTCATAGTCTATCTTTTATCCCTGTAAAATCAATCAATATATATCTGGAATCAAATATTCATCTTTGCACTACAGGCCAAAGATATTCATCAGTTGGTCATGTTCATCTAAACACCTGTTCATCTTTGCACTATGGGCCAAAGATATTCATCAGAAATCATTCATCTTTGCACTACAGGCCAAAGATATTCCATAATATCATCATTTAAGACTGAGGATGATGAAAAATATTTTTAAAGAAACGAATCCAGTGAAACAAAATGACAAGGATTAAGGATTAAGGATTAAGGATTCGTACTTTGTTTTATCCACGTCCAAAAATACCTCAAAAATAATCATAGTGGTGTAAAATTCAAGAATGATCAAAGCATGGATACAATCAAAGCTAGTATCCAGAATAGATATTTTGGACGAAAAGAAAAATTTTCATTTTTCGATGAATAGGTCAGATACGTGAATAAAGGTCAGATACGTGAATAAGAACTCCCGACACTAAAAGTTCTAAATTTGATTAAAAAGTTCAGATCAATACTTCGGCATAATGATATTGAAGAAATACTATCATTACGAGAAAAAAAAATATCCCTTACCTCGGAAGATCAATACTTCTAATCAAAAACACAGGATATAAAGCTATGACTTGAACTTGCACAGTGTAGCAATACTCAAAATACTCACAAGAATACCGATAATATAGAGAGAAAACTTGATTTCGGTATGATTTTCAATTCTAACCTAAAGACCCTATTTATAAGAAAATGCTTAGAACACCAAAGTAGAAAATTTAATATAATATTAATATATATAAAATTTTCCCACTACTTTACACTCTTATAAACTCAAATCAGCTCATTTCAACAACCAACCAAGCCCACCAAACATATCAAAATGTTTTTCTAATTTAAATTATTTTAAACTTTCAAAATCAATTATTTGAACTTGAACTTCAATAATTCATAATAAATAGCCCTTTTATCAGAAAATTCGAATCTAGCGAGTTTTTATAAGAAATTCAATTCTCTACAACTTTACAGAAGAAAGTTTTTTCAAATTCCAAACAGAAATTGACCGAAATCCACAAACGAGCGATTTTACAGACTATAATTAAATTTCAATCAAGAAATGGGGTCCACCAACACAAAAAATATGCTTTAAATATTTTTGGTAACAAAAATACTCCTCCACATATACTCATATATCCCACATTCATCGTAAAAATATCATTATTATTATATTATTAAAATATAATAATATATTTAAATGAATTATTTTATCTGAAAAAGATAAAATTTTAATTTTCAACAATTGTCACATTAAAAATTTTCTCCATCTATATCCACATAAAATCAATATTTTTTCTCATCATATGAATCAATAATTAATTATTCACAAATAATATTACGAATCACAATATTGACAACTGAGCAGCCTCAGGAAAAGAGGGCTTTCCAATAAGAATTTCTCCTTACTGGCGCGCAATTAGTTGACCAAACCTCTCCTTAGACAGAACTTTCTAGACATTGCCAATAATGTTATCTAATAATATTATTCAGATAATATGAATTATTGCTTCGATAATGAAAAATCTTTGTGTAATGACAATTATTGAAACAAAGAAAGAATATAAAATATCAACGCAAAGAATTATTAAATCAATAAAATAAAAATCTTTGAGCAAAGAATTATCGTAACCATTATTGAGTAGTGCCTTCTTACGTAAAAATCAATAATTAGTGCAATACCGTAATGCCATCGTGTAACAACGCGTAGACATCGTGTTTTTTAACCAAGGGTATTCCAACGATGTAAAATCAGTGAATAACTACGCCGCTATTTTTAAACAACTTATATTTGTCGTTTTCTTCCTCCAATCGCTTTTCAGTTATGGGGCCCACACATGGTCGCTGCTAGTCTGCATTTAATATTCCCCGACAGCATGAATATTTCACGACCAAACGAATATTCCCAAACACAATAATGAATATTTTATAACCATTTGCTTATTTTGAAATACTTGCGTATTTTACCTATAACTATCCACATTAATCAAATCAACCCTTACTATTTCAAAATAATAATTAGAGGAAATTAAATTTCATTTATTAATTATTTGGGGTCTTACATTAATTGTTATTAATTCACATGTTTATAACTATGTGTTCACATGTGTGTACTATTCACATGATTTACTATTAAGGGAGTTCGTGCAAGATTGATAATACTTGCATGACTAAATTAAAAATGGAGGTATAGATAAAGGTACTATACTATAATTAATTTTTTCACATGTTTAGAACTATTGAGTCACATGATTTACTATTGATTCACATGATTTACTATTAGGGGAAGTGGTGCAAGGTTGATAATACTTGCAGGACTAAATTAAAAATGAAGAAAAAGAGGAATGTATTATACTGTAATATTTCGATCCCCAAAATGTGCAATTATTAAAACTATATTTTCCTATAAATAGAAGCTCATTCTTCCTTCATTTCTCACCAATTCACTAAGTCTCACAAGAGCAATTATTATAGAGAAATTATAGAGAGAAGGAAGAAGAGAAGTCTGCTACCTCACTATTCCAGTTTTCTTCTAAGGTAAGGGGTATTATTTCTTTCGTATTCATGAAGAGAGTTATTTTCTTTCAATACTCGTAAGGGTTGTTATTTCATTCTTTAGTATTATGTTGGAATAACTTTCTGTCATGCCAAGTACCGCATACATGGTGAAATTCTTACATTATTCCATTCTTTATTATTCATTGGAATAACATGTCATGCGATTCTATCGCATGCACAGTGAATTTGTTGTTATTTCATTCTTTATTATTCATTGGAATATCACGTCTGCGTGCGTGATTACGCATGACCGGTTCCGTTCTTTATTATTCTTGGAATATCCCGTCTGTGCGGATTACACATGACACGGTTCCGTTCTTTATTATTCATTGGAATAACTCGCTCACGCGACTACCGCATGCATGGTCAATTCTTCCGTTATTTCATTCTTTATTATTTCGTTGGAATAACCTCGCTCACGCGACTATCGTGATGCATGGTGAATGATCCTTCGTATTCATTCTTTATTAAATTGTGGAAATGATCTGTCTACGTGGATTACCGCATGGCGAGTGAAAATTCATTTGCAGTTTCGTAATTCTTCTGACCCTCAAAAATTCTGAAAAAAATTAGAAATGATAATTTGTTGAGTTTTCTAGATTGTGTCCAAAAATGACAATTTTTGAATGTATAAATTAGGAGTTATGAATTTAATGGAAAAAGACTATTTTAAAAGTAAACCCTTATAACTCCTTGTGGTTAACTCCAAAATTGGTGAAATTTTTATTGGGAGTACATGTATATTACAGGAGTATACCTTGTAAATTTCAGAATTTTTGGACAAAAGTATAGTTTATGATAAATGTCTAAATATTCGGTAGTTTTGGCCATGTGAAAAATAGTAAATGAATTTTAAAAATTTCGAGAAAAATTTATGTTCAATATGGGACTATATTCTGCTAAATCCCAAAAAAGAAAATTTGTTTGTACTGATTTGATATTTTTCATGAAAATGGACTAGTTATAAGTAAATGAATTAAATATGTTATGTGAAGTAAGAAAATTAGAAAAATAAGATTTTATGGCTTGAGAATCCTATATAAGATATAAACAGATTTTTGATGAGAGTTTTGGTTATTGGTGATGAAATCTTATGAGTTTGATATTTTAGGATGATTAAATGCATTAATTAGTAAAGTGTAAACAATTAAAATAAATTATTTATAAATTTAAGAAATGATTAAAATATTGTGATAATGTTAATAATATTAGATTATGAGATTATAAAGTGATTTATAACATTTGGATTAAGGTGTTATAAATATTGATATGAATTTTATTGTGAAATTTTATCTTTTTGTGTCGGGGTTACTATTCACGTATATAACACTATTTACATATACGACACTATTCATGTTTATGGCACTATTTATGTATGACATTTATTTATATATTGATTATTATTTAATACTGAGTATTATTTACTGAGTTACTATTCATGAGTTACTATTCACGGGATACTATTTATCCAAAAAATATATTTCTTTTCTGTCCAAATTATTTTTGGTACATGAATATTATTCTTGAAATTTACTCCACAAAGCAATCGTGTTGACAATTTGGATATTTTTAAATTCTGGATAAATTTAAAGTCTTTAATATTTATCCTTGATTTCATTTGATTAATGCTTATATCATTGTCATCATCCTCATGCTTATATTGTGATGAAAGTCATCTTTGGCTTACGTGCATAGATGGACTGTTGATTATTGGTTTTTACAGTTGTATATCTTTGGCTTACGTGCAAAGATGGACTGTTGATTATTGGTTTTACAGTAGTATATCTTTGGCTTACGTGCTAAGATGAACTGTTGATTGATATCTTTGGTCGTAGTCAAAGATGAGCTGTTAATTGATAGCTTTGGCCGTAGTGTAAAAGAGATAGATGTGGTGTATGACATGATCATGACCACTTGTGATACTACTCCCTCCGTCCCAAATTAATTGCTCAGTTTTGACTTTTTTAAGTCAAATTGACTATTTTTTAAATTAATAATTAAGCATATATAAATATATTTTTAAAATTATAAAAATTGGGGTTAGTAATAAATTGTATATATTTTCTTTTGGTTATAATCTTTTCACCTATATTTTAGCAAAAATAGTAAAAAGATTAGTTTTAAAAATGGTCAATTTGACTTAAAAAAGTCAAAACTGAGCAATTAATTTGGGACGGAGGGGGTAATGAATATCCTTGGTCGTAGTGCAAGGATAATTCGATGATGTGATTGGCAGGATCATGACTATTAGTTAACAGTTGAATGTCTTTGGTCGTAGTACACTGACAGGCAATTGATTGATATGATCATGACCATTGGTTTTATAGTTGAATATCTTTGGCGATGAAGGCAAAAGATAAACAAATCGATTGGTATGATCATTGTTATTACATTTGAATATCTTTAGCCTTTGGGGTAAGGATATTGAGTAAATGTTCTATTAAGCCTTTGTGGCAAGGAGAAATTGTTGATTCACATTATTATAAACATGAATTGTGAATTTAAATAACATCTTTGGTGGTTCAGGTGAAGACAGGTGATGAAAGTTCTATTTGTCTTGGGTATAATAAAGAACTGTCGATGAGTATTACAGGGATAAAATTGATGATAAACTTTTAAATCATAGAAGATAGTAGATATCATGCTCTACTTGACTCTTTCTAATGGATTGCTTATTCCACCGCAGATTGTTGATCTAAAACTTATTGTCTATTGTATTCTATCGGTTGTTATCTTGTTAAAGGCTAAGGATAATTTATTCTTCATTATCTTAGTCATAATATTTCTTCTTGGGCTAGTTAAGCTCACCCTTTCTTTCTTTTATTCTCTTGTGAAATGAGAATATATTTGGGATTTAGTCGGGGAATGAAGTGATGGTCCGAGATGGTGGCTATAGTAGTCCTCACTATTTTATAAAATAGTGTGATAATAATTGTAATGAGGACTCCATTGAGTGTGGATATCGCCAGAAGGCAATATTCGTGTTTAAACTCTCACTATGTTTTTGTCGTATTTTACGACAGGTTGTATAATTAAGTTTGTAGTTGAGTTCTGTACCATGTATCTGGCGACTCAAGATGGGTGAAGTATATACCTGTTTTGGGGGCGTCACATGGGAGCTCTCTGTATATGGCCAAACTGAATGAATTACTTGTTAATCAATTAACTGAGGAGGCATGGGTATTTAATACAGGAGTGGTTTAACCACTTCCCCAATTTCTCTCCACGTTCAGTCAAGTCACGTTTAAATTAATGAACGACTTCATTGGCCTTGTTAATTGAGAAAACTGTTGATTAAATCAAATGGGTCGGGCACTCCATGGGCAACCCATTTGAATACCCAATATCCAACAACGATAAACTTGGCAATTTAGATTGAAAACGATATAGTTAACTAAAACCACTTGGTTTTATTAGGTTGGTTAACTAATTTTTATGTTATGGGTTGATTTGGTTTTAGACCATATTATGAATTAAAAATATGGGTCGAAACTAGTTTTGAACCATATTAATCAACACATTAATTAATTAACAATAAAGAAGAGCAGAGTGAGATGGGTGAATTTTAGAGAAAGGGAGGTGGGTGAATTTTAGAGAGAGGGACACGCAGTGAGTACTAGCGACACGGAGGGAGTAATATATATAAAGAGTAATGTTAGAGACATAAATTATTCTACAAACATTTTATAAACTACTGATGTAACATACTCTTTCTCAGCATATTGATTAACAAATTACTTCAATGTAGTCCTCGGCCCCACATTAAAAGCGGAGATGGAGTATGTCACATCAACAGTTTGTAAAATATTTATAGAATAGTTTGTGTCTGTAGCATTACTTTTATATAAATGATCATTATATAAATTACTATCACTATCAGTATTATATATATATACATACTTACTATTGGTAAATTAATAAGAATAACTTAATGTATATACACTCCATAATATATATATATATATATATATATATATATATATATATATATATATATACAAGAACGATCCGGGTAAAATACCTCAGATGTATATTTGCCTAAAATACGAACTTTTCATTCTAACCGTGAGATGTATCCAACGGCGAGGAAAGGACACGGACCAGTTGAGAAAAAAAAAAGTCGCAGATCCTGTTCGGGTCAAAAAAGTACAGAGTCTCCTGCTTCTTCCCAATCGCGAATCCAAGCATCCGGGCGTACGAAATATGGCTCATTCTCACTCGCGAATCCAAGCATCTTGCCGGACGAATTCGAAAGCAAGTTCACCAGACAATCTCGGAAGCAAGTTCGCCGGACCTCAAGGTATTTTCTAATTTTCTAACTAAATGAATGAAATCTAGGGTTTGTGTGTAATCTTATTGTATAAGATTTTGTAATTTTGAGTTGATTGTTGGATTCGCATCCACCCAGATAGGTTCCTGCTGCTCAAAGGGTTACTTCTCTTCCTGTATTTTGGGGGAGCCTCCATAATATTTTGGGGGAGCTTTTTGACCATGGTGACATAAAAGGCAGTTCAAGATCAAATTAATATATTTGGGTCCTATGTCAATGTCACAACCCTTTCCTCAAATAAGTAAACAAGGGTCCTCTTTACGTTACAAAAATAAAAAATTTAGTGAGAAACATTTTTACCAAGAAAAAACTAGAATATTCACTGCATAATTATCATGCCTCACAACCAACATACAAGAAAAGATGCCGCCAGAATCAAAGCTAGTGTCTCCCACCTTCTTCATCAAAGGCTTCCACGCCACAGCAATCTGACAAGTATTAGACAATTTCACATTGAGATATTATAAAGAATTAAGGAGGTGCCTTTATACAAACAAGAAAGGTAAAATACATTGTAGGTCTAGACTAGACAGTTGCAAACAGTGGAGACAAACTCCAAACAAAATTGATAGCACTATCACACAAATAAATAAAAGCAATACCATAAATTTTATTGGAGGTTCATTGATTGTTGGAAAAATATAAAAAACATTATCAGCAATCCTCCTCTTCTGGGAAAACTTCACCACTGATAATATTATGAGAGTCGGCATGTGACACAAATGTCATTGTTGCACTTTTTTTCTATTATCTTATGTTTACCGTCTTTTGTAAAAGCTAACCTAAAAGATATGGATTTGAACATTCAGTTAACAGGTTACATACCGAACAATTTCTCAGGAATACTGTTTGGGTTACATTTAGCATTCCGCTACTAGAAAACTGTTTGGGCGAGCCGTGAGATCATCTTAAGGAAACAGTGTGAGGTAAACAAAAACAAAACATAAGTCTATCTACATAGTACATACGCAAACATGTCAGGACCACAAGTTAAATCAATCAATAGTCACTCAACAGTCACATACAAATTCAATAAGACTGGCTGAGAGGACTTCGAGGAATGCTAAAATCTTTAATCCTGAGCACTCAGAATTGCCTGCTAGGAGTACTGGTAAAAGAAACCCTAAAAACTTGGTCAAAGGGAGACAGCATAGTTCCTTGATCAAAGGAAGACTCTTCCAAAAGGCCTCCCAGCATACAGATTTTTCTTCTTGGTTCATCATTTAGTATAGTCTGATTGATGTTGTTCTTTTTGTTATAGCAGTCACATCTTGGGTTTGTCCATTTGATGTTTATGCTATTTGTTCTGGGGAATGCCCCCTACCACTGTAATTGTCTTTCCTTTTAACATAAATTTTACTTAATAATTTTTTTTTTTTTTTAAAATAGCTCGTTAAGGTGCAAACACACAAGCAATTGGATAAATTTTTCTTCGTGGCTAGGAGAAGCATTGTGTATTAGTTAACCAATTATTAGCACTTGTTAACTGAAAAATTGACCTGCTCCAATTTTTGTTTATTATTTTTTTGAAACAAATAAGGTGTAGTGATTCTGCTAGTGAGCTGGACTACCGAGTCTCAATACGGGTACACTGTTAAAGTTAGACTTGTACAACTTTTTGATAGGAGACTAGCATATATATAAAAAGAAGCAGGGTCAAAGAGAGACTAATAGGGGTGCACTACTCCCTTAAGTTTCCATGACACTTCTACTTTATTATGCTACGATGGCTTCAACAAGATCATAGAGATTAGATGCTAATATGTATTCCTCATTGTTAGATTAATCTAGAATCCTCTAGGATTCTATGATTGATTTGATTAGGAGTGATTAGTGGTAGGATTTTTCTAGAAGCATGATTAGTGGTAATCATTGATCATTATGATTTACTTTTCATATTTAGCTTTGACACTTGGCCTATATAAAGGCTCTCTATTGTACACATTATGATATGGAATAATAGTCTTCTAACATTCACATGGTATCAAGAGCCATGGTTTCCTAAATTTTTTTCCCTCACCTTTTTTTTTTTCTCTTCTTTCTATGTCCCAAAAAAAAAATCACTGTTCACCGTTGATAGTACCAGCACTGTTCATTATGAACACTGTCGACACTATTCATCTCGGTTCCTGTTCATCAAGGCAAGTGCAAGTTCTAATTTCTTGTGCTCTTCCGAAATATATGTTCGAGTTTTTTTTGTTTTTTTTTTGAGGCAGCGGAAAATGATTAGTTCGTTGATCACTTTGGGTTTGGATTTGTTGGGTCTATGAGGGGTTTTGTATGTAATTGTTACCATCCTATCATCGTTCTTTTCAACCGTGGCTGTATTTTTATCGTGTGAAAAAGTTTAGACAAATTTAATATGAACAAGATGTCTACCGTATCCGATATTGTTACGAGCCAAACATCAATTGTGTCCGACTCTAGGCAGTCCATGGGTGTTACAGAGGTGTTGTCTTCCTTGAATCGTCTTACTGAGATTGACAAAAACTTATAATTGTTTCGTGACGTTTTATTCTGATTCTTGTGTTTTTCAGGATCTTACGACGAATAAGACGATTGGTAGAGGTCATGCATCGGGAGGTTTATATCTGTTTGATGAGTTAGTTTCTATTCCTCGGGCCATTGCTTGTTCCAGTATCGCCTCACCTCTTCTTTGTCCAACTTGAAAAGATTGATGTCTTGTTTTAGTTCTTTATCTAGTTTAGAATGCGAGTCTTATCAATTTGGGAAAAACCATCGTGTGTCATATCCCCTATGGTCAATAAATGTTCTGTGAATCCATTTGAGTTAGTACATTCTGATTTATGGGGACCTTGTCCTATAGTGTCACAACTGGGATTTCGATATTTTGTTATATTTGTTGATGTCTATTCACGGATAACTTGGCTTTACTTAATGAAAAATCGTTCTAAATTGTTCTCCATTTTCTCTAATTTTGTGAATGAAACTCAAACTCAATTTGGTCTCACAATCTGTGTATTATATTACGCAATGATAATGCTCTTGAATATTTTTCATCTCCATTTTCTACATTCATGGCTAGTCATGGCATCCTCCTCATGTACTGATACACTACAACAAAATGGTGTTGCGCAGAGAAAAATCATCATCTTATGAAAGTTACTCGTGCTTCACTTTTTGATATGAACGTACCAAAACCATTTTGGGCAGATGTTTTAACCGCATGTTACTTGATTAATTGCATGCCTTCTTCTATTTTAGGCGGAGAAATTCCTCACTCTGTCTTATCTCCTTCTAAGGTTTTGTTTTCTTTGTCCCCATGTGTTTTTGGCTGCGTTTGTTTTGTTCGAGATCACCATCGTGGGATGTCAACTTGCGGATGTGTTTACTAAAAGTTAGGGACTACTAAAAGCCGTTATATTTGTAACAAGTTGGGCATGATTGATATACATGCTCCAACTTGAGGGGGAGTGTTAGATTAATCTAGAGAATTTTAGGATTCTATGATTGATTTGATTAGAAGTGATTAGTGGTAGAATTATTCTAGAAGTATGATTACTGGTAATCATTGATCACTATGATTTACTTTCCATATTTAGCTTTGACACTTGGCCTATATAAAGGCTATCTATTGTACATATTATGATATGAAATAATATTGTCTTGTATTATTCACACTCATGAATAGCTGTATTCAAACTACAAGAAAAAACCAAAATGATAATAAATAGAGATGAACTCGAAAAAACTTACAGAAAGAATTCCCCACCCAGTGGGTACAAATGCCAAGATACAGGCAAAAATATCTGCAATAGTCAAATTGGTAAGTGCAACTGCAACAGTGAACAGCCACACCAGCAAGTGCAAGCAAGAAAGCGACCCCTTGAATGAAGCGCAATAGCAGCTGAAATAAGAAATAAGAAATAGCGTAGTCTTACGTTTTCCAATCAAATCCAGACGGATTGAACAAATAAGGAGCGAAAAGCCATGAAAGAGCCATGAACCAACTACTAACAGAAAGAAGAATGTAGGCTAGGGCACCGCCGACCTCATTTCCATATGCAAGATATACTACCAACAGAAGCACAACTTCCAATCTGAAGATATTAAAGAACTAAGATAAAAAATTACTCAACTTCAAGAGCATGCACATTGTGAGAATGTGTCACAGAGAGGTAGAGTGAGAGTAAGAGACATAGAATTAAAGAGAGATAGACCCTTTGACAAAGTGACTGTGGGGATAAAGCCTGTAATTCTCTGAAAATTTGATATGGCGGACCACAAATCCCCTTCCTGTTGCATGGTACTGTTGAATAAGTGATGGATGTATAAGATATACCAAACTACAATAAATTTAGTAGGAGATGATTGGTAAGGAACAAACCTTTGCACCACCATGCAGAATCGTTCGACCAAAATAATGCGTTCTTGTGCCAAAGGAGAATGTGAAGAATACAGTACAAAGCTGAAACTGCATAGTAACAAAACTAACAACAGCCTGCAGCAGCAATCAAAGGGAAATAAAAAATTAGTTTCAAAAGTAGTGTTCCAAAGACATTTTAAGAGCATAAAACTCAAATAAATCAAAAAATATGACCCAAGCAAGAGATGTGGCATTTAAATTGCAGATATTAATGGACGAAGTATCAGGAACTTTTTGTAGAGTGAAAATTTCAACTCGCGTCACCTTTCTAAACCACCCCTTCCTCGTATAAGGAAATGATTATGCATGCGCAAACATATGAATGACCGCGCGCACAGTTTTTTTGTTTTTTTTTTTTTTTTTTTTTTTTTGGGGGGGGTGGAGGAACAAGGAGACAATTAAAAGGAAAACGGAAAGGTGTGGATATATGTGTCATTCTGGCATCAACTAAAGATGGGATTCCTAAGAGGTGGGGAACACAAGCTAAGGATAATTGTACTGTATAAGAACCATGTTGAAACCATATCTAGACATTCTTTTTACTGTGTTGTTTACATGTATTCAACACACATATGTTTCTTATGTTTAAACTATATATGGATCCTCAATGATTGCTCATGAGCACAATTTTCTGAAGAAGAATAGAACACTGGCACTCAAGACATCAGCTTTTATGAGATTTAAGCATGCAGTTTCAAGAACTGCCAACAGCATGTTGCTAACAACGTTTGCTCTACACAAATATTGTTCAACTGGGATTTACCCCAATATAATGAGCTTTTGTCATTTTCTGTCACCTGCAGCTCCATTAAGCTATTTAACTACCTACTGATTCCTAACCTTCATCTCTTCAGTTTTCAGAGGGTGATAGGACGGTTTTGTGTTAATCTGAGAGATAAAGTTCCAAAGACTAGAAAATAAGAAAATGTCAGTTATTTTGGTTTTCTTTTATATTAGCATTCACCAATAAGAAAATCTCAGTTACTTAAAATTCCTACTCATCTAGACCCTTTATGATCAGCTCAAACAAGAAAGCGTTTACAGTTATCACAAATTATAATATCTAGTTGACAATGTCCCCTATAAGTATGATACTGTACCAGGCAAAGAAAAAAAGAATAGCAGAACTCAAAACAAGGTCAGAGATCTATAAGTGCCACAGAAATTGACATAATTATCAGATTGATATCCTCGAGCAACACAAAAGTAGATCACTCGCAATCATTCATCCATTACTTTGTCTGATCATTACTCAAAATTCACACACAAGTAACATAAAGGTGGGACATTCTAAGGGGAGGCAAATATAACACTCAGGAATTTTTAAAACGTTTGTAGATATGAATATAGATGCAAAAACTCACACCCAGATACAGATTACAACGCTTCAGCCATATTACTGTACATTACAGTCTCTTACGACAGATGGAAAATATATAATGCTTTCCCAATCAAACAATATGAACTTCTTCATCATAATTAATATTGTTGAAAACAAGCATACATAATTGTACATCAGACAACTCACCCGTAGAAAACATAGTTCCAAGATAAAACCAAGAATCATTGGCACAGCAGTAAATACACCCATTTGAAAGAGAAAATGTGTATTTAGAGCAGCATCTAAAGCAGAATTATTTGTTACTGATGCAACTCCTTGAAAAAATGCACCAACACCAGATAGAGCCTGAAACAAAAGAATGTCACTATATATGAGATATATACTGAGAGAGACAGGCAGACAAGGGGAATCACAATGTCATAATGGTAGATGTATGTCATATAAAACAAATTTCCAGATAAAGTATTATATAGTATATTTGGGAAATTTCTGTTAAGGTCTAAGTATAGTAAAAATTTCAAAAAATACTATTGAAGGTCAAATTATTAACTGAAACAATTAGAACAGTGAAAATTCCATAAGCAGGTAAGAACTGACTTCCTGCAACTAGAGGAACACCTTATAGCTTATTAGATGGAAATTCATATCTTACCAAGTATGCCTTCCCATAAAGAAAGACATATACCATCAGCACAGTTAACTGCACAGGTCACAAGATTTGTTAGATATAAAATCCAGTAGCTGTAATTATGAGAATTCAAACATACATCATCTCAGTGGCGGAATCATGGCATGGCAGGGGTGGGCCATGGGCACACCCGGTCTTTAGAAAATTTTAAATAGGCCCCAAAGGTTTATCTTTTTTTAAAAAAAAAATGACTAAATTTACTTCTACATTTTATATGAAAATTTAGAGCATATATATATATATATATTATACCATAGTTGTTAAGGCGTTGCCAAGTCGTCCAGTCGGTCAGAGATTTGTAAGGCGAGCTTCCGACTTGGCTTAAAGGTCGTCGCCTTGGACAATGCGGCGACGACTTAGACGACTATCTGGCTAGTTAAGTGCCTTGGTCTCATGGGTCAACCCAAATTTGAACTGGATAAAAAACAACCAAGCGGCTGGTCGAACGACGTCGCTATAGCCCTAATGTAGTCGTCGATTAACAGAGAAAAACACAGAATCTCAGATCGATCATCGAGGTTGCGACTGAGCGAACCGAGAGAGAGAGAAGACGAAGCCGACGACGAGGGAGAGAGGGAGGCTGCGACCGAGCGAGGGACTTCGATGGCGACTACGATGTAGCACTGTAGCAGGTATGTCTTCGCTTTTTTTTCTTCCTCTTTCTTCTTCGTCGACTGTATGACTGGGTGTTGGCTTCTTCTTTTTTTCGTTAGCCTTGCTCTATCTTTCTGATGGGTCTTTGTTTCTTTCTTTCTTACCCTTTCTTTTTCTTTCTTTCTGTTGGGTTAGCCTTACTCTGTCTTCATCTTTTTTTTTTCTTTTTTTTTTTAATCAAATAAAAGACCATCTTATATTAACTATTAAGTCATCAACCAAGTCAACCAGCTCGATAGATAGTCATTGTGTGAAATAAAGACTGCTTGTTCTTTGTGTGAAATAGACTGCTAGGTCGATTTGTTAGGAAAAATTTATATACTAAATTACTAATACATGCTTATAGCCTTATATATTGTTTATTGTTTATTCTTTTTTGTTCACAAGTAAAAATAAAAATATGTCAATGACTCAATTGTCTCTAATATATTGTTTGTTTAAATGTATTTTGTAGAAACTAGAAAAAAATATGGCAGAAAGTTCGAGAACCGATGGTTATGATATAATCAATGACCAGAAAAGAAAGGCTAAATCAAATGACTCAAGATGGAAATATGGGTATTGGCCGGACATGAGTAATAAGAATATAGTGCAATGTATCCTTTGTGGGAAGCAATGTCGTTCGGGAATCAAAAAGTTGAAGCAACATTTAGCAGGAAATTTTGGAGATGTAACGAAGTGCCCCAAAACAACAGAAATTATGAGGGAGCTGCAAGCAACTTTGAATAGTAGAAAGAGGAACAAGCCACTTGAGCTAGATGAAGATGATGATGTAGTAGAAGTGCAAGAAACACAATTATCTGCTCGTCCAACCATGGCTTTCAATACTTCTTCTAACATTATCCCAAGTTCTGGGAGGACGGCTTCTAAAAGGAAGAATGTTGTATTTCAATTTCAAAAGCCACAACCAAAAGCTAAGACGGTTGAAGCACTTCTAAGAAAGACTCCCGAAGAAGTTGTAGAGGAGAGGCATAGCAAGCGTTTGAGCCAAACGAGTATTGAAAATCGTTTGAGGACACCGAAGGAAAAGGAGAGAGTCTAAATGCACGTTGCCGACTTTTTCTACGAACCATTCAATGCTGCAAATTCAAGGAGATTTGAAGTAATGGTCGAGTCCATAGGACAATATGGGTCGGTTTCAAGCCTCCAATGTATCACGAGTTGAGGGTTCCTTTACTTGAGAAGGTAAAGAAGAAAACCGATGACTTGAAGAAGAAACATGAATTTTCTTAGAAGGAGTACGACTGCTCACTTATGTCGGATGGTTGGACAGATAAGAGGGGAAGACACTTGTTGAATTTTCTTGTTAATAGTCCGGAGGGGACTTATTTCATGGGTTCTGTTGATGCCTCCAATCAGTCTCAAGATGCCACAATGTTGGCAAATCTACTTGATAGCAAGATCGAAGAAATTGGCCCCGAATATGTTGTTCAGGTGGTCATGCATAATGCCTCTAATTACAAGGCAAGGGGCATATACTAATGGAGAGGAGACCTACACTATTTTGGACACCTCAGGTTGCCAACGCCTTCGATAGTATGTTAGAGGACATAAGCAAGTTGAAGCAATTCCAGCCCACAATCACAAATGCAAGGAGAATTACAACATTTATTTATAGACATGGTCGTCTTCTTAGTGCGATGAGGGAGAAAACGAATAGGAGGGATCTTGTGAGACCCGCAGTTACTAGATTTGCTACAGCTTTCTTCACCTTGCAGAGTTTGTACAAGAATAAAGATGCATCGAAGCATTTGTTCATCGGCGAGGATTGGTCAAAATCAAAGTTGTCGACTTCTGAAGCGGGGAAGAAAGTATGCGATACTGTTATTTCAACAACATTTTGGCATACTGTTGAGGATTGCATTAGGGCATCACAGCCACTTCTTGTAGTCTTGAGGATTGTTGATAGTGATGAGAAGCCTGCTATGCCGGAAGTTATTGTTGCGATGGAATGCGCGAAGAAAAAAATCAAAGATGCATTTGATAACAAACAAAGACTGTATAAGAAGGTGATTAAAATTGTTGAGCGGCGATGGGAAAATCAAATGGAGCAAAAATTATATGGGGTTGCGTTGTTTCTCAATTCGGGCAAGTACTTTGATATTAAAGAGGAACGTCGGTTGTTTGCCAATACTTTACGAGATGACTTCAATGACATTCTTGCAAAGATGGTGCCCGAGTTAGATTTGCTAGACAAGATAAGCAATCTAGCCGACAACTATGATGCTTCTCGAGATACTTTTGCAAGAGAAATGGTGATTAGGCAACGGAAAATAAAAAATCCTCATACGTATATTAAAATATATATAAAGATATAAAAGCTAAATTATGATTATAATTTATATACATTCTTCCTTTCCTCCCTTTAAAAATATTTATATTTCTTTTAAATGTTTGCTAGTTGATTGGTGGAATGCTTTTGGAGCGCGGCTATTGAGCTATCCTCGTTTGCAAAAAGAATTCGAGGCCTCTATTGTTCTTCTTCCGATTGCGAGTGCAATTAGAGTACATTTGAGTTTGTAAGTACTTTTTATTGTTAGTTCAAATTTCAAAAGTAATAAATCATTCACTATTATTAAAATTGTCATTAATATTATTATTTTTTGTTCTATTTATTTTAGATTCATACGAAGAAGAGGAATAGATTGGAACACAAACGATTGAGTGACTTGGTATATGTCCAATACAATCGAAAGATCGACTCAAGGTTTCAAAAGAGGCGTGAACTTGGCAATAATTTTGATCCATTAGTCATTGATGACTTTAAATGGGGTAATGAATGGATCGATAATGATGCCGATGTTGTTCATCCCGGGGGATCTTACATGGAATGATGTGGATCGAGCAACCGGTACATCCAACACGCTTGAGGGTCGCAATCTTTCAAGGAGTGCTCGTGCTAATACTAGTAATAATCTCATGACGTACTCTCGACGTGGTGGTGGTTCAACTTCAAGGGAATCAAGGTTGATGGATTCAACTCCGATAATGAAGTTGATGTAGAGAGAATTCCAAATGATGATGAAGATGTGGAGGATGATTTTGGAGAAAGACCACCACCTACGCCTTTGAATGAGAGTAGTTCTCGCGGAAGAGATGGAGATGACATTTTCTATGATGATTTTGATTGAACGATGTTTCTAGACTAGTGTAGAGAATCTAGACATTATTTTGGCTTGCTATGGTGGTGTTTTATTAGTTACTAAACTACATATTTGTGATGGTTGGTTGCAACTTTATTTTCTATGTGGTTTTTGTTGAATTCTTCATTTCTTTTACTAATTTTTAATATCAAGTGTTTTGTTTTTGGATTGGTATTGCTAAGTATTTACATAATTATGCCATTTTAATGTTATTCCATAGTGTTATGTTTTGAGTTTTAATGTATATGAAATTTTATTGCCAGTATACTTGTTAAGTAAAATAAATAATATATAAATTGCACATTGTAAATGACTTGTCGCCTTACGGACACCATAGTAGTCGCCTTTGTCGCTTAAAGGCGTCAGTGCAATCGGCTACATCGCCATGACTCATTGCGTGGCATGCGTAACAACTATGTATTATACAAGTAGATAAAAGATAGCAGTTGACCCATACCAAAATATAATACTTTTATTAATATTTTAACTGTTCATCCTTTAAAAAGTACGAGTTACTATACTCGAACCTAGGACCTCTTGCTTAGCAAGAGGCCTAGAGTACCACTCGAGCCAAAGGTTCTAGGTATTTTTCTTTTGTAATTTTTCAATCTATTAATATTGATATTAATTTAGTTATTATTAGCTATTTAGGTATTAGGACAAACTCATTGATTTTGTCCTTTAAGAAATGAATCATCAAAAACTTCACTGATTCAATTATAGATGTATTTCCCGACCCAAAAGAAGACCGTGTGACACTTTGGGAGAGAGATAATTCTCACTAGAATATCTTACAGTAATTTATAAGTATTTATTTTACTTAAATAAATATAATTAATTATTATATAAATATCTCTAGATTGAATTCAAGTTCAGCCACTGCAGCCTCTAACAATTTATTTAATTGACTCTGTTTGGACAACAACAAAATATGTTGCCCACAAAATTAATATTTCCCCTCAGATTCATTGATAAAGAGAACGGGAAGAATGTAGCTTAGTAGTTTGTTTCTTTGTTTGATAATTTCTTTTTGACATGTCTTCATATTATAACCTGCGCAACACAAATCTATTAGTCAGAAGTACTAATCATGGCAGTAACACCAATTTGTTACAAGAATAGCATACCATAGTACAAAAATAGTAGCCAACAGTGGTGAAGTAGAATGACATCATTCGGTAAAAATCAAGGAGCTGCCCAAGTCTGTCTAAGAACTTGTTCACCGTTACCACCAGCAACTTTGCCTTCAAATTAAGCAATCTGATTGAGCCCAACATCTCGGCCCTTTCCAACCTGTTCAACATTTAATTTAAAGAGTAGTGACCCTGTACAAAATGAATAAAAGAAAAAGGAAAAAAAACCATAGAAGACAAAAGGAAGAGACAACACATCCTTTACCTGAATGTATTCATGGTGAGTAATATTTACTTGGCGCAACGTAGAATTGAACCCTGCATTTTTACCCAAAACTTATTAACCTGATCCAAAAAAGAGCATTTAGCTTTTGACACCAAAAAAGACACAGCCTCCATTAAACACAATAACTGTTGGTTGATTATTAAGGGTGATGGAGTTGGAGCACAATGTTAGAATTGTAACACAGCAGTACAGACCAATGATCGAAGATCTGTGTGGAAAGCAAATGGAGAAAACCAAACTTTGTTTAATTTGGACAGGGCATCAAATAATATACCCAAACATTAATAACTCCTCAAGGAGGGGCCTACACTACCAACCATAACAACTACTCCAATATATTCATTTTACTAGTTAAGTAGATCTTTTATATTCACTAGTATAAGAATGTACTGCACAGGAAGAAGATTTAACACACAAAAGAGTAAGACTCAGATGGTACCTTGGTAGGAATACATCCATACCTGCATAAATATCTTCACTGATATTAATCACACAAGAGGCCTTACTGATACCACCAAGTGTTATATGAAAAACTCTATCAAAAACATCTGGATGACCGTAGTGCATTCGGACCCTGAACATTACTTGAGATCTCAACCAAGTAAAAACTAAAAAATCTACATAGAAGGCTAAAATTACATTATCGTCAAACTTGGACTTACTTCAAAGGATTTGCCAAGACACGTTGACCAAGAGTCACAAAACTAGTTTCCTGCTTTGACATGAAAGATGCTAACGAAGAGACACTGCATAAATTGAGTAAAAAATTAATCACATGTCAACCAGCGGGTAGATCAAAGTGTAGAAATATAATATAGAAAAGTACCTTCCTGTACATACATGCTCCTTGACACCTAGAATGGTAGGAGGACGAATATCATGATCACGATAGAATTCCCCAAGAAGATTCCTCATCTTCAGAGCTTCCTCAAAATAATTGTCCTGAAGCAAAAAAGGTGTAGAATTAAAATAGTTTCAAAATTTAAAGAAAGAAAAACAATTAAGGTTGTCCCTAACACAACTACAAATCAAGCTACAGAGAAATATGGAGCATATACTATTAAAAGTCTTGCATGGAGGTAAATCAGAGAGCCATTACTAAAGATGCACTACAAGTACATGGAAGTCTGAAGCCCACCAATCCTATTTCAAATCAAAGCCCATCCTCCCGAGAGGGAACTACCTGTCAATGTAAGTAAAAACATCTGAATGTAAAGTTTATGTATCACCCTGAACAGCCCGACTGCAACCTATCTTTCAAACACAATATAGCAACGAACCAGACGTCAAATATCCATCTACCTTCAACAAATGCATGCTGAAAATCGAAAACAGCAATCACCACAGCCCTTATACATGAGCAAAATCCAAAGATCCTTAGCAAGAATTTTATATCGTTCCAATCTAACTGTTGGACTAGAAGTCCCATATACTCCAGTCTCCTTTTCTTTCGAACCAATGAAATGAAAGAACTATTGAAACTTCTCTCAAATCCCCCAAAACTATAAATAAAATAAAATAAAAAATAATCATGCATTAGTTTCAAAAAGTCACGCCGCACAACATTCCAACAATGTTGATAAGTGATAATGAAAACCCATCAGGGCCCGAAGCTTAGGTCTTAATCATGCAGGTACTAAACATCAAAAGCACAATTCAGCCAACATTAAAACTCTTATAACCTTATTCCCACAATATAACGGGCCACTACATGACCCATTCACAATAGTTTAATTAATAACCCAAAGGAGTCTGGAGCTAATGTACAGCCCAATCATGCCACTAACACGATTTGTGCCTCTGCCCACCAGCTCAATCCACATCCTTAGTTTTCGGTTCTGATAAGCCAAAACTCTCCTCTTAACAACATTATTTGCCGCAGGGTTCAAAGTATTGTCCAATACTATAAGTATATGTATCGGCAGTGACCAATCCAGATATTATGCTACAAATTAAACATGAATTGACATGAAACAATATCAATGCTACATCCCCTAATCGGTAAGATATCGGCGAGAGTAATATCATGTTGTGATGATTATTATTTACTGCTATACAAATGAGTGTTATATAAGCCTTGAGCCATCAGAGTAAGACTCTAACTTAATCCTCTTGTTTTGAATTATACTTGCATAAAATAATGGGTAGTAGTACTTAATGCTCAGCATATAATTTAATTTTTGTAAATAACAATGCTGAGAAAATGACAATCATATCGGCTAGTACAATACTCGGTAAATTTCAATTTTCTTAATGCTCTTCTTTTGAATAATAGTTATCTACTAGTCAATTCAAATCATCCTCGTTTTTTTTCATAAAATTTTCTTTACTTTTTTAAGCAAACTGTGAAACGCCCGACACTGATATTGACATCCAATACCGAATAAAGAATTGGATGTCCAATAAGTTCTCTGATACCAAGAACAAGAATGTCACAGAAGATTCCTGCTAAAATATACTAATTTAAATGACTAGAGTAGTTACTATTATCAAGCCAATAATGAATTTATTTCTATGATTGTTCTTAGTTGCATATAACTATTCCTCATGTAAATCCTCACCGTGCCCTTCTCTCCATCGCCTGAACATCGTGACAAATATGCCAGGATGTAGGAACCATTTTTAAATTGGGAGGTGGAGGCGGTGGACAGCGGTTTACTTTTTAGACTTGCTTTATGGGGTGCAATTGCATCAAGGACAAGGGGGCTCAATGAAATGTGGAAACGAAAGTGGTAAAGTTTCAGTCAAAAAATTTCTGAGATTTTATCAGGCATCCAGCAGAATGGTTTTTTCATGGAAGGTAATTTGGAAATCTTTAGCCGCAGTTATGAAAGCATTTTTTGGATGGATTGTATCTCATGGTGCTATTCTTACTCTTGATAACTGGCAAAAGAGGGTAGATTTTGTTAGGGTGGCAGGAGATAACTTTGATCCTTTGCTTATTTAGTGTTCTTTTTTGAGTAAGCTATGGAAATACTAGTATGGTTGTCACGGCGCCACCAAGGCGGGATGCGGCAGTAGATTGACCGCCAGGATGCCTAGGCGATAAGGAGTCCGTATGGCGACAAGTATATTACACAATAAAAAAATTTATACACTAAAACCCAAAACATAATAATTAAACAGTCTCTACTCTGTTTTTATTCATAGCTCAAGCAAAGTCATCAACTATGAAGTCATTTAAGTCTCCCTCATGAGCATTACTCTCATTCAAATGAGTAGGTTGGCGTCATGGGTTGAGTCACTTGG
Source organism: Panax ginseng (assembly GCA_020205605.1). NCBI lineage: Eukaryota > Viridiplantae > Streptophyta > Magnoliopsida > Apiales > Araliaceae > Panax > Panax ginseng. The sequence goes on from CM035149.1 coordinate 30,937,546, forward strand.
GTAATTATGGGTTATGATGAGTCATGGTAAAAAAAGACTTAATCACTTAACTTGGGCCCGCTACCAATGTGTGAGCCTTGGCGGCTAGGCGTCCAAGGCGTTGCTTTACCCTTCTCCAACGCCAATACGCCTAGTACGCCATGACAACTATGAATACTAGTCATCGCTTTTTGGAATTTCATGGGTTTAGAGTGGAGAGGCATTTAAGGAAGAGGTGGGAGATGGTGTCTCACTGCATTATGTGCTCCCTATGGACTTATTGAGGGAGAGAAATCATATATGTTTTGTGCGGAAGGAAGATGCATTTTGTAAACTTATATCCCTGATGTATGCTTTTCTTATGGTTGAATGGTGTTGGCCACAGAGTTCTATTCTTTTTATTGAGAAGTATGTGGTAGGGTAATTTTTAAGAAAAGAAATAATTACACCAGCAGGTTTGAAGTATACTTCTAATAAAAACTCTTACAATTCGTCCAATGATACTTAACTCAGGACCTTGAAATAGCATTAATATTTCTCATTGAAGTTTTTTGACAATAGGATACTCGACTGTTGTTGCGCCATTTTCCCTACTCTCATCTTTAGAAAGGTTTTTAATTTGAGCAAATGAAATTTAGGCTTTCTATGTTCCAGACTTCCACTATTGAGCAGAAAAGTTATCAGGTTACAACTTATTACTATCAGGAGTGGCGGAGTGCTCAAAGAAGCCACTAAACAGTATTTAGTAATTTAAAATAAGATAATCAAAGATTATTAAATCCTAGAGTAGAATCTCTCATCTTACCCTGAACCAAACTCAACAAGAAAAATGATGTGTAGTCAGCAATGACGCAAAAATTTTAACTGCCAAAATTAAATTCAGCAAATACATTAATTTTAAGTCTACAGAAGAGAGCTACCCTTCTTTGTTGATGAGATGACAGAATACTGCAGACAAATATTCCCTCGGACACTTGCCCTCCGGATAACTGCAAAAAGCACATGTTAAAGTGATCAACAGTTGGCTGTTTAAGTCTTTAACAGTTGGCTGTTAAAGTTCTCAATAGCTAGCTATTGAAGACTTTAACAGCTGACTAAACAGCCAGCTATCTCCATAGCTCTTCTATATTGACTATTGATGTAATATGTAGATCCGATCATTTGTGTAGTTGGCTATATAATGGTCTTACTATCTTTGTGTAAAGGACGACAACAACAATGACTAATAAACTCTATTGATGTTCTCTCCATTCTTCTTTTCCTTGCTCCCCTTATATTTGAGTTGGTATCTAAGTTTGATCCATTTAGATCAAAACTATAACCATCAGTCCCAAAGATATCCTGGGCTAACGTCGAAATGCTGCACTACCGACGTTAGCCGAAATCACAGAAGATGCAAGTATGTTGGTTTTGCAAACTATCATGAAGATCTTTCTGATGTTATCCTGCTGGTATGTATTTTGCCCATTATACAAGTCATCTTGATTTACTAAACAAGCCCACATCTGGTTCATACCTCTCAGCTTATTATTTGAAGTCTGGTTACAATTTACTTGTAGTGGGACATTCAATTGTTGACTAATCTCTTAGTGGTATAATGACTGAAGCTAGTGACTCTCATTCTACTGTAACAATTAGTAGTTATGTTAGAGGAAGCCAGTCAAGCCACCATGGGCTTAATTCTTCCTTACAACTTAGTCCCATTAAATTGGATGGTACAAATTATTTGACTTGGTCTGAAGCATCTTTATTATCAATTAAGGGTAACAAAATGCAGAGTTTTATTAATGGCAAGTCTACAAAAACTGCTGAAACGGATCCAACATATGATGATTGGGATTCTGACATCTCCGTGGTTAAGACTTGATTATTTAACTCTATGGAACCTCAAATCCGTAAGAGTTATTTGTTCTTGCCAACAACTTTTCAGATTTGGCCCATAGTTGCTCAAACTTATGCTCATTTTGGTAATGTGTCAAAAAAGTTTGAACTTCGCAAAAGTGTCAAAAAGAGAAAACAGTTGTTCAGTATTACTCTGACATTACAGCATTATGGCAAGAGTTAGATCATTATACAATTTACCCTGCTCACTGTACCAAAGATGTAGAGGCTTATCAAAAGCTTATGGAAGAGGATCGAGTTATTGATTTTCTTGCTGGCCTTGCTATGTATTATGATCAAATCTGGGCACAGCTAATAGGGCAAGACCATTTCCCTTCGCTTCAAGATGCTCATGCTTGTGTTTAGCGTGAGAAGAGTCGTCGACATGCTATGGTCCAAACTTCAACCGATCACTCTGCCTTAGTTGTGGTTAAACCTTCCAATTTTGTCTCTAAGGACTGGAAGGATAGTATTTTTTGCGACTATTGTGAAACACCCATGCACACTAGGGAAAGTTGTTTCAAACTTCATGGAAAGCCAAGGCGTGGCCGTGATCGTGGTCATGGTAATCCTCCTCGAAGTCATGACTTCGAGATGGTCGCGGTTCTAGTGTTTATATGGCTAAGTCTGCATCATCTGCAGTGCCACATATCCCTACTACTCCTAGCACAGACCCAACAACAAACCCACTTTCTCTCCAAGAAATGGCTAGCCTTCGACAGATAATGAACCGCATAGATGCTAGTTTAGCCTCCTCTAACTCCTCCCATTTTTCATATTCAAGTATATCACCTTCCACTGTTACATCTTGTTCTTGGATCATTGTCTCCGGAGCATCTGAACACATGCCTAGTTCGGTTGATTTGTTTAACACTTACCAGCATAGTTTAAGTAAGGCCACTGTTCGAGTTGCTGATGGGCATGGGTTAGTCAAGTGCATTTCAACTCTAACTCTCTCATTTGTCCTTTATGCACCCTCTTTTACTACCAATATGTTATCGCTTCAACGTCTCACCGAGTCTCTCCGGTTGTTAGTAATATTTTTTTTCTTCTCCTTTGTATTTTCTGGGACACTGCCACAGGACAAACGATTGACAGTGGTAAGGCTCGAGATGGCATCTATATGTTGGAGAACGAACCTCTCTCTCCTAGTCAGGCTCTTCATGTTTCTATTATTTCCCCTCTTGAAACATTCCATCAATGGCACAAACGTTTAGGTCATCCCTCTTTTGGTGTTTTAGAACACTTGTTCCTAGTCTAGCAAAGAAATGTAGCAGGGACAAATTCTTTTGTGAACCATGTGAATTGGCCAAGCACAAACGGTCAACCTATCTTGCTAGTAACAATAATCACAGCAATGTTCCTTTTTCTCTCATTCATTCTAATGTTTGGGGACCCTCCCATGTTAGTTCTCGTTCAAGCTACATTGGTTTGTCACCTTTATTGATTGTTTCTCTCTATTTATATTTATTTCTTGTGTGTGTGTATATATATATAGGAACCTATTCCACAGTCAACGTTACATCCCTAACTAAGAAATGAAATAATGAAATATATATGATGAAAAGGTACGCACTTCCGAGTTAACTCTTCCCCACACCACCCACCACCAACAAAACACACCCACAGCAAACACAGTGGCCTAAAAAGAAGAAATTGAAAAAACAAAGAAAAGTGTAAAAAAGAATCCCATTAACATTCCCAGTCATAGCACATTTTATTGCGTATCTAATATTTTTCCCTCTTTCAGCATGTACTACATCATTACATCTAAGAATGAGCGAGCGAAATAATTTAAAACCTGATATAAGTAAACCGTATGCCAGAAGCTAACGGTTGACCAAGAATCTCCTACCTATCACTGTCAAACTCTTTTAACCTCCATCTCATCCGACACGCATTATGAAAGCCCTTTTACTTTTTTCAAAGTCCTTAACGCCTGAAAATTCCCTGAACAACAGTAGCCATGAAATATCAAATACAGAAAACAGTGCAATAACAAATACTTTATGACACTAAACTGAAAATTAAGTCGCATGTTTTAGAAAACAAGTTAACCCCACACTATACAGTGCATATGGTTTGACATAAGGTATAGGAGATGCATTAAGCTTCTTTTCTATTGAATTCAGCTCCAACAAGATACTGTCAAAACTCCAATTTGGCTCTGGGTCTATGGCACTCCCGTCAACATTTAAGTTCCAATATAACAGGTCCCTTAGTTGAACAAAATCCACAAAATTAGCACTACAAGAAAATTCAGAAACCTAAGCTAAATAATTTCAACCACATTTGGTCACTTGCAACAGTACTAAATTTATAAAAGAAAAAAATTAAAAAACAAAAAGACTTGGAAATTACAATTTGAAGACACGGAGATACAATTTTGAATATTATTCCCAGAATTTAGCATAAAACTAAATCACAAGCAAATTCCATAAAACAATAAATAAATAAAAGGTTAAAGAATTTAAATGCAGAATCACAACTTACATTGCCACACATTGAAGAATATTTCCAAAATATATGTTTTATATTTTGTGTTGCCATCAGACTGTCAAAGATAGCGCTACGAATCTGAGTATATACGTCAATCTGTAATTTGAACTTTATTTGGTTAGAAATTAGAACCAAACAACATTAGACAGTTTATGCACATGTAACAATTTAACAGTTCTCTAAGTTTTCTAGTAATTTTCATACTCCCCACATGTTCAGCCAAATTCATGTACTCAAGTGAGCAGTATAGCAATTAAACACAAATGGAACCTCAATGCACAATTGGTGTCTTCCATTAAGAATTAAGCAAGAGCCATTGGCTTAATAAATGGGACATAGCTTAGGGATTGGACTGAAAGGTGTAGGCCACTTCTGTGTATTTTCGTTGTTCGGATAATATATACTTGTTCGGAGTTGCTTATTATTTTCATAAAATAAGTTGTATCGTAAATAAAATATTGTTCTTGTTCATATATGATTGAGTAGATGTTGTCTATAATTTATGTTTTGGACGCAGATTCGACGTGGATTGGACACGTTTTGGACGCGGATTGAACGCGTTTTGGACGTGGATTGAACGCATTTTGGACGCGGATTGGACGCGTATTGGACGCGTTTTGGACGCGTATTGGACGCGTTTTGTACGCGGATTGGACTCGTATTGGACGAGGATTGGACGCGTTTTGTACACTGATTGGACTTGTATTGGACGAGGATTGGACGTGTTTTGGACGCAAATTGGACACGTTTTGGACGCGGATTAAAGTCCAAAACGCGTCGAATCCGCGTACAATCTGCATCGAATCCGCGTCCAATCCAACGCCAAGATGCCAAGGTGCACGCCATAGCAGCTCCACCTTTACGCGACAAGCAAGCCCCTCTCTATCGCCAAGGCGTCGCCACGTCGCCTAGGTGACACAGTGACAACTATGAGTATATTAGACAACATCATCGAAACATTACTTGAGTCAGTGCAAGACTACCAACAATAAATGACAGTCAATTTATACATTGTATCATCTCAACTTGATGTCTATCATTATCAGTAAGAAACAAAAACCAGAAAGGCAAGCAGATTACTTCAGTGCAAGACTACCCCGCCCGACTACTAATGCCCACAGCACCATAATTATGCTTTACACAATCAACAACTTGCGACATATTAATACGATAACTACTTTATATATATATATATATATATATATATATATATATATATATATATATATATATATCATTCTTCATCAATTCATCACAATGTTTTAGCTTTATCTTTCCCTCCTCAGACAACCTATAAAAATTAAATACTAAGGACCCAAATAAATAGCTGAAGATCATACAAATTTGTGCAGAAGTTGGGCAAGAGGATTAGAGATGAAGAAAAGGGAATAGGGAGACCAGTTGGTCGAAGGATTCAAGGGAATAGATTGGACGAAGGATGAAGGAATTGAGAAATTTTCAGTAAGGGATCATTTGCAGTCACTCATATTAATAGTATTCAACGAAATGAGAAACCATATATATGCCTAGACTTGCACTGCTAGATTGTTGAAGAATGAAGACAACACTAGAATACTGGGCAAGAAAAAACACTTACACCGCTATTTGGAAGATTCAACGGCTTTTCTCTATTTCCTCATCTCTTCTTGAACTTCCTTACGCATAGCCTCTTCCAATTCTTTTTGTCTTGCATCCATCATAGTTTGAAATTGGGGGGGTCTCCATCACAGCAAGGATGAGAGAATGCATATCAGGTGATGTAGGTGGGGGAGTCAAGCGAGATGTAGAGGCATTTGTAGAAATAGATTAACTTAACCCACTTGTTTTTAGATATTCACTCAAACTGAAACCAAACACTCGTCCCTTTTTAATGCCACCTGAAGCCTCTGTCCGTATATCCACATCAAAAATAGGAAGATTATTTTCGTACTTTTGTCTGATATCACTTTTATATTTTTCATGCAGTTTAAATATACAATATGTTATGACTGATAAAAGGTATTGAATGAGTCAAGTTTAGAACATAATATTTCAAACATGTATAATTCTCATTGATCATTCGCAAAACCACAATCTGAGCTTCAACCTGTCGGGGAAAATTTGATGACGTAACTCAAAAAAACGAATGAAAATTACTAATGTCTCTCAAGTTAAAGATTGAACAACTCGAGAGTAAATTCAAGATAAGACGAGCATGTTGTTCTATCCAGTAACTCTTCCATCAAAAGTTATGCTTGGTGTCATGCCAAGTATATATTCCTGGAATAATTTTTCTAGTTTTAATCTTCTGCAACTCGATCCATTTTATATCTGTTGTTCTTGTTTTATCAGTCACTTTCTCTAGTTTCTACCCAAATGGTGATTAATTTTTACAATTTGTAGGTCGGATTTTAGTAGACCAGTCATGAATTATTGTTGACCATAGAATCTTATACTTCTTTAATTTTACTTGAAGCCTACAAGTAAGAAAGAGGACACTACTGCTTATCACAATAAAAGGTCAAAAGAATACTAATCTACTTAGGATTTTCTTGAAAATGATACCTGGTGAGGTCAAAGACTCGAAATTCCTTCCAAACAGTGTCAAAACTCACAACCATAATTTACCCTTTTTTATATAAAAAAGACTATAGTTCTCATGATTAATGCATTGCTAAATTTGACAATCTTGACTTATTGATGTTTATCTACCTTTGTGAGCCCCTGAAGATTGACAGCAAAGCTTGCAGCACCAGTCTTTTGCAAGTTTGCAGCAACTTCCTCCAGAAGAAGGCTTTGAGGTCCCCCCAAGTCACCTCTGCTGCTAGAACTGTGTTGGCTTTGATTCTGATCATTACTTTGTATTATTCCTTCGCATCACTCCTCTATTAGTTGTTTGAGATAATAATCATTGGAACTGTACCTGCAAATTAGGTTCTTCAATTATGGAGGAAATTATCCCAAAAAAAACATTATGGACGATAATGACCAAAACATAATTTTATGGAGGACAAGATGCACATCATAATATGAAATTTAATTAACTATGAAACAATAAAGCATAAGACTGTAACATTGATTCAAAGTAAATAAAAGGGCATCACAGAAACTGATAGTTAGTAGTCTTTCATAATTTGAAAGAATGCATAATGATTCAACCAGAAGTATTTGTTTGCACCGTTAAAACATGAGACGAGTTAGACTTGTAGTTTTAATTCAATTCGCTAAACTGATATCAGCCCGAACAAGTGACTCCACGACCCGGGTAATTACCAAAGGCTTGTGTATGTTCAAAACCCATTTCAAAAACTCAAATCAATTTCTCACCAGGAACAAGTGGGGTTTCAATTACCCTCAAAACAAACTCTTCACTTAAAGATATATCCATACTATGAAGGCTCAATTCTAAAGACCCATTAATAATACTACTCTGAAACAAAGACAACACCTTTTCCCATATGTCCAAATCAACCTCGTGATGTTCATTTCCTTCATTCGATTCATGCTCTGAATCAAGACCATCAACTATTTCATTTTCACTCGTCTCACCAAAAATCGATGATGAAGAAGTTGAGCTAGGCATTTTATCAAATACATTGCTGGTATCACTGAAATCATAAGTTTCACTACTTTCTTCAAAGACGGTTGATTCAATTTGTGATGTTTCAACGTCATTACTAAAAGGGTTCGATGACTCTTGACAGAAGAATAAAGGAGTTTGATGAAAATGGATCTTGAGAGAGAAATGAGCAGGAAACACACTTTCAACAAAAGTTGGGGTTTTACAGTGCAGTACCTGAGGTTGAAGAAGAGGAAGATTAGGTCCTCTAGTAAGTCTGCTGAGTGAAGCTCTTCTTGCTACTGCTACTGATCTCCACATCCTCCCTCTCCCTCTCTAAAAGTTTCACAAAGATTTTCAACTGGTTTTTCAGGGTGAAGGACTCCGAAGGTTAGGAGGGAAGATCCTCAATTTATTTATTAAAAAAAAAAATTAGCTTCTAATACGTATGGATGAGTGATGCATATATATCAATATTAAGTTGGGCACGCATCGTCCCAATAACATAAGTTGCGCGGTCCTTACTCCTTAAAGCACAAGGGGAAAAAGCTAGCATGCATACAAGACCACAAAGATAATCCACCCATTATAATTTATAACTGAGATAATTATCTGTTACTCTTAAAACAAGTAACCGCACATATCTACAAATTTAAAAACTTAATTTTTAAACTTAAAAATGTTGTGGGTTACAAATAAGATTTCAACGGTTTGACTCTTTTAACTTGTTCAGGGTAAAAATGTGTAGTTATAATTTCTGTTTCCCATCTTTTACCTTTACAAGTTTAGTTATATTACTTATTTATTTTTTTAATTTAAAATTTATATGTTTTTTTATTTAATCTTTCAAATTTATGAAATTTTATTTTATCATGTACTATATTATACACATAATGCATGTAAGTTTCAAGATTTGTTCACAATTAGACAATACAACCTATTTATTTGTCAGAAGAAATTTATTTTGTTCAATTTTTTTGTCTAAAATTCTTGTTGGCATAGAGTTATTATTTTGGAAATATGCATTGTTTGAGAACCTTACGTGGGACACATATCATATATCTTGAAGGCCATTATGTCATATCTTGATGGACATTATTGTCAACCTATCTACTAAATGAGGCCTACCTGAAAATTCTGAAATAAACTTGTATTTTTAACTAACATTTCGGTGGACTCTTACGCTCTATTTCTGAGTTTTGAACGAAAAAGAAAAGAATAGAAAACTTAAATTAGAACAGAAAAGAAAATAATAGAAAATTTGAAGTTTTCATTTGTGTTGTTTCTAAGTTTTTAATAAAAAAAATATAAAATTTAAAATTGAGGACATGGGTTGTAATTTAAAATTTATTATATTAAAAGTTGAGGATAATATGGAAATTATAAAATATTACTTATTCCAATTTTTTTTCCGTCCAAATCAGGCCAATTTTGAACGGAAAACTTTGGCTGGAAAAGTAGCTAAGTTTTCTATCCATTTCATTTTTTTTCCGTTTATTAAAAAACTCAGAAACATAAGAATTGAAAAGAAAACTTAACTTTTCCGTTGTAAGACCCTAACTTTTATGAATAAAGATGAATTTTTCTATAATTATCATTTTTGAGTATTATGGAATGAATTTGATATAATGTTATAGTTATGGGTAATATTTATAAATTTTGTAAAGTACGCAAGTTGTTATATAATATTCGATTGGTCGGGGAATATTCGTTTTAATAATAGGAATATTAAATGACAAAGACAATCATAAGTGAACCCCACAACGAAATTATTGTCGGATTGAGAAAACGACAAAAGTATTTTATGAAAATAACGGCAGAAGTTTTATCGTTAACTGTTGAAACACCCGGTGTTAAAAGTACAGAAATACGCGTGGTTGCATAGTAGCACACGGTATTGATTATTGATGCTTACGTGAGAAGTCACTCAATTTTGTTCAATTATTGCTTCAGTAATTGTTACATAGTATCTCACGTTAATTGATTCAATTATTGTCGATATTTTATATATTATTAAATCAATAATTGAGACGATGAAGTTATTAATATTATTATTTGCAATATTAACGATGTCTAGAAATTTTGCCAATGAGAGGTTTGGTAATCTAATTGTGCGCCAATAGGGAGAAATCTTTATTGAAAAGTTCTCTCTTTCCTGGGAACGACCTGGTCGATTAATATTGTGAATTATAATAATGATGATAAATGTTGTTAAAAATATTGAGAGGATTTTTATGAAGTAGTTGTTGTAAAATTTGCTTATTATTTGAATTTCCATTTATCCATTTTTCAAAATAATTGACAGAAAATTATTTAATATAAAATAGGTGGGGGCCCACTGTGGGGCCCATATGTTGAAAATGGATTTGTCAGGAGAAGTTTTTTTTTCAAATTGATTCACGGGGGAGGATTTCCAAAAGTCACATGTATATATATGTTATATATATATACATTATTATTATTATTATTATTATTATTATTATTATTATTATTATTATTATATATATAATATTAATGATTTAGGGGGGGTGGAGGAATCTGGGAACACGGGAGTACTATATCTTATTTATATATATGTACAAGTTTGACAAAATTGGCAAGGGTTGATTAAATGAAGTCACGGGGGTGATAACCCGTGAACTTATTTATATATAATATATAATATATATTATATATTATATTTTATTTAAAAGATTTTATTTTATTAGAATATTTTATTGTAAATCAATCTGGACCGTCCGTTTAAAAGTAAATCAATCTGGATAGTTCATGAATTAATTCTTATTAGGTCCATTCTCCTATAAATAAGCTCATTCCTTCATTATTTCTTACTTAATTCACTAAAACTCTAGAGAGAAACTATAGAGAGAAAGAAGAAAAGTATTCTCGCTACTTCACCACTTTTATATCCATTTTTCTAAGGTAAGGGTATTATTTATTTCAGTATTCATGAAGAGAACTTCATTATTCCATTTTTTTTTATTATTCATTGGAATAACTTGTATATCTGATCTACCCTATACTTGGTGAAATTCTTACGTTATTCTATTCTTTATCATTATGTTGGAATAATGCATACATCAAGTAATCGCATACATGGTGAAATTTCTTCGTTATTCCATTCTTTATTATTACATTGGAACATCTTGTATGCATGCGTTTATGCATGACTGGTTCCGTTATTTATTATTCTGTTGGAACATCCCGCTTGCATTTAATTTTTACTTCGACACGGGTTCCGTTATTTATTATTCTCGTTGGAATATCACATGCATGCGCTTACGCGTGACTTGGTTCCGATTATTTATTATTCATTGGAATAACTCACATGCATGCGATCTCATCACATGCTTTAGTGATTTCTTTTATTATTCCATTCTTATTATACTCGGTTGGTTAAAGTTTTGACTTCTATACTCCATGAAATTAGTGGAATATCCTTGATATTTACGCTTCATCCAAAGATCTTTTCATGGAAATATTCTTACGAGCATTCTTGAATTTTACTACAAAGAAGTATCATGTTGACAATTTGGACGTTATTAGTTCTGGATAAATTAATTCTTAAACTTGTTTTATTGAATTCTTATATCATTGTCATCATCCTCATGTTTATATTATGTTGAAAGTCATCGTGGTGCCGTAGTGCATAGATGGACTTGGTATGATTATGACCGAGGATTAATCGGTATAATCATGACCGTAATGTTACAAATGATGTGGTAAAAGTCCTCATTGGCCCGTAGAAGTGCATTGATGGACGATTGTTGGCATGATCATGACCATTGATGAATACACGAATATCATTGGCCCGTAGTAGTGCATGGATAATTTGTGGTTGTGATACTAATGAATATCATCGTCAGTAGTAGTGCTTGGGGATGATGTGGATTATTTATTAAGTTGAGTCACGTGATAAAAGTGATGAAAACCTTTTAAATCATAAAAGATAGTAGGTTTTATTCTCTACTTGACTCTTTTAATGGATTGCTTGTTAAACCTAGATTAAACTTGATGTTTGTTATATTATATCTGTTTAACACTGTTGAAGGCTAATGATAATTTATTATGTATTATCTTAGTCATAATATTTCTTACTAGGCTAGTTGAACTCACCCTTTTACTTTCATTGTTCTCTTCAGAAAATGAGAACGTAGCAGGGACTAGTCGGGGAACGGAGTGACGGTCCAGATAATAGCATTAGTAGTCCTCACTATTATGTTAAATAGTGCGATAATAAATGTAATGAGGACTCAATTGAGTGTGAATATTGTCTAGATGACAATATTTGTATTAAAACTCACAGCATATGTTTTGTCGTATTTTACACGACTGTTGTATAATTAAGTTGTATTTAAATTTTGTACTACGTATTTGGCGACTCAAGATGGGTGATGTATACCTATTTTGGGGGCGTCACATTCGTTCATTTCTTTTCTTTTCCGTCCATTTTAAAACTCACAAACAGAGCATTAGTATTCTCTCGTCCTTTATAATTTATAAATTTAGAATTATCTTGGATTATTTTTATGTTTTCAAATAAGCTTTCTGTTTATTTGTTTTTGTTTTTCTCTCGTACTCTATTTTATTGAAAATTTTATCATATATATATATATATATATATATATATATATATATTAAACTAAAATTCCCATAGTTTGAAATTTGACAAATCTTCATATCCCGTGATGTACCCGTATCCTTACATCCGTATCAGTGCTTCTTAAGCGCAAAATGATCAGTTGGCTCATATTCCCGTCCTGTTTTGTTTGTTATTGAGCAATTCTAGACTTATTTCCATATAAGGGTGTAAATGAATCAAGTTGAGCCGAATATTGAGATGTTTAGATTTGATTCATAAAATTTATCGAGTATAAAATAAAGTTTGATTGATAATCGTGTAAGTACCGAGTCCAACCCGATATCGAATCGAGCCCGAGTAGTTTGAACTTTTCAAACGGATGTAATTTCAGTATCAATTAAAATTATAATTTGAAAATGTTCGAGTAATTTATCGAACTTTAAAATTTATTCATATTTGAATCATTTATATTTCAAGTCAGCTCGAATTAAACTTTAAGTCGAACAAGTACGAATCAAGTCCGAACCATTTTGTTCATTTTACACTTATTTCCATGTCCATACTCTTGTATTTTATTGGAATAAAGCATGGGAAGCATTCCACAAATAAACTAATCAAAAATAAATAAATAAATCATGGAAAAATTTAAGTTGGTGAAGAAATCGACTGCTCGAATCAGCAAAAGAATCCTCACCCATGAAAGGAAGTTGGAATTAAATCAAGGGAAACTTACTAATTAGTAAAAGTGTTATTGGAAACCAAGTTGAAAAGGATTTACTTGTTAGATTGGTTGGTGACAAAGAGAAGGAGATATAATTCCTAATTTGATTAAGAGAATAAATTGTTTCTAATCCATAATAAGAATGGATTAAGAAAAGTACTATAAATAAAACTATGAGGGAGTCTTATTTTACACATGAGATAAGCTTGGTATCAAGAAGATATCAAAAGAATAAATTGAGAGAATTACAGTTTGTTGTTCGTGGGTATACGCAGTCATTTCCGTTCAATTGAAAGCTTGAAGACTTTATTGTTTTGAGTGTTTTTTGGTAGTGAAGTTAATTAGATTTCTCAACCTAATTAAAGGTAAATTTGTACGATCTCAATTTATTGTGTAACCTCAAGTTTTAGGGCATAAAACTTGAGAGGATTATTGTAATCCCATTATTAATGATATAGTGGAGATTCGGAGTTTGACCCGTGATTTTTATCTCTTAGTTTTAGAGGGTTTTCCACGTAAATTTGGTGTCTTGCTTGTGGATGGTTATTTGTTATTTTTGTTCTCATAATTAGTTTTGTTGATTTCATATTTAATTGCACAAAGACGGAAAAGTAATTTCTGGGATAAAGATGATTTTAGGCATACTTTTCCCAACAGTGGTATCAAAGCTTAGTTATTTTTGTTATTTTCTTGTGCGAATTAAATGGACGATTGGACAACAAGTTGCATGATTAATCTAAGGCTACAAATTATGCAATTTGGAAACCAAAAATGGAGGATTTGCTTTACTGCAAGGATTTGTACGAGCCACTTGAGAACGATGGAGTTAAGGTTGTGTTTGATAAACTTGGGAATTAAGATCTGAATGATTATGATGTCTTAATAAATTAGATCATCTGAATGGTTATGAGGTCTGAATTTAAAAAATTGTTTGATAACTAAAAAGTAAGTTGTCTCCTAACGATACTATTTTACCATTTTAAAGGGTAAAATTTTATTTAATAACTTTAAATATTCAATTTAATAAAACTGAGTGCATAATATTGTTGAATATATTTATATAAAAAAAATTATCAAAAAAAATTCATTAAGATGTACCTCTTAATTATTAAGATTTCATTTTCTGTCTTGCCGATTAAGAGGCATTTAGAGGTAACAAAAACAAAAACAAACAACATCATGCCTCTTAGCGAATAATAGGCAGTCCATTAAGAGGCAATCAGATGTAAACAAACAGCACCTAAGCCCACAAAGAAGAGTGACGTGTAGTGGAACAAAATGAACATGAAGACTATTGGTGATCAGATCGTGGATTAATCAAAGTGTGTTTCAGCATGTTGCCACGGAAACTAAAGCCTATGCTCTTTGGCAGAAATTGGAGTCCATGTATAAAAGGAAGACGACACAAAATAAAAAAATTTTAATTAGAAAGTTTGTGAGATGCTGACGCTGGTTGTATCGTTGAGTAACTTTGCTCGGTTATTTTAGGCTTCATTACCAATGCAGACTAGCCCAACACATATGTTAGATCACCTCTTTATTTAAAAAGTTAACCTAATATTTATTAACCCATCTAAAATTTATTCAATGTGAAATTCATGTAAAATATTCTACCAAAGAAACCCTATTCCAAAAGTTGTTACAACAATTGTAGGCAGTTTCTGTTTTTAGTAGCCAATTAAGTTGACACTAGCAAATTAAGAGGTTGAGATAAACATCAAGTTAGTACCGAAATATTGTAAATATCTCTTTGTTTTAAACTTAATATCATAAACACTCGCAGGCTATGTTTCCATGATTTGGTAAAGGCTATATTCCTCTGCTCTATCCCACTCAATCCGATAAAATGCAACCCGAGCCTTGAAAACTCTTTCCTTTTGAAGCCAAGGGTTAATAGCAAAACTCAGATTTGTGCCAAAATTCTGAGTTTTGGTTCTAAACTTCTGTTTTACCCGTAAAGTTTAGTACCACATAATGATTCCACTGTAATTATGCCAAAATTCCAAGTTTTGGTTTTGATTTGTGCCAAAATTCCGAGTTTTCCAAGTTTTGGTTCTAATTTGTGCCAAAATTTTGAGTTTTACTAACTGGGCTTGGCTCAGTTGGTACCCCCATACTTCTTGCAAAAGCGATAGGTCCCAACCCCAACCCCCGAATTATCAAAAAAGAAAAAAAATCCGAGTTTTAGTTCGTACAGTTTAGTACAACAAACTTGTGTTCAACACAAATAGTGATGCTAATTTCAACCCAGAGAGATGTAGGGATTGGTAAAGTTGAGCCTGTGATTTGCTGCTTTCGGTGCTTTTTGACCTTTTCTAATTGCCAGATTGATGATCAAAATCATTTCTCTAGTGAACTTTCAGGTATGCTCAACTTGGCATTAACTTTTAAATAGTAGTAGCTATTATTTTATTTTATTTTTTTGCATTAAATTCGTTTACTTTTGTTGATTGTGTTGGCATGTTTTTGTCAAATTTGATGAACACCGGAATTTTTCGTAAAACAACTCGGGTCAAATTCTGAATTTGAAATGCTCACCTAATAAGTCATTACTGAAAGTACAATTGTTAGGAACTTAATTCTTTATATACAAATAAATTTTTTTCATATCTTTCAACGTGAAATTGGAGTGTTACATTTCGTGACTTTCAAATTTACGGCTGATCCCAAATTTTTCCTTAAACCACTTAGTCAAGCGGCCAAGTTATAACCATAAAATTTCAGTTAATTAATCTTAAAAATATAAAATTATTGCATTTTATTCAATTGAAGGGCATGCCTGTCTAATCAAAAAAACTATAGTACCGATTTTTAAAAAGGAATGACTTATTATTAAAAAGGCTAAACAAAAAAGATGCTTTCAAAGCGTTCTTCTTACTGCTACTTTTTATTGTATTTATAGTGTTATACATGAATATGGATCATTTGAAATATTTACAAGATAGGCTTTGTAACAAACTAAACAACTCTAAAGAGATAAGATAAGTGTTATCTAATGCCTGTTATGTTTTATCTTTATCATGCCCCCGCAAACGAAGGGGGGAAGGAATCACCATGAGTTTGTCACGTAACAACCGAAAACGACCAATTCCCAAAGCTTTTGTGAGAACATCTGCAAGTTGATCTACTGTATAAATATGACGAACATGTAATGCTCCTTGACATACTTTTTCCCGGATGTAATGGAAATTAATTTCAATATGCTTGGTGCGTGCATGAAAAATCGGATTAATGGTAAGATATGTTGTACTTAAATTATCGCACCAAAGAGTTGGAGGTCGAAGAGATGGAACATTAAGTTGTCGAAGTAGCCGTTGGAGCCATGTTAGTTCAGCTGTTGCATGGGCTAGGCTACGTAATTTCGCTTCAGTGCTACTATGTGCAACCACGTGTTGTTTTTTGGATTGCCAAGAAAGTAAGTTTGGTCCCAAAAATATACAAAAACCATTAGTGGATCGTCGATCATCAGGGCATCCAGCCCAATCCGCATTGGAGAAGGCAGTTAATTGGAATAACTTAGAGGGTTGAATAAGAAGGCCATGGGCAGAAGTGCCACAAAGATACCGTAGTATTCGTTTCACAGCTTTCCAATGTAAAGAGTTGGAGTGTGCATGAATTGAGCTACTTTGTTAACAGAGTACGCGATGTCGGGTCTTGTGAATTGAAGATATTGTAACGCCCCAACAATGCTACGATAAAGTGTTGTATCCGGAAAAGGATCCCCATCTTTGCGAGATAAAGGAGGAGTGGTAGCCATTGGAGATCCTAAGGATTTGGCACCAGCCATAGTGGTGCGAGAAAGAAGATCCCGGATATACTTGGTCTGGGTAAGTAACAAACCATTACATACATGCGTAACTTCAACACCAAGAAAATAATGTAATGGACCAAGATCTTTGAGACTAAACCTCGAACTTAAGCCATGAATAATGGTATTAAAAGAAGCTGCAGAATTTCCAGTAATTATGATATCATCAACGTAGACCAATAATATGATGATTGAATTCGAGCGAACTCGAATAAATAGTGATGGGTCTGCAGTAGAAGGGACAAAATCCATGGCTATTAGTGCCGAGTGTAACTCATAGAACCATGCTCGAGGTGATTGCTTAAGACCATAGAGTGCCTTGTGTAGCTTGCACACATATTGTGGTCGTTCGGGATCAATAAAGCCTTGTGGTTGAACCATGGAAACATCCTCATGCAATGTCCCATTTAAGAAGGCATTATTGACATCTAGTTGGCGAAGTGACCAAGAATAAGGAACAGCAAAAGCCAAGACAATGCGAATTGTGGTGGCTTTGACGACGGGACTGAAAGTTTCTCCATAGTCAATACCCGGTTGTTGATGATACCCCTTCGCAACCAAACGTGCTTTAAACCTAGCTAAGGAACCATCTGCGTTTTGTTTCACTCGGTATACCCATTTGCAACCGACAACATTTTGATGTTGGGAAGGTGGGACTAGGGACCAAGTTCCATTGCGGAGGAGAGCATTGTACTCATCAGTCATAGCATTTCGCCATTTGAAGACATTTTGGCTTGAGAATAACAAGTAGGTTCGATGGGCAGCGAGGACAATTCTGTTTGTAGAATGGTGTTATGTTTTGTTTTAGAACGAGTTTGCATAGGATGGACATTAAGGGAGTGAGATAAGGTGGGCTGATGTGAGGAGCTGCTAGAAGATGAAGAAGAAGAGTTTGGCTGCTGCCCTTGGTGTAATGGGGGAATGGTGATTGGAGCTTGTGGAGAAGACGAATTAGTATGCGAGGGTGATGAAGAAGGTTGAGTAGAATTATTTGATGGAATGAGTAAGGACTTAGAAGGAGTGGTCAGGGAACTGTCGGGAGTTATGGGCATGGAATGGATAGATGGAAATATAGATGGTGGAGGAGGGATGCACGACACGGACACATTTGATAAAGGGGACACAACCGATGATTGTAAGGTGACAAAAGGAAACAGTAACTCATCAAATTGAACATGACAAGCAACAATAATTTTTCCAGTGGAGGGATTAAAACACTTGTAACCTTTTTGATTTTCTTGATACCCGAAAAAAACACATTGAGATGAACGGAACATAAGTTTGTGAGAGTTGTAAGGTCGTGAAAGACGGATAACAAGCACAACCAAAAACTTTTAGAAGTTTAGTAATTTGGTTGTGTGTGAAAAAGCATTTTTGCACGGAGACTTATTTTGTAAAAGCGAGAGTGGGCAAGCTGGTTGATTAGAAAGACTGCAGTGGTGAATGCCTCATCCCAAAACTTTTGAGGCATTGAAGCATTGGCTAAAAGTGTGAGACCAGTCTCAATTATGTGACGGTGTTTGCGTTCAGCCGAACCATTTTGTTCCGGTGTATGTGGACAAGAAACACGATGATAAATTCCTTGTTTTGAAAGCAGGCAAAGGAATGAACGATATTCACCTCCCCAGTCGGTTTGGAGATTTTTTATTTTTGTATTAAAAAGACGTTCAACACGAGCTTGAAAATTTTGAAAGATTTGTAGTACATCCGATTTAGAACTAAACAGAAAAATCCATGTGTACTTTGAATAGTCATCAACAAATGAGACATAATATTTATAACCATTATTTGATAAATTTGGGGAACAACCCCATACATCGGAATGAATTAATTCCAGAGGAAATCTAGTCCTAGAATGAGTAGATGGAAGGTGGAGCCGATGACTTTTGCCAAGCTAACAAGGAGAACACAGGGATGAAGACTTTGAGCCACATGTGGGGAGTGAATGGGAGGAGACCACCTTATTTAGAACCTTTGAAGAGGGGTGTCCAAGTCGTGCATGCCAAATGTCAAGAGAGACTCGTTCGCCAAGGAATACTTGGTTGGTTTTATTTGCAGAAGAATTGGGAAGAACTGTATTATGAGGGAAAGCGTAGAGCCCGTTAGTGAGTCTCCCGCGGAGTAGGACCTTTCCCGAGCAGCGATCCTTAACAAGACAAACAAGAGGGTGAAATTCAACGGAGACATTATTATCATAACATAATTGAGATACACTAATTAAATTTTTTGAGATAGAAGGAACATGGAGAATATTTTGCAGAAATAATGGATGCGTATTAGTTTTAAGATGAGAGGAACCAATATGCAAGATATTCAAACCTTGACCATTACCCATGCGAACTTGATCATTGCCAGAATAGTCTGAGTGAATTGACAGATTTTCCAAATCATTGGTAACATGAGTGGTTGCGCCAGAGTTGGGGTACCATGCTGGGTCGTAGGTAGATGACGAATTTGATAACAGTGCAAGGTGGGATGCATCACTTGTGTAGTTATGGTCAAAACGTGAATAACATTTAAGGGCATTGTGACCATTTTTTCCACAATCGACATTGAATCCGAGCTGAACCAAAACGAGGACTTATGTTGGGATTGCGAAAAACCTGAGAGTTGCGTCCTCTGCCTCTATTACGTGAAGTGGATCCTCCTCTAGTGGTTGATGAGGAGTATGAACGAGTATTGTTATCATATCGTGGTACATTTGTTGAGTATTCGACCTGGAGAAGGAACCTCGGTGATTCTGAGAAGTAAGATTAACTTGAGGTAACAATACATCCATGGTACTTATCTATTCAATGCGTGATTCATGAGTAAGAAGAAAACCATGCAAATCATCAAGGCTAAGTGGATCTGTACGTGTAGTGGCAGAGACTACAAATGAGTCATATTCAGTATCAAGGCCAACAAGGATGTAGAGAATAAGATCTTGATCATTGACACCATGGGTCGCAAACAACTAAATTGTTCGCAATAGATTTCATTTTCTGAAAATAATCAGTGATAGAGAGTGAACCTTTTTTTTTGTGTTTGTAGTTGATAAGCGAGTCGCATGATTCTTGCGAGATTGAGATGCATACATGCGCCAAGAGTGGACCGAGCTTCATGAGCGGTGAATACGATTAATGACATTAACGAGAAGCAGATTTGCCGAGGGAGGATAAAATCCAGCTAAGAAGAAGTTGATCTTGTCTACGCCATTGAAAAAATTCCGGGTTTAAAATTGTTTCTGCCGTAGGAGTTGAGGAGTTTGGATCCGTAGTTTTCTCGGTGGTTGGAGGAGGTGCTAGAATCCACTCAGGAGGGAAAATGGATTTTCCGGTGATGAATTCTTCAAGATCATAACCACGAAACAATGGAAGAAGTTGGGATCGCCATAGTAAGTAATTTCTACGTTCCAATTTTATAGGAACTGAATTGGTGAAAAGAGACGGTGGTTTGTTGAGGTTGACAAAAAAAGGGAGTGAGGAAGGGGTTGAAAGGGATGAGAAGTAGTCATTGTGACGTTGGTCGAAAGTTTTGATACCATAAAAAGGCTAAACAAAAAGATGCTTTCAAAGCGTTCTTTCTTCTTCGCCGCTTATATTGTATTTATAGTGTTATACATGAACATGGATCATTTGAAATATTTACAAGATAGTGTTAACGCTTGAAGTTTCGCACGGCGCGTCTAATCACGTAATCCACGCTAGAACTTGCAGCGAGAATGAGATCACATGAAGCTTCGACTTGCTTGGCCACGGGGATAGCTCCGGTGTGAGAATGAAAGTACAGTAATTACAAGGTTTAACAATGGATGATAAGTATTTAGTGCTCAAAAGTAGGTATTACCTCATAATGATAACCTAGGCCTTATATTTATAGTACTCACCACCTTAGAATCCTTCTCCCAGTCGGATTAGGACTCCTAATGTATGGTAGTTACCATAACTTGGGTCCAACACAATCTCCTTAAAAGGTGCAAGTAGAGTCCAATCTCATCACCACCTTTGGAGTTACCTTATATGCCTATGAATAGGTACGGGACTACTGACGCAGGAGAGCCTTTGTCTGAGAGCCCAAACGGTCCTATAATCTAGTCCGGGCTTTGGCCCAAAGAACTCGAAGACCCGACCCCAAACATCACAAGACCGGGTTCAGCTCCGGCCCAGGAGGGCTTAGATGCCGACCCAAGCACCTCCAATATCTTCATAGGCTTCGGCCCCCCGATCTCTCCAGCCTTTCTGATACTAAGCCTTCGGCCCAAAGGAGGGTCGGTAAAACGCTCCCGAACATTGCCCCCCAGTCTCTAATTATAACATATTTATGATTGGAGACTTGAAAGGTTAGGATTTGAGCAGTCGGTATATGAAAGGTCACGACAAATGACTAATGATGAATTGCTGTCATGGAAGCCATACAATCAGTTCTTGATATTTGAAACGTTGCACGCCTTTTCACGCCTGGACCCACCTCAAGTATTTAATAGCCGCCTTGGGGTTCCGTGCCGTACCCCTTATAAAAACCCCTCTTCCCCCCTCATTATCTCCTTTACTGACTCTCACTCCCAAACTCTCTATTTTAATTTTTCCCGGCAAGACGATTTCCGGCGAGCTCATTTCTTCCCCAAACTCCATGAACTCCCACTACTTTGCAGATATTTGAGTTCTATTCTTGATCATCTGTCCTTCGAAACTTCTTATTTGCATCACATTCTTTTTAAATGGCGCCAACTACAGCACTACTCCGGCCACTGAGCCTATCACCGTTACCTCCACCGTCACCATTGGCATGACCTTCTAGAGGTCGATCACGGATGCCCCCTGTCGACACCACTCCTTTGACCCTGCCTAGTCTGGTAGACGCCGAGGCTAGGATTCGAAATGCATACTATTCCTCAGAGGAGTTTTCTCACCTTCATACTCCTTCCACCATCACCCCCTCACAGATTTCTGACATTCGGTGCCTTTTTAAGATCCCTGAAGAATACCAGCTTCGAGTACCTATGCTCGATGAGAAGATGTTTTGGCATCCCGAGGGCGAGTGGGTGGCCGTCCCCCTGTACGTTCTAAAGTACGAGGTTCGGTTTCCACTTCACGATTTCATTCCTTCTTTCTTGAGCTTCGTGGGAGTCTGTTCATGCAGAACTCGTGCTTTAACGCGTACATCCACTTAGTCTCTTTCATAGTCGTCTGCCAAGAGGTGGGCCTCAATCCCGGGCTCGATCTATTCTTTGCCCTGTTCACCGTTAGTGGTTCGAAAGAGCCGGTCTTCGACAACTCAACAAACGCCCCAACCGCACCGTCCCGATCAAGACCCCTTCAAGCAACAAGGGGTGGCATGAACAGTGGTTTTTTGCCAAGGGAACCGACCTCTAGCTCCTTCCCTCCTGGGCCCATCCAGCCGACCAGGTGGCCAAGATTTCGAAGTTCCCGAAGGGTCGGGCTGATGCTTTCAAGACGTTCTAAAAGCAATGGCAAAAGACCCAATGGAATCTGGGGCTTCTGATGAATGAAGCCTGGTTGTACAAACACGGCTGTGAGTATCCTTCTATTTTTCATTATTTTTCCTCCTATTTTTCAAGCTTTCCATGCCTTAACCCATTTGTCCCTGCGTTGACCATTTTCAAGCGCAGAGGCGTTGTCGACGCCTTCATCCCTACCACCATCACAACCTGTGCGGACTGTTTCCACCACTCCTTCTTTCTTCCTAGCTCTTTCGGGAATCACCGATTACTGTTAGCCCAAGAGCCGTCAGAGATTTTCCTTTTACCCTCTTCGATCACTTCAAACTACCTGGTGACGACGAGCGGTTTAAAGGATACTCTTCTGATCAGTTCTTGGTGGCCTATGTTTGAGCTCAGACCCAGGTAATTCCCTTTGTCAATTTGATTGCTGCTATTAACTTTTACTTTTACTTCTAGACTTGATGTATATATTTTATCGCAGCTAACGCTTATACTTCGCCTCGGCCATCCCTCCCCGCCCGATCCACAAAAAAGAAATTCAAATTGGGATGGATGTTGAGTGCTTGAGGTCGAGGTTCGGTTTTTGATCCGACCACTGAAGAAGGAAAGGATTCTCATTGAGACCTTTACAAGCAGGTGCCCGGCGGAGGATCGATCAAGAGTTTGAGCATAAGCATAGTACTCTTCTGGAAGAGAGGGATCATCTGCTCCAAGAGGTCAAGGATCGGGAAGATGCTGTTGACAGCATTACGCTCAAGTTCTCCAGAGATGCACGATAAGATGATGTTTTTGATCAAGGAGAACAACACTTTCGATCGCTTCATCGTCAACGCCTTTCCCGAGAAGATAATCGAAGCTGATGACAAGTCATCGTAGAATCTGAAGAATCAAGCCTTGAATGATAAGGCCATAGCCCAATTTGGTGAGGGGTATGAGACTCATCGAAAAGGCTAAAGCAAAGTCGATGGGGTCATTGGGCTCGATGTCTCCATCCTCGACTCTTCTGGATGACGAGTCCGACGTCAAGATGACCCCTCTCACGGAAGTAGATATGTAGGATTTATAATAAAGAAAATTTCCCTTTTGTACTTGGTCAGAATCGTAGCGGCAAACGGGTTTGTAAAGTAAAAATTTTCTAAGTATAAATGAGATATATTTTTTGCCCATGAATGTTTATTGTCAGTTTTACTTATGACTAATCTCGATCAGTTATGTCCACCCGAACCTTCTGATTGGATCGTCCTTAGAGTTTTTCTGATTTTGAAGGGTCAACAGTTATACCAGAGACTTATCTCTTTGCGGTGGTGTCTTCGAACCTTTTGATCGGATAGTGCTCGAGATCGTATTTTAAGAATTTATTGAACTCTCGGTCAGTTATGCTCGGGACTTATCTCGATCAGTGGTGTTTTTCCGAACCTCTTGATCGGATAGTGCCCGAAGCGTGTCTGTTCAAGTAGTAACGAAATATATGAATATAGATGAAGTTAAACACCCATGTAAATAGAACTTTCATTTATATCATTTGAGTTCAAACGATTACATGGATAAAAACAAGAACGACATAACTATTATTTGGTAAAATTTTCTAAGTCTTCCAAAGATGCCATGTATTCTTTACCTCCGAACCGTCCATTGCTTTCAAGCCGGTAGGTTCTGTCTTCTCAAGACTCCTACCACCTCATAAGGCCCCTCCGGTTGGGCATTAGCTTGTCGTTGTTGCAGGGGGTTGATGCCTCCGACTCCCGGAGGACCAAATCTCCTATTGCAAACCTCCTTGTCTTCACCTTCTGATTATAGTGTCGGGCTGTTCGCTGCTGATAGATGGCCAATCTCATCATTGCTGAATCCCGAACTTCATCCAACAAATCTAAATTCGTTCTCAAACCCTCATCATTATATAGCTCTTTGTATTGGCTGACTCGAAGAGTTGGAGATCCGATCTCAACAGGAATGAGTGCATCGGTCCTGTATGCCAATCTGAATGGGGAGTCTCCAGTTGTAGTCCTTGGGGAAGTTCGATACGCCCACAAAACAGATAGCAGTTCTTCGGGCCACCGACCCTTTAATTCATCTAATCTGCGTTTAATCCCATTGAGTAGGGTTCGATCGGTCACTTCCACTTGGCCGTTTGACTGAGGATGGGCAACCGAAGTCTTACGATGCTGGATCCTTAACTCTTTCAAAAAGCCTTCAAACTTAGAACCCATAAACAGCCTGCCATTGTCTGAGATCACTGCCATCGGGATACCGAACCGGTAGACAACCCCTTCTTTAAAAAACTTCAAACACTCCTGTTCGGTGATCTTTTGCAGTGGTTTGGCTTCGACCCACTTTGTCATGTAATCAATAGCCACGATCACAAAGCTAACTTGTCCCTTAGCTTTTGGCAGAGGCCCCAAAATGTCGATTCCCCACACAGCAAAGGGGATCGGGGCCAAGACGGAATATAGTTCCTCGGGGGGTTGATGTGGAATATTGCTGTTCAACTGGCACTTGGGACACTTCCTAACGAATTCCTTCGCTTCAGTATAGATGGTTGGCCAATTATACCCCTGCCTCAAAATCTTATGTGCCAGTGACTTTGCTCCCATGTGATCCCCACAGATCCCCTCATGCACTTCTCGAAGTGTGTAGTCTGCCTCTGAAGGAGTCAAGCATTTGAGCAGTGGAGAGCTAAAGGCTCTTCGGTATAGATCTCCATCTATGAGGACGAAGTTCGAGCTTCGGTGTTTGACTTGCCTGGCTAGGATTCGGTCCGAAAGGAGGGTCCCATCGGCCAAGTATGCGATATAAGGTGTGAGCCAGCAGTCGAGTCGGTCCAAAGCTAGGATTTCTGCCTTCGGGACACTGGGTTTTTTGAGAACCTCCAAGTAAACTAATCCATTGAAAGAGCTTGCTTCAGTAGTTGCCAGCCTTGCCAAGGCATCTGCTATCGTATTATCTGACCGGTCGACCCCCTGACAACTGTATGAAGTGAAGTACATAAGCTTATCTTTTACCTCGGCGGATATTTGGTCATCTTGCCTTCGAAGCTTCAGATTACTTCGAGATAATCGCCTCGACCACCAACTCGTGAATCATCAGATGATCAACCTCTGTACCTCTAGGCCGCCGGGCCATCGTATCCCCATTAAGATGCTCTCATACTACCTTCGTTGTTTGTGGCCTTGAAACCAAACCGAATAGCTTGCTGTACCTTGAACCCCTCAGGACTTGTTAGGATGACACCTGCTCCACTGACATCCATAGTTGACGATCCATCCACGTATAGAGTTCATGAGGTCTGGATTAGTTGTGTTTCGGCCACTATACTTGTAAGACCCCGACTTTTTATTAATAAAATAAAATTTCCTCTATTTATTATTTTGAAATTGTAAGGGTTGATTTGATTAATGTGGATAGTTATGGGTAAAATACGCAAGTATTTCAAAATAAGCAAATGGTTATAAAATATTCATTATTATTTGGAATATTCGTTTGGTCGTGGAATATTAAATCGCTTGTGTGGGAATATTAAATGCGACGGTAGCGACCATGTGTGGGCCCCATAACTGAAAGCGATTGGAGGAAGAAAACGACAAAAATAAGTTGTTTAAAAATAATAAAGTAGTTATTACTGGTTTACTTTGTTGAAATACCCGTTGGTTAAAAACGATGAATACGCGTTCAGACAAGAAGATGGCACACGCAGTATTGCACCAATTATTGATTCTTACGTAAGAAGGCACTACTCAATAATGGTTACGATGAATTCTTATTCGATATTTTATTTTATTGATTCAATAATTCTTTGCGTTGATATTTTATATTGTTGTTGTTTCAATAATTGTCATTACACAAGTATTTTTCATTATTGAAGCAATAATTCATATTATCTGAATAATATTATTAGATAACATTATTGGCAATGTCTAGAAAGTTACATCTAAGGAGAGGTTTGGTCACCTAATCACTGCGGCCAAAGAAGGAGAAATTCTTATTCGAAAGCCCCTCTTTCTCGGGAAGCGCACGGTTGTCAATATTGTAATTCGTAATATTATTTGTGAATAATTAATTGTTGATTCATATGATGAGGAAAATATTGATTTTATATGGATATAGATGGAGAAAATTTTTAATGTGACAATTGTTGAAAATTAAAATTTTTTCTTTTTACGATAAAATAATTCATTTAAATATATTATTATATTTTAATAATATAATAATGGTGATATTTTTACAATGAATGTGTGATATCTGAGTATACGAGGAGAAAGAGTATTTTGTTGTAATAAATGTTTAAAACATGTTAAACATGTCTCGTGGACCCATTTATCGATTGAAATTTGATTATAGCACGAAAAAATCGCTTCGTTTATGGATTTCGGTCATTTTCGTTGGGAATTTGGAAAACTTTCTTCTACAAAGTTGTAGAGAATTGAATTTCCTATAAAACTCATGAGATTCGATTTTTCTGACAAAAGAGCTATTTATTATGAATTATTGAAGTTCCAAAGAACCGAAATAATTGATTTTTGAAAGTTTAAAATATTTAAAATAGGAAAAATGTTTTTTGTGTTGATTAGCCTCATTAAACACATGCTAGTGGCTGAATTCAGATGATTCAAAGTGTAATAAAGGAAATTGTAATATATATAATATTATTATATTAAATTTTACGCTTTGGTGTTCTAAGCATTTTTCTATAAATAGGGTGTTTAGGTTAGAATTGAAAATTACACCGTAAACTCAAGTTTTCTCTATATTATCGAGCGTATTCTTGTGAGTATTTTGAGTATACTTTGAGTATTGCTATCTGATTGCAAGTTCAAGTTATAACTTTATATCCAAGTATTCCAAATGGTAAATCTTTATCCTTCCGAGGTAAGGGATTTTTTTTTCGTAATGATATTATTTCTTCAATATCATTATCTTTGAAATATTGATCTGAAATTTTATCAAATTTGGAACTTTTAGTGTCTGAGAGTTCTTATTCACGATACTCGGCCTTTATTCACGATACTCTGATTATTCATTCACGAATAAGCCTTTATTCATCGAAAAATAAAAATTTTTCTTTTCGTCCAAAATATCTATTCTGGATACTAGTTTTGATTGTATCCATGTTTTGATCATTCTTGAATTTTACACCGCTATGATTATTTTTGAGGTAATTTTGGACGTGGATAAAACGAAGTACGAATCCTTAATCCTTAATCCTTGTCATTTTGTTTCACTGGATTCGTTTCTTTTAAAAAAAAATAAATATATTTTTCATCATCCTCAGTCTTAAATGATGATATTATTGAATATCTTTGGCACATAGTGCAAAAAGATGAATGATTTCGATGAATATCTTTGGCCCAGTAGTGCAAAGATGAATGATTTCGATGAATATCTTTGGCCCGTAGAAAAAGATGAGCAGTGTTTAGATGAACATGACCAATTGGTGAATGTCATTGGCTTTCGTAGTAAAAGGATGAATATATGATTCCGGATATATATTGATTGATGTTACGAGGATAAAAATATTGATGATGAATTTCGTTAAATTCATAGATATTAATAGATTTCATCCTCTAAGTAACTCTTCTATGAATTAATATTTTTCATCATTGCGAATATTGATTTAAAACTTGTTGTCTATTGTATTCTATTAGATTTTTTTCCTGTTGAAGATTAACGATAATTTGTTGTATATTATCTTAGTCATAATATTCTTTCTCGAAGCTAGTTGAGCTCACCCTTTTCCTTTTTGTTCCATTTTTCTTCTCGGGAGGCGAGAATATAAGCGAGTATTTAGTCGGGGTATGGAATGAAGGTTCTAGGGAGAGTTGTTTAGTAGTCCTCACCATTTTTATAAAATAATGTATCAATAATTATGATGAGGATTTATTTGTATGTGGATATTGTCTAGATGGCAACATCTGTATTTAAACTCATAGTTTATGTGTTGTAATAATAAAGTTGTAGTTAATTCTGTACCATGTATTTGACAACTCAGAATGGGTGATGTATACCTATTTTGGGGGTGTCACAATACTCACCTCCGGTTCGGTGAAAGAACACTCGACCACGAAGTCTGCCAACGCCTGCCCTTTGATTGTCGTTCGGGGGCGATACTCTATAACAAATTGTGTCAACTCCATTGCCCATGCGGCCAACTGACCTGATACTTCGGGCTTGTGTAGAATCTTCTTCAAAGGTTGATCCGTGTAGACCACTATCAATCGACCCTGGAAATAGTGCCTTAGTTTTCTGCTAGCAATTATGAGGGCGTAAGCAAATTTTTCCAGGTTCGGGTATTTCGTTTCTGCGTCCCGGAGAACATGGCTGACATAGTACAATCGAGCTGCCTTACCTCCCTTATCCTCACCAAAGGCCGCCCCTATCGCCATCTCCAACTTGCAGCCAAGTATAAGTATAAAGGTTCTGAGGGAATCGGTTTCATTAGCAATGGTGCCGAACCCAAATACCTCTTAATCTCTTGGAACGCGTCTTCGCATTCCGAAGTCCACTGGAAGCTCTTGTCATTTTTTGGGCCTTTGAGAGTGTCAAAAAAGGATAGACAACTTTCAGCTGACCTTGACATGAATCTCCGAAGGGCAGTAATTCGGCCCGTCAGTCTCTGGACATCTTTGTATGTCTTTGGAGATTTCATATTTAAGATCGCCGAGATTTTTTCTGGATTGGCTTCGATTCCCCTCTTACTGACCAGATACCCCAGAAATTTCCCTGAACCCAATCCGAAGGTGCATTTGGTCGGGTTCAGTCTTAGTTTGTGTTGTCTCACCGTTTCGAAGCAGTCTGCTAAATCCTCAAATGATCCCGAATCGACATGCTCTTGTCGATCATATCATGTCGCCCACATACACTTCCATACCGGCCCGGTTGCTTCTACGAATCTGAAGTTCATCATTCGTTGGTAGGTTGCTCCTGCGTTTAGCGAAATCAAGGTCATCTTCCTACGATCTGGCGATATATAGCAGATGAGTGATGAAGCTAGTCTTGGGATATCTTCTTGTGCATCGAGATTTGGTGATATCCAGAAAACGTCCATGAAACTTAGCATCCCATACCCTCAAGTGGCATCAATCACCGATCTATGTTGGGCAAGGGTAGAAGTCTTTAGGGTATGCCTTGTTCAGTCCGTGTAGTCGATGCACATCCTCCACTTCCATTTTTCTTACGAACCAATACTACATTCTTGACACCATTTGGGATAGTCGATTTCGAAGATGAACCCTGCCTCTAACAATTTAGTAACCTCGTCGTCAATAATCTTCTGTCTTTTCGGGGCAAAGATCCTTCTTTTCTGTATCACTGGCTTCCTTTTTGGGTCGGTATGAAGCCTATGTAATGCTATTGATTCGCTTACTCCGGGCATGTCGCTAGGTTCCCAAGCGAAGATGTCGGCATACACCCGAAGTAATTCCACCAAACCCGTTCGCAGCTGTTCGGATAATCTCGCCCCAATTTTGACCAGTTTGTCTGGGTTCCCCGGTACCAGCTCAACATCCTCTGTTTCTTCTGCTGGTAGAGCCATGGGTTCCGTACTTCCCTCAGTGAACGGCTCTATCTCGATGGACAACGTCTGTTTCTGCTTACTAACCCCGACCCCTGAGGAAATCAAGGTATTTCGATAACACCTTCGGGCGATATCCAGATCCCCTTTTACCTCCCCTATCCCGTTCGGTGTCGGAAACTTGACTTTGAAGTGGGGTATAGATGTTACTGCCTGCAGCGCTGCTAATGTGGGCCTTCCCAAGATGGCGTTGTAGGCCGAATCCACTTGCACGACAAAAATTTTTACCATGATTTTAAATCTGAGGAGGCGTCCCAAATCGACCATAGTTTCACTGCGTTCGACACATGAACCGGGTCGCCACCGGCCGCATAAATGGGCCCTCACCTCCCAATTCCATCTTCTTTCCTCCCAAATCCATCCGTTGGTATGCATGTGTGTAGAGTATGTCGACCGAAGACCCGTTGTCGATCATCATTCTCTTCATGTCCACTGGCCCGAACTCGAGCCAAGTTATCACCAAAGGCCTCGTCGTGTGGTTCGATCTGCTCGTAGGGTAGCCGCCATCCGAGAAGGAGATGGTGTCGTGCTCGAATATGGCTCGTCCTTTTACGGGCGAGGAGCCAACTAGTGATGATGACGGCCGAGATGCCCACTCCTCTTCTTTCCGATTACACGCCCTACCGAGAGTCCTCCGATATCACATCGATAACTCCTCGGGCTTGTGGGTTTGGTCATTGTTTGTACTTCTGGGAGCTCCTCGTTTCTCTCTCTTGGGGCTTCCGACCTTTCTCTCGCCAACTCGTCTTGATCAGCATTAACCGCCTGCTCAACATTCTTTTCTATTAAATCTTTCAAGTTAGTGTAATCTTCGTCGTGTGACCCCGACTACGGTGATACGCTGATACTTGTTCCGACCCTCTTCCCAAGCGGGATCGTTTGACATGGTTCGAAAAAGGGCTTACTTCAGCATCTCCTCCAAAGATCTTGGCCCGATTCAGATTGAGTCACGGTGTACACCTTGTTGACACTTTTGTTTGGGAAGGTGGCCTTCCACCTTTGCCCCAGTTGTAGTTCTTCTTGTAGCTATCCGACCTCCCCGATTGTCGGACTTGATAGCTTAGTTTGTCCCGATCTCTAGACTTCTCATAGGATTGGGATTATGGTTTGAAATTCCCCATCGCTTCCTCGATCGCTATGTGACCCTCGGCCCTATGGAAGGCTTCTGTCAGGTCGGTAGGGGTTGATTACTGTGTCCTTCATCGACTTCTTTTATTTTCCGATGTTCAGCCCGTTGTGAAGAATCCCAAGGCTTGTGGGGAATTCGGCTCATTAATCAAACCCCTGACCTCCGAAATCTCTTAATATCGCCTGTGCTCTCATCCGATCTCACCGATCTGCATGAGGGATCTTGTGATCTTCCCCGTCTCTTATTACTCCCGAACCGTGCATGAAACTTTTCGAAGGTCATTCCATGAAGATATCGATCCCGATGCCAAGGTTCCCATCCATTCGGTTTCTTCTTCAAGGTAATGGCGAACATGTGGCACTTCGTCGCATCAGAGTGGCCATAATATCGTCATCAACTGTCATACCCATCGGAATGATCGTAAGGATCTCCCCCGTCATATAAGTCTCCATCGGGGCATCTTGCTTTTGGGGTCCGCTTATTTTCGATTAATTTTGGCGAGAAAGGCGACCTATATATAGGTCGAGGCGCCCGATCGGGCTCTTGACCAACAAAGACTTCTCCAATTCAGCTACCCTTGAGCGAGGGGGTCGGACTCTCCTGCATGAGGGGACGATTGTGGTTTGTCCCTCTCACATTCGGAATCTCTCTCCTCCTCCGCCTGAATCGACCCGGTGTGCTCGAGCGTCGTCTTCTTGATCGACTCTCCTCCTCGGCCGGCCATCCCTCGAATGACTTCGGTATCTACTTTTCTCCCTATCAGCCCCTTCCTTTCGGGGTGACCGAGATCGGCTATGGTGCCTACGCCTCTTAGAGGATGCCTCTTGCTCTCCGAGCACGTTGGCCATCTACAGTTCGAGCTCCTCCTACTGAAGACGTAGGGTCATCATGGCATCTTTGTGTTTCTTTGCATCTTTTTCTCGCAGGATGAATTCTCTCGATCTCGACTACCTGCAGCTACGACTCTTTTCACGCGCTCCAAATATCGTGAATTGGCTTCATCCATCCGACTAGCTTTGAGTTCTTGTGGTGTTGGCTTTCATGGAAGAGCCTTCGTCGGGGAGCCGGTATGGCTCCATCCGATCGTCCCTGGATTCTGGAACCCAATCATCTTTCACCGACTCTCTCACTGAGTGGTGCAGTGCGTTTAGCCTTTTCACGGCCGAAATCGTGATACTCCACACTCGCCATAGTTTTCTTTGGGAAAAGAATTGATTGTGATTGTTATTTAAGCATCGCCTCCTTCTAATAGCCAATGTTAACGCTTAAGTTTAGCACGTGGCGTCCAATCACGAAATTCACGCGCTAGAACGCGATAAGAATGATCACACGAAGCTTGACGGCTTGTGTGGCGGGGATAGCTCCGTGTGAGAATGAGTACATCTTGGTTACAAGGTTTAACAATGGAGGATAAGTATTTAGTGCTCAAAAGTAGGTATTACCTCATAATGATAACCTAGGCCTTATATTTATAGTACTCACCACCTTAGAATCCTTCTCCCAGTCGGATTAGGACTCCTAATGTATGGTAGTTACCATAACTTGGGTCCAACACAATCTCCTTAAAAAAAAGTAGAGTCCAATCTCATCACCACCTTTGGAGTTACCTTATATGCTATGAATAGGTATCGGACTCGCACTGCCTTGAGAGAGGCCTTGTCTTGAGCCCAAAGCGGTCCTATAATCTAGTCCAGGCTTGGCCCAAAGAACTCAAGATCCGACCCCAAACATCACAAAGGCCAAGGTTCATTCCGGTCAGAGAGGCTTAGATCTTGACCCAAGCACCTCCAATATCTTCATAGGCTTTACCCCGATCTCTCCAAATTTTTCGATACTAAGCCTCGGCCCAAAGGAGGTCTTCAGAAGCGCCTCCGAACAATAGGCTTTGTAACAAACTAAACAACTCTAAAGAGATAAGATAAGTGTTATCTAATGCCTGTTATATTTTATCTTTATCAATTATATTGCGGGGGCAGTATGTAGGCCGTTGAACATAGTCTCACAACAAATGATGATGTGATGATGGGTTTTTTGAGATTCCTTATATGCCACAATATGTCAGTTCATTGGCATAATCTTTTAAATTTTTCACTTTTATTTAAATTATAAATATTTATATTTAGTTTCTTCCAATACTTACCTAAACTTTTAATCCTTAGGAAAACTCTCAATTCTATATTGATAGTTTTTATTGGTGGTTTAGTCATTTCACATCGAATTAACAATTTTTTTTTGCAAAAGGTTAAATATGATATATTATTAAAAAATATATCCCAAAATATAAACAAATTAAATAATGAAATATTAAATTACAAATCTGTAATGCATACAAAGAAAATTATTTTTTCTTCATCTATCACTCTACTACTGCTATTACTTTCTACAACTGATGCTACTATTTTTTTATTTAGAGTTTAAATATTATAGTAAGATCATAAAAAAAAAAAAAAAAAATCCAAATCTTATATGCAAAATTTTAAATATTTTTTTTTCAAAGTTAGCTATAAAACATAAAATTGGAAAATTTAGAAACCTTTTATTTTAATAAAAGACAAACTTAAGTCTTCAGTTACGCGAACATATATGTTAGTAGTGATTAATTAAGGTGAGATAAAATCTAGAGTAAATTATATTTTGTATCCTCCAAGTTTACTTCATTTTGTATATTACATTTTATAATTCAAAACGTTGCATTTTAATTTGCATCCCAACCTTAAGAAAAGTCAGCACATAGCACCCCGGCCCAAAAAATTCGTCGCTAAAAGTGAAAAATCTGTTGCTAAACTCTTGACTTTTTAGTGACGGATTTTGGGTCAAGGGGTGTTATGTGCTGATTTTTCCAAAATTTGAGATGCAAAGTGCAACGTTTTAAACTATAGCATACAATATGTAAAATGGAACAAACTTGGGCGTTACAAAGTACAATTAACTCTAAAATTTATATTGAAACTAATTTTGTGTGTTGAACTATTTGTTAATTAAATAAAATAATCATCTATTATCATTAAGATAAAATAATTTCCCGTTACTTACTCTCGAAATTGACGGTTAACAATAAGATTTCAACAGTTTGATTCTGTAAGCCTGTTCACGTTTAAAATTTGTATTAGTTAATAATCGAGAATATCTCCATGACTCTGCTGAGCCGCTAATATTATTGGTGTAATTGGGTCATAATAATTTTTTGTCTTTTTTTACCTTTATAAGTTTAATTATATTATTAGTTTATACTTTTAATTTTAAACTTATATATTTTTCTATTTAATCTTTTAAATTTTATGAATAATTTATTTTATCCCCTTAATATTTGCACACAATGATGAAGGATGAACAAGTTTGGAATTGAAAATTACTATCCCTCTTTAGTATGGCCATGTAAATATGAAATCCGATTATCATAAAGTTA
Source organism: Panax ginseng (assembly GCA_020205605.1). Classification (NCBI taxonomy): domain Eukaryota; kingdom Viridiplantae; phylum Streptophyta; class Magnoliopsida; order Apiales; family Araliaceae; genus Panax; species Panax ginseng. The sequence goes on from CM035149.1 coordinate 30,972,096, forward strand.
ACTTCACGGTAAGTTGGTCAATTGATCAATACAGTGCTGACATCCAGGAAAACGCAGAAAGAGAGATCACATCTCGCATGTGTGTCTACACTGTATTAATTAATTAACTAAAGTTAATTTCATGTTAACCACTCTTGCCCTTGACTAGCATAGAAATAGGACAATTTTTTAAATATGCATTGTTTGAGACCCTTATGCAGACACTTGTCATATCTTCATGTGCAATATTGTGGATTTATCTGGAGTAACATTATTTTTATATGTATTTTTAATATTTTTTCATAGTTTTTTTTCATATGAGAGTGGAACTCACTGTATACTTATGAAAGAGAACAATATAAAAATATTAAAAATACATATAAAAATAGCAGTTCTCTTTATCTGTTATAAGTTGAATGTGATAATTAATGTTAACTGAAAAAGTTATCCAACGAGTGGATTCGCTGGACAACCGGACTGTTAGTTTAATTATGTAACTTCATTATACTTTTAATATTATCCCTAAAATATGTAGGCTTTAAAAAATTAAAGTTGTAAGTAGTAGGTATTGTGTTTTTTTTCTCCCCCTCAAATGTCTTTATATTTATTAATTCTCATAATAATAACAAATCATTTAATATAGCATAAAAAACCTACAACCACCGGTCCACCGCATGCGACCGTCACTGCAAGGTTCAGCCACCGGACACACCCAGGACTATTATATTGAGGAGGTGAGATCTGACTTCTCTAAATTACTAGTATTAATTAACTTGGCCTTGGATTTAATTTGTGTTTAACATATTTTGGTCTGAATTAGTATCTCAAATTCAAGTGTTATTATTATATTAGTTATTCAATAACATGGTGGGTCATAACTACTAATTATTGAATATTTATATATCAATTAGAGAGGTTCTCCAACATACTGGTCCGTTGACAGACCAATTTTTAGCAAACTAAAGCTCATATAAATAATATAATAATAACATATAAATTTTGGAGTTGGAATTTGAGACCTTTAGTACATTATACATTCTCCTTTCTTTAAGAAAAAAAATTAATATTAAATATTACTTTTCTGTTTTATAAAAAAGTAGTATTTCTTTTATTAATGTTCAACTAGTAATAAAAAGTTAATTTTTTTTTGTGCATCTAAGACTCTTTTTCATGAAATGGAGGGAGTATTAACGTAAATGCGTAATCCAATAAAATCCTAGTTTTGTAAAAATTTGTGTAGATTTGCAATGAGTTGCTATTCCCACGTCGAATTACGATTACAAAACTTATTAATACATGAAATTAATAAAAATTATAGATATATTTCACTTATTACACATATCGCTAAAAAACTTACCACTAATAATTATTTACGTAAGTGACAATTAAAAAATTAACATAAACATTTACAATATATATATATATATATATATATATATATATATATATAGAAAGAGAGAGTTTCTTATAATGCGGACCACCTTTAGCGTCGAAACCGTTGCGATAGTCTAGAAAGTCCAGAACCGTCGCTATAGTCCGGTTCAAACCTTATGACGACGGGTTTAGTCGTTAAATCGTTAAAAGGTGGTCAGAAAATGACCACCCGCGTAGAAGCGGACTATATATACGATTAAAGCTTCAAATAACTAAGTGACAAACGAATCCCATTATAACGACGGTTTTTTCCGCCGCTATAGCATAGAAAGCCGGTTTTTTATGCTATAACGATGGAAAAAATCGTCATTATATTGATTCGCTTCTTAGTTCGCTTCATCCAAATTCTTTGGAGATAGAAATATATATATATATATATATATATATATATATATATATATATATATATATATTTCGATGTTTAGATTATTAGTCCATATAGGACATTTGAACCCAAGACATTCAAATTCAAAACTCATTCCAAAATTCTAGATCATTTGACTCCATTCATCACTTTTTTCTCTAATACCCTGTAATTCATCTTATTATCACTTTGCAGAGACAGTTCGAACAACTTACTAAGTAAATTACAACACTACGGTCAATACGAAAGACTGAATGATATCATAGAAAATTCATAACATTTCGGCTATTCAAATTTTATTGAAAAGCTTACATATTTTTTTTTAAAAATCATTCCAAAATTAGAGATACAATTTGACTTTTGAGGTCAAACGACGGCATACTAAATTTCAAAATGATATGAATTTATTTAGTTTTAATTGATACAATTATTATAATTGTATAGTATATATAACAAAAACTATTAATTACAAAATTTGTTTATTCTAAATTTTTTTGAGTTGTATCAATTTTTGAAATTTTAATGTCATTGTTTGACTTTAAAAATCAAATTATATCTCTAATTTTAAAACGGATAGTATAATTTAAAAAATCTCACAGCGGATGTGATTATTAATTACACTAGTTCATAACAATGAATAAGTCTACATGCTTAATCCCTACCTTGTGAACTTATATGCAAAAATGTTAATTATAAAAAATATAAGAGGGCAGGAAGAGGTGAGAGATATCCCACATTATTTCATAAATTGTCCCTCCAAAATAATATTGTTTTGAATTTATTTTTTAAAAAAAACTTTTCATACAATTACACAATGACGTTATTTTTGTTTGATAACTTGACTAATTATATGCGGTGTTTCTAACCTTTTATTTTTATTCGAGTCACAAAAAAATAATTAGAAGAGTAAAGCAAAGGTCTCAACCATAATTACCTTTAGGTGAGAGACAACTCATATTACTGCGTGAGTTGTCTCTCTAAAATTAATAACATTATTTTGAAAAATAAAAAGAAATATTTCATACAATTATACAAAACGACGTTGTTTTTGAACAATAACATGCCTAATTATATGAAGTGTTTCTCATTTTTTTTTTAATTATTATTATCAAAAAGTGAAAGAAAAATTTATAAAATGGAAAAGTAAAGCAAAGGGTCCCAACCATAGACTTGGTGGATGTAATTAAACCATGCAAATAAAAAAGTTTACCATATATGCATGTGTTTTAGGTTTAGTTATATTTTATACTTTTGACCAAATAATTAATTGAAGGAAAAGTCTTGGGCGACCGGGCCCAATTTTTTTATTTTTTTTTTTTAAAATATCTCTTAAATAATTTATAAGATTTATTGTAACTGAAATTTTTACAGGAAAAAGTGTTTTGGATGTCATTTGGATACATGTAAAAAATATGACATCCAAAACACTTTTTTCTGTAAAAATTCTAGTTACAATAAATCTTATAAATTATTTAGAAGATATTTTAAAAAAAATAAAAAAATAAAAAAAATTGGGACCGATCGCTAGAAACCGGTCAGCGTGGAAGGACTGTTAATTGAATTCACAATATGAAAAGTAAAGTTCTAGAGGTCGCAAACCCTTAAGTAGGCTATGTGCCTGTGCATATAAAGAGTTGTTGGGAACAAAGAAACAAGTATAATTAATAAGCCATGCATAAAGTAAAAATGAAGCTATGTAGATTCCTAAATTTTATTTATGTCTTCTTATGTTTCAACTTTTGAAGCATGCATCGCACACACACACACACATATATATATATATATATATATATATATATATATATATATATATATGGATATTAATCTATGTCAATCGATTGTTAAGAGTATTGTTCTAGCAACTATGATTTCTATCGTTGATCAATATCATTAATAAATTTGAGATTATAAAAATAAACTCTCAAAGTAAGCTACAATTTTAATTGGCAAATGATAAAAATTAGAATGCAACAAGGTAATTTATTGAAATGCCCCTAATTCTTTTATATATGCATTTATAAGTTTCAGAATTTTAGAATAAATCCCGTTAATTAATTAGTTAAAATGTTAGACTTGTTGGACTAAAATATGTGTCGCTACATGGTGTAGCGGCTAGAATCATTAATTAGTTAATGCTAGTCTTGAGTTCCAAAAGAAATTCCATTTGCAATTTTTTATTAATTAAAAGAGTTTTATTTCTTTTGACAACAATATATGTAATATTACGATGTTTTCAAGTTTATTATTAAAATTTTATTAACATATTATCACTATATACTACTAAAGGCTGAATAATTTTATAATTTTATTGTTATATTATCACTATTATACTAGCTAGTAAAGGCTTAATAATTTTGTTGGTGAGCATGGATCAAGTATATTTCTCGGAATTTTTAAAATATTATCTCTGTTTCCAAATTAGAGATAAAATTTAATTTTTGAGGTCAAACGATGACATATTAAATTTCAAAATTAGTATGACACAAAAGTTTAATTAGACTAAAATAAATTTTATGATTAATAGTTTTTATTATATATTATAATAATTGTATAAACTAAAATTAAATAAATTTACATCAATTTGAAGATTATATATTATATCCTTCTGGGAATTTTATTTATTTTAAGAGAATGTAGAGAGAAAAAAAAAGATGCTAGTTTTATTAGTGCATAGTTAGGTGAATCTAGAAGTATTGGTGCACTAGTCCCATATTGAATAAAAGTGGGACTTTTAAAAGTACTTCATATTTTTAGTCCCAAAAAGAAGAGAAAAAAAAAAAGAAAAAATTCATATAATATTGTTATCTCATTCCACTTAATAGCTTAATTTATTTTTTAAAAAAAAATTATATCAAAATCTTAATATGGTATCAAAGCTTACTTTGTGACATGTTTCTTGATTAACTTATCATAAGGATTATAGCTTTAATTATCAGTTTTCATGTATTCAGTAAATAATTTGTAATCTTATATTTCATTATATATTGTTTATAAATTATGAAATATATTTTCAGCTATATATTATATTAATTATATTTTAGCTTTTTATAAAAAGCCAACTTTGTGACTTGACTTTTGACTTTAGAGAGTGTGCTAGCTGTAATTCTTAATATGGGCCATACTCTAATCTGACATCTTTCTAATTCACTTGATTTAGTCCAATAAGCAGTATTTAACGGTGTCTAATTAATCCTTCTTGAAATAACTGAGTGAAGGAAGAAGTAATTGAATAAAAAAAAGATTTATTTTATTTGATGATCATTTTGATAGATAAATCATTTTAATGAGATAAAAATTTATTACATTTCTTTATTTTTATTGCACAGACATTTTCGAAATGAGATCAATTCTAATAAAATGGATAAATGCGACACTTAATGTCATCTTATCACACCATCTACCATCAATAACAACCAAACAGGTTAAAAATCATTTTATTGTTTCCTTTGTTCCATTCTTTTAATCCAATCGTAGCATTAAGAGTACTTTACATTCAAGCAGCTACTCGACACACATTATATACTCCATCTGTTCTAAAATTAGAGATACAATTTGATTTTTGAAGTCAAACGACGGCATATTAAACTTCAAAATTAGTATGACTCGTAAAAATTTAGAATGAAATAAATTTAGTAATTAATAGTTTTTGCTATATGCTATAAAATTATAATAGTTATATCAACTAAAATTAAATAAATTCACATCAATTTAAAATATAATATGCAGTCGTTTGATCTCAAAAATAGGCTGTAGCACTCTTTTATTTCTGTTAGTCCATAATTAATGCACAACTCTTAATTAGTACACATAAAATTATTCTTATATTACTTGTATATGAATATGAGTGTGATTATATTTATTTGTTTGTGACAGCAAAATATATCCATATTTTGGGTACCTATTGGAACAAACATTATAAATTGGGTAAAAAGAATTGAAAAGGACTTATTTCACATAAAGTCTTTTAAAAACAAGCTAAATAGAGCAAGCTATTGACAAGTGCTTCTTATCTTTTACGCTATGAATCCTTTTAAGCCAAGAGAGATCGAGACAATGACACATACATGCATATATCTTGTTTTATGTCACCTTCTCTTCACCTTTCCAGCTTTCCTAGTTTAAATTAATTGTGTAAATTCACTTTAAAGATTGAACTCCTTCGTATTTACTAACACCTAATAAGTTGCATTAAAAAATAAAATAAATGGTATATATATATATATATATATATATATATATATATATATATATATATATATATATATATATATATATATATACTATTGAAAACAAGAATCAACAAACATGATTAAAAACTGAAAATCGACGTCCGCTACTATTAATAGCGGATCATCTGTTACTAATAATATCATACGCTAAAGTTTGACTTTACCAATTAATGTTTTGGGCTAATTAGAATCAGATTAACGGTTTGATTTAGGGTTTATTAGCAAGGGTTTAGGATTTATTAATCTGGTTTAGGGTTTATTAACTTTATTAACCATTGGTTAATAAATCATGAACCTTGTTTAATAAACCCTAAATATTTATTGGTAAAGTCCAACCTCTTATTCTGCTTTCTTATTTTCAATAGTATAAACGGTGTAACATCTATATATATTTATTAAGAATTACTTGTGTCAAATGTGAACTCTGGCATCCATGACATAAATAAAGAAAATGGCAAGTCAATGGGAAATCAAAAGAAGAAGTCAGATGCACATGGATATATAATTTTAATGCCACATTTTGATCCTCAATTATTTTCTATACATAATTAATAAGAACAAAAACTGCACGTTTTCCTTTTCATTTATATATACTGACAACCAAATTGTACTCTACAATTATATATTAGTTTATTTAATTCCTTTTATATATATACAGACTGGACCTCTTCTCCCTTCCAATTATATCACAAATGGAATCAAAGAGACTTGAACCAACCTTCTCCCCTCCTTCCCTCCCTTCCACAAGGTACTTTTCTCTCTTTTTCTCCATATATATATATAAGCTTTCTGCAATTCAAAAATCAGATATGTTTTGAACTACTATACGTACGTTATATATAAGTTGATCGATCTATTTAATATAATTACTGGGGTTAATTAATTAATTACAAATATAACGATTGCGTTTGGTGCAGATGGTGGTCCAAGGAGACGGTGGCGATCGTGACCGGAGCGAACAAGGGTATAGGATATGCGATGGTGAGGCGGCTGGCGGAGTCGGGGCTGACGGTGATCTTAACGGCTAGGGATAATGCAAGGGGAGTAAAGGCAGTTGAGACACTAAAAGGATTAGGGCTACACGTACATTTTTTTTGCTTGGATGTATCGGATCCGGGTTCAATCAAATTATTTGCTTCTAGGTTTGCACAGAGATTTGGAAAGCTGGATATACTGGTGAGTGAGTGGTTTATATTTCTCATCCATGTATTGGGAATTATATTATATTTTAGTGGTTAATATGCATGGCACGCCAGCTAGGTATGGTGGTATAGGTCGGTCAAATGTGCCCTACCACAAACCACATGCACCATTTTGGATAAATTTTGACACTTACAATTATATTGGTGCAAATTAAAATGGGGAATTAAAAGAAAATTCCTTAAATCTAGTTGGTTTGGTTAATTGTTTTTACTAGTAAAAAAATTAGACAAATTGTTTGATAATTCTATTTTATTTTAGCAAGAGGAGAGTTTGAAATTTAATTTATTGTTGACAAGATATATTAGATACTTTTTTTTTAATTTTTATTTGAAGTCCCAGTGTGGGAAATACAATATAATCTCATAATTAAATATATCATTCACTAATACAATATCAAAGAACCAATCAAGCCTCACTAAAGGAGGAAGATACAAACTTAATTAGGTGATGTTTGATAAAACCGAGTAATTAAATCTGAATGGTTAATACATCTTAATAAATTAGATCATATGAATAAAATAGCACCTGAATTTAAAAAATTGTTTGATAACTAAAAAGTGTAATTAAAACATATGAATGATACTATTTTACCATTTTAACCCCTGAGTTATTTAAAAAATTTATTTGAATGATTTTAAAATTTGAAATTGAAGAAGTACAATATTTATTGAGGCTATTTTTGTTCATAAATTTTGAATAAACTATTAAGAGGCAACTTTTAATAGTTAATATTTGAGTTTATGTCTTAACGATTAAGAGGCATTAAGAAGAAAAAAAATATCAAACAAGATTTACCTCTAACTAAATCAAATACATGTAAATTAAGATGTATTCAGATATAAACAAAAACTACTTTACAAACAAGTCTCACATATAAAAGAGAAAACATGTATATTTTCCATAAAAGAATTAAGAAATGGAGGGTATCCTAGCTAATACGCTATTATAAATATTTAATTGACTACATCCACCATGATAAGAGTATTATTATACTCCAATATACTATATATTATTATCGTTGAATTATCTAGAAGCCCTAACCCATTAAAGCCAACATAATTTGAAGTTTTCAAACCGTTCAATTTGCGTTGAAAAGTTTATAATTAGATCACATTACTGAAGAATTAAAGGTGTAAGTTAAAGGTTATTAACACAAGCTAATATAAGAAAAAACATACCGGACTTGACTATATTTGTTTAGAAGGGTTAATCATCATAAACTAAGACCTTATTTATTGAAGACACTAAGTATTGATTTAGTCTAACTTTTACAATACATAACAAGGACTGTTGGTAACCAACGACACCCGTCATCCGTTACTATTAGTAATAATTACGGTTTTTAATTCTAATCTCGGTTGAACAATAGAAATATTATATATTCATTCTTTATCCATAATAAATACATACTATAAATCATTACTTATATATATATATATATATATATATATATATATATATATATATATATATATATATATATATATATATACCTCTCTTCAACAACTAATTTGGAAGGGCGAATTAAAAACAAACCTATTATAGCGATGGTTTTTTGTCATTATAGCATAAAAAGGCGATTTTTTTATACTATAAATACAGAAAAAAACGTCGTTATAACAAGTTCAGGATTAGATTAGAGAGAGTCAAAATATATATATATATATATATATATATATATATATATATATATATATATATATATATATATATATATAAACAAAATTATACTACTAAAGTAATAAGTGTCCAAATAACCAACTCGAGTCTCGATATGTGCATTACAAAATAATGGAGGGTCTTTTCAGCTGAAAGTGCAGATGTGGTCCAAGGAAATTGGTTTTATTTTAAAATTTTTAATTAGTTCGTGTTTTCTACAGAGTAATACTACATCAAAATTTTTAGTCCTGTGTTCTCTACAGAGTAATTCTACAGATGTTTGATGGTGATTTTTGGTAACATATTGATGATGATTCCTTCTCCGGCTAGGCCGGCCAATTTTTTTATTTTTTTTATTGTCTTCCAAAAAATATATAATATTTATTCCAACTAAAATTTTTAATAATTTAAATGCAATTTTGAAAGTCAATAAAAAAAAAGTATAAAATTTTAAAAACCTGGTTATATGTTGTTAAACATTATAAAAGTATCGATAATTGTATATTTTATTTGATAATATTATTTTATTTTTAGTAAATATTATTTTATTTGATAATATTATTTGTATAAACAAATGAACTCACTTTTTTTTTCAGGATCAAACTAGAGGAACAAAAAAAATTAAAATTTTGGGCTCATAATAAAACAACCGAACAAATAAAAGTGCAATTAGAGTTTAAACCCAAAAAAAAATTAAAAAAATAATAATTAAAGTTTTAACAACTCCATTTCCATTTTACCCAATTATATTTAAGTGTTATAATACATAGCAGAGCTCTAATTTTTATTATGATAATATCAACAATTTATATATATAAGGGTGAATAAATTTGGTATTTCAGGTAAACAATGCTGCTGTTGTGTTCAATGACATCAACCAGAACTCAGTAGAGCATGCAGATGATGTTATGAAAACAAATTTCTACGGGCCAAAGTTGCTTATTGAAGCCCTCTTGCCCATGTTCCGCCGGTCACTAACTACAACTCGGATACTTAATCTTAGCTCAAGACTCGGCTTGTTAAACGTAAGTTAATTTACTGTATTATACTTAATCTTGCTTAATAGAGATGGCGCTTGATAAAAACCATCTCTATTGTTTGGTATAGTAACCAACGGCCGATATTAGAATTGAAAATTTGTGTCTGCTATTTATTAGCACACAAATTTTCAATGACATCCACTATTATTAATTAGTAGCGGATGACACCCGTCATCCGCTATTATTAATAACTGATGTAATTCATAGTACGTGAATTTTTCAATTCTAATTTTGATTGTTGGTTCTTATATTAGACGCTAATGATGATATTTACCCATTTTTTATTCATAACAAATATTTGTTATTGATCCTTCCCCATAACAAGCGTCACATAAAGAGATAACAAGTTTCACATAAAAAAAAGAAATAAACTCACTTAAATGATAAACGAGATTTAAAGGTCACAATATCTCAATATTATTCAATAGGCTAAGATCTCATCAGCGTATAAGATATATATTTAAAAATATCTAATTATATAATTACTCTGGCGATAATTAATATATTAAATGATATTTATTATTATGTTAATATCATTTTTGACTGAACAATATATATCAAGCACCAAAAATTAAATATGTTTGTGTACGTGTTCATGTGTTGAATATTGGAAATCAATGTATATAAGTTAATATCAAAGTATACATAAATTTTCAAGACGAGGTAGTGTAAAATAAATATTTTTATTTTGTTTTTTATGGTTCATGAATATTATTCAATTAATTAAGGTGTCTAACTGTCTATAGCTATTTTATATTAACATGTTACACCACCCTTGCATATAATTTTAATTTCAACTGCCATTTGATTTGAAGGGAGAGAAATATTATATTCTTATGTGTTTATAATTTGAGTAATTTTAGGGAGATATTTTTGGAGACATTCTAGCGATATTTTTTTATTTTTTTTGGTTTATTTTTTTTTGTAGTACCTCTTAAAAAATATATAGTATTTATTTTAACTGAAATTTTTATAAAAAACAGTGTTTTAGGTGTAAATTGGATACATACAAGAAATAGAGTTGTACAGACTATACAGACCTTGTTTTTTGTATGTATTCAAATTATACTTAAAATACTATTTTTTACAAAAATTTCAGTTAAAATAAATACTATACATTTTTTAAGAGATATTACAAAAAAAAAAACCAAAAAAAAAAAAAAAATTGTCGCCAGAATGTCCCAAAAAAATGTCTCCCTAAAATTTCTGTTATAATTTTGGCAAGTTGGCTTGGAGGGAGACAGGAGAGTCAAGAGAGATGGAGACATCTCAACGTTGTGGAAACTTTTCCATTATTGTTTATTTGTTGCGACAGATCAGTCATGCATGCATGTATGTGGGAGTTTAATAATATTATGGAACTTTTGATTGATAGTCAGTCTTGTTGTGTGTGTGTGTGTATATATATATATATATATATATATATATATATATATATATATATATACACGAGTAACATGTATTTATTATGAATTAAAAATAAATATATATTATTTTTATCGTTCAATATAATAATTAACAATTGAAATTAATTCACGTCTGTTATTATTAGTAAAATTGTATTGTCGTCCGTTATTATTAAAAGCGGAAGAAAATCGTCGTCCACTATTAATAGTAGCGGATGAAATTAATCTCGACCGTTGGTTTCTATATTGAACTATATAGATGATGTATATATCTATTTTTGAGCCATCGTAAATACATACTATAAATCATTATCTATCTATCTATCTATATATATATATATAGAATGAAAATAATGTGTAAAAATATTTAAAAAATAAAGATAATATATTTTTATTTCTTTATTATTTATTTCTTCCACAACGTAATTTGAACACATAATCATTTTGGGGAAAAAAAATAAAACGGAGTGATTTTAGGAAATAAATGACTGCTAAGTGCTGAATTCTGACAAAAAATTGAAATAGTCAAGTATTTAGGTACATCCTGCGATGCATGAAGTTGAAGTATTTTTTTTCATCAGTAGTTGGTTACTTGGTTATCTTCGGATCTTCTGTCTCATGTCATGTACTATAAATTATTAAACGTAATATAATTATTAATTTTTAAATAAATAAGTAATATCTGACATCGATAGATGAGAAAAAAAGAGAGACAACATATATGAATTCTAGCTCTTTTTCACTAAAACAATTATTAATTTGAGTTAATTTATGTTTTTACAAAAAATTAAAGTCAAAAACTCTTGTAAGCTAGCATTCCCATAGCATAGCTAATACAGAATGCGTGGGTGCCATGACCCCTACCCTTACGCCTACCCCTACTCCTACTTGTTTACAAATCAAATGACTAGGGGGAGGGGGACTGGGGGAGACCTCTCACTTTAGTCTAATATTACAATGCTTTGATATATATATATATGTAAAAACTAAAAAAATTTAAGATTTTATTTGATATTTATATTTTTTTATATTACATTAATACTTTTTAGTGCTGAAATTTATTTTTTTCATACTCGTAAGTAGCAAGTACATTAATTGAAGGATGGAGGTGGTACTATATTTTTTTTGTACATATCAAATAATAATTTAAATTACTAATCTTCATAATTCCCTAAATTACATGCAGAAGCTGAGAAACCCTCACCTAAGAGAGACACTTCTAAACGAAGAAAAATTATCCGAGGAACAAATCGAAGCCATGGTGAAATTATTTCTTGAAGACGTAAAAACCGGGGCGTGGAATAGCCGAGGGTGGCCGGAATATTGGACGGATTACGCAGTGTCGAAGCTGGCATTAAATGCATACTCAAAGGTATTGGCCAAGCGGTATGAAGGGCGAGGTATAAGCGTAAATTGCTTTTGTCCCGGCCACACGCAGACGTCTATGACTCAAGGGACGGGGAATTACACGGCGGATGCTGCGGCGGAGATTGGGATTAATTTAACATTGCTTCCGGCTGAGACGTTGTCAACTGGGAAATTTTTTTTAAGGTCTAGCCGTGGTGTATTTTCTAATGCATATTCTAAGTTGTAGAATTTAGTTATTGCATGGTTGGGGAGGGGATCCTCCCTAAGGTTTTTGTTACTTTCTTTAGTTAATTGTTCTTTTTTTTTTTTATCTCATGACGTTTTATTTCTCTTAATTTATTTTTTTTTTTCAATCTATGGAGTCTTTCTTTTAATAATTTGAGATTTTTTCATTCTACAGATTTTTTTTCATAATCTCTTCACGGAGGAGGTTTGATTTATGTTATTCGGTGAAAACAAATTTATCCGATTTTTTATCCACGTGTCGTTACCATGTCTTCAATTTTTTGACGTGACATCATCACTTAAATGTAATCAAATTTTTTTAAAAAAATTTAATCTCCTAATTGAAAAGACAATATATCTCTAAAATGAAAAGAAAAAAAAATTAAAAGTTTCAAGTATTAATTAATATTTAGGCCTAAAATTATAAAGCTCCAAATTCGAACTTAAAAAAATCACACATATAACTTAGCCAAACAATTGTATGGATCGGGGAAAGATCCTCATCCTCATCGACATGATTGTGTATGAGATTATAATTAGTCGACTCCAAAAAAATTCAATAACATATCCAAACAATTGGGACGATTGGGGAAAGATGATGAGTTAGATAGAAGAGAACAATTTCTAATAAACCTAGTGTTGGCCACAACACTAGTCTCAGCACAAAGCCCAGCTCATTCAGAACCAGCAACATCAGCAGTGCACCCTATGGCATCTAACAAATGAGAACACAATGGTGTGGCAACACACACTAGTATTACCAATGTAACAGACTTGTAACCAACATTTTACTACAGTTAGTTATACTTAACTAGATTTAGTTTAGTTGCTGGAGTTAACAGTCAGTAATAATAGTATAATTTAATTTTATTTTTTCCGGAACAAACAGTCTTATGCCTGCTTCGAGTGAGAGTCGAACTCAAGACCTCCGGATTGGGAGAAGTTAATGCAATGAATACAAAATTTTCCTTTCTCAATTTTCTCTAAATGTTATTTACATTTCATAGCTACAGAGAATTCTAATGTGGTATCAGAGCTATGATCTGTGCTTCTATTCCGCCTTCATTTTTCTTCTTCTTCATGTTGGTGAATTCTGTAGTATCTTCTTTGTATCTGGTTCTTTCCTTCTACAGTCTGTTCTGTAATTGATTCCTTATCTGTTATATATATCTGAGTTGGTTGATAAAAAACAAAGGCAGGGTTATATGCCTTCTCATTCTGATGGTGCTAATCTCAGCATTGCACATAATGTAAAAGCAACAACTCAGAATCATGGTACAAATCATAATAGTGTAACTCAAAGCAACATGTTTGGCAATCATGGAAAAGAGTTTTCTGGTTCTGGAATTCATCAAGGAAGTATGACTAGTAATACTAATAAACAGCCAATGAAGTATTCCTATTGTAATGGGGATAATCATCTCAGGGAGACTTGTTTTAAGCTTCATGGTTACCCTCCCAAAAGGAATAAGAAGAAGGGCTAGCCACCCAACACAATTACAATTTCAGAACCATTCCAAAAAGCTATCCAAACTAGTGTTGATCCAGCTCTCTTGCCTAGCTTTTCAACCGATAGCATAACACAATTGGAACAACTACAGACTCAACTCAATCAAGAGAATCACATAATGAGCATCATGCTTGCTACTAAGGGACAGGGTATAGGTTTTGTATATTCTATGTCTGTTCTAGTTTTAAGGGCTATTATAATACCTGGATAATTGATACAGGTGCAACAGACCACATGTGTAATCAATTTTCTCTTATACAGAATGTTCAGGTCCTTAGTTATCCTTTACACATTTCTTTTCCTATTAAAGCTACACTACAAATCACTTATATGGGATCTCTTCCGCTACACAAAGTCCTATTTGTTCCTACTTTCAATTGCAATCTCTTATCGGTTAGTAAACTAACACAAGATTCTTCTTGTGTTGTTACCTTTTTTCCTCATCAATGTTTATTTCAGGACCATAACCAGATGAGGCTCTTGGCAGTTGGTAGAGAGCAAGGAGGGCTTTATCATTTACAGACTAAGCATTTACCACCAGCTAGTGTTTCTCATCATTCAAGTAAAGCTCATACTGTTTCTAGATCTCAACTGAGTGCAAATATGGAATTATGGCATGCTTCTCATAATGTTCTAAATAAAATAGATTATGTTTCATCATAATCTCTCAAGATTGTAATAAGACCTGCCCAATCTGTCCCATTGCTAAATAGTGCAAATTATCTTATAATTCTGGTTCTAGTTATGCTTGTACTATATTTGATCTTCTGCACATTGATATTTGGGGTCTTTATAACATTAGTACACAGCATGGTTGCAAATATTTTCTTACCATTGTGGATGATCATTCTAGAGCCGCATGGACTTTTCTCTCTTACCAACCAATCAACATGTTAGTATCACTTTACTTAACTCCATTGCTTATGTTGATAATCAAATTCATAAGAAAATTAAGTGTTTTAGAAGTGTTAGAATTAGGATCACACACACGCACACGACAATAGAGAATTAACACAGACATTTACGTGGTTCCCCAATTTGGGTATTCCACAGACGACTTATTGTTTTATTGATGATTTCAGTTACATAGGGCTTTACAGTAGATAGTATTTATATCTACTAATTCTATCCTACCCTACTTCACATTACGGTTCAAATACCCATAATGTCCTTCCAACAAACGAGCCGGTAAAACTCGTCTGGTCGACCGTGGCGCCTCAAGGCCGGCTTCCAGATGCCATGGCGCTTCAAGACCACACATGCAGATCCTGCACCGATCTTGGCGCGCCCCGCGCCACTCCTAGCCTTACACTGGCGCGGCCCGTGCTACCCTTGCGTACCGTACCGCTCCACTTCACACTAGCATTTTTCAATAGCTTCTATATTATGAGTCACAAGTTCCGACAAGAAACGATAATGGTACTGAATTTTTCAAACATGTATATCAAAGTTCTTGTGCGCAAACTCCCCCAACAAAATGCTAGAGTAGAGAGTGATTAATAGGTTACCAACATCAGTTTTACATTTTAAATCTCCTCACGAGCTTCATATTCACAAACCACCTGATTATAGTTTATTTGAGTGTTTGGTTGCCTTTTTTATGCAAGTATACATTCAGCTGATAAATATGCTCCTAGGGCTGTCGAAGGAGTTTTTCTGAGATATCCTACTGGTAAGAAAGGTCATAAATTTCTGAATTTACTTGCTAAACAAATTTTTGTTCTAGGCATGTCATATTTCATGAAACAAGTTTTCCTTTCCTGACTCAGTCATCTGTGAATTCTTTTTTTGATCCACATCATGCCATGTCATGGATTGATACATTAGATGATAATTCAGTACCAGATTCTTCTAACCCATTAATTTTTTCTTCTGATACATCTCCTATTGATAGTCCTTTGTGTTAGAATTTGAGCCTAAATTAATGTGGGTGTCATTAATTATTTGTAATGATTTCACACATTAATGTGTTCTACTCCATGAGTAGTTAAATTAAGTATTTGAAAGCTCAAATTCATGGAGAATGAGAAATTAACTTCCAAAGATTATCCTTAGATATGATAATAAATAAATTGTGGGAAGCTAAGTCCCACATCGGTTAAAAACTAAAAGTTTAATATGTTTATATACAAGAAAATTGCTTATGAGTTTTTGTCCCAAGAGGCAACCCACTTTTGTGGAAGGGAGAGGACCTAGCTAAAGCTTGGTTCGAACCCATTTGCCGTTAACTGGCTTGGCTTGGGCTTGGGCTTGTGGGTCTATGTTTTTGTATATATTTTTTGGACAAAATTTATTTAAATTTTTAATTAAAATTTATTTTATTTAGCTCTATTATCAAAACTGTGTTGTTTTGATAAATGTTATTTATTATCAATATTATGTCGTTTTAGGAAGTGTTATTTGCCGAATGGACGCGTCTAAACTGCGTTGTTTTGGGAAAGGCTATCTGCTTGAATAGGCGCTGCAAATCTACGTTGTTTTTGTTCTACTAAGCCTAAAACTACGTCGTTTATAGTCCGAACGGACACATCTTTCCTGTTTAAAGCCAAAACTACGTCATTTTTGGCTTAATCATACCTTCTCAATGAGTTGTGTCCCTTCTGATGGGTCACTTACCCTCTTATAAATAGATAGGGGGTGTTGCCATTCAAATTCATTCAATTCACAAGCATTCAAGCATAAATCAGTTAGAATTTATTTTTTGAGGGAGAGTTCTGAGCATTTCTTTCGTTCGTTGAGTATATTTTTGTTGTGCTGTTAAAGTATACGTTGTCATTGTATCTTGAGAGATAAATGCTACAAAACTCTAAACACCGTACGAAAGACATAATTATCTTAAGAATATAGTACAAAGTACTAATCTTGACATAATAATTTTCTACATCGGTGTACAACAGATAAGTTAATATATATATATATTTTTTAAGCTGGACGGGACCGTATATATATAATTATATATAAGGGCTTACACTTAAATAGCATTACATCCTTAAAGAGCATTACTATATAAGGGCTCCGTGTTTTTCTTGTTTTCACTTTCTCTGTCCTCGCAAGAACGAGTTCTGTGTTTCGACTGAGCAACTTGGGGCTTCTCCAACTTTTCATTCCTTCTCCAAATCTGAAGATCGAGCTTGAAATCTTCAGAATCTACCCCCTATCATCTGCAGAAGAGAGAGCCCTATAATCGCAAAAGGGAGGAGAGAGAAAGGCGTGCCCTAGAATCGGAATCTCGGATTTTGGGATTTCAATTTGGGATTTCTATTGTTCAAACATCTTCAAGGTTTCTGGGATTTCAATTTGTTACAGGAAAACAACCTTCGCTGCCAGGTAAGAACATTTTCCTATTCTCCCCTAAATTGGCTTTTCGCCCTAAATTGGCTTCAAATAAGGGTTGCCACCAAGTGCTTTCTTGTTGACTATGTTATTGCTTGTAATTTTTTGCTCGAACGCATCGCGTGTATTTGTAGTATTTTTGCACGAACTATAGGCATCAGACTTTGCACACCAGTTGCCGCCTCTGTTTGGGCTAGCTAGCTGCTGGGTTCCCAACTTAATATTAAAATTTCTGTTGGTAGTCGAACTAAAAGGGATAAATGGTTGCTTGGATGGAATGACTGGTCCTCCTGTGATAAAAGTCTGTTGTAAAAATTAGGTTCTGTTTTGTAATACAGTTTTCAGTCATTTCAGATTCTGTTTTGTAATACAGTCATTTAAAATTTTCAATATAAAGAGAAAATTCACTGGAAAGAAGAGAGATAAAGATACGGAGAAACTCTGCATGTAATACAAATTCTTTAATGTAATAGGGATAACAGGAAAGATTTCAAATTCTGTTTTCATGCAGAGATAAAGATACGGAGAAACTCTGCATGTAATACAAACTCTTAAATCAGTCATTTCAAATTCTGTTTTGTAATACAGTTTTCAAAATTTTCAATATAAAGAGAAACTCTGCATGTAAACAGAATTTGAAATCTTTCCTGTGATTGAAACTCTGCATGTTCTAAAAATTGTAGGCAATGAGGATCAAAGCTTGATTCCAATTAACAAAGGTGTTTAATATTTAGCCCTCCTTCCTTTGCAAATCTTTATCTTCTTGGATAATGGATGTGATGGAACATTGATTTCATTTCACTGTCTTGTTGTTTTTTTGATGGTCAATTGAATCATTTGGTTAGTTGTGTTGAAACATTAAGACTCCATATGCCATTATGCAATGGGAGGATTAACAACCCACACGATGCTATGGGACATGGATTGTGCCTTATTCTGGACTTAGGTCTTTACAGTAATCTTGTGAATTGCCTGCCACTTGGTCATAGTGTAAGAAGCCTACTATATTGTGGTCTGTAAGTTATTTCTGTTAATTCCGAGTTGATAATGTGTGGTACAATGTCTTTGCTTATGAAGATCATCATTTTTTAAAGCTTCCTAATCTTATAATCAGTCATGAGTTTTAGGTAATGTCAAACAAACTCATTGGTATCAGTAATGGGTCGTTTCTTAGTTTAATCACAGTAAATTTGAATTCCTGGTAGTTATGTGTCGTTTCTTAGTTTAATCACATGTTATGACAAACAAACTCATTGGTATCAGTAATCGCTAGTTTTTCTTAAATTTCTTCTAAAAATATATATATTTATAGTGTTTGGTGTAACTGGCTGGCCGTAGGTAGGAGGTGCGGCTAGGCTGTAAAGTATTTCAATTCTTGGGGAAATTTGATAATTAGGCCAGGTAGGAGTTGCACTGGCCGAAGGTAGGAGGTGCGGTCGGACCCCAACCAAATTAAATATGAGCACTACATTAATTGAATGAGCGTATATATAAATATATATATATATATATATATATATATATATATATGTATGTATGTATGTATGTATGTATGTATATATATATATATATACACACGCACACATATATTCTCATTCATCAAGTTATGAATAGAGCTTTCTTCAAGTCCAAGCGCTACCTGTACAAGCTAAGCTAAGCTGGTAGTTAGAACTCAGAAGCGAACTTGCTTTTTACATTTTTTCGGAATAAAGGGTTAATTCAGTTCAGATCAGCTCCTCTTCTCTCGTAGAGATAGTGTGCATTGGACCCATCATACAATCCCATTATTGTAAACAGTTTAGTTTTATGCACGTTACATGGTTGACAATTTTACTATGTGAAATTTTATCTGTTGGTTTATTACCAGTCCATTAGAGCTGCTATTCAATCTAAAAGCTACCAACAAATTTCTGACTTGCTCAATTCCTCAAAAGAATCTTGTCAAAATCCAAATCCCTTTTCTTTCCTTTCAACCTTCCCACAAAATCGCAGGACCCAAATTATTGATGAAATGTTACAAAATTTTATTTTTCTCAGACACCGTCATCGTCCGCATGACACCTATTCTTGCCTGCTTTCTTATACCCTCCAAAGTCCTAATCCTCTTCCTCTCGCCATCCTCCAAGTTTGGTTTTGTCCCTATCCCCCAAACTCACCTTTTCCTTTCCAGTGCATGACTCGAATGCCGACAAAAGTCTCAGTCTGTCTCAAACATACTATTGGAGATGCAGTCAATTGGATATCGTTCTGACTGTGGCACTTGTAATTACCTTATAATCTCTTTGCAAGGTTGATCAGTCAAAAGAGGCAGCTCAAGTTTTGAAGAGCATGGGTGGGGCAGGTTGCATTCCTGATTTGGATACTTATGGTACTGTAATTGGTGCAATGTGCAAACTTATTAGAAGGATCACTGATGTTGCACAGCTGATGACGGACATGGTGTTGAAATTCGGATCGACTCCAAGGCAGGAAATGGTGGTAAAAGTAATAGCAACAATGCGGGAAAGAAAAGAAATTTGGAGGGCAGTTGAGATCATTAAGCTTTTGCAGAGTGAGGATATTCTTGTGGGGTTTGAGAGCTATGAGTTAGTTGGTGAGTTTGTGTTAGTTGGAAGGGTTGTGATGGGAATGACAGGTAAAGTGTTTATACCATATATTAGGGTTAGTCAGACGGTTGTTGAAGGACTGGCTAATGTTGGTGATTGGGAGCTTGCCTATGTTGCGAGGCAGAGATTTACATAATTGAAATCATAGCATCTCAAAACAAACAAAAAATACAGAAAATTGGGTCAAAACTTCACTAATGCTGAAATGTATTTTGTAACTTATTAAAATTATCAAGTACATTATGTAACTTATTGTCAAAATTCTGGGGAAATCGAAATGCGTGATTATCAGATATTTCAGCTGAACTATGCAACTTATTGTCAAGATTCTGGGAAGCACCACTTTACACTTTAACAATCATTTGTGGCATTTATTTTTCCACTTATTGTGAATCATTTCATTCCTGTATTTTGCTTGAGGTAAATCTTACATGCAATCAGACCCAAACTCACCATCCTCTTCCTCTCGCTCTCGCTCTCGCCATCATCCAACGCATTATTCGGTTTGGTTGTGTCCCTATCCCCCAAACTTACCTTTTCCTTTCCGTTGCATGGCTCGATCGCCGACAAAAGTCTGTCTGTCTCAAACATATTATTGAAGATGAAGTCTATTGGATATCGTCCCGACTGTGGCACTTGTAATTGCCTGGGACGGTTAAAGATCTGTTAGCTGAAGCAGTGCTCCCATCTTTGACCGTTCAAGAAAATTACAAGTGCGATGAACGACGATCAATAATATGTTGAGACAAACAAATGTTCAATTTGTCTGAAAGACAAACAACTGAAATAATGAAATGAGAGAAAAAAGTTTGGTCTGATTGCATGATTTACCTCAATGCAAAATGAAATGATTTCATTTGGAAATTGAAAAAATTCACAATTTAACTTCACATGGAAGAATGTTGAAATGCATTAATTTTGTTTAGAATCAATGACTTTTTCTGCCATAATATGTATACAACACTTTGTCATCTTATCTGTCATCTGGTCATCAACAACCTTTAACACAAACTCAGAAACATTCAAACAATCACATTGGAGTGAAATGTCTGGAGGATGGTTGAGAGGATTTGAGGCAGCTCAGACATGGTTGGAGGAAGTGAGGAAAGTTGAAGCATTGAAAAGGTCAGGTGAAAATGAGGAAAAGAGAAAAAAAGAATTTGCTGAGAATGGTAGCTTTTTAGATTGAATAACAGCTCTAATAATTCTTTTTAACAACTGCGATGAGCAGACCGGATGACTGGATACAAATTTGACAACAATCAGAAGAACAGGGCAATACACAGTTTTATAAACGCAATGACCATTTTTTGAATTTCCAAGATTTTAGTACACTAATGGAGAAGCATTTTCATTATAATAGATTACCCGCATGTGAAAAAACACAGAATAATTCAAAGCCAAACTAAAATCTCATGCTCAAAATGGATATTGAAGCATACAAAAGGGAGGTAACATCAAACAATCTAACATGATCTTCAAATTGAATTCTATATATGGTATTTCACACAAATCAAAACACTATTCACCATTCATATAAGTATGTATGATAGGTCTGGACCGCACCTATCTACGAGAGAAGAGGAGCTGATCTGAACTGAATTAGCCATTTATTCTTAAAAAAATGTAAAAAGCAAGTTCGCTTCTGAGTTCTAACTACCAGCTTAGCTTGTACAGGTAGCGCTTGGACTTGAAGCAAACTCTATTCATAACTTGATGAATGAGAATATATATTACCAAATTGCCCCAAGAATTGAAATACTTTACAGCCTGGCCGCACCTCCTACGACCAGCTAGTCAAAACACTTTGTTTAGATAGGAAGGTGCGGTCAGGCTGAGCCGTAGGTAGGAGGTGCGGCTAGTTAAGTTCAGATCTATCTCTTTCCTCAACTTTTTAGGACATACATAATTGCTAACATTTTACTCCATATGCATCCATTTGGTAAACAACTGCAAAATTAAGCTTTGGAGAGAAGTTGCTTTACTGAGATTTGAAGAAATTAGTTGTTCGTGCAAGTAATTTTTGTAAGTGAATATCAATGGCTTTCATGTCTGCTATAAAAATATTTTTATCTAGCTCTTCTGAATCTCTTGCTAATTTAGATTGTACAAATGCAACTGAGTATGTTAATAATGCTGAAAGTAGTAGTAAAGTGGTAATGGTCCCTTATGTTGGTCAATTGTTTTCTAAGTTGGAAGAAGCTGAAAATTTATATAGATCTTATGCACACAAGAATGGATTTGATATTAGGATTGCTACGAGTCGTAAACATGCTCGCAGTAATGATTAGTCATCCAGGATATATGTATGTAAAAAAGCTAGTAGACCAACTGCTGTAAAGAGTTCAGTAGAGGATGAATGTGATAACTATAAAATAAGAAGACAAAGAGACTCGATAGGAAGAACATTATGTAAAGTTAGAATGTATGTTGTTCACAGTAAGAAAGAAAATAATTGGCGTATTTCGACTGTTGAGTTGGATCATAATCATCATTTGGTGATACCTACCAAAGTAGATTTGATTGAAACACATAGGAATATTACGCCGATAGCTAGACAATTAATTGAAACTTTAAATAAGACAGGTATTGGACCCACAATGGGTGGAGGGTTGCAGAACGTAGGTTTTAGTGACATGGATGTTTGTAATGTAGTTAGGGATTTAAGGCGTAACTCGGAGGAGGCGAATGATGCAGAAAATATCATTAAGTATTTTTGTTATTGCTAGGGTACTCCTATCCGCTCATCATGTATTGCGTTCTTGATATATTAACAATAAATTTTCAGAGAAATTGCATCATGTTTATGCGGTTACACCCTTCGTTCAAAGATCATTTTAACAATTGTGTATAATTCATTCTCCATCGGCGAGTTTGAAGAGCGTTTGTAAATATTGATGACAAATTATGATTTGTATCAAAATGAATGACATTAGTTTGTATGATGTGAAAGAGAAATGGATATCTGCATACACAATGAGGTATTTTCTTTCTTCTGTGTAATGACAACCCTTAAAGCAAAAGCAAAAGCATAAATAATTTTTTTGATGAATATGTGCATGCTTCAACATGCATGAAAGAATTTGTAGTCTAGTCACAAGGCTATTGAGAAACAATTCATGAGAGAGGCCGACTACATAACAAAACTTTGAAAACGCAGTTTAGTATATGGATCATCTTTGGAAGTACATGCTGCGGAATGTTATACCAAAGAGATGTTCAGAGGTTTTCAAAAAGAGCTAGTGGATTCTCTAAAGTACAACATCAACAAAGCCAGTCAGCTGTGTCTTATTGATACAAAGGTCTATGCAGTGTACATGGTAGATGCAACAGAAGTTAGTCGGAGATATCTGCAAGTTGTCAACAATCGTCAGCTAGGGTCGATAACATGTACTTGCCAAATGTTTTAACATTCTGGTCAAATTTGCAGGCACATTATGAGATTTTTGAGCTTCAAGAGTATTTCAAAAATACTTGATGATATGATCGTTTCTCGGTGGACAAGACATGGTGGACAAGAGTAATGGTGAAGAAGTAATTGTTTCTCCAATGGGTGTCGACTTTGATAAGAATCAAGCAATGCGGTACAATCATTTGATGAATGATTATCAATGCTCAGTTCGAGGTTACAAGACTGTATTAAAACTAAATGCACGAGGAAAAACCCTTGTTAATCAATATGACCTGGATGAGAATATTACCGACGTACCAGACGATGAAATTGACTGCATGGACGAATATGCACCTCAAGAGATGGGATTGGAGGAGGATGATGAAGAACAAGAGGGAGAAGAGGAAGAACAAGAGTTTTTGCCACCAATTGCTTCTCAAACAAACGGTCGGAAAAAACAATCAAGATTCAAAAGTGGTATTGAAAAAATAGTGGGTAGTAAGCCTCACCGAATATGTGCTATATGTGGATTCGAAACCAACCATGGCAAGCGCAATCATTATAGTGTTAGGAATTCCATAACCTAAACCATGACGAGCGCAATCATTATGTAATCTTTATGCGTGTAATGTTTCTAAATGTTCATGGAGATGTAATTTAATATTACTATGTTCAACCCATCCCCCTTGGAAATAGCCAAAAAAAATTCCTTTACAAAAGAAATTTCTCTTTCTAAGAAGGAAAGTTGAGAGGACATACCCTACTGTATTTTCAATTTTGAGTAAGATTTATTAGGTTATGTAGTTGGATTCGATACCATAAATTTTCATGTTATTGTTTGTAGGTTTGCATGTTGTCACTATTATATGTACTGTTAATTAATTCTTGTTTAATGTATTCGAAGTAAAGAGTTTAGAACTACTCGTCTAGGTTGTTTAGTGCAAGCATATGGGCAATTAATTTTTGAAAACACATGGATCTAAATATTGAAGGCTCAAATTTGTGGGGAATGTATGTGTTTGTTAAGTGGTGTTGTATATTTAAGACGCAGAAGAATCGGTCAACAATCCTCTGAAGCATTATTTAGGTTTGCCCATTATTTGGCCGGACTTAAATTAGTTTTTGTTTAAGCTTGGTGGTGTTTATCTTGGAAGCTATAATCTTGTTTGCAACTTTATATGAGTTATTTAAATTACTTATTCGGTCATAAACACAAATCACTTGCCAGGAAAAAAAATAATAAACATAAAATAAAATTGAGGATATAGTTCCAACCATTGCTCCTTAGTATTCTCATGTAAATTTCTAGATATTGTTAGTAATTAAATTTACCACTTACCAATTGCTCCTGAATATCTTATAAGTACTTGTTCTCAAATTGAACGTTTAGATTGTAATAGATGTGGTTCACATCGCGAGGGGGAAATATCTTACTTTGATTCATGTGAAACCTTAGTTTCTTATAGGAAGTGAATATTGGCTGCAAGAAAGAAAACCATTGCAGTTCTTAAAAGAACATAAAAAGACCACAAGGAAATAATTTTATTGCCGTCAAATCTTCTGAATAAATTGGGACACTTATGAGTAATTTTATTAATAATAAATAGGGCAGTAATTTTATTTATAATCAAAACTGCTAAAAAAAAACTGAGCTGGTTAATAGTAGTTGAATTTCATGTTGACGTGTTTCATTCATTTCCAATCCATAGTTGTCATGGCGTCGCCTAGGCGTCCAGGCGGTGGAAAAATTGTCACGGCGAAGGTTGACTTGAGGGAGAGCTGTTAAGGCGTGCGCCTTTGCAGCTCTGGCCCAACGTTTAACACTTCTGACCCTTTGACCCATGGGCATTAACACCCATGGATTAAAAACCAAAGAGAAAGACAATAAAACCCTAAAACACTTATCAGCAATCGCGTTTCGCGACATCTTTGAACTTACTTAAATGTTTAACACTTCTGACCCTTTGACCCATGGGCATTAACACCCATCGATTAAAAACCAAAGAGAAAGGCAATAAAACCCTAAAACACTTGTCAGCAATCGCGTTTTGAGACATCTTTGAACTTGATCGTGACTTCTTTGGAGTCTATCGCGACTTCTTCGACTCATCGCAGTTCCGACGATTCCATCACAGCCCCATTGCAGCTTAACCACCATCACATCCATCGGAACCCAGAATCCAAGTCGACCTAGCTGTGAGTCTCTTTGACTCTTTTTCAACTACCCAGCCAGCCAGCCTTCTCTCACATAGGTTATTCCTCGCTTTGTTTTGTTTTCTCTGTTTCTCTCCTTGCTTTGTTTTCTCTATTTGCTTTGTTCATTTATATCTTTGTGGTGGAGTAGTGGGGGTTTAACAAAGTAGGTTGTGACTTAGGAACTCACGATGCTTCCACTAAATTAAAGACTTAATGACTTAGGATTTAGGAATATATTTTATCATTGCCAATATATAAAAGCGTAATTAAATATATAGAGAACAGTTAGCCACTTAGGTTAGTACATTTAATGTGTTTTGTGAATTGATATTATACTTTAAAGTTTAAACACCACAAAATTATGTGGGAGGTTATTTGACTTTTTAACAAGTTATATTTATTGTTTACTATTTTTTTTTCACAACTTACAAAGTGTAAACACTATCTATTAAATGTTGAGTGTGAATGGATACTACTTACTAAACTAGTAATATACTAATACATTAACAAGTAAAAATAAAATATGTCCATTGTCTCTTATATTTTTTGTTTGATTGTATTGTGTAGAAACTAGAAAACAAAATGGCAGAAAGTTCGGGAGCCGATGGCTATGATATAACCAAGGACCCAAAAAGAAAGGCCAAATCAAACGATCCGGGTTGGAAATATGGGTATTGGCCAGATATGAGTAATAAGGATATAGTGCAATGTATCTTTTGTGGGAAGAAATGTCGTTCGGGAATCAAAAGATTGAAGCAACATCTAACATGAAATTTTGGAGATGTAGTGAAGTGCCCTAAAACATCCACCGAAATTATGAGGGAGATGCAATTGGCTTAGAATAACCAGTTGAGTTGGATGATGATGATGATGATGATGTAGAACTGCAAGAAAAACAATCATCTTCTCCGCCAAGCATGACTTCCAATGCTTCCTCTAACACTATCCTAAGTTCCGAGACTGCTTCCAAAAGGAAGAAAGTTGCCTTTCAATTTCAAAAGTCACAATCAAAAGCTCCAACAAAGACGATTGAAGCACTTCTAAGGAAGACTCTCGAAGAAGTTGTAGAGAAGAGACATAGCAAACATCTGAGCCATACGACTATTGAAAATCGTTTGAGGATACTAGAGAAAAAGGAGAGTTCATATGCACATTGCCAACTTTTTTTATGAGTGTGACATACTATTCAATGCTCCAAATGCAAAGAGCTTCGAGGTAATGATCGAGTCCATAGGGCAATATAGTAAAGCCTCCAAAATATCATGAGTTGAAGGTTCCTTTACTTGAGAAGGCAAAGAAACAAATCGATGAGTTAAAGGCCAAACATGAAGTTTCTTAGAAGCAATATGGCTGCACACATGTCGGATGGTTGGACAGATAGGAGGGGAAGACACTTATTGAATTTTCTTGTTAATAATCCGGAGGGGACTTGCTTCATGGGTTCTATTGATACCTCCAGGCAGTTACAAAATGCCTTAATGTTGGCAAATCTCCTTGATATTAAGATTGAGGAGGTTGGCCCCGAGTATGTTGTTCAGGTGGTCACGAATAATGCATCTAATTACAAGGCAGCGGGGCATTATATACTAATGGAGAGGAGGTCTACACTGTTTTGGACACCTTGCACCGCTCACTGCCTATACCTTATACTAGAGTACATAAGCAAGTTGAAGCAATTTCAGCCCACAATCACAAATGCAAGAAGAATCACAACATTCATTTAAAGGCATGGTCGTCTTCTTGACGCAACGAGGGAAAAACAAATGGGAGGAATCTTGTGAGACCCAAAGTTACTAGATTTACTACAGCTTTTCTCACTTTGCAGAGTTTGTACAAGCATAGAAATGCATTGAGGTATTTGTTCATAAGTAAGGATTGGACAAAATCTAAGTTGTCGGCTACCAAAGCGGGGAAAAAAGTATGTGATACTATAATTTCAACTACATTTTGGTATGATGTTGAGGATTGCATTAGGGCGTCACATCCACTTCTTGTAGCCTTGAGGATTGTTGATGGTGATGTGAAGTCTGCTATGCCATAAGTTTCGTTGCGATGGAATGTGCGACGAAAAAAATCAAAGATTCATTTGATAACAAACAAAGACTCTACAAGAAGGTGATTGACATTGTCGAGCGGCGATGGGAAAGCCAAATGGAGCAAAAATTATATGGAGTTGCATTGTTTCTCAATCGGGGCAAGTACTTTGATATCAAAGAGGAACGTTCGGTGTTAGTTGACACTCTACGAGAAGACTTCAATGACATTCTTGCAAAGATGGTACCCGAACTAGATTTGTTAGACAAGATAAGCAATCTAGCCGATAATTATGATGCTTCTCGAGATACTTTTGCAAGAGAAATGACGATTAGACAACGAAAATTAAAGAATCCTCGTAAGTATATTGAAATATATATAAAGATATAAAAGACAATTATATACATTCTTCCTTTCCTCCTTTTAAAAATATTTATATTCTTTAAATGTTTGCTAGTTGATTGGTGGAACGCTTTTGGAGGGCGGACTATTGTGCTTACAACGTTTGCAAAAAGAATTGTAGGCCTTTGTTGTTCTTCTTTCGGTTGTGAGCGCAATTGGAGTACATTTAAGTTTGTAAGTACTTTCTATTGATTGTTCAAAAGTAACAAGTCATTCACTATTAATACTAACTATTTTTTATATAATTAAAATTTAATCATTAATATTATTATTTTTTATTTTATTTATTTTAGATTCATACAAAGAAGATGAATAGATTGGAACACAAACGATTGAGTGACTTGGTGTATGTCCAATACAATCGAAAGATCGTCTCAAGGTTCCAAAAGAGGCGTGAACTTGGAAATTTTTTTGATCCATTAGCCGTTGATGACTTTGAATGGGGTAATGAATGGATCAAAAATGTTGCCGACGTTCATCCCGGGGAGGATCATACATGGAATGATGTGGATCGAGTAACCGATGCATCCAACACGCTTGAGGGTTATTCTTCCAGGAGAGCTCGTGCTCGTGCTCGTGCTCGTGCTCGTGCTAATACTAGTGAGAATGTCATTAAGTACTCTCGACGTAGTGGTGGTTCAACTTCAAGGGAATCAAAGTTGATGGATTCCGACTTCAATGATGAAACTATGTGGTGTTTTATTAGTTATTAGACTAGTAATATGTGATGGTTCGTTGCAACTTTATTTTCTATGTGGTGTTTGTTGAAATCTTCATTTCTTCTACTAGTTTTTAATATCAAGTGTTATTTTTGGATTGTTATTGCTAAATATTTACATAATTGTGTTTTTTATGTTATTCCATGGTGTTATGTTTTGGGTTTTAATATATTTGAAATTTTATTGTCAATATACTTGTTAAGTAAAATAAATAATATATAAATTGCACATTGTAAATGATTTGTCGCCATACGGATGTTATGGCGGTCGCCTTGTCGCCTAGGCATCCTGGCAGCCGGTTACTGCCATGACTCGCCGTGGCGCTGTGACAACTATGTTCCAATCTTTACAACCATGTTTATCTCTTGGAACCCCTGGGAAGAGGTTAATGCTGGGTTTGTGAGCTTTGTTTAGGAGGGAAGGGAAGGGAAGGGAAGGGGATGAAAAAGTTTTCTTTCAATTTTTTTTTTTTGAAAGAACGAACTTTCTCTTCCCATCCCCAAAATAAAACACACAAACAGGGGTAAGGGAAACTGTTCTGTTGGCAACATATTCTTTTTAGCTTAAACCTAGTTTAAGCTTAACTATCTGAGAAATTATAGGTTTGGCTGTTTTTGTGAGAGGATGGAAACAATCTGTAAGCTTCAAATGTTCCAAGATGAGTGACACATGGATGAATAGTGCTGAATTAAAAGAAAAATACTCTACAATTAATAGAACTAAGGATTTAGGAATAGAGATAGAGAGAATTAGAGTTTGTAAGATAGACTTGTAGAAGAAGATAGATAGATATATAGAGAGAATTTAGGGAGAATGGCCAAGGCAATTCTTCGATTCATGCTATTATCTAATATCCTTCTTCTCCTCATGCATGCCTCTTCTATATATAGAATTTTTATCCTAAGTTACTGTTGCTAATTTGCATCATTTTGGTAAAAAATCGCCATGTGCTTGCTGTTTCTAGAATATTATGCTTAATTACTACTACTTGACTTGCCACTTATTTAGTTGCTTGGCCTTTAGCCTTGGATAATAGCATGGAATGAGGGGCATAATTTATTATTTTGAACCACATTCAGTCAACATCTTCGTCCAGTCATTTGATGTATGATCGAGTTGGCACTTGCAGATATAGAGCTGTTGCTGACTTGTGGTGCCCGGGTAAATTTATATTCATTAGAGATAAAATTTAAAAATTAAAAAAAAATTCTTTTGGCCTGGCTTAGTTGTGAACTAAAAGGAAGAGGCCTACTTGCAAGTTGCCTTCGAAATTAAAAATTGTATGTTGCATGAGCGGTCTTTTGTATATTTCAGGAGGAAAATTAGGTTTCTTGACGAAACACATGAAGTCAGAGAGTGGAGATACTTGCGACTTAATGCTGATGATCACACACTGTATATAGTTATACTACTTAAACTTACTGCTGTGTCATGATACTTGCTCAAATAGTTGGTTGACTTTGCAGTTCCGGCACTCTTTCTGTTCAGGTTTATTGGGATATGACACGGCATTCATACAAAACAAATATGGCTTACTCTATGATAGGTAGTTACTAGGATTATCAGTCAAACCTTTGTGTTTAAGGTCTATACATCACGTGGAACAAAATCCATTATGGTGTATTCTTTGATTCAACATGTAGTAGATGACCGCTAGTACAGTGCATTCTATTACATTAAATAGAATGCAGTTTATAATATTAGATGAGATGATCAGTTAATTTCAATAATTATCGGTAAAAAGGAAACCTTTTATTCTTATCATTATTAAATTTAAGACTTAAAATAACAATTTATTCTCATAATATAAAGGTAAACAGCCAACATATTACAGTGATCTATTTCGCCCTGGGCTTCATTGTGTAAGTTCACAAGTCAACATAAATTGAACTTAAACGATACGTGCTTCCATAGACGTCAATAGGTTTCTGTTAAGAAAAGATATACTCAGCAGATTTCAATACCGGCTTCTGTATATGTACATCTGTGCTCTGCACCTTTAAGAACAAAACTTGTGATTTACTCCTAGCAGTTTACCTCATTGCCCAAGGATATTACCAATTATTTTAGTTCTGAACTTGTCATAATTTATCTCTGTTTATTATGCAGGTTTGAAGGGTTAACAAAAACAGGCTCATGGCAGGGCTATTGAGATTCAGAAACCTTGCACCCAAGACCAAGAATATAGTTGTTGCTGGAGGACTGACGTCATTCGTCTTTGGGGTGTACTTTTACACCATGAGAGCTGTTGGAGGTACAGATGAACTTCAGATAGCTATCGATAAGTTTGAAGTAGAGAAAAGCAAGAGCGAGGCTGAAACAAGCTTGGCATCAAAGGCCTAATCTTCCTTCCTACACGCACTGAATAATGTTTTGAGGCCGAGGGTGTTGTGTTAAGTAAGGGAAGATTAGTTCTACCTACTATCTCGAATTTTGCTCTTGCAACATCAACTATTATTAAAATATGTTATGTTGCCTTTCTGTGGGAAAGGGAAAAATAAAATAAATTAGTTTTTGAAAATTCTTGAATCAACCTATTCGGTTAATAAAGGAAAATGTTTGACTATGATTTCCATTCGAGTAAATTTTTAGAGTAGGTTGCAAATTCATATGTAGAAATAAAATCAACAGGTACGGTTACTTTTTTGTGGTAAGTTTCTTTAAATATCGTAGCTGGTTTGGAATATATTTATATAAATAGAGATAGTTAAAAAGTTAATATAGATAGTTATAACTGATTGAGAGAGATAATTAAAATTTGTTGAATTGTTTTTAACTGTTTTCATACTCGAACAGGCCATCCAATCAGAAAAGTTACTGTGTTAACATGTGGCTTGATCATTATTGTGGTTTAATCATCCGGTGAATGTATTAAATAATTAAATATATGAAAATTATTTTTATTGAATTTAGACATAACATGCTTTAAAATTTAAATGACCCTAAATATAAAAAATTAATAAATTCACAACAAAAAATGATATTTTCACATGACTCGAGGTTAGTTCAATTTCTTGAGTTTTTTACTAGGCTTCCAATTTCCAAACACATTTTTAACGAGTTTACGTCATGCCCAATACACTCATTTTTGGCTGAATTAGGTGAAATTAATTATATTCTTTTGTTTACATATCAAGTTTTTAATAGTGTTCTAAATTTATTCGATGTAAATACTTTACTTTGTAAATATTCAAAATATTTTAAAATATGATTTTAGACTGTAGATATTAGATTTGATTTTAGCTGTTGGTTGTATTGCTCAAGCGCTATATAAAAGAATGGCAAAATTATGTATTTACCACTATACTTAGCAATTTTTATTTAATACACTACTGAATTTTTAATTTTTCGAATTACATCACTGAACTAATTATTATTTTACAATTAAGTCATTCTGTTAAAAAATTCTGACAGACGTTAAAATATTGCTTATGTGGAGCTGACGTGGCAAAAAAATAAAAAAATATTTCTTATGTGACAAAAAAAATCAAAAAAAAAATTTAAAAATAAAAAAAACTCATTTTAAAGTTTTAAAAACAACAAAAACATAATAAAATAAAACAGATTTTTTAAAACAGATTATTTTTAAAATAGAATTTTTTAAAAAAAAACAGAATTTATTTAAAAAGACTTTTAAAAAACAGGATTTGAAAAAAAACAGACTTTTTTAAAAAAAATAGAATTTTTAAAAAAACGAAACTTCTTTAAAAAACAGAATTTTTTTTAAAACAGATTTTTTTTAAAAATAGACTTTTTAAAAAAACGAAACTTTTTTAAAAACAGATTTTTTAAAAAATAGAATTTTAAAAAAAACGAAACTTTTTTAAAAAAACAGATTTTTTAAAAAAACAGAACTTTTTAAAAATTCTGTTATTTAAAAAATTCTATTTTTTAAAATTCTGTTTTTAAAAAGCGGAACTTTTTAAAATTCTGTTTTTAAAAATTTTCTGTTTTTAAAAAATTCTGTTTTAAAAAAGTTTAATTTTTTAAAATTCAATTTTTTAAAAATCTGTTTTTAAAAAAATCTGTTTTTGAAAAAATTCTATTTTAAAAAAATTCTGTTTTAAAAATCTGTTTTTTTTAAAAACTGTTTTTAAAAAAAATCTATTTTTTAAAAAAATCTGTTTTATTTTATTATGTTTTTGTTATTTTTAAAACTTTAAAATGAGTATTTTTTTTATTTTGAAAATCTGTTTTTTATTTTTTTTGCCACAAGCAATATTTTTTTATTTTTTTTGCCACGTCAGCACCACATAAGCAATATTTTAACTTCTGTCAGAATTTTTTAACGGAATGACTTAATTGTAAAATAATAATTAATTCAGTGATGTAATTCGAAAAATTAAAAGTTCAGTAGTTTATTAAGTAAAACTTGCCAAGTATAATGGTAAAATACATAGTTTTGCAAAAAAAATTTACTCGTTTGTAAATCATAAAACAAAATTGTAATCCAACAATATAAATTTAAGTAAATAGGAGAAAAAAGTTTTGACTTACCCACAGAACATAAATCCATCATATTTTAAAACGTTCATACCAAAATCATACTTCAAATTCAATTTGGATATATCGAATCGGTTGGATATATTGAGGATAGATATATTTATATTAATCTCAAGTTATTGCCATATTTTGAATTTGTAAAATTTAAATTTAGTATTTTTCCAGAAACATTTATATTTAATTTAGTTATAAAATTTTGGAAATATGTCTAAATTAGATTTATTGTTGTTAAATTAATACGCTAGTTCATCTGCTTATTTGAAATAAGATAAAATTTAGTACTTCTAAAAATATGTTATATACATGAAAAATTGATATATTTAGAAGGTATCTAACTACTATAGTGACAATGTTAATAAGTCTATAGATATAGATAACATACACAGGTATTTGAATATATAAATTTTCATATAATTTGATAATTTTATCAATTTTATATCATTAAAAGTTTAATAAATCTAAATCATCGAAAAATATACTTATTTTACAAGATTATAATAATGGTGCATACCCACAAATTAAATAAAATTTTACATTAAATTCTATTTTTGTATGATTTTTTTTCTACGTATGGTTAAGTTTTGTTAAAAAATCAAGAGAATCATTTTATGAAATGAAGGTATATAACTACTTTGGAAGATATTTCTTGCAAGCCTATATTCCATCAGTTTTCTTGTATCTCTCTTTGCCTCCGAAGTCGCCGCAAATCAGACACTGTATTCCATCAGTTTTCTGAGCATGATTATGTAAATGAGAACCGGCATAGTGTGAAGAGTTTTCAAATTACCCGATGATTTTACTCATTGATGGAGAGAGAAGTTTTCAATCTTTGAACCAGATATGGCAATGAGTTGATGCTGTCTTGGACTGTCTGGTCGACACATGACTCCAAATCAATGGTGGCATCTGTTCTGATCTTTTGGAGCTTGGCCGACTCAAATTTGTCTTGGCAGACCATCAGTGACCTATTTAGCCGTTCCTATATCCATCATAAAAAGGTGTTCAAATCATGCTACATTTACATATTTAAATTGCCAGTAGTTTTAAACAAACTCTAGAAAGCAACCACAGAAAATAATAGATGTGTTCTACCAGTTTGTCAATTCAGGTCTGAGTATGCATATGGGTGTTACAACTTATATTAACACAAATAAAGAGCACATGGGTGATAATAAATTAAGCTCACTTTGCTACTACGGGAGTGTTTGATAAAAACTAAATGAATCTGGATTCGAATGAGCTGAATGTGAATTTGAATGAAAAAAGTTGTTTGATAATTGATATGTCTGAAATATCTGAATAACAAATTTTTATTATTTTACCCCTCTAAAAAAATTCAAAATTATTGTAAATTTATTTAATATTACTTAATATAATAGGTAATATTGTGAAAGAAAAAAAAAAACCTTCATTCAACCCATTCAGCCAAAAAAATGACACCAAACCATTATCCCAAATCGTCTGAATGGCTGACCGATTCAACCATTCAGTCCTAAATAAACAGCCCCTAAGTTTCTTAGACAATTATAGCTTGCGAACGTAAGATCATGCTTATTCAGGACTAATCACCAACAAAATAATGTTACACATACACATTAATAAACCCTAGAAAAAGCTGAATGGTAAAACAAAGCAGTGATCTGGTAGATCAGCAAAGGAAATCCCCCAATCCTTCATCCCTATATTTTAGGAAAAACTTTGCAACCACATATTTATCAAGGGAGAAATCCCTCTAGAACACCAGCAGGCACAATTGCTATATCCTTATATATCATAGGAGGCTGCAACTTATTAAATTAGACCCCCATCCAAATTTAGGTGACCCTTTTCACTTTTCACTTTTCACTTTTCACTTGTCACAAAATGTACCTTGTTAAAGTAATTCATTGACATATCCACCAAGTTTCAAATTAATTTTTTTTTAAAAACCTTTCAGACAAAGATATAGCCAAAATGGACAATTAATGCGTTGATATTGTTGGTCAACGTGAGCTGTCCTCACCCATTAATGCGCCCATTGAATTCCGCCTGCCCAATTCCGCCTAGGCATTTTCTTGACTCCTCCCTCAGTTTGTGACTTTGTGGCTATAAAAGGGGCAGCAAATGGAAAAAGGATGACACACCAACAAAACAACACTCATCCGAGAGTTCCAAGAAAGAAAGAAAAGCTTTTGTAAAGCTTTAGAAAAATAGGGAGAGAAAGATAGTTCAAATAAAAGGGTGTTTTATTTGGGTTCCATCACATAGTTATTATGGTGAAGTAATTTGGGTTTGTACTCAAATTAAGATATCTTTTTATTCTCTCAGTTTATTATAGTGAATTGTTCGGAGTTTGTCCCGTAGTTTTTACCTCTTAGTTTTAGAGGGTTTTCCACGTAAAATCTTGATGTCTTGTGGTTGGATATTTCCTGCAGTGGTTATAATTCTGGTGGAACTGCAAATTTAATTTGTTTGGCATGTGCTGATATTTTATCCGTCTAATTTATCAAAGACAACAGTATTTGGGAGGTGATTTTTTTCCAACAACTGGTATCAAAGCTAAGGTTATTTGCTCGGTTGTTTTTTGATAAATTTTATGGAGGAATCAGTCGGAGCCATGATTAGATTGACCTCTTCAAATTTTTCGATCTGGAAGCCCAGAATGGAGGATATCCTTTATTGCAAGGATTTGTATGATCCATTGGAGCTCAAGGGAAAGAAGCCCTCGGATAAATTTGAGGCTGATTGGAATAAAATGAATAGGAAGACTATTGGTCACATCCGGCAGTGGATTGATCAAAGTGTGTTCCACCATGTTTCGCAGGAGACGAATGCTCACAATTTATGGACAACACTAGAGTATGTACGAGAAGAAGAATGCACAAAATAAAACTTTTGTCATTCGAAAAATTGTGAATCTAAAGTACAAGGACGGGAGCAGTGTGTCGGAGCATATGAGTGAGTTCCAAGGTTTGGTGAACCAGTTATCCACCATGAAGTTGAATCTTGATGATGAGATTCAAGCTCTTTTGCTTCTCAGTTCGTTGCCAAACAGCTGGGAGACTTTGGTGGTGTCTTTAAGCAATTCAGCTTCAGAAGGAAAAATGACTATGCAGATGGTCAAGGACAGTCTTTATAATGAAGAGACAAGACGAAAGGAGCAAGGTGTGAATTCTGAGACACAAACACAAGTTTTCGTTGCGCAGAGTAGCAGCAGAAACAGAGAGAAGAGCTCTCCTGAAGATGACAAATCCAGGAGAAGGTTGAGAGAAAAAGAGATAATTTGTTTTCACTGCCAGAGACCGGGTCATATAAGGCGAGAGTGCAGATTTTTAAAGAAGGAACAGTCTAAGGAAAAAGATGAGGATAAGGACTCAATTGTTTATCTATCCGAAGTTGATGTAGCCCTTGTTAGTGATGGTAAACCCAAGTGTCAAGTTAATGAATGGGTTATTGATTCAAGTGCTTCGTTCCATGCTACTTCGCGTGGTGAAATCTTCACATCCTATATTAGTGGTGATTTTAGCTATGTACGGATGGGAAATGGTAGTGCATCCAAGGTTAGCGGCATGGTAGATATTTATCTGAAGACTAACAATGGTGGCATGTTGATGCTTAGAGAAGTCAGACATGTTCCGGATATCCGCCTTAATTTGATGTCTACTGGTAAGCTTGATGAGAATGGTTATAGCATTTCCTTTGGTGAAGGTCAGTGGAAGCTCACTAAAGGGTCTCTAGTGGTGACTAGAGGAAAGAAGGTAGGTGCTTTTTACACAATGCAGGCACGTGTGGAAGGTGTTAAAGATGGGGGAGTTAGGCGAAAAAGGATGTGGTACAAAGTCATGCAAGATGGAAGAAAAGCCTTGCATGAAAACCACGAGAAGAAAGCTTTTCACTTGAAATGGGTACCAAAAGTGAAGAAGGAAAGTGATAGCTAGCAGCCAAGATACAAAGCGGTTGTGAAAGAATTTGACAAGCAAAAATCTGTCAAGTTTGAGTTAGATCCTCCCATCAAGAAAAGCCATGCCGATGAGATAAAGTCGGACGTGAAGAAAGTTAAAAATTCCAAGAAGCTTGAGTTGAGTCGAGGTTTCGTTGGGATTAACTCAAGTGAGAGTTGTGGTTTGACGTCGCAAATTCGGTCTTGAAAAGTTTATGAAGAAGTATATATAGCAGGTTTCGAAGAGAAGGAGTCTACTTCGGGGAATTTGTTTACTTTTGCAGGGGGAGCCGTGTGATGGCAGTCCAAGTTGCAGAAGTGTGTTGCCTTGTCTACTACTGAGTTAACAACAAAATGTTGTGGTTTCTTCAAGAGTTGAATTTAGCACATGAATCGACTCCAAGTGACGGAGTCATGGAGATTAACTCATCTAATGGGTTCGGAGGGGGAGATTGTTGGTCAACGTGAGCTGTCCTCACCCATTAATGCGCCCATTGAATTCCGCCTGCCCAATTACGCCTAGGCATTTTCTTGATTCCTCCCTCAGTTTGTGACTTTGTGGCTATAAAAGGGGCAGCAAATGGAAAAAGTATAACACACCAACAAAACAACACTCTCATCCGAGAGTTCCAAGAAAGAAAGAAAAGCTTTTGTAAAGCTTTAGAAAAATAGGGAGAGAAAGATAGTTCAAATAAAAGGGTGTTTTATTTGGGTTCCATCACATAGTTATTGTGGTGAAGTAATTTGGGTTTGTACTCAAATTAAGATATCTTTGTATTCTCTCAGTTTATTATAGTGAATTGTTCGGAGTTTGTCCCGTAGTTTTTACCTCTTAGTTTTAGAGGGTTTCACGTAAAATCTTGGTGTCTTGTGGTTGGATATTTTCTACTTATTTCCTGTAGTGGTTATAATTCTGGTGGAACTGCAAATTTAATCTGTTTGGCATGTACTGATATTTTATCAGTCTAATTTATCAAAGACAACAGTATTTGGGAGGTGCTTTTTTCCAAACAGATATATGGTTCGTGGAATAAGGTCCGTTTGTGGAATAAGGTCTTTTAATTTAATAATTTTAGACATCACAAACTAGAAAGAGGGTCACAAATTGGGACAGAGGTAGAATCATCATATCTTTTCCTCACGTATCCGAATTTTTTGAGCACCCCTATCCACCGTCATGCATAATACCTGCAACCTGAAGTTCGAATACTCTTTTCCTTTTCCTCTATTCAGATTTCCTTCTGGTTTATATTGGCTTTAGAATTTTCCTGTCCTTGAGTCTGTTCCTTATTTGGTCGGCCTTTCTAAAGGGACCATTATTATGTTGGGCTATTAGCTATAAAGTACTTTGCTACTTTTACCTTTTGATGTTCTTTATTATTTTCTATATTATTTTTATTTTTACTAAATTACATTGTACTCTATGACAATGTTTTATCTTATGGATTATGTCTGGGGTGTACAAAACTTGTAGCAATTCAACCACAACTATTTCTAATCGAAGGCTTTGTGTAATTTCTAACTACTCCACTAGGAACACTTTTAGTTCTGAAGCTCCCACCTCAATTTTTCCCGCAATGAACTTTGGAGATTTTTTTGTTCTTATTATTCTTGATAGGAAAAATGGAAAATGATAATCAAAAAATTGAAGTGCCACTTGACTAAAAGTATTCAAAACAATGTGTATACAAGTTGCACTATTTCATCATGGAGATTATTGCAGTGATATACTATGATACTGCAGTCTGCACACAGTACACAGTAGATGATATATAATTGTATATGATTTCTTAGTTTTAAGTGCAATATATTAAAAAAAATTATTAATTATTATTATTAATTATATATATTACCATGCGGTATAACCGAACCGACCGCTTTTGTACCGAACCGGTACAGAAACCGGTAATTCGGTTCCGGTTCTTGTTTTTTTCAGTAAATTCAAATCGGTACCGGTTCGGTTTTTTACCGATGAGCACCCCTAACGGTGGATAATTTTCAGAGCCATGGTATAGAACATGTATACGTTCTATATCAAAATATTTTGCTTTTGATTGAACTAAAATTCATAGGATGGTATGTTTTTATCATTCTGTTCGATATAAGGAGATCAACAACTTTAGATTTTGGGTCTACTTGAAACACATTGATTAGTTTGACAACTACCAACCACAGAAGTTCACTGTACATAAGTTGTGTTGCAGAGAGAGAGAGAGAGCAGAGAGCAGCATCAATTTGGCAACTTTACAGCAAGTGTTAGACAACTTTTGCTGGAATAGTCTCTTTATCAGCTGTGTAAGATAATTATTCAACGTGGCTAGCTCTTTCACTAGATTACCCCTCCCATACCTTCAAAATATTTAATATAGAGCGTTGTTATGATGTACAAAACAACTTTGTGCACGTCTTCCATCAATATTTTGTCATTTAAGCTGAAATGAAGAGATCTCTCAACAACATAATTCATCACTCCCACAATCTTCACTTGTTAATTCGAATTACAAGGTTATATAAAATTGTTCTATTACTGGCATCATAACCATAGTTAGAGTATTCGTCAAAGTTAGCAGTTCCAACTCTAAATGAAGTTCACAATAAATATTGTATCTAGCATCAATATTGTCACTATCATCAATAAGAAAACATTTTTTGGGACAACTAATGAATAAGAAAACCTTTACACTTATTACCTAGGTACTTGTTCAGAAATACCTACTTATTTGACCAAAATGGTTCACCAACCTATCACCAAAATGCCTTTAGATAGGAAAATGTTGGAACATAGGAGTTTTTCAATACGTATTTGACCAAACTGGTTCGCCAACCAATCACCAAAACGCCCTCGAGTAGGAAAACATTTTTTTAGACAAGTCATCAATAAGAAAACCTTTACACTTATTACCCATGAACTTGTTCAGAAATACCGTAATGGAAGGAACTAAGAGTTTGTCGCTACATATTTGACCAAAATGAATTATCACTGGAATGTCCCTAAAGTTTTTCTAAGTTTATTACTACTGTCAATTGGGATATAGTTTAAAGAGGAGGGAGAGAAGGTACCAAAACTTGAACACCAAAGTGATCACAACCACATGGGGAGAGTGCAACCACTGAGGCATTCAAGGCTTCTGGTATTTTTTACCAATAGAATAAAATAGGGGAACAATGAGACGTAGCACCAGAACAATATGCTAAATTTAATATGCTAAACAATGACAGGGAAACCAAGAAGGATTATGACTGAGGTAGCAAGGGGTATATCACCATATGAATGGTTAAACTACGGCGTTAGAAGACTAAGAAGGACACAGGCTCAGGTAGAAAATAGGCATACTTCCTCAAATAGAAGAAAGAAAGCCCTAAAGAGAACAGAAGGTAGAAACAACAAAAAAACTGAGAGATATAAGAAAGTGAATGCTTCAATAATATGAAGAAATGGAAGAAACAAAGGGATGAAAAAATGAATACAGGATATTAAGAGTTTTCAAAATTAACATAAGTACCAGCATCTGAAAATGTTTGTAAGACTCTATAAGCTCCGATATCATTTATAAACCTTTGATACTCTCCTTCCATATGCAACATGGAACAACAAGCCAAAATAGCTCTACTTCTACAAAAGGTTCATCATTGGTATTCAATTGACTGAGGTTTGTTCCTTCCTTTTTAGTTTCTTAAGGTGGGGTTATCAAGTAGTACCAAGTCACGAGAAACGTCAAACACAATCCCCGTGTCACCCAATAATAGGAAAGAGGTTATCAAGAACTCTATCCTCCATAACATAACAGATCAAAATCGCAGGTTTATACTCCATTCTACATTCTGTGACCTCCCAATTTTTGGCGGTCAAAAGAAGCACACAACTTTAATCTTAAACAATTCTACTCTATTCAACTTGTGGGATGACGATACTCTAGTCAATTCAACTCAACTTAACTTGGGACCAAATTGAATTTAAAGAGTTGGCCTTCTCTTTGGACTAACAAATATTTTTTTAAATAGAAAGTAACATTTTAAAGCCCATGTGCAAAAGTTATTCCTGGAAACCTACTCCTACAGCCTAAAAGACTATTAGTAACAAAGTGTTCCCACCTAATCTCCAATAATTTTAAATGACAACAACAGAATTCAAATTAACCCTAAATCTAGCTACAAAATTTATCAGTCATAATTTATGAAGAATGTTTAGTCCCTTTTCATGAACTCCACAACAAAAGGTGTATACTTGTACATATTATATACAAAAACAAACATACCCATATGGCCATATACTCCCACATAAATAAAGTGTCCATCTTTACATCTCTGGACATTCAAAAAAGAGTTCCTATTTGAAAATCAAGATAACTAATTTAATGTTATTCAAATAACTAAAGGGTAACTTTTAATTTCAAATTAACACTTTATATTATTTTAAATTCTTTTATTATATTTTGTTGTGTTTGTAAATAGGGGTAATATGGGGATTAAAAGATATTACTTTTGTTATTTACTATTTAGTTTATAGTCCAAATCCATCCCTTTTGTTGATAGAAAACTTTGGACTGAAGAGTGATTACGTTAGCCCTTAAAAAACTCACAAACAAAAGATATGGAAAGAAAACTTAAGTTTTCTATCCATTTCTTTTCTTTTGTCTGTTAAAACTCACAAACACAGGGTTTAAACTTGACAATTGATTATATCAAAGTCAATTTTTTCCTACAAAATTTTAAATGTAGACTATCAGTTTGGAACAAAGTGATTATTCAAGACAAATACATTACACACAGAGACGTATGAAATAATTTAAATAATTGAAAAAACAAACGTGAATTGTATAATAATAATAAAAAAATTAAAGTAGCAATCAACATTTAACCAAAAAAAAAAAACTTTTTTCAAGGAAAATGAAAAAAAAATAAGAAAACCTGAAACTTGGCCATTTCATCCTCAACGAGATGCTGCGCAGTAAGAACAGGAACGCTGCAATTTTCAGTACACCTTCCAATGTCTTCATATTTTCTCGTCCTATCAAAGCACTCATACGCACATTTGAAGTACGCTTTCTGCAATAATACAAATTAAAAAAAACAATTATTAACATAGAAAATATATATATGTATATACACACACACTACAAAGCGGGGAAAAGGTGAAAGAGACGGACAGACCTGGAGAGTGAAATTGACATGGTCTTGAATGGGTGAGAGTTGGGTTTCAGCTGCTGAGTTCACTTCGTTGAGTTTTTGCCTTAATCTCTCTGTTACTATTCGTTCTTGAGCTGCTGCTATGTGATCCATTTCTGCTTCTGTGACCAACGCTCTAAGAAATTGGAGTTTTAGGGATTTTGGGGTTTTGACTTGCTTGGGAGAGGGTTTAAGACCTGTTTGTTGTTGCAGTTTATTTAGACCAACTTAGAGCTGATTTTCAATATTTTATTTTCTACATGTACTCCCAGTCTCCCACACTCCCTTTTTATTTGAGAAATATTTTTATTTATAGTTTGTAAATTTAAAAAAGATATTAAATATTTTATATTATCACTTGTAATTAAAGGTTAATTTGTTTTCCTCTTATCTTTTCAATAAATTTATAAAGTCTAATATTAAAATTTTATAGTCAATTTAATTAATCAGACAAAATATTATTTATATTTCTTAATCTATATGCATAACCTTATAATAATTAAAAAAGGATGGAGAGAGTAATTATTAAATTTTTTTAATTAAAAAATTAATAGAAGTGATCATTACAAAAAGAGTAATGTTATGTACACAAAGTATACAATGCAAAATAATAAAAAAAAATGACATGACATGAAATATTAATATTTGTGCTCGCGGTAACAAAACCAACCATCTTATTATAAATTTGACAAACTTGGTCCAAGCCCGCGGACCGGACTAGCCCGTCTGTCAAAAAGTGGACTTTGAGTTGTATTTTTTCAATTTACAAAAATTCGAGTCGTTTTGGCCCGGCCCATCAAAGGCCTAACCCGGCCCGTTTGGGCTAAACCCAAAAAATATCAAAAATTAGGTATAAAACAACCTCGATCGTGGACCCGCCCAACTCGGCCGCCAAAATTCGGGCCATTTTAACCCAAACCGTTTACCAGGTCTACTTTTAAACTTTAATTTCAAATTTTACACCAAGTTCAATTTTTTTTTATCTAAACTCAACTAACTCCTGAATTAAGTTCAAGCAAATTTTATACAGATTGAACAATCAATCATCAAACTAACAATTCTAACAACTAAAATTTCAAATTTATACTCCCATTCTACATTATTTGACCTCCTAATTTTTGACCGACAAACGAAGTACACAACTTTTATCTTAAACAATTCTACTCAATTCAACTCGACTTAGCTTGTGACCGATTTGAATTTAAAGACAAATATTTTTTCAATAAAAAATAACATTTTAATATGCGCAAAAGTTATTTCTAATTTAATGTTATTCAAGTAACTAAAGGGTAACTTTTAATTTCAAATTAACCCTTTATATTAATTTAAATTCTTTTTATTATATTTTGTTGTGTTTGTAAATAGGGGTAATATGGGGATTAAATGATATTACTTTTGTTATTTACTATTTAGTTTATAGTCCAAATTCATCCCATTTGTTGATAGAAAACTTTGGTACAAAGAATAATTATGTTCTCTGTGACGCCCCCAAAATAGGTATACATCACCCATCTTGAGTCGTCAAATACATGGTATAAAATTCAAATACAACTTAATTATACAACAGTCGTGTAAAATACGACAAAACATATGCTGTGAGTTTTAATACAATTATTGTTATCTAGACAATATCCACACTCAATTGAGTCTTCATTACATTTATTATTACACTATTTAACAAAATAGTGAGGACTACTAATGCTATTATCTGAACCGTCACTCCGTTCCCCGACTAGTCCCTGCTACATTCTCATTTTCTAAAGAGAATAATGAAAGTAAAAGGGTGAGCTCAACTAGCCCAGTAAGAAATATTATGACTAAGATAATACAGAATAAATTATCGCTAGCCTTCAACAGTGTTAAACTGATACAATATAACAAACATCAAGTTTAACTACAGCGGAAC
Organism: Panax ginseng; assembly: GCA_020205605.1. NCBI lineage: Eukaryota > Viridiplantae > Streptophyta > Magnoliopsida > Apiales > Araliaceae > Panax > Panax ginseng. The sequence continues at coordinate 31,016,688 of CM035149.1, forward strand.
AAGCAATCCATTAAAAGAGTCAAATAGAGAATAAAATCTACTATCTTTTATGATTTAAAAGATTTTTCATCACTTTTATCATTTGGGACTCGATTTTAATAAATAATCCACATCATCCCCGCACTACTAAGAAATGATATTCATTAGTATCACAACCACAAATTATCCATGCACTACGGGCCAAGGATATTCGTGTATTCATCAATGGTCATGATCATGCCAACAATCATCCATCAATGCACTACGGGTTAATGAGGACTTTTACCACATCATTTGTAACATTACGATCATGATTATCTTAGAATAATTCTGGTCATAATCATACCAAGTCCATCTATGCACTACTGAGCCACATATGACTTTCAACATAATATAAACATGAGGATGATGACAATGATATAAGAATTCAATAAAATAAGTTCAAGAATTAATTTATCCGGGAACTAATAATGTCCAAATTGTCAACATGATACTTCTTTTGTAGAGTAAAATTCAAGAATGTTCGGAAGAATATTTCCATGAAAAGATCTTTGGATGAAGCGCAAATATCAAGGATATTCCACTAATTCCATGGAGTATATAGAAGTCAAAACTTTAACCAGTTGAGTATAATAAAGAATGGAATAACAAAAGAAATCACCGGGCATGCGATAGGCCCTAGCATGACAAAAGTTATTCCAACGAGAATAATAAATAACGGAACCATGTCATGCGTAAAAGCCACAGATGAGGATATTCCAACAAAATAATAAATAACGGATTCGGTCATGCGTAAGCGCATGCATGGATGTTCAAGCAGAATAATAAAGAATGGAATAATGAAGAATTTCACCATGTATCCCAGTGCTTGGCGTGACAGATAAAAGTTATTCCAACATAATGATAAAGAATGGAATAATGGAAGAATTTCACCAAAGATAGGGTAGATCACAGCGTATCTGAGTTATTCCAATGAAATAAAAAAATGGAATAATGTAAGTTTCTCTTCATGAATATGAAAGAAATAATACCCCTTACCTTAGAAAGAAGCGTATTGGATAAAGGAGTAGTGAAGTAGCAGAACACTTTTCTTCTTTCTCTCTATAGTTTCTCTCTCTAAAGTTTCAGTAAATTCGTAAGAAATAATGAAGGAATGAGCTTTTATTTATAGAAAAATGGAAGTATACTATGCAATAAAATATTCTAATAAAGCGAATACTTTTAAATAAAATAAAATATAATATATATATAACGTATGCTTGAAAAAAATGTCACGGGAATTCATCCCGTGAACCCCTAATTTCCTTCCTCAACATCACTTCAATATATATATATATATATATATATATATATATATATATATATATATAATAATCCTACCAGTACTCCCTCCTGTGACTTCTGAAAATCCTCCCTAAATTCATTTCATTTACTATATATTATATATATAATCACATGTTATATATATATATATATATATATATATATATATATATATATATATATATATATATATATATTGTCCCACCATTTGTAAAATCCTCCTGTGAACCATTTCATCCATTCCTCCACCCATTTCATTTTCCCTTCCACGTGGGCCCCACGTGTTCCCCTCCCACCAACATCTTATCATCACATGTGGGCCTCACCAATTATTATATACTGAATAAACTTCTACCGATTATTTTGAAAAATGGGTAAATGAGGGTCCATAAAATAAGCAAAACTTCATAAAAAATCACCTCAATATTTTTAACAACATTTATCATCATTATTATAATTCGTAATATTAATCGATCATGTCGTTCCCAAGAAAGAGGGGGCTTTCCAATAAGGATTTCTCCTTATTGGCGCGCAATTAGGTGACCAAACCTCTCATTGGCGTAACTTACTTGACATCGTTAATATTGCAAATAATAATATTAATAACTCATCATCTCAATTATTGATTTAATAATATATAAAATATCGACAATAATTGAATCAAATAACGTGAGATACTTATGCAACAATTATTGAAGCAATAATTAAATAAAACCGAGTGACTTCTCACGTAAGCATCAATAATCAATCTTTGTGTGCTCTTATGCAACCACACGTATTCTTTACATTTTTAACTTTTGGTGTTTCAATGATTAATAACAGTAAAACTTTCATTTATTATTCTTATAAAATATTTTTGTCATTTTCTCAATCCGACAATAATTTCGTTGTAGGGTCCACTAATGATTTGTGCCGCATGCGAATATTCAATGTTAAAACAAATATTCCCAAACCAATCGAATATTATATAACAACTTGCGTACTTTGCAAAATTTATAAATATTACCCACAACTGTAACATTATATCAAATTCATTTCATAATATTCAAAAATGATAATTATAGAAAATTCATCTTTATTCATAAAAGTCGGGGTCTTACAATCTCCCCTTCTTATGAAATTTCACCCTCGAAATTAGAGTACGTACCTGGTATGTCGAAGAGGTAAGGATACCTTGATTTCATTTCAGAGTCTAACTCCCAGGTCATTTCCTCAACATCGTGGTTCCTCCATAAAACTTTGACTTGAGGTATAACCTTGGAGCGTAGAATATGTTCCTTCTTATCCAAGATTTGAACAAGAACCTCTTCATACGTTAAATCTTTCGATATTTCGTCCGGTTCTAACTCAATAATGTGGTTCGGGTCTTTCACATATTTACGTAACATGGATATATGAAAAACGTTATGAACATGAGACATACTTGGCGGTAAAGCGAGTCTATAGGCTACAGTCCCTACTCGATCGAGGATTAAAAATGGGCCAATGAATCGAGGATTGAGCTTTCCTCTCTTTCCAAATCTCGTAACTCCTTTCCATGGAGCAACACGTAACAACACATGATCTCCAATATCGAATTCCACGTCCTTTCGATGAAGATCAGCATAACTCTTTTGTCGATCTTGTGAGGTTTTTATACATTGTCGGATCATTTGAATCTTTTCAGTAGTCATATGTACCAACTCCGGTCCCAACAACGTTGCTTCACCCACCTCATCCCAAAGATATCGAGAAGCGACACTTTCTTCCATACAACACCTCGAATGGAGTCACGCCAATACTTGTTTGATAACTGTTGTTGTAAGAAAACTCCACCAATGGTAAGAACTTGTCCCAACTTCCCTTGAAGTCAAGGACACAGAGTCTTAATCAATCTTCAAGAGTTTGAATAGTCCTCTCTGATTGTCCCTCCATCTGAGGATGATATGCCGAACTAAATCGTAAATCTGTTCCCATAGCTTTTTGTAAACTAACCCGAAATCATGAAGTGAATCTTGGGTCTCGATCAGAAACTATGGATACTGGCATACCATGCAGTCTTACAATCTCGTTTATGTACATACGAGCAAGACGTTCAAGTGTATAAGTTTCTCGTATTGGTAAGAAATGAGCAGACTTGGTCAATCTATCAATAATGACCCAAATTGCATCTATGCCTTGAGAAACCTTGGGAAGACCCGATAGAATAAAATCCATGGTAATGTGCTCCCACTTCCATTCGGAATTTCAAGTGGTTCTGAATGGACCTTTTGGTACTTGATGTTCCACTTGACTCGTTTACAAGTTAGACACTTTGAGATAAACAACGCTATCTCTCTCTTCATATTGTTCCACCAAAATGTATGTCGAAGATCACGATACATTTTGGTACTCCTAGGATGGATTGCAAACAAGCAGACTTGGTCAATCTATCAACAATGACCCAAATTGCATCTATGCCTTGAGAAACCTTGGGAAGACTAGTAACGAAATCCATGGTAATGTGCTCCCACGTCCATTCTAGAATTTCAAGTGGTTGCAATGGACCTTTTGGTACTTGATGTTCCGGCTTGACTCATTGAGAAGTTAGACACCTTGAGATAAAAAAGTATTATCTCCCTCTTCATATTGCCCCCAAAATGTATGTCGAAGATCATGATACATTTTGGTACTCCCAGGATGGATTACAAACGGTGTGTTGTGCGCCTCCATCATGATTTTATACTTTAAATCAGGATCGTTAGGAACACAAAGTCTGGAGTTGACTCGAAGTATTCCTTCTTCATCGATTCTTGCTTCCGGCATAACACTTTCTTGTACTTTCTTCCTCATACGGATCAGCTCCAGGTCTGTAGCTTGAGCAGCTTTAACTTTATCGATTAAAGTCGGTTCCACTCGTATATTTGCCATCATCACTTGGGTCCCTGGAGTCTTTATCTCTATCTCCATCCTTTGCAAGTCATACAAAATAGGCCTTTACGTTGACAATATCGCACTCGTACCCGCATATGATCTTCTACTCAATGCATCAGCTACCACGTTTGCTTTTCCAGGATGATATTGAATGGTATGATCATAATTTTTCAACAGTTCAAGCCAACGTCGCTGTCGCATGTTGAGTTCCTTTTGAGTGAAGAAATATTTGAGGCTTTTATGATCCGTAAAGATCTCCACTTTTTCCCCATACAAGTAATGCCTCCAAATTTTAAGTGCGAAGACAACAGCTGCCAACTCGAGATCATGAGTAGGATAATTCCTCTCATATTCTTTGAGTTGTCGAGAGGCATAGGCTATGACTTTCCCATGTTGCATGAGAACACATCCTAACCCTTTGCTCAAGATCACTTTGTAGATGACAAATCCTCCGAGGCGGATGGTATTGTCGTAATAAAGTCTTTGAAATGAGTCTTCTCTTGAGTTCTTGAAAACTCTTCTCACATTCCTCGTTCCAATCGAATTTTGTATCTTTCCGAGTCAGCTGAGTTAAGGGAGTAGCGATTCGAGAAAACCCTTCTACGAAACTCGATAATAACCAAATGTTCGAGAAAGCTACGATTACTTGATCATCGATTTAGGTTGCTCTAGCTTTGAATAGCTTCAATCTTTCTTTGGGTCAAGCGGATATTACATGACTTGATACTACGTGCCCAAGGAATGCTACTTCCTCTAGCCAGAACTCGCATTTCTTTAACTTGGCATAAAGCTTATATTCACGAAGCTTTTGGAGTATCAGCCTCAAGTGTTGTTCATGATCCTCACGGCTTTTGGAATAAATAAGGATGTCATCAATAAAGATGACCATAAAGTGATCTAAATATTCCTTGAATACTCGGTTCATCATATCCATGAAGGCAGAAGGAGCATTAGTTAATCCAAAAGACATAACTAGGAATTCATAATGCCTGTACCGAGTTCTGAAAGCCGTCTTTGGAATGTCATCGGTTCTAATCTTCAATTGGTGATATTGAACAAAGATCAATCTTTGAAAAGAATTTGGCTCCTCAGAATTGGTCAAATAAGGTCATCAATACGTGGCAATGGGTATTTTATTTTTGATGGTGACATGATTCAACTCCCGATAATCAATACAAAGTCGCATACTCCCATCTTTCTTCTTCACGAATATAAACAGAGCACCCGAGGAGAAGGACTGGGACGAATAAAACCGATGTCTAACAATTCCTCCTGATTGGGTCTTTAACTCCTGAAGTTCAATAGGAGCCATTCGATATGGGGCTTTGGAAATAGGTTTTGTACCGGATTCAAGGTCAATACAAAATTCAATTTCACGCTCTTGGGGTAGGCCAAGAATTTCTTCAGGGAATACGTCAGGAAATTCATTAACAATAGAAATATCATTCAAAACTGACGTGTTTTTGTTTAGATCCGTGACATGAGCTAAGAAAGCTTGACATCCGTTTTTTAATAAACGAATAGCTTTATGGCTTGAGATGACAGTGATTGATTTTAATGGTTTGGTTGCTTGAATTCGCATAATAGGTTGGTTAGGAATATGAAAGCTAACAACCTTACGAAAATAATCAATTTTTGCATGATGAGTGGTTAACCAATCAATCCCTAGAATTACGTCAAATGCAAGTATTTTTAATGAAATAAGATCGATAGGTAATGTGAGGGTACCGATTTGAACCAAACAAGACTTATAAACAGTGGATGTAATGAAGGTTTCTCCCAATGGAGTTTCAACAGATAAGTTAAAGTCTAATTTCTCCGGAGTCAAATTTAAACGTTGAGCACAAGTAGGAGAAATAAAAGAATGGGTAGACCCGGTATCAAATAAGGTATATACTTCACTAGAGTTTATGATAAGCTTACCCGTGATGACCTCGTTTGGGTTCCTTGCTTTACGGGAGGTCACGACAAACGCCCCTTGCACCATCTTGGCTTTGACTTTTCCGGGACGTCCTTTGGTGCCTCCATCCTAGTGAACTTGTCTTGATGTGAACGACAACAAATCGGGCTAGGGTGACCTTCTCTTCCACAATTATAACATGCTTTTGACTCAAGATCGCGCAGTTTGGACTAATGTGTCTTTCCCCTCCGCATTTGAAGCATATGATAGGTGGTCGTTCTCCTTCCTTAACCACGGGTGCTGGTGCTGACGTCTTTCCATCATTGTTGAATTTCTTCTTCTTGAAATGTTCATTCTTATTATTTTGGCCATGATTACCACCGAAGTGGTTACCATTTCTGGCATGTTGATTCCCTCCACGCTTATTGTCACCGCTTCGATAACTGTTATCACTGGTATTATCATTTTGCTGGCTGCTCTCTTTTGGTTAGGTTGACTCATTATCGCGCTCCAATAACTGAGCCCTATTAACAACATCTGAATACAAACACAGTTTATGAGAGATAAGATATTGACGTATCTCGGGTTTCAAACCTCTTATAAATATTCGTGTCATTCTCTCCTCATTATCAACCAAATGGGACACAAACCGGGACAACTCGGCAAACTTGGCTTCGTACTGCGACATGGTCATGTTTTTTTGCTCCAGCTTAATGAACCCTACTTCTTTCATGTGATGAATACTTTCGGGAAAGTACTTGTCGTTGAACAATTCTTGGAACTTCTCCCAAGTTATCTTCAGTGCGACAGGTTGAGTACGTTTTACAGATTCCCACCAGTAATTTGCCTCTGCATGCAATATGAAGGTGGAAAAGGGAACCTTTTGCTCCTCGTAGCATCCCAAAACATCAAATATCTTGCAGATCTGCTTTATCCACGTCTCCGCCTTAAGTGGTTTTGGCTCTCCAAAAAACTCCGGTGGTTCGAGTTCCTTGAACTGCTTAGCGGTGATCGTCCAAGAGTTGCCAATTTTTTCACCTGCATTTTGTACAGGAGTCGCTCTTGCCTGATGTTGCATGAATTGCATAAATCCTCTGAACATTCCATCGTTCATCATCTGGTCAGTGTTGTTGTTTGCCTGAGGATTGTCGCCTTCCTGATGCAAATTATCCTGATTATTAATCTGTGGAGATTCAACGGTCTCCTGTGCTCCATTGATGTTCTCAACATTCTCGGATGCCATTTTCAAACACTGCCACAAAACAAGGGTTAATTAACATATCACATATTATCTCTATACTCTGACCGACCAATTAAATATCAAATAAACTTAGGTAGGTCATACTTAGCGAAGGAATTCCCGTCTCTCCCTCCTAGTTCTTGTCTCACATCTTAGCTGAGGATCATATCCCTAAGCTTTGATACCAACCTGTGACGCCCCAAAATAGGTATACATCACTTATTCGAGTCGCCAAATACATGGAATGTAATACAAATACAATCTTTAATATACGACAAGAGAGTTTGTGAGTTTTAATACAAATATTGTTTAGACAATATCCACTCTCGAATAAGACCTCATTACATTTATTGTCACACTATTTAATGAATAGTTTTTAATATACAACAAGAGAGGTGTGAGTTTTAATACAAATATTGTCTTCTAGACAATATCCACTCTCGAAAAAAGTCCTCAATACATTTATTGTCACACTATTTAACGAGAATAGTGAGGACTACTATAACTAACTTATCATCCGAACATCACTCCGTTCCCAGACTAGTCGTCAATTTATGTTCTCATTTCCTAAAGAGAAACGGTGAAAGAAAGGGTGAGCTCAACTAGCCCAAGCAAAGAAGAAATATTATGACTAAGATAATGCAGAATAAATTATCATTAGTCCTCAACAATGTTAAACCGATAAAATACAATAGACATCAAGTTTAAGCTGCGTGATGAACAAAGATCCATTAAAAGAGTCAAGTAGAGAGTAAAGTCTACTATCTTTTATGATTTAAAAGGTTTTTCATCACTTTTATCATTTGGGACTCGACTCTTTAATAAATAATCCACATCATCCCGACTACTACCAAGAATATTCATTAGGGTCACGACCACAAATTCCATGACTACTGGGCCAAGGATATTTGTGTATTCATCAATGGTCATGATCATGCCAACAACTGTCCATCAATGTACTATGGGCCAATGAGGACTTTTACCACATCACTTGTTACATTACGGTCATGATTACACCGAATAATCCCTGGTCATAATCATACCAAGTCCATCCATGCTCTACAGGCCACAGATGACTTTTAATAAAATATAAATATGAAGATGATGACAATGATATAAGAATTCAATAAAATAAGTTCAAGAATTAATTTATTCAGGAACTAATAACGTCCAAATTGTCAACATGATACTTCTTTGTAGAGTAAAATTCAAGAATGCTCAGAAGAATATTTTCACAAAAAGTTACTGGATGAAGCGCAAATATCAAGGATATTCCACTAATTTCATGGAGTATAGAAGTCAAAACTTTAACCAACTGAGTATAATAAAGAATGGAATAACAAAAGAAATCACTATGCATGCGGTGCCCGATGCATAAGCGAGTTATTCAACAGAATAATAAATAACGGAACCGGTCAAGCGTAACATACACCAAGCTGTGATATTCCAATGGAAGAATAAAGAATGTAATAACAACAGAAATCACCATGCATGCGGTACTTGATGCATAAAAGTTATTCCAACATAATAATAAATAAGGGAACCTGGTCCGCCGTAAAACGCATGAGCGAGGATATTCCAACGAGAATAATAAAGAGGCGGAATTCGGTCCCACAGAAACGCATATGATGCGACGGGATATTCTAATGAGAATAATATAGACGAAAACGAAGTCTGCACAGAAACGCATGCGATATGATATTCAAATGTAATAATAAATAATGGAATAACAAAAGAATTTCACCAAGTATAGGGTAGCCCGCGTATACAGGTTATGTAAGACCCCAACTTTTTGAATAAAGATAAATTTTTTATAATTATCATTTTTGAATATTATGGAGTAATTTAATATAATGTTATAGTTGTGGGTAAAATTTACAAATTTTGCAAAGTATGCAAGTTGTTATATTATATTCGATTGGTCGGAGAATATTCATTTTAGCAGGGAATATTCATATAACGGCGCAATCATTGGTGGATCCCACAACAGAATTATTGTCGGATTGTGGAAACGACAAAAATATTTTTATAAAAATAACGGCAGAAGTTTTACCGTTGATACTGTTGAACTACTCGGTAGTAAAAGTACAGCAATACGCGTGGTTGCATAGTAGCACACGATATTGATTATTAATGCTTACGTGAGAAGTCATTCAGTTTTGTTCAATTATTGCTATAGTAATTGTTGCATAATATCTCACGTTATTTGATTCAATTATTGTCGATATTTTAAATATTGTTAAAATCAATAATTGAGATGACAAAGTTATTAATATTATTATTTGCAATATTAACGATGTCTAGAAGTTCTGTCAAGGAGAGGTTTGGTCACCTAATTGAGCGTCAATAGGGAGAAATTCTTATTTGAAAGCCCCATCTTTCCTGGGAACGACCTGGTCGATTAATATTGTGAATTATAATAAAGATGATAAATGTTGTTAAAATTATTAAGGTGATTTTTATAAAGTTTGCTTATTTTATGGATTCTATTTACCCATTTTTTCAAAATAATCATTGGTATATATATATATATATATATATATATATATATATATATATATATATATATATATTATACAAGTGGTGGGGAAAGAAAGGATTTTTTTTTTTTTAGAGGAGTGAAATGAATCTTTTGGTGGGAGGAATTCCACCAGTAAATTGGAGTGGAATGTAGGAATGATGGAGTAATATATATATATATATATATATATATATATATATATATATATATAATATTAATGTGGGTGTATGTATGTTATGTATATATATATGATATATTGTCCTTTGGTGTGTTAAAAGTCAATGAATTGGAAGGGTTTGTGGGTGGAAGCTAAGAAATCAATCAAACATGTGTGGTATATATATATATATATATATATATATATATATATATATATATATATAAATATATATGTTATATTTTTGCCTTATTTTGATTGGTTGGATGATTGACTTTGGCTTTTGTAGGTTATCAAAATTTCATCCGTGAGTTATTAAATGCTGTGATATTTTCCTCACACAGTGCCCCTTCCTTCTCCTATAAATAAGTTCATTCCTTCATTATTTCATTTAATTCTTTGAAACTCGAGAGAGAAATTATAGAAAAACTATAGAAAAGTATATTCGCTACTTCCCTACTCTTATGTCCGGTTTCTTTTACGGTAAGGGATATTATTCTTTTATATTCATGAAGAGAACTTACATTATTCCATTCTTTATTGTTACTCGTTGGAATAACTCAGATCACACTGTGCTACCCTATACTTGGTGACATTCTTCTATTATTCTGTCTTTATTATTCTCGTTAGAATATCCTCGTCGTGTGTTTTACAGGACCGGTTAAAATCTTTATTATTATTACGTTGGAATATATCACATCGTATGTTTTACACCTGGGACTGGTTAAAATCTTTATTATTATTACATTGCTGAATATATCCGCGTGTGTGTTTACAGGACTGGTTCCATTATTTATTATTTACATTGAATAACCTGTACATCGCCAAGTACCGCATGCATGGTGATTTCTGTTGTTATTCCATTAATTATTATTCTCGTTAGAACATCACGCCTGTGTGAATTTCACGACCGTTCCGTTATTATTATTACATTTGAATAACCTATCTATCGCGAAATACCGCATGCATGGTGATTTCTCTTGTTATTCCATTCTTTATTATACTCGGTTGGTTAAAGTTTTGACTTCTATACTCCATGAAATTAGTGGAATATCCTTGATATTTTGCGCTTCATCCAAAGAACTTTTGTGAAAATATTCTTCCGAGCATTCTTGAATTTTACTCTACAAAGAAGTATCATGTTGACAATTTGGACGTTATTAGTTCCTGAATAAATTAATTCTTGAACTTATTTTATTGAATTCTTATATCATTGTCATCATCTTCATATTTATATTTTATTAAAAGTCATCTGTGGCCTGTAGAGCATGGATGGACTTGGTATGATTATGACTGAGGATTATTGATTGTAATCATGGTAGTAATGTAACAAGTGATGTGGTAAAAGTCCTCATTGGCCCATAGTACATTGATGGACAGTTGTTGGCATGATCATGACCATTGATGAATACACAAATATCCTTGGCCCGTAGTGCATGGAATTTGTGGTCGTGACCCTAATGAATATTCTTGTCAGTAGTAGTGGGGGATGATGTGGATTATTTATTGTCGAGTCCCAATGATAAAAGTGATGAAAAACCTTTTAAATCATAAAAGATAGTAGACTTTACTCTCTACTTGACTCTTTTAATGGATTGCTTGTTCGGCTGCAGTTAAACTTGATGTCTATTGTATTTTATCAGTTTAACATTGTTGAGGACTAATGATAATTTATTCTGCATTATCTTAGTCATAATATTTCTTGTTGGGCTAATTGAGCTCACCCTTTCTTTCACTGTTCTCTTTAGGAAATGAGAACGTAGCTGGGACTAGTCGGGGAACGGAGTGATGTTCTGGATGATAGTGTTAGCTAGTAGTCCTCACTATTCTGTTAAATAATGTGACAATAAATGTATTGAGGACTTTTTCTGAGAGTGGATATTGTCTAGAAGGCAATATTTGTATTAAAACTCACAACATGTATTTTGTCGTACTATACACGACTGTTGTATAATTTAGTTGTATTTGAATTTTGTACCATGTATTTGGCGACTCAAGATGGGTGATGTATACCTATTTTGGGGGCATCACAGGTTATTCCAACAGAATAATAAAGAATGGAATAACATAAGTTCTCTTCATGAATACAAAAGAAATAATACCCCTTACCGTAAAAGAAACTTGATATCGGAGTAGTGAAGTAGCAGAATACTTTTTTTCTTTCTCTCTATAGTTTCTCTCTCTAGAGTTTTAGTGAATTCGTAAGAAATAATGAAGGAATGAGTTTCTATTTATAAAAATGGGTGAATAAGTAACCAATCCATGAGCGGTCCAAATTGATTTACAATAAAATATAATATATTTTATTTATAATCTAATAAAACGAATAACTTTATAAAAGTATTCTATTTTATATAAAAAGATTTTATTATGCAAACATTATGCATGCACTATGCAAACACTATGCATAATAAAATATAATATATTCTAATTATTGTCTAATAAAGCAGATAACTTTATAAAAGTATTACATTTTTTTTATATAAAAAAGATTTTACTATTAGCCTAATAAAGCGAATAACTTTATAAAAGTATTTTGTTTTATATAAAAAGCTTTTTTACGCTTTTATTACATTAATAATACTAATAAAACAAAACTTCATCATCATTATTATTATTCACACTATTAATCGACCGAATGTCGTTCTAGGAAAGATGGGGCTTTCAATAAGGATTTCTCCTATCATGGCAAGCAATTAGGTGACCAAATCTCTCCTATGAGAACTTCTAGACATCGTTAATAAATACAAATAATAATAATAATTTCATCATCTCAATTATTGATTTAATAATATATAAAATATCGACAATAATTGAATAAAACTGAATGACTTCTCACGTAAGCATCAATAATCAATACCGTGTGCTACTATGCAACCACACGTATTCCTGAAAGATTAAAAGAGTTGTAACTTCAATCATTTATCAAAGATTACAAGTATTCCAACCACACACAATTCTTGTAAAATATTAAGTGATGATAAAATATCAAATAACATATATGGTGTCTTAAACAAACAAAAATCGGATCTTAGTCCTTACAAAATCCCAACGCCAAATCCAACTAACATCGTAAATATAAAACCTAATAGAGGACCTTCAGAGAAAGGCCAACATAACTAATCCAAACCCCTTTAGTAGTTCTCGCACCTAAACAATAAAGCATTAAGAAAGACTTGCAATCCTTGGCCATAGATCAAAGACAATCTTTTCCTATTGGGCAAGTAATGGCAGATCCTACACACATTAACAGCAGAAACCATAAGTACAATAAAAACAACATGGATTAAAAGTAGAGAAAGTTATGGAAATAACTTTGTGGAAACCTAAACATTTTTTTTCAGAATGACGAGTAAATTGCATATAGACTTAAGATTACAAACATAATATAAAGCTTCCTTTTTTTATCTGCTTACATTGATAATGAATTACAAATTTTACAATATATATATATATATATATATAATTGAAATATTAGCATCTTGCGTATGCAGGAGCAGAACATACGAAGCATTTTACAACCTAATACAATAACCCAAAAGGAATTTGGACTACTTTGCTTCTTTGCAACAAAAGAAACTCAAACCTCATCCTTGATAACAAAAGAAACTTATGCACAAACTCATAAACATAAACCATAGGTAGTAAGCAAACTAAGCATGGCATAAAAAGCGTAACAACTAGTAGCTGACACAAGAATTGCTTTAAAAATATGATACAGGGAATCAACATTGCAATATATTGTGTGCAATTCTAGTAGCTGACTAATTAAGCCTTCGCAGACTACATATATACTCACAAGGGTCCCCACCCCACCCTAGATAACTCTTTGAACTCTGCAAATAAATGAGAGAAATCTCGACTGCGCCAGAGGTCGCATAAGACCGGAGGACCGGTCTGTGTGGTGTATGAGACATGGAAGGGTTAGTACTTGACATCCATCCTGCAATTGCACACTGGAGAAGGAGAAACAACAGTGGAATGGTTGCACCCAAGAAAGTTTTCCATGAGTGAAATGTTGAAGACAATATAACTATTAGTTGAGCAAGCAAATTCAAATTGACTTACACCATGGGCTCCAAGAGAGGAAATCCCGACTTTAGAGTACAGTCCATTTAGCGGACTATTAGTAGTGGACTATTGTGCATTCAGATGAGATTATTAAGTTACAGAAATAAATAAATAAATAGCTTCTCATGTTTAAAACTGTATTACCATGGATGTAAAAATACTATTTCCAATAGCCATTTGCAAAAAGTTTGTGTTGAACTCTAGATTATGAATATATGATCAAGTATGACGCAACATACATTAAGTGAAATAGATAAAACACAATCAACTCAAGTACATAGTGAAACGTACTGACTACCTTTGAATTCAAAATTTCCTTGTGGAAAAACAAAACCATGAATCTTTGTGGAAAAACTCACAGAAACATGAACACAATCCTCACGAAGGAAATCAAGGGCATGAGGGTGGTCGAGATCAACTGATTGTGAAACATCAATAATATACAAATGACCCTGGCAAAATGCAAGTGCTTCATAAGAAAGCCTTTGCCTAAGTAACCAAATTTGTAAAAGATTCAAACACACCTCCATATAAGCTTCACGTAACTTGTCAAGAGATAAAGCAGCATCCTTAAGTCGAGGTGCAACCCAACCGCCTTACTGCAAAAAAAAATGCTAAGAAACTTCAATTAATGAAGGTAAAGGAATTTCAAAACACCAAACTTCTAAATTGTAGCCTCCTTTGAACATTAAAATTAGTGTGATTGCCTGAGTTCAACTTAGGAACCGAAATCGAAGACATATAAAACATCACCTAGTTGAAAAGAAGTCTAATCTGGCGAGTTAAGACAATCAAAGCTTTGAAATTAGGATAGCAAATTGGTTTTGATTTATTTTATCCAAAGAAATGTTATAAATTAATTTGAAAATGGGAATAAGAAGTCATGCAGAATGTGACTAAGAAATAGAAGTCAACCATTGTAAAGAACAATAACAAATAATAGAAAAGAATGTAAAGGAGGAAGAAGTTGAGAATTGGTTTATAACTTAATCTAATGATTTAACCTTTCAAATAGAAGAATAAAAAAAGAGTACCTATAAACTCCATAACTAGAACATGAAGCCTAAAAAGAAGTGGAGTCGGGCACTGATTCCAAATTTGCCTTTAACTTACGCAATCAATCATAGCAACAATGAAATAAAATCATATTACCTCCCAAAAAAATTGCATTACATTATTTAACTATTCCTTTAAAGAATTAATAAGAACTCCACTAGCTCCAAGACATGATTATTTGCTCAAAGTTTCAAACTACCCTTAACACCTTTTTTAGTATTAGATAACTTCCACGTACACGGTGAGAGGATAAACATTCTTCTAAACATAGTTCGAACAATAATTTACTGTAAAAATTACAAAATTGATCGAATCCAGGAAATCTTTACCGAAATAATACTCATTTGAGACCAGGGATGAAACTCTCGAATTAGGGTCTCCATGTATCGTCTGTACATAGAAAAATAAATACCAAATAAATCTCAAACACATAGGAAGAAAACTTAGTAAGGAGTGGGTGTGTACTAGTTGACGATTCCACCGACCGAGCCGGGAGACGCTTCCAAATCTCGAGGAACTGCTTTCCGGCGGCAATGACTTGAGAGTCGTCGGTCTTTGGTGGCTAAAGGCTACAATCGGAGCGACTTCCATTCAACAGAGCTATCTGCGAACGCCATAATAGACGCTGGCTCGGATCCCGATTCACCGGGTGTTCGCGGCCGGCCATTCACCGACACATTGGTGAATCTGGATCCCGATTCTCCAGATCTGAAGTTCTACTTATCTATCGTCGATGTGTCGCTAGAGCTTAGAAAGCGATGATTGCCAAGAAATTGAAAGATTTTGTGTGAAAAATAGGAAGAAGGAATATCGGATCGGGGAAAATTAAGGAGGAATGAAATTAAAGTATAGGAAAGCGTTTTAAGCTCGTGTTTTCACTTCCACATTTTTTAAGCTCGTGTTTTTATCGATGACAGCGTTTTTAAATAAAAACGTTATCTAAACAATTATTGTCGATGTTTTATATATTGTTAAAATCAATAATTGAGACGACAAAGTTATTAATATTATTATTTACAATTTTAACGATGTCTAGAAGTTCTGTCAAGGAGAGGTTTGGTCACCTAATTGCGCGCCAATAGGGAGAAATCCTTATTGGAAAGCCGCCTTTTTCCTGGGAACGACCTGGTCGATTAATATTGTGAATTATAATAAAGATGATAAATGTTGTTAAAATTATTAAGGTGATTTTTATAAAGTTTGCTTATTTTATGGATTCCTATTTACCCATTTTTTCAAAATAATCATTTGATATATATATATATATATATATTATATATAAGTGGTGGGGGAAAGAAAGGATTTTTTTTTTTAGTAGAGAGTGAAATGAATCTTTTGGTGGGAGAATTCCACCGTAAATTGGGTGGAATGTAGGAATGATGGAGTAATATATATATATATATATATATATATATATAATATTAATGTGGGTGTATGTATGTTATATATATATATATATGATATATTGTCCTTTGGTGTGTTAAAAGTCAATGAATTGGAAGGGTTTGTCGGGTGGAAGCTAAGAAATCAATCAAACATGTGTGGTATATATATATATATATATATATATATATATATATATATATATATATATATATATAAATATATATGTTATATTTTTGCCTTATTTTGATTGGTTGGATGATTGACTTTGGCTTTTGTAGGTTATCAAAATTTCATCCGTGAGTTATTGCGTCTGTGATATTTTCCTCACACAGTGCCCTTCCCTTCTCCTATAAATAGAAGTTCATTCCTTCATTATTTCTTACGAATTCACTGAAACTCCAGAGA
The DNA here is from genome assembly GCA_020205605.1 of Panax ginseng. Classification (NCBI taxonomy): domain Eukaryota; kingdom Viridiplantae; phylum Streptophyta; class Magnoliopsida; order Apiales; family Araliaceae; genus Panax; species Panax ginseng. The sequence continues at coordinate 31,033,618 of CM035149.1, forward strand.
GAGAAATTATAGAAAAACTATAGAAAAGTATTCTGCTACTTCCCTACTCTTATGTCCAGTTTCTTTTACGGTAAGGGATATTATTCTTTTATATTCATGAAGAGAACTTCTGTTATTCCATTCTTTATTGTTCTGTTGGAATAACCTGTATACGCGGGCTACCCTATACTTGGTGACATTCTTCTATTATTCATCTTTATTATTACATTAGAATATCACATGCGTGGTTTTTACAGGACCGGGTTAAAATCTTTATTATTATTACATTGGAATATCACATGCTGTGTTTTACAGGACTGGTTAAAATCTTTATTATTATTACATTGGAATATCTCGCCTGTGTGTTTTTACAGGACACGGTTCCATTATTTATTATTACGTTGGAATAACTTTGCTCATCGCAATCACCGCATTTATGGTGATTTCTGTTGTTATTCCATTACTTATTATTACATTTGGAACATCGTATAAATTGTGAATTTCACTCGACTGGTTCCGTTATTATTATTCCGTTGGAATAACCTATCTATGCGAAATACCGCATGCATGGTGATTTCTCTTGTTATTCCATTCTTTATTATACTCAGTTGGTTAAATTTTTGACTTCTATACTCCATGAAATTAGTGGAATATCCTTGATATTTGCGATACATCCAGTATCTTTTCATGGAAATATTCTTCTGATCATTCTTGAATTTTACTTTACAAAGAAGTATCATGTTGACAATTTGGACGTTATTAGTTCCTGAATAACTTAATTCTTGAACCTATTTTATTGAATTCTTATATCATTGTCATCATCCTCATGTTTATATTTTTAAAGTCATCTACTATGGCTTTGTAGAGCATGGATGAACTTGGTATGATTATGATGGGGATTATTGATTGTAATCATACTTAGTAATGTAACAAGTGATGTGGTAAAAGTCCTCATTGGCCCATAGTACATTGATGGACAGTTGTTGGCATGATCATGACCATTGATGAATACACAAATATCCTTGGCCCGTAGTGCATGAAATTTGTGGTCGTGACCCTAATGAATATTCTTGGTCGTAGTGCAGGGATGATGTGGATTATTTATTAAGCTGAGTCCCAGCAATAAAAGTGATGAAAAACCTTTTAAATCATAAAAGATAGTAGACTTTACTCTCTACTTGACTCTTTTAATGGATTGCTTGTTCCGCTGCAGTTAAACTTGATGTCTATTGTATTTTATCAGTTTAACATTGTTGAGGACTAATGATAATTTATTCTGCATTATCTTAGTCATAATATTTCTTGCTGGGCTAGTTAAGCTCACCTTTTCTTTCTTTGTTCTCTTTAGGAAATGAGAACGTGAAATGGGACGAGTCGGGAGCGGGTGATGTTACGGATGATAGTGTTAGCTAGTAGTCCTCACTATTACGTTAAATAGTGTGACAATAAATGTATTGAGGACTTTTTCGAGAGTGGATATTATACAGAAGACAATATTTGTATTAAAACTCACATGAGATGTATTTTGTCGTATTATATACACTAATTGTTGTATAATTTAGTTGTATTTGAATTTTGTACCATGTATTTGGCGACTCAAGATGGGTGATGTATACCTATTTTGGGGGCATCACAGGTTATTCCAACAGAATAATAAAGAATAGAATAACATAAGTTCTCTTCATGAATACAAAAGAAATAATACCCTTTACCGTAAAAGAAACTTGATATCGGAGTAGTGAAGTAGCAGAATACTTTTCTTCTTTCTCTCTATAGTTTCTCTCTCTAGAGTTTTAGTGAATTCGTAAGAAATAATGAAGGAATGAGTTTCTATTTATAAAAAAATGGACTGAATAGTAATCAATCCATGAACGGTCCAAATTGATTTACAATAAAATATAATATATTTTATTTATAATCTAATAAAACGAATAACTTTATAAAAGTATTCTATTTTATATAAAAAGATTTTATTATGCAAACATTATGCAGACACTATGCAAATAATAAAATATAATATATTCTAATTATTGTCTAATAAAAGCAGATAACTTTATAAAAGTATTACATTTTTATATAAAAAGATTTTACTATTAGCCTAATAAAAGCGAATAACTTTATAAAAGTATTTTATTTTATATAAAAAACTTTTCTGTTTTATTACATTAATAATACTAATAAAATAAAACTTCATCATCATTATTATTATTCACACTATTAATCGACCAGGTCGTTCCTAGGAAAGATGGGGCTTTCCAATAAGGATTTCTCCTTATTGGCGCGCAATTAGGTGAACAAATCTCTCCTTGGCAGAACTTCTAGACATCTTTAATAATACAAATAATAATATTAATAACTATGTCATCTCAATTATTGATTTAATAATATATAAAATATCGACAATAATTGAATAAAACTGAATGACTTCTCACGTAAGCATCAATAATCAATACCGTGTGTTACTATGCAACCACGCCAGATTATTCGCATTTTTTTAACAAGGTGTTTCAACAGATTAACAGTAAAACTTTTCGCCGTTATTTTCATAAAAAATATTTTTGTCGTTTTCTCAATCCAAACAATAATTTCGTTTTATGGGGTCCACTAATGATTGTGTTGTCGCATCTGAATATTCCCCTGTTTAAAATGAATATTCCCCGACCAATCGAATATTATATAACAACTTGCGTACTTTGCAAAATTTATAACATTATATCAAATTTATTCCATAATATTCAAAAATGATATTTATAGAAAATTTATTTTTATTCATAAAAGTTGGGGTCTTACAAACTCTACCTCTTTCATGTGACGAATACTTTCGGGAAAGTACTTGTCGTTGAACAATTCTTGGAACTTCTCCCAAGTCATCTTCGGTCACGGCGGAGTTGAGTACGCTTTTCTGATTCCCACCGATGAATCGCCTCTGCACGCAACATGAAGGTGGCAAAGGGAATCTTTTGCTCTTCGGTGCATCTTAAGACATCAAATATCTTGCAGATTTGCTTTATCCACGTCTCCGCCTTAAGTGGTTTTGGCTCTCCAAAAAACTCCGGTGGTCTCAGTTTCTTAAACTGCTTGGCGGTGACCGTCCGAGAGTTGCCAATGTTTCCACCTGCATTTTGGACAGGAGCCGCTCTTGCCTGATGTTGCATAAATTGCATAAAGCCTCTGAACATTCCATCGTTCATCATCTGGTCCATGTTGTTGTTTATCTAAGGATTGTCGCCTTCCTGATGCACATTATCCTGATTATTGATCTGTGGAGACTCAACGGTCTCCTGTGCTCTATTGATGTTCTCAACATTCTCGGATGTCATTTTCAAATCTTGCGCCACAAAACAAGGGTTAATTAACATATCACATATTATCCTATACTACATGACCGACCAATTAAATACCAAATAAACTTAGGTAGGTCATACTAATGAAGAATTCCCGTCTCTCCCCTCCTAGATCTTGTCTCACATCTTAGCTAGGGATCATATCCCTAAGCTTTGATACCAACTGTGACGCCCCCAAAATAGGTATACATCACCCATCTTTAGTCGCCAAATACATGGTATAAAATTCAAATACAACTTAATTATACAACAGTCGTGTAAAATACGACAAAACATATGTTGTGAGTTTTAATACAATTATTGTCATCTAGACAATATTCACACTTAATTGAGTCCTCATTACATTTATTATCACACTATTTAATAGAATAGTGAGGACTACTAATGCTATTATCTGGACCGTCACTCCATTCTCCGACTAGTCCCTGCTACGTTCTCATTTCCTAAAGAGAACAATGAAAGTAAAAGGGTGAGCTCAACTAACCCAGTAAGAAATATTATGACTAAGATAATACAGAATAAATTATCGCTAGCCTTCAACAGTGTTAAACTGATACAATATAACAAATATCAAGTTTAATTGTAGCAAAATAAGTAATCCATTAAAAGAGTCAAGTAGAGAATAAAATCTATTATCTTTTATGATTTAAAAGGTTTTTCATCACTTTTATCATTTGGGACTCAAATTTTAATAAATAATTCACATCATCCCTGCACTACGGCCAAGGATATTCATTAGTATCAAAACCATAAATTATTCATGCAGTACGGGCCAAGGATATTCGTGTATTCATCAATAGTCATGATCATGCCAACAACTATCCATCAATGCACTACGGGCCAATGAGGACTTTTACCACATCATTTGTAATATTACGGTCATGATTATACCGAATAATCCTGGTCATAATCATACCAAGTCCATCTATGCACTACAGGCCACAGATGACTTTCAACATAATATAAACATGAGGATGGCACAGACAGGTTATTCCAACAGAATAATAAATAACGGAACCAGGTCATGCGTAAATGTACAGACATGATATTCCAACAGAATAATAAATAACGGAACCAGGTCAAACGAAATTTGCACCGCAGGATGTTCCAATGAGAATAATAAATAACGGAATTCGTGTCGTGCGTAAGCGCATGCATACATGATGTTCCAACAGAATAATAAAGAATGGAATAATGGAAGAATTTGACCATGTATGCGGTGCTTGGATAGGCGGAGTTATTCCAACATAATGATAAAGAATGGAATAACAAAAGAATTTCACCAAGTATAGGGTGAGCCAGCGTATCTGAGTTATTCCAATGAAATAAAAAAATGGAATAACAGAAGTTCTCTTCATGAATATGAAAGAAATAATACTCCTTACCTTAGAAAGAAGGGTACTGGATAAAGGAGTAGTGAAGTAGCAAAACACTTTTTTTCTTTCTCTCTATAGTTTGTCTCTCTAAAGTTTCAATGAATTCGTAAAAAATAATGAAGGAATAAGCTTCTATTTATAGAACAATGGAAGGATACTATGCAATAAAATATTCTAATAAAACGAAAACTTTTAAATAAAATATTATATATATATAATAATCCTACCAGTACTCCCTCCCGTGACTTCTGAAAATCCTCCTCCAAATTCATTTCATTTACTATATATTATATATATTATCACATGTTATATATATATAGATATATTGTCCCACCATTTGTAAAATCCTCCCGAGAACCATTTCATCCATTCCTCCACCCATTTCATTTTTCCTTCCACGTGGGCCTCACGTGTTCCCCTCCCACCAACATCTTATCATCACATGTGGGCCCCATAATTTATTATATACTAAATAATCTTCTATCGATTATTTTGAAAAATAGATAAATGGGGGTCCATAAAATAAGCAAAACTTCATAAAAAAATTACCTCAATATTTTTAACAACATTTATCATCATTATTATAATTCGTAATATTAATCGACTGCGCGTTCCCAAGAAGAGGGGCTTCCAATAAGGATTTCCCCTATTGGCGTATGCAATTAGGTGACCAAACCTCTCTCTTGGCAGAACTTCTAGACATCGTTAATATTGCAAATAATAATATTAATAACTCATCATCTCAATTATTGATTTAATAATATATAAAATATCGACAATAATTAAATCAAATAACGTGAGATCTTATGCAACAATTCATGAAGCAATAATTGAACAAAAGCGGTGACTTCTCACGTAAGCATCAATAATCAATACAAGTGCGCTTCTTATACAACCACGCGCGTATTCTCGTATTTCTTTAACACCGGGTGTTTCAACAGTTAACAGTAAAACTTCCGCCGTTATTCTCATAAAATATTTTTATCGTTTTCTCAATTCGACAATAATTCCGTTGTAGGGTCCACCAATGATTGTAAAAGTAAATTTAATATTCCTGTTAAAACGAATATTTACAGACCAATCGAATATTATATAACAACTTGCGTACTTTGTAAAATTTATAAATATTACCCACAACTATAATATTATATCAAATTCATTCTATAATATTCAAAAATGATAATTATAGAAAATTCATTTTTATTCATAAAAGTTGGGGTCTTACATTCTCTCTTAAAAAACTCGTAAACAAAAGAAATGGAAAGAAAACTTACGTTTTGCAAAACTACTGAAGTTCACCTTTAAAAATATTAGGGACGTAAACAAGTCGAGATTTAGTTTCTCGAGTTCAAACTCAATTAAAAGTTAAACAAATCTACAATATTTAAAAATTTAAACACATTCAAAAATTTTGTTTATCTAATAGGAGATTATTTCAAACACAATTTTTTTTTAACTCACAAACATATATTTGAGATTTAACACAACGCACCAAAATTAGTGCAATGCGTTTGGAAATTCAAACGCTGCAAACACTACTGTCGTATACGCTATAAATATTGATAACTGAAAAAACAAAAATATATTGCTTAAATTCGACTTGTTAATAAAGGAGTCGAGTTTGAACTTGAGTTTAAGCGAACTAGTTGAGCACGAGATGAATATAATTAAATTAATAAATTTTAATAATTATTAAATACATTATTATCTTATATATAATAAATAAAATTAATTATTTTAATTAATTTAATACTAAGCGTGTCAAACTTAAATGCTCGAATTGAGCTTTATACAAACAGAGCTTAAACGAGTCAAACTCGAATTAAACACAATTATTTGTTTCATGAAACTTATTTATTACTCCATCTGTTCTCAAAAAAAAATAATTAAAAGTATATTTTTTATCCCAAAATAATGAAATAAAATACATAAAATAAATAATAAATATATCATTTGGTCGGATCCATTAATAAAAATAAAAATAAAAATATTAATCAATTTACATAATTTTATAGAATCACTAAGAATAAATTTAAAACTTTTTTTTTAATATATATATATATATAAATTATAATTTACTTATTGTTTTGAGGCCGTAGCCGTAGGTAGTCTAAAGATATTTAGGTAGAAAATTAATAATAAGTCATCTCTTTGTGGGTCCCGTTTGAGTTGCAAATATCAATTTTTCTTATCAAAATATCAATTTCCTAAAATAAATATAAGTTTTCATACCCATTTTCTTCCAAACAAGTTGCTCAACCCCATCATCATTCCTCCCTGAGAATTCAATTCAACAGAGACATGGAATCCACAGAAGGCTTAATATGCAAAAACATCCCTCACCTTCTTTCATCATTTGTTGACACCTTTATTGACTTCTCCGTCAGCGGCCTTTTCTTACCCCCAAACCCTATTTCACCTCCATTACAGACCACTTACCCCTCTCCCGACCGCCTCATCGCCGTCGGAGACCTCCATGGCGACCTCACCAAGTCCAAACAAGCCCTACGCCTCGCCGGACCAATCGATTCTTCCGATCACTGGGCCGGCGGCTCCACCACCGTGGTCCAGGTGGGTGACGTACTCGACCGTGGCGGCGATGAGATTAAAATTCTGTACTTTCTTGAAAAATTGAAGCGAGAGGCGGAAAAGAGTGGTGGGTCTATTATTACTATGAATGGGAATCATGAGATTATGAATGTGGATGGGGATTTTAGGGTTGTGACCAAGTCGGGTCTTGATGAATTTAGGGTTTGGGCGGATTGGTATTGTATTGGTAATGTGATGAAGAGTTTGTGTGGCGGGTTGGTGAAACCAAGCGATCCCTTTGATGGGGTGCCTTTGGTTTTTCCTGGGGTTAAGCCGGAAATTGTGGATGGTATCAGAGCTAGGATTGCTGCATTGCGACCTAATGGGCCTATTTCGAATAGGTTCTTAACTAAGAATGTGACTGTGCTTGTAATTGGGGACTCTGTGTTTGTTCATGGAGGGGTTGTTGCCTAAACATGTTTCTTATGGGTTGGAACGGATTAATGAAGAGGTGAAGGATTGGATTAGTGGGTTGAGGGAGAGGGTTTCGTCGGAATTAGTTAGGGGAAGGAATTCACTTGTTTGGTTGAGGAAGTTTTCTGATGAAGTGGCTAAGAATTGTGATTGTTCTACTCTTGAGCATGTTCTTGCTACAATTCCCGGTGCAAAGAGGATGATTATGGGACATACAATTCAGGAGAAGGGAATTAATGGGGCTTGTGATAACAGGGCAATACGGATTGATGTTGGTATGTCTAGAGGGTGTATTAATGGGCTGCCTGAGGTTTTAGAGGTCAATGGGAAGTGGGAAGTTCGGGTCTTGACGTCAAACCCTTTGTACCGTAATGGGTATGAATCTTCTTATGAAGCAGATGTGAACAAAGGTATCGGTTCATTGATCCCTGAACAAGTGGAAGTGAATGCTTAGTTGTTAACTGAACTCAAGAAGATCTGTTTTTTGTGGAATCTCTTGAGAAATATTTTTTAGTCTATGTGATTTTAGTTTTAGAACATCGTTGTGCAGTAACATTAATGTTCAAACATGTAGTGATGTTTAAACATTGTGAACTGAAGAATGTTTCATCCAAATAAATATTTGTGACTAGTTGATCTAAAGTTGGTTAGTGTTTGGAGCATGTCCTTTGTAGTCTGTCTTAGTTTTTTTTCCCTTAAAAATTTGTAAGTTTATAAACACAGAAGTGTTTTAACCTTCTGAAGCAATATGCTTTACTTTCCGTGGATAACAATTTCCTGATGTTTCAAGAATTTTGTTTATTTATTTTTATCAATGTAAGGAATAACGGCAGCCAGACCTTTAATGATTTCTGAGTCGCAGTTACTCTGTTCTGTAATATTAACTCTTGTTAAATGATGGAAAAAGCTGCGTATTCTGTGAAGGTAGAGCAATTCTGGGGCGACCGTGGGACCGGTCTATTTTTTTTTTTAATTTTTTTTATAATGTCTCCCAAATAATTTATAAATGCAGACTGTACATGCATATTTTTTACATGTATCCAAATGACATCCAAATCACTTCATTCTTTAAAAATTCCAGTTCCAATAAATCTTATAAATTATTTGGAAGACATTTAAAAAAAAAAAAAAGGACCGGTCGCTACCCAGTACCCACGGTCCCCTTAGACTTTTTCGTGAAGGTATGGATAAGCTGGTACACAAGAAGTTTTAGGGGTCATGCTCTGATGCTAAGGTTGCCTATGAAATTTCAATATGGGTGCAGGATTCCCAATAATAATGAAGTTTCTTATAGCATATAGAGTAGTATAAATGGTCACATTGCTTCCATTTGGTAATAACTTAGATTTTTGAGAAATGCTGAAATAAGCTGTTCTCTAACTGGATATCTTAAATCTTTTACTCCCTTTGATTGGAAATAAGAGTACCATTTTATGGGGACTAATTCTCTTAAGGAACTGTGGAAAGGTCATAGCAGTGTGGTTATCTATAAAGAAATTCAATAGAGTTCTAGGCTTCTTTAGCCTCACTTTCTACGCAAATAGAGCTCCTTATCATGCTTCTAGGTTTCTTTCTATGCTGTCATGCCAACTTATTAGGTTACTGATCAAATGTCTGTTCACCAGCTATCCTTTTATTCCCTCAAATTTAATTTTTTAGTTTTTACCCTTTATTCTAGGTTTCTGTTTCTCCTTGCCAAGTTTGCATGCACAAGAGGTGAAATTTGTTTCCTTTAACCCAAAAAAGAATTCTTGAATGATGAGTTTGAGGGCATACCTGGTTGCACGATGGCAGAAGTTTTTCTTGAATAGTAGAATTTTAATTAAGACAGTTTGGTGGGTTTCTTATGATTCTTTGATACAGTGAAATCCATGAATTGGGATCTTTTGGCTCAACTGTATTTGAGGTCGCTAGTTTGAGTCCACTTTCGGCCAGGGCGTGAGTAACTCTTGTGAACTGAATAGTACCAATCTGAAAGGCTGCCTTTGACCAAACTGAATGAAAGCTTTTTTGCCAATAAGTTGCTCTGAATTTCTTAGGATGCTCAAGTGTAATACACGATATAAGAATAGGGAAAAGGCATTAATTTGACATGTTTGCCGGTGATCAGTTTTCATGCTATTTCTTATTTTGTATAACATTCGTATTCATGCATTATACGAATGGAATTGGTGAAAGAATGAAGAGCAACCAGAATGATTCATTCTATTCCAGCCAAAATGAATCATTCTATACTCTTTCAAATAATAAAATTCACAAATTTGACAGGAATAAGAATAGTTTATTTCATTTCAATGAAACAACCAAACTCAATTTTTTTCATTCCTGCAATCCAAACGTATTGTAAGAGTATCCATGATAAAGAGCTGGATTAGGGATAACTTTGAAAGTTGATGTGCTGATGAAGCGCAGCAAAGGTATAAATCAACTGTACTTGATTATTGATGATGAGTTTCTTTTTATATGTCCCTTCTTTCCATATTAACCAATGCCTTTAGACGCATAATATAGTTGGTTAGCTGTTGGCCAAACAATATTAATTGAAGGAACCAAAATGGAATTGATTAACTATTTTTATTTATTTGGGTTGGGTAAAGTTTGGAACCATATTTTTAAAAAGAAATATAGCCCAACCCTGCTAACCATTTTTCGACCCATATTTTATTCCAAATCTAAATTAGAAGTTCTTTCCACCCATATTTATATATTCAAGAAGTTTACCCACCCACCCCCCACCCACCCACCACCACCCACCCACCCACCCACCACACCTCACCTCACCTCACTCCTCACCCCACCCCACCTACCCCACCTACCCAATCCACCCCACTCCACCCCACCCCACCCCTAATGTGTACACCACCCTATATTATTTTTTTGGGAGGGAGTGTTGGGTGTGGGTGTGGGTGTGGGTGGGGGATGGCTGGGTGGGGATAAGTGGGTAGGGGTGGGTGGAGTGGGTGAGGTATACATAATCGCTTAATATTATTTTTTTGGGAGGGAGTGTTGGGTGGGTGGGTGGGTGGGTAGGTGGGTAGGTAGGTAGGTAGGTGGGGTGGGGTAAGGTTGGGTGGGGTAGGGTGGGATGGGTGGGGATAGAGGGTGGGTGGTGTATACATAATCGCTTAATATTAATTTTTTTTGGGAGAGAGTGGTGGGGAGTGAGTGGGAGTGGAGTGGGGGGTAAGTGGTGTATACATAATCACATAATATTATTATTTTTGGTTGGGTTGGGTTGGGTTGGGGTGGGGGGAGTGGGGGTGGGGGGGGTAAGAGGTATATACATAATCACATAATATTAGTGTCAAATCAGGCCTTCATGGAACCCATAACCCATAACAATATTAAAATAGTTAATATGATTTTTAACCATAACCATATGGTTCCAACCCACATTATCCATATTAAAAATGGTTAATATAGTTTTAGTTCTTAAATGAAATCATAACTATATTTTAAAAACCAAAATTAACCCATAACCATATTTTGCCAAGCCTACCTTTAGACTTGTATTGCGATCTTCTTTTCCGCTTTTTTATCTTTTTGGTTTGGGTAGTTTTATTTTATTTGTTCATGTACAGTTTTGCACCATTGCTTGCATATTTGATAGTTTTGGGACATTTTTCATGGCAATATGTTTTATTTGGGTAGAGTTTTGACTCTGGTCTTTAACCATACTGCAGTTTACTTTGTGCTTTAGGTTAGCTTTTTCTTATTCAGGTTAGCTATTTCTTCGGGAGTATGAAGAAATGGGGTTCGGTTAACGTGAAGTTCTACATCCAAGACTATCGGTATCGTTTGATAAGATCTGCTTGTTTGGTTAGAAGGCGTTTCCTGCATTTAAACGTATTTTTTTAAAATCTTATTTGCCTAGAAATAATTTTATTTAACTCACCAATGTAATATTTAGGACTCCAACACACTACACCAAAAATGATGTGGTTTGTGTTGGAAAATATAGCAATTAACAAGACGAATAATATAAATAAATTGGAACAACTTATTTGAAAAACAATAAGAAGTAGCAGGAATTATTGTTCTAAAAAGTGATTTCACTTTCAATCGATAATAATCACGGTACAAATGATCATTGCCGTGATCATCTCTCTGTGATTCAATCACGAAGTCTCCGATCGTGTGTACTTACGGAATGAAGCTTTGGACTTATCTATGTGGATTGCCCAATTAACAGTGCATAAGAGATAAATAAGAATAGGATACACAAAGCGGAAAAATAAAACTATTATTGTTTTTGAAGAAGATGAAGAAACTGATTATGCTGTATATTGTCTCTGAAGAACAACTAACCCAGCCCTTATAAGGAACGTTGGAGATTTTAATGGTTTAATGAAACGCTTGGGAGTTACAGAAATAAATAAGGTAATGACTAGGGTATTAAAGGAAATAAAAGACCAATTAAATTGAGAGTTAAAGAAATAAATAATTTTTAAGCATAACCAACCGTTTGGACTTCCACTACCACTTGGATGGGAATGAAACGAGTGAACTTGAATCTGTTTTCATATTGACAAACGACAAAAAGTTGAGATATATGAGAAAAAATAATAATTACTCATAACTGAAGGCACTACGTAACAAAATTCTGGCTCTCTCTGTTTCAATAATTTAAAAATCAGAATGAATTTAAATCATTGTGTTTTACCGCCCAAATCAATTAGAATGAATCTAAATCATCTTTGTGTTTTCATGCCCAAATTCTAAATAAAAGTTCGGCATTCAAAATTCTTCAAGATTAAGGTGTATGTTATTATAAAGCTAAAATTTTCAGATTAAATTTAGATATATAAAAGTCTTCTTACATGGGGGACTCATCTTTCTACTAATTATCCATGAGAAAACAATCATCAAACTATTTGAAGGGTTGAGCTTTTAGTACTTCATCAGTTCATCTTAATGAACGTGTTTTTTTTTTTATAATTTGGTTTTACATTGGCGGTGAGGGGATAGATTAGTGATATTACATAAACTACAAGGGTAGTCTAGACAATTAAATCAAATAGGGTTTAGGGTTTCTCTCGCTATAAATACCTACCTTCATAGCCTCTTCTTCCAAAAATACAGAACGCACTCCCTCCTCCGCCTCTTCACCATTTTCTCCTCTCTCTCTCTCTCACTCACTCAAGTTTTTTGTATATATATATATATATATATATATATATATATATGTTTTATTTCCCTTAGTAGCGTAATTAATTATTAATTTCATAATAATAAGAATTATTAATTATGGTATGATGGTGAGAAAAGAAAAGCCAATTTGCAGAGCAAGGACATCAAATAGAAATGATGGGAATACTTGCATTGAAGGTTGGCAATATCAAAAAGCGATTCTCCGTGCCTTTCTTATTCTTCTTCATTTTGTTTACGGCCTCGAACAAGTCGCTACATCCCTATTTCTTGCAGTACCTATCTATTTTTCTTCTTTTTTTGGCATTAATTTTAGAGCTTATCCTCTCTTCCTTTTTTCCTGTTCGAAAACTCAGAAACATAGATTAGATCATGATTTGTTTGGTTATAATTACGAGCTAGTTTAGTCAAATAGAATTATTCATAAACAATCAAATGTGTAATTATATATTCATTTTTAATAATTTTATTTAGTCATCAAAGCACTAGTGAACCAACAAATTCTTCAAATAATTTGACTATTTTTAAACGAATATGGTTGGGTCATTCCGTATATTTTGTGGAAAATATAAATAATGTTTTAATTGTGTGCTTTCTTTTGATGATTAATACTTTCTAGAAAAAAAAATCATATAAATCCCCACTGTCAAACACCACTATTAGAATTAGAATAAATTATTGTATGAGATGTTGATGGGGAGTATTTATAAATTTTGGGATCTTCAATATATTTTGATGCGGGGTACTTATATATTTTGGGATCAATTTTAATAGTTAGTTTTTTGTGAAAAATGTCGACTAATTCGTAGGCTGGTCGGGACGAATTATAGTAATTTGTTCCAACTAAAACAAGCTGTTTGCTATTCGTAGTAATTTGTAATAATTATTATCCAAAATTTGCTCTGCTAGATTGCATTTGCTCAAGTTTGCATTTCAATATGTTATTCGGTTCTTAATTCTTTTTGAAAAGAATTAATAGAGAAATTTGGGGAAGAAATAATAAAGAAAAATATATGCTGCTTATCCACAAGAACAATAATGATAGTGTGTGATCCAAATCAAATATGAAATAGACAATTATATATGTTTGTTGTTCATTTGAATATTGTGATGAATCCAAAATGTTGGTCATATTCAGACTAAACAACCTAATCTTTTGTGTGATGGCAAATTAAGTTTGGTCCTTATTTATTATTTATTTTTGTACTATTTTATTTTATTTAATAACTGTTAACGTCAGGATCTTTTGCCACGTTCCAATCACGTAAGACGTCCTGATCCTGCACATTAAACACGGTAAATACCACAAGCTTGACGGTGGTTCCGTCGGGGGATAGCTTAGGCGTGAGAATTAGTATGTGTTTACAAGGTTAACAATGGAGGAATATACTGTCTAGTGTATAGAGAGATAATAAATCTCGGTTGTGTGTATGTGAGAGAATATGAAAATCAAAATGTATTAGAACGTACCTCTAAACGATGGCTTCTTTGTTAGGTTATACTATCTTTGCTTGGATTATCGTACACCCACTACTACCCCGACACACCCTTTGATCCGATGGGCTTATGGATCAGATATAGTTAATCCAACCGCTTTTGTACTTTGTTTTTTCATCAATTATTTCATTATGATCCCATTCACATTAATGCATGGCAGGAACTTTGGTCAATCGTCATGCTTTTTCATCATCGCAAGTTAAAGTAACAAATATTAAAATATTTAACGGGTCGACCTACTGGACCGATCCGATCTTAAAGGTTAAAATAGATATAGTATGAGGACTGGACCCGATGACTTTAACGGATTAATAATAAAGGCCCAATGTACCCGGCCCAAAGATAGGAAATATCACGACCCAACATTGTCCCCTAGTTTTTTGTTAAACAAAATGTTTAGTAGAAAACTATGAATGGTCCAAAATAATTTAGTAAAGGTTCATAGTGGTAGATAATTGAAGTGCACCCAGTTGTTGTTCACGAAATGAAAGGAGAAGAGAATGGAGGTCCAAATCAGAAAAACCCTATTTAATAGATACATGGACCCGGAACCGGACCCTTCCCATTCAAATTCCAAATCATTACTAACATTTAATGAGCCGGCCTTGAACATCGTGTAACCGTCAGTATAAAAGGTAACTTTACCAATTCTGACAGTTTTACCTGCCCATTTGAAATTCGAACGCCTTTTAAACTCTTTAACTTTCTGAACTTTCTCTTTTCTTCTGCAACTTGTCAACAATGGCTTCCCAAAATTCTGAACAAGGTTCTCCCATACTAGTAACACCGATCACTGTCGTTCCGCCAAACCCTACCGCTCACGAAGAAACTTCGGCCTCTAATCCAAAGGAGTCGAAAACCGACAAGAATCCTCTCCCAAACACTCCCAAAACCCCCTCTGAGTACTACAGGAGCACTGAGCGATTCTCGCATGCCAATACTCCCTCTATCGTGATCGAATTTGAATTTACAGAGGATTCGATCCCTTGCACCACATTCCAGATACCCACGCGATTAGGGCTCCCAGATCCGGTGATAAGATGTATTAACGGCCAGAGAGTTGGACGGCCGTCCCTGTGACTCTGTTAGAGAAGGGGGTTCGTTTCCCTTTGCACATTTTCATAGTAACCTTCTTTGGGGTTCCAGGGGTGGGGTTCGCTTGGTGGTACCAAATTCATACATCCACATCTTCGCCTTCGTGGCCTTCGTCATCATGAATTGGGCGTGGATTCCTCCTCGATTTCTTCTTCACCGTATACAAGATAGTACAATCTAGGGAGAAGGGGTTCAAGGCCATTAGTAAGCACTCTCCGAAGTCAGGAGAGAAGTTCGAGAGGCGTTCGCTGGTGAACACGCCTTCGAGCAATAGGGGCTGGCATGAGAAGTGGTTTTACGTCAAGGGCCCCGAAATTTCTTCCTTACCAAACTGGGCCACTGATGAGAAGATTTCTGCTGACTTTGGAGATATTTCTGAAGAAAGAGAAGTGGAAATAATGGAACTTTTTGATAATTTCCCGAAGGAGGAGTGGAAGTATGGACTCCTATCGAAACAAGCATGGTTGTATGACCATAAATGTAAGTATCGGTCTATTTTATATGTATACGAATTTTTTGAAAACGCTTTTATAAGGTGGATTCTAACACAGAGTTGGTTGGTTATGCAGTATCTTTGATCAAACCGAGCTTTTTGGAAATAAAAGAGTTCGAAGATTTTTTATCCGGGAAGTCTTCGGGAGCGGTGGAAACTCGCGGCAGAAGTCTGCTCCGGTTTAACCAATCCGGAAACACATGTCTGCAGACGAGTTGAGATCGACGAACGAGAAGGTCGATGAGGTTCCAGGCTCGGACGAGACCCTCCTCCTCGTCGAGAAAAGGAGGCAATTAGAAAGCCAAGATCAACACCCTTTCCAACCCCCTTCGAAACCACGCCTGAAGTTGAGCCAACCACCACATCTGTCCTACGCCGAGGAGGTCTACTTGATCGTCCTGATCGAAGAAGCATCCTCCACACCAAAAAACTGAAAAGTAAAATAACTCATCCGGCCGTAGCCAAGAGCTTAGGGTGCCCCAGGTCTTGATCATCCCTCCCGCATCACTTTGAGAGAATACAGATGTTAGAAGAGGGTGATCGAGGATGAAGTTATCCAAATCTGCCCAAGAAGAGAAACGACTCGACAATGACCATCCGAGCTCTGCATCTGCAGCTCCTTTCCAAGAATCTAGCCCAAACAAATCTCCATCTCCAAAGCTGTATCTGCCGAACTGAACCTACTCCTCCTGAAAGCAACGGTTCCTTCCCGGAAAGGTCGAGACCTACCGAAACGACCCGGTCCTTCGTGTCGTGGTTATCATGCCGAGGCCATGGGGTCTCCGACTGCGGGCCTAGATTCAATGCTAACTTTCGGGGCCTTCGTAAGGAACGCTGAAGATCATCGGTTCAGTGATCACACTGACGGGAATCTACTCGATGAAGGCATGAGCTATCTGGCTAAGGTAAATAAGCATTTCTTTATTTCCTATATCTTTGTTCTTGCTTGAATATTTGGGTATTGACTTGAGTAATTGTTTGAACATATACGCAGCCAATGTCTTTTTCTTAAGCGTTTGCGCCCAAGGCACATAAAT
Organism: Panax ginseng; assembly: GCA_020205605.1. Classification (NCBI taxonomy): domain Eukaryota; kingdom Viridiplantae; phylum Streptophyta; class Magnoliopsida; order Apiales; family Araliaceae; genus Panax; species Panax ginseng. The sequence continues at coordinate 31,050,590 of CM035149.1, forward strand.
GGGGAAGCCGAGGAAGATTTCATGAGACAAGAAATAAACATCTTTGAGATCGACCTTGACTCGAGAAAGAATCGATCACGAAAGACTTCTTCAAACCATCGATGGCCTCAGCGAGACTTAGATCGAGCCAAGATGGACTCAAGACGCGTCGACGATGAACTAATAACCCTGAGGATGGGTGGCCACATCCAAGCCGCCAACAAACTTTAATCGATCTGAGAACGCCCTACTGGTCGAAGAAAACCTACTTCAAGGCCAAAATGAGGAATTTTCTTCTACCAACCGGAGCTTGGCAATTCGACTTGGTGACGCTAATCGAAAAGCCCAGACGAAGAAGCGAGACACAAGAACAAACGCCACAAACTTCGTCATAAAATAAAGGAGCTTGAGGAAGGGTCCTTTCAATCAAGAGTCGGAAAGCGTATTCAGCGAGAATAATACTGAGGATCCGGATTTAACTTAACATCGAAATCATGAAGGTCTATTCTCAAGGCTACTAAGAAGGCGCCGAGAGAGAAAAAAGAAAAAATTGTCTCGCCGCTCAACCTGGATCCAACTTTGCTCAACTTTTGCTTTCATTCGACTTATATAAGAATTAAATCTGCATTAAACTTTTTATGTTTTTGGGATCATTTGAAATTTTATATATGGAGGTTGTCAATGTTCCTATATTGGTGTATTTAGTTCATGAATGAATAGATCGAATGAATGTTTTAGTTTTCGATGAATATGCAATTTTTAATTGTGAACTATGTTTTCGTTTAGTTTCTTGTCAATAATTCAATATCAATAAAATGAACCTAAAAAATTGAATCGTTAAGACATATAATAGTTAATGTATGAGAGGCGAAGTGAATTGAATTTCATGGATGTAATTTAACTTAAGCGAGCAGAGAGAATCGAACTCAACACTTAAATAAAATAAAGTAACACATACTCATTTGGTTAGAAGTGTGAGATCGGTCATTTGTTTACCACTCGGGGTGGAACAATCATGTAAGGACCAATATATAAGGATCAAGATATAAGGACCAAGATATAAGGATCAAGATATAAGGACCAATTATGACCATTGACTTACCACCCTGGTAGAATCAATATAGGATCCTTCGTCTACCACTCGGGGTAGAACAAAAAATGGGTTGCCATCGAATGGCCAGCGAGTCCTACCATACATCCTTACACCATAGTGACCATAGGACAAATAGGACCAGGATCAATAGTGACCATTGATTTACCACCCTGGTAAAATCAATATAGGACCTTCGTCTACCACTCGGGGTAGAACGACAAATGGGCTGCCATCGAATGGCCAGCGAGTCCTACCATACCTCCTTACACCATAGTGACCATAGGACAAATAGGACCAAGATCAATAGTGAAAAAGTGACTTTTTATTTGATAATGAACAATAATATACAGACTTCCGATGAATTAACTTGATCTTTATTGAAAGTATTTTCGAAGCCTGCCAGCGTGCCAAGTGTTTTTGATTTCGGAACCATCTAACGCCTTTAACCGATAAGTGCGGCTTTGATACTTGATTACTTCATAAGGCCCTTCCCGGTTTGGCATTAACTTTCCGTGTTTTGAGGTGTAGAAGCTTGGCTTCTCGAGGACGAAGTCTCTTACTTCAATCTCATGACTTGACTCCTTTGTTATAATGCTTAGCTACTCTTTATTGATAAGCGGCCCGGTTTAAGTAGAGCCACCCTCTCGACTTCTTCTAGCAGATCCAAATTGGTCTTGATCCTTCGTCATTATAGATCTCTTTGATTGGTCGACCAAGACCTGGAGATCCAATTTCGACGAGGACTAAGGCATCGAAGATCATAGCCGATCGAAAAGGTGAATCTCCAAAGTGGTAGTCCCTGTAGTCCTAGTAAGCCCACAACATGTTGAAAAGCTTCTTCTAGCCATCTTCCTTTAGCTTTATCCAAATCATGGCTTGATCCTGTTTCGTGACGTCTCCGTTGGTCACCTCAACTTGGCCATTTGATTGTGGATGAGCCACCAAGTCTTCTTATCTGTGAATCCCAACTCCTTTAAAAATGCTTCAAATTTTGATCCTACGAAATGGCGCTTGGTTATGCGATATTAATACTTAGGGATCCCGGCGAAACACTACGGACTCTTTTATGAACTTCAAACATTCTTGCTCGTTATTAACCAAGTGGCTTCGCTTTCTACCCACTTAGTCATGTAATCAATAAAGAACTATGACAAAGTTAACATGACCTTTAGCTTTAGGCAATGGACCCAAAGATATCTACCCCCAGAATGTGAAGGGTATAGGAGATAAAATCGAGTATAGCTCTTGGGTAGCTAATAATGGGATCGATCATTGAGTTGGCACTTTTCACATTTCTTGACATACTCAGTAGCTTCCTTGAAAATTGTAGGCCAATAGTATCCTTGTCAAGTACTTTGTAAGCCAAAGATTTAGCGACCATATGATCACCATAAATTCCTCTTGTGAACTTCACGAAGAGTATATTACGCCTCGGATGGGACCGTACACTTGAAGAATCTGGAAAAAAAGGCCAATCGATAAAGATCCCCATCAATAAGAACAAAATTGGCACTCCTGTACTTGATCTTCTTTGCCAACATCTGATCCGAAGGAAGGACGCCATCTGCCAAATACTCGATGTAGGGGGTCATCCAGCAGTTAGATCGCTCGATACACATCACCGCTTCATGCTGAACACTCGGTTGCTGCAATACTTCCAAATAAACTGATCCGTTGAAGACATCCGCATCCGTAGTGGCCAACTTCGATAAGGCATCGGCAATGGAATTGTCATTACGCTCTATGCCCTAAAATTGTATGAAAGAGAAATACTGAAGTCGGTCCTTTAACTCCGCCAGATATTTGATCATCCGAGTTCCACGAGCCTCATAATCTCCTGACAAGTTGCTTGATGACCAACTGAGAGTCACTGTAAATGATAAGCTTCTGGACCTCTAGACTCTTTGCCAATCGAACACTTGCTAGATCGCTTCATACTAAAACCGTTATTCGTCGCTTTAAATCCGAATCGATGGCTCGTTGAACTTTGAATCCGTCCGGACTTGTCAAGATAAATTCGCCCACTAACTTGGTTAGGGTAGAGGAACCGTCTGCATATAGAGTCCAAACATTTCGATCTTGTCAAGAACCGCAACTTCTCGATCGGACGATTTAGCTTACGGTAACTCGGCATCCGGCGGTGAACGAACATTCTACCATGAAATCGGCCAAAGCTTAGCCTTTGACAGCGGTTCGGGGATGGTATTCGATGAAAAAAACTGGGACAACTCCATAGTCCATGCCGTCAGTCTTCCTGAAACTTCTGGCTTGCCCATCACCTTCTTTAATGGCTGATCCGTGTAGACGACCAGGAGCCTACCTTGAAAATACTGCCGAAGCTTTCTACTAGTAATTATCAAGGCGAAGGCAAATTTCTCAATATTCGGATACCTGGTTTCAGCATCTCGCAAGACGTGACTGACATAATAGACCAGATGTTGCTTTCCACTGACCTCCCGAACCAGTACTGCACCAACCGCTAACGAACTTCCTGCAAAGTACAGATATAAGGTCTCTGCTGGAGTGGGCTTCACCAATAAAGGAGCCGAAGAAAGATACACCTTTATGCTCTGGAAGGCGTCTTCACACTCTGAAGTCCACTGGAACGTCTTCGCATTCTTCGGCCCTTTCAATGTATCAAAGAAAGGAAGGCTCTCTGCAGATTTGGCGACGAACCTCCTCAAAGTCGCAATCCCGCCATCATGACGTTGGACATCTTTGAACGATCGAGAGTCTTAATATCAAGAATGGTCGAATCTTCTAGATTGGCCTCGATACCTCTTTGGTCGACAAGATAACCCAAAACTTCCTGTGACCGAGGCCAAAAGTGCACTTGGCCGGATTAAGTCTCGATGACGATGATGGCAGACGATCCGAAAGCACTCTCTAGATCGTCCACATGATTACGAACTCAGTATGCTTTTCACGATCATGTCATCGACGATACCTCCATGTTCCTTCCCAATTTGCCTATCGAAGATGAAGTTCATCATTCTCGGTAAGTGGCTCCAAAGCATTTATAAGGCCAAAAGTCATCTTCTTGTAGGCGCATACCGAGCGATTGTGTAATAAACGCGGTCTTTGGGATGTCCTCTTTACGCATGGATATTTGGTGATAACCTAAAAAGCATCCATAAAGCTTAGTAATGTATACCCCAAGTGGCATCGATAAGTCGATCAATATGGGGCGGAGGATAAAAGTCCTTCTGACAAGCTTTATTGAGGTTTGTTGTAGTCGATGCAAACCCGCCATTTTCCATTCTCGCTTCGCACCAACACCACATTCACCATCCACTCGGGATAATCAATTTCATAGATGAAGTCTGCCAGCTCAACATTTTTGCGATTTTCTCATCAATGATTTTTTCGTCATTTCGGGTGCAAAGATCCGTCTTTTTCTCGCCGAACTAGCTTCTTCGAGGATCTCGCATTCAGTCGTGCTCACTATCTTCCATTAACTCAGGCATGTCCCCGGTTCCCATGCAAAAATATCCGCATAGCAGTAAGAGTTCTATAAGGTTTTTAGAAGAGGTTCAGTAGACCGAACCGATCTTCACTGGTCTTGTCTCGGCTTTCAAAGGATCAACTCGACCTCCTCCGTCCCACCGGCAGGAATCACCATCGGTTCGGAACTACTTTTAGTAAAGGGCTCAATCTCAATTTCCATCGCCTGCTTTTGTTTGCTGACCCCCACTCCGGAGGAAATAACAGCATTCCGGTAGCATCGTCGGGCTAGATCCAAGTCCCCCGCCACCTCTCCTATCCCATGAGCCGTGGGGAACTTGACTTTGAAATGAGGGATGGAGGTCACAGCTTGGAGAACAGTTAAGGTAGGTCTTCCTAGTATAGCGTTGTAAGCTGAATCAACGTGCACAACATAGAATTTGCACATTATTTCGACCTGCTGGGGTGCTGTGCCGAAGATAACTGGGAGTTCAATGGTGCCTGCAACTTTGACCGGATCGTTGCTGAAGCCGTATAAAGGAGCCTCCTGCCCGACTTCCATTTTTTGCCCATCAAGATGCATCCTCTGATAGGCATGGGCGTATAAAATATCCACTGAAGACCCATTGTCTTTCATCATGCGCTTCATGTCCACCGAGCCCACTTGTGCTGTGATCACCAAGGCCCCCTCACGTGGTTCGATGGGTTCCGAAGGATAGTCAGCGTCAGTAAATGATATGACAGTCCCGGGGAATGGTCTATCCACCTTCAGGGGAGCATCTGTCACAGTCATGACCGAATCCAGGTAAGCCCTTCTCTTTCTTCCTATCAACTTCCCTACGGATCCATCGGTTATCACATCGATAACATGCCTTGGAGGCGATACTGGAGCCATTTGAACCGTCTGGAAAGATTTGCCATTAGTCTGCCGATCATTCGCGCCACGCATCGTACTCAACAAGCCATCCTTAATCTTCTTCTCCACAAAGTCTTTCAAATTGCAACACTCGTAGTGTCGTGGGCCGCCGTGACGATGATAGCCACAATACTTTAGAGTTACCGCCTGCTCGGTAGAGTTATCACGGGGTGGTTCAAGAAAGGTTGATTTCGATTTGATCCGAATTATCGATCTATCAGCGTTCAATTTGGTGTAGACCTTATTCACGTTCGGGGCTGGAACGGAGGGACGACAGCTTCCTTGCCGCCAGGAATTATTGTATTTTTTCGAACTGCCCTCTGTCCGATCATTATACCCCCCTGTCCTCCTCTGATCAACTTCGGCCTTGGGAGCTACTAACTCTTTCACCTGATCCGAAGGAGGGTGCTTCAGGCTGTTCATAGCTTCTTCCACAACGATATAGCCTTCTGCCTTGTCAAAGGCTTCGGCCAAGCTCTTCGGATGGTGAAACATCAACTTCTTCACCAACTTCTTGGACTTCACCAGATCTAATCCATTCTGGAATAAACCCACAGCCTGGAGATCATTAAGGTCGGACACCGACCGATCGCTTCTCTGAACCTCTTTATCATCGCCCAAAGATTATTTGGTAAACTGTCGGATCTGTGCCAAAGAACCCGTTGGCTTTCCCCTCCTCCGGTTACTCCCGAAACGGGCATGAAATTTATCACAGAGCTCGGTCCAAGAGGATATCGAATCTGATGGCAAAGTTCCCATCCATTGTCTTGCATCTTTTCTCAGTGTTGTCACAAAAGTGTGGCACTTAGCAGCATCAGTGAAATCATAATAGTCCATCACCCGGTCGAACGCCTGGCTATGGTCATAAGGATCCCGGTACCATCATCAGAACTTTCCATGCGCGGTTTCTTGGTGATGTCGCGCTTTCTTTGAGAATTTCGAGGAAAAGGGATATCTTCTTTTCCGGGTGTCCTTCAAATTTCTTGAACTTCACCAGGTTGCTTTCTGAGCTCCTTCAGCTCCTTCACCAAGAAATCAACGCCTTCGAGTTGTGGGGGGACCTCTTTCTCACGAACAACATTCTGTCTATGAGAGGATCAACCTTCTCCTACCGATCCTACTGCCCTGGTGGGACTTCTTGATCTACTCCGGTGCACAACTCTGTCTTTATGGTGAGAATAATCATGTTGATAGTCCCTTACCCTGACTTTGGGTACGATCTCCCCCGACCTGCTCCTTTGTCTATCATCGTCTCGATGCTGAGAGGTAACGACCATTATTGCCTTCTTCGAGGCCACAGGAGTTCTGCTCCTCGATCTCCTCCTACTGCGAGAACGATCCCTAGAAACATGTACAGAATGCTTCGGCTCCTTACCCTCTCGCCGTGGTACCTCCTTATGCCTACTTCGACCTTCAGATCGATCATGATTAGATGCTTCATCCCGTAATTCCTCCACCTGAAGCATCTGTTCGGCTATATCCTCTCTTTGCTTTAACAGGACCTCCATGGCTCTATCTGTCATTCGCCATCTCTTGTTAACTTGGCGGCTCTACCTTCTCGACCACTTCTACGATAAGTCTTGGTCGGTGAGCCTTCCACCTGTCCTCGATCATGATCTCGCTCCTCATCCGTACCGAAAACCAATCTTCGTCTGGCCCCACCATGAATCTTCGGACGGAGATCTCCTAAACTATGCTTAGAAGCCGTGCTCTCGTGAGCACTTTTAGAAGGGCCCAGACGATCTTTCACCGAAACACGAGGCGTTGACGAAGCTAATGACCATCGCCGCCTCTTCCGCGCACTCATCCCTACTCCTCACCATCTTCCGAAGTAGGTTTAAATGATTTGTGATTGAAAATTTAATGACACTAGAACTCAAAAAGCCCTCTTTCTAGCGCCAATGTTAACGCGTCGGGATCTTTTGCCACGTCCAAATCACGTAAGACGCCCCGATCCGCAGACAATAAACACTGAAGAACACAACAAGCTTCATGCCGGTTCCGTCGGGGATAGCTTCAGGCGTGAGAATTAGTATGTGTTCACAAGGTTAACAATGGAGGAATATACTGTCTAGTGTATAGAGAGAGATAATAAATCTCGGTTGTGTGTATGTGAGAGAATATGAAAATCAAAATGTATTAGAACGTACCTCTAAACGATGGCTTCCTTGCTAGGTTATACTATCTTTGCTTGGATTACTGTGCCACCCACTACTACCTGACACACCCCTCTGATCTGATGGGCTCTGCCGACTGTATATAGTTTATCCACTGCTTTTGGCCACTGTTTTCTACCGTCGGCCGGCTATGATCCCATCCACATTAATGCATGGCAGGAACTTTGGTCAACCGTCATGCTTTTTCATCATCACAAGTCAAAGTAACAGATATTAAAATATTTAATGGGTCGACCTACTGGACCGATCCGGTCTTAAAGGTTAAAATGGATATAGTATGAGGACTGGGCCCGATGACTTTAACGGATTAATAATAAAGGCCCAATGTACCCGGCCCAAAGATAAAAAATATCACGATCCAACAATAACAAAAAATATAAAATAAAAAGCAAACGATAGTGACTTTCACTCAACAAAAGAAAATTAATCTGAATTAATTTAATTTAGACGCATTGATTATGAAAATTTAAAATTATCTAAAAAGTATTATTTCATCTATTTTAAAATATAAAGTTAATATTAAATTTTAAAAAATTAATTGAAAATATTTCTAAATTCAAAATCAATATCTATCAATTTTTATTTAATATTATAAATTATAAAAAAGATATTATTAATTATGATATTTATTATTTTCAAAATTTAAACGAATTTTGTTAATATGTTTTGGTGACAAAGACAGACAAAAGGACGACTTCTGTGTTTAGTACATACTACCTTCGTCTCATAATAAGTGATTTTTTAGCTTAAATCACACATACTAATACATAAATTAAAATGATAAAAATATCCTTAATATATTTTCTTCGGAGTTGAAGAGTTAATGAGCGTCATTTAATTGTAGTAAGTAATAGAGGAAACGAAGAGTCAAGAATAATGGCTGCATAAGGGCATATATGGGCAAAATATTGTAAAAATTGTATTGGAGTTCTAACACATCATTTATTTTGGAAAAAAAATATTAAACCTAAAAAATTATTTATTATGGGACGAAGATAGTAGTAATTATTAATGGTAAATCATTTAAAAGAAAAACAAATAAGTAGGCCTTATTGTAAAAATTATTATTTTTTCAACAAACAAAATTGCTTTTATGCCAAGAAAGAAAGTATGCAGCCGTTTTAAGCACCTAATTAAAGGGGGTGAGACTTAATACGGACTAAATTTCTTAAACTATTCTAATGAGTTAATGAAATGACATGAATACCTTTATGATACGGAATGAAATTAGTGAAAGAATAAAATAAAAAAATGAATAAAATAAAAATAAAAATGATTTATTTTATTCATGACTAAAATAAGTCATTATTAAGAGCATTCAGAACAGTTTTTTTATATTTATCCTTACTCTACAGTGTTATTGGGTCATTCTATAAGATAGGGATTCAATTTTTTTATTATGTACCTAACATGTTCCTTATATTGTTTTTTTAAATAATAAAATTTAAAAGTTAAAAGTTCCAACAATCAAAACATCAAATTAATAATAATTTTATAATTTATAAAAGAGACAATTATAATTTATCAATTATATTCCACTTGAAAATAATTTTTATTTTATTTTAACTTTTAAATAATTTATGGAGTGAATATTGAATGTATTGAAGTTGCAAATGTATCAATATTAATTTTAAAAAGTTAATTTGTGATATTTTTAAATTTAAATTTAATATGATTCATTTAAATTTTAAAATAATAAATTTTATAATTAATATTACTTTTATAATATTTATAATTATATTGACAAAAATAAAATACATTTATATCAATTTTAAATTTAAATACGCTTGAAATTAATTTTTAAAAAATAAGTCAATATTAAGTTTATAATTTGAAAATAAAGTAGTAAAAATGTCAAGATGTGTATGATTGATGAGTTGTCCACTTAAATGAGGGTGTGAAATGTCATTTTGTATATAGAGAACAGACTTTTGACTCCCTCACACTAGGATGTAAAATCCTATGTAGGAATTAAAATAGAGAATTAAATAAGGATAAGAAAGCTATTGAATAATAATTTGTTGATGTATTCTTCAAAATTGGAAATAAAGAATTGATTAGGAAAATTATTATTAATACTCTAAATGACTTATTTTGTATACTCCAAAATAGTTGTGGTTCTCATATATCTAGGAGAATCTCAAATTTTCTTTCTTATAATACACATATTTATATCCTCTTTTTAAGGTTCATTCACTCTCATTTTCCCATAAAAGGATAATAATGTCATTTTCCTCTTAAAATTAAATTAGTAGTTGTTATAGTTAGTAAGTCTTGTCAATTTTTTAAGAGTCCTTTTACGGGGACATTTTTTTGGAACATTTCTAGCGACTTTTTTTAGGTTTTTTCTTGTAGTACTTCTAAAAAAATGTATAGTATTTATTTTAACTGAAATTTTAATAAAAAACAGTGTTTTAAGTGTAATTTGGATACATACAAGAAACAGGGTGTATAGACCCTATTTTTTGTATGTATCCAAATTACACCTAAAACATTCTTTCTAACAAAAATTTCAGTTGGAATAAATACTATACATTTTTTGAGGCGTACTATAAAAAAAAAACCAAAAAAAAATGTCCTAGAAATATCAGTAAAAAAATGTCCCCATAAAATTATTGTTTTTTTAGTGACAGATAATAATATAATCAATTTAAACTAACTAATTGATTTTTATTTTATTTTTTATGTTACATATGTTTACTTATATTATACACAACACACTATTTATTTATAATGTACTAATGTTTTCTTCACAAAACAAACACTATTTATTTATAATGTACTAATGTTTTCTTCACAAAATAATACTAAATGACCTGATATCATTGCTAACAAATAATTCAATTATAAAGATTAAAACATTATATATGAACGGTAACATATAATAAAAGTTTTCATTTATATAGGCAAAAGGCGAGTAACAGAAATCATTCTCCTCCTATTTATTTGTTGTCGCCTTCGGGCACAGGATCCGTGCTGTTCTTCATAATTCTAAAGACACTTAAATTAAACAGAAATTCTTAGTCGGATTGATAACATGGAGAAGTGTTAAATATACCAATAAGGAGGGGTATATATTAGTTTCCTTCAATATTTCATTAAAAACTTACAAACATATAAATTGTAAAGGGATTAAATTGAATTGGTATAATTTACGTGAGGGTGCATGAAATAGTTTTAGTACCTTAAATAATAATAAAAATCTAAATTTATCTATCAAATATGCTAATGTATATGTATATGTTGGTGAGAATTCTATGGAAGTTGTTCATACAATTAATTAAATATATGTTGATATCATTTGAATATGGTGATTAAACTGAATGTTGTCCATATGAATCATATATGACTATATATATCCATCTAAATGTCGTGAGTATGTAAATCATCTAATCTTTTGCGTGGTATAAACTGTCATATTAATTGGCCTTGCATGTTCCTTGTACTTTTAATAAACTGACAATATAATTAAAATTGGCAAAAAACACTTTTTCTCTACATTGGTTATAGTGTTTTAAGAATTAATTATTACCTGTCTTTTAAAATATTCAATTAATTTAATTGCATTTTTTTAAAATGTTCAATCAATTTCATTCCGTCCAATTTCTTGGAGGTTATAGTGTTTTAAGCAATTAGCCACTGTGCTTTTAAAATATTCAATTAGCCCACTGTACTTTTTAAAAATGTTCAATCAGCCCATTCCGTCCAATTTCTTGGACGGACGTTAAAAAATTGCATACGTGGCATTGAAAAAAATATATTAAAAAATCATTATTTCTTACGTGGCAACCTAGTTAGCCAAAGTCTTAATACTATTGAGCCACTGCATTTTAAAAAAATGCAACCACTTGAAATGGAAGTGAGAGCACATTACCATGGATTTCGTTAATAGTCTTCCCAAGGTTTCTCAAGGCATAAATGCAATTTGGGTCATTGTTGATAGATTGACCAAGTCTGCTCATTTCTTACTTATACGAGAAACTTATACACTTGAACGTCTTGCTCGTATGTACATAAACGAGGTTGTAAGATTGCATGGTATGCCAATATCCATAGTTTCTGATCGAGACCCAAGATTCACTTCACGATTTTGGGTTAGTTTGCAAAAAGCTATGGGCGCGGATTTACGATTTAGTCTAAGATATCATCCCTCGACGGACGGACAATCGGAGAGGACTATTCAAACTCTTGAAGATTTATTAAGACTCTGTGTCCTTGACTTCAAGGGACGTTGGGACAAGTTCTTACCATTGGTGGAGTTTTCCTACAACAACAGTTATCAAGAAAGTATTGGCATGGCTCCATTCGAAGCGTTGTACGGAAGAAAGTGTCGTTCTCCAGTATGCTGGGATGAGGTGGGTGAAGCAACGTTGTTGGGACAAGAGTTAGTACGTATGACTACGAAAAAGATTCAAACAATCCGACAACGTATAAAAACCTCGCAAGATCGACAAAAGAGTTATGTTGATCTTCATCGAAAGGACGTGGAATTTGATATTGGAGATCATGTGTTGTTACGTGTTGCTCCATGGAAAGGAGTTACGAGATTTGGAAAGAGAGGAAAGCTCAATCCTCGTTTCATTGACCCATTTTTAATCCTCGATCGAGTAGGAACTGTGGCGTATAGACTTGCTTTACCGCCAAGTATGTCTCGTGTTCATAACGTTTTTTATATATCCATGTTACGTAAATATGTGGAAGACCCGAACTATATTATTGAGTTAAAACCGGACGAAATAACGAAAGATTTATCATATAAAGAGTTTTATGTTTAAATCTTGGATAAGAAGGAACATATTCTACGCTCCAAGGTTATACCTTAAGTCAAAGTTTTGTGGAAAAACCACGATGTTGAGGAAATGACCTGGGAGTTAGAATCTGAAATGAAATCAAGGTATCCTTACCTCTTCGACATACCAGGTATGTACCCTAATTTTGAGGTTGAAATTTCATATGAAGGGGAGGTTGTAAGACCCCAATTTTTTTTTAATAAAATGATTTTTCTAGAAATATCATTTTTAAATATTATGGAATTAATTTGATATGATGTTATGGTTGGGGGTAATATTTATAAATTTTGCAAAGTACGCAAGTTATTTTATAATATTCGATTGGTCGAGGACTATTTATTTTAACAGAAATATTAAATATTTACTTTACTCAATCATTGGTGGACCTATTAACGAAATTATTATCGGATTAAGAAAACGACAAAAATATTTTATGAAAATAACGGCGGAAGTTTTACCGTTAGCTGTTGAAACACCGGTGTTAAAAATGCAGAATATACGTGGTTGCATAGTAGCACATGGTATTGATTATTGATGCTTACGTGAGAAGTCACTCAGTTTTGTTCAATTATTGCTTCAGTAATTGTTGCATAGTATCTCACGTTATTTGATTCAATTATTGTCGATATTTTATATATAATTAAATCAATAATTGAGATGACAGAGAGTTATTAATATTATTATTTGCAATATTAACGATGTCTAGAAGTTACGCCATGAGAGGTTTGGTCACCTAATTGCGCGCCAATAGGGAGAAATCCTTATTGAAAAGCCCTCACTTTCCTGGGAATGATCTGGTCGATTAATATTGTGAATTATAATAATGATGATAAATGTTGTTAAAAATATTGAAAGAATTTTTTTTTTATGAAGTATTTGATATAAATTTTTCTTATTTTATGAACCCCTATTTACCGCTTTTTTCAAAATAATCGGTAGAAAGTTATATATATATAATAATAGGAGGGGCCCACGTTTAAAATTGAAGGAAGAAGGGGCTGATATGTTTGTCACGGGTGGAGTGGTTTGTTGTTTGTATTTTATATTATATATATATATATATATATATATATATATATATATATATATATATATACGTTGTTTGAAAAAAGTGGCGAGAAAGATCTTTGGATGTATTATATATATATGCATATATATAAAATAGTTTTGGCAGAAGAGGTTTCAAGCATTAATTCACGGGAGTACTATATGTAAAAGTTTGAGAAATTTGTAGGGTTTGATTAAAACGAAGTCACGGGGGTGATAACCCGTGAACTTATATATATATATATAATATAATATATAATATATATATATTATATTTTATTTAAAAGTTTTTATTTTATTAGAATATTTTATTGCATAGTATCCTTTCCATTCTCCTATAAATAGAAGCTCATTCCTTCATTATTTCTTACAAATTCACTAAAACTCTAGAGAGAGAAAATTGTAGAGAGAAAGAAGAAGAGAAGTCTGCTACCTCTCTTTTCCTATATTCAGTTTCTTCTAAGGTAAGAGGTATTATTTCTTTCGTATTCATGAAGAAAACTACTGTTATTCCATTCTTTATTATTTTGTTGGAATAACCTGTATACGCAGACTAGACTACCTTATACTTGGTGAAAATTTTCTGTTATTCCATTCTTTATTATTATGTTGGAATAACTCTGTCTACATCTGAGCACCGCATACATGGCGTAAATTCTTCTATTATTCCATTCTTTATTATTACATTAGAACATCCCTATCTACATGCGTTACGCATGACTGGTTCCGTTATTTATTAACATCACATGCGTACGTTTACGCATGACTTGGTTCCGATTATTTATTATTTCGTTGGAATATCACATGCGTGCGTTCGCATGACCGGTTTCGTTATTTATTATTACATTGGAATAAAGCGTATGCATATGGATCTATTGCATGTTTGATGATTTCTTTTGTTATTCCATTCTTTATTATACTCAGTTGGTTAAAGTTTTTGCTTTTATACTCCATGAAATTAGTAGAATATCCTTGATATTTGCGCTTCATCCAGTATCTTTTCATGAAAATATTCTTTTGAGCATTCTTGAATTTTAGTCTACAAAGTAGTACCATGTTGACAATTTGGACGTTATTGGTTCCTGGATAAATTAATTCTTGAACTTATTTTTATTGAATTCTTATATCATTGTCATCACCCTCATGTTTATATTTTGTTGAAAGTCATTTGTGGCCTGTAGTGCATAGATTAACTTGGTATTATTATGGCGAGGATTATTGATTGTAATCATGAAAGTAATGTTACAAATGATGTAGTAAAAGTCCTCATTGGCCCGTAGTGCATTGATGGATGAGTTGTTGGCATGATCATGACCATTGATGAATACCACGAATATCCTTGCCCAGTGCAGTGTATGGATAATTTGAAGTCGTGATACTAATGAATATCCTTAGCCGTAGTGCAGGGATGATGTAGATTATTTATTAAGCTGAGTCTCAGCGATAAAAATGATGAAAAACTTTTTAAATAATAAAAGATAGTAGATTTTATGTGACTCCCCCAAAACAGGTATACATCACCCATCTTGAGTCGCCAAATATATGGTACAAAATACAAACTTAAATATACAACTGTCGTGTAAAATACGACAAAACATAAACTGAGAGTTTAAACAAGAATATTGTCTTCTAGATAATATCCACTCTCAATGGAGTCCTCATAGGCAAGTATATAAACTCAAATCAGGTCCTCACACTGAGTTATTGTCACACTATTTAATGAATGGTGAGGACTACTAAGACACCATCTCGGACCGTCACTCCGTTCCCCGACTAGTCCCAGCTATATTCTCATTTCCTGAAGAGAACAGTGAAGGAAAGGGTGAGCTCAACTAGCCCAGTAAAAAATATTATGACTAAGATAATGCAGAATAAATTATCATTAGTCTTCAACAATGTTAAACCGATAAAATTCAATAGACATCAAGTTTAAACTGCAGCGAAACAAACAATCCATTAAAAGAGTCAAGTAGAGAATAAATCTACTAATCTTTTATGATTTAAAAGTTTTTCATCACTTTTATCATTTGAGACTCGATTTTAATAAATAATCTATATCATCAAATTATCCCTGCACTACAGGCTAAGGATATTATTTAGTATCACTACCACGAATTATCCATGCACTACGGGCCAAAGATAATCGTGTTTTCATCAACGGTCCGATCATGCCATAAAATAATTCATCTTTGCCCTTGGCCTAAGAGAATCCATAGCCATAATCATGTCAAAAGCGCCCATCAATGCCTTACACGGCCAATGAGGACTTTTTCCACATAATTTGTAACATTACGGTCATGATTATACCGAATAATTCTCGGTCATAATCATACCAAGTCCATCTATGCACCACTAAAGCCATGAGATGACTTTCAACAAAATATAAACATGAGGATGATGACAATGATATAAGAATTCAATAAAACAAGTTCAAGAATTAAATTATTCAGGAACTAATAACGTCCAAATTGTCAACATGATACTTCTTTATAGAGTAAAATTCAAGAATAATATTCATGCACAAAAAAAAAAATTTGGACAGAAAAGAATCAATTTTTTTGACGTGAATAGTACCCCATGAATAGTACTTCAGGAATAGTACCTCGTGAATAGTACCCCGAAATGAAAAATACTCTAAATACCCGAGTGAATAATATTCGGGTGAATAATAATTTCGGTGAATAGTAACTCATGAATAGTATTCCGGCATGAAAAGTGCCCCGAATACTCGAGTGAATAATACTAGAGTGAATAGTAACCGGGTGAATAGTAACACATGAATAGTAATTCGTAACAAAAAATACCAAATAAAATAATATTTCATGACGAGTATAGAAGTCAAAACTTTAACCAATTGAGTATAATAAAGAATGGAATAACAAAAGAAATCACCGGACATGCGGACTTGGCATGAGCGAGTTATCCCAACAGAATAATAAATAACGGAACCGGTCAAAGCGTAATATGATGCAAATGAGGATATTCCAATGTAATAATAAAGAATGGAATAACAATGTAAATCACCATGCATGCGGTACTTCCGTGTATAAAGCGAGTTATTCCAACAAAATAATAAATAACGGAACCAGGTCCTGCGTAAAACACACAGACATGATATTCCAACGGAATAATAAAGACGAAACCAGGTCCGGCGTAAAATGTACAGAGAGGATATTTCAACAAAATAATAAAGACGGAATCAGGTCCAACGTAAAACGCACAGACATGATATTCCAACAGAATAATAAAGAATGGAATAACAACAGAATTTCACCATGTATGCGGTACTTAAGATGTATATGAGCGAGTTATTCCAATGAGAATAATAAATAATGGAATAACAGAAGAATTTCATCAAATATAGGGTAGACCGCGTATACATGTTATTCCAACAGAATAATAAAGAATGGAATAACAGAAGTTCTCTTCATGAATATGAAAAAATAATACCTCTTACCTCAAAAGAAGACTGTATACTGGAATAGTGAGGGAGCAGACTTCTCTTCTTCTTTCTCTCTACAATTTCTCTCTATAATAATGGCTCTAAAGCTTTAGTGAATTGGTGAGAAATGAAGGAAGAATGAGCTTCTATTTATAGAAAAATATAGTTTCGATAATTGCACATTTTGGGGCTCGAAAAATTACAATACAATACCTCTAACTTTTTTTTTATTTTTAATTTAGTCCTGCAAGTATTATCAATCTTGCACCAACTCCCCTAATAGTAAATCATGTGAATCAATAGTAAATCATGTGACTTAATAGTTCTAAACATGTGAAAAAATTAATTACAATATAGTACCCCCATCTATACCTCCATCTTTAACTTAGTCATGAAAATATTATCAATCTTGCACCAACTCCCCTAATAGTAAATGAATGCGACTCAATAGTACACACATGTGAACAAATAGTTATATAAGCATGTGAATAAGTAGTAATTAATTCCTCATTTATCCGATAAATTACCCGATTTATCAATATAATCCTCAGACATCAATTATCATCGGAATAGATATCGATTTCAACTAAGACCAATAATCCCAACACAATGGAACTATCAAATTCATCTTTAATCAATACGAACTTATTCATCATTAATATTATAACTCATAATATTTAACAACCGTGTCGTTCCGGGAAGAGGGGCTTTCAATAAGGATTTCTTTTTATTGGGCGCGCAATTAGGTGACCAAACCTCTCCTCGCGTAACTTCTAGACATTGTAAATATTGTAATTTAATAATATGAATAACTTTGTCGTTTCAATTATTGATTTAATAATATATAAATTATTATACAGATGATACTGTGACAATAATCGAATCAATAATATGAGAGATATGATGCAACAATTACTATAGCAATAATTGAGTATAAGCGAGTGACTTCTCACGTAAACATCAATAATCAATACAGGTGTGCTTACTTATGCAACCACGCGTATTCTTCATACTTTTTACTACGAGAGTAATTCAAGCAGTTTTAACGGTAAAACTTCCACCGTTATTTTCATAAAAATATTTTTATCGTTTTCTCAATCCGACAATAATTCCGTTGTGGGGTCCACCAATGATTGTGCCGTCGTACGAATATTTCTCGACACAAAGAATATTCCCCGACCAATCGAATATAATATAACAATTTGCATACTTTGTAAAATTTATTAATATTACCCACAACTATAACATTATATTAAATCTACACCATTATATTCAAAAAAAAATTTCGAGAAATTTAAATCTTTATTCATAAAATTTGGGATTTTACATTTTATTCTCTACTTGACTCTTTTAATGGATTGCTTGTTCCGCTGTAGTTAAACTTGATGTTTGTTATATTTTATCAGTTTAACACTGTTGAAGGCTAATGATAATTTATTCTGCATTATCTTAGTCATAATATTTCTTACTAGGCTAGTTGAGCTCACCCTTTCTTTCACTGTTCTCTTCAGGAAATGAGAACGTAGCCGGGACTAGTCGGGGAACGGAGTGACGATCCAGATGATAGCATTAATAGTCCTCACTCTTCTATTAAATAGTGTGACAATAAATATAATGAGGACTCCATTGAGTGTGAATATTGTATAGATGACAATATTCTTATTAAAACTCTTAGATTATGTTTTGTCGTATTTTACACGACGATTGTATAATTAAGTTTGTATTTGTATTCTGTACCATGTATTTGGCGACTCAAGATGAGTGATGTATACCTATTTTGGGAGCGTCACATAAATATTATAATATTAATTTTTATTAATATTATACATATTATAAATATTTAGGTAAAGAAAAAAAAAGAAAATAAAATATAATTTTTTTTTTAAAAAAATTTATAAGTATTTTAAAACATAAAAGTATTTTATTTTTATTTTTAAAATAAAATATACATATTATAAATATTATAATATTAATTTTTATTAATATTATACATTTATAAATATTTAGGTAAAGAAAAAGAAAGAAAATAAAATATAAAAATATTTTTAAAACCATAGTGGGCCAATTGCATTTTTTTAAAGTGCAGTGACTCAATAGTATTAAGAATTTGTCTAACTAGGTTGTCACGTAGGAAATAATGATTTTTTAATTTTTTTCAATGCCACGTGTGCAATTTTTAATGCCGCATCCAAGAAATTGGAATGGAATAAAATTTGATTGAATATTTTCAAAAAAAAATACGAGTGGGCTAATTAAATATTTTAAAAAACGGTGGCTAATTGCTTAAAATACTACAACCACAGTGGTCAAAAAGTACTTTTTGCTAATTAAAATTCCTTGTAATTTTTAGCGTTCTAAAATTTGTTAGTTGGACCTAGAAATCGTTGGGTAGATTTAGGTGGCGGAAGGAGAGTCTAATGTCTGTTTAGGTGGTACCTAAGCATTTTCTTAATCGGGCCAAACGGTTGCTTAGACGATTTTTTTTATTGTACATACTTGTTATACAATACAAAATATATAGTAGACGTACTTTCTTTCTTAAATTTATCAAGAAAACAATCTTTTAACAACTTTATTTTAAGGAGATCACTATTTTTACATGTGTTTTTGATATTTAGACATGGTTCCTGCTCACATGAAGGTGAGATTCACTGTATACTCATGCGAGAGAGAATCATGTGAAAATATAAAAAATACATGTAATCAGTTACATATTTTAAATATTATAAGACTTCAAAATAAATATCTAAATATATCTAAATAGGGCTAGCTAGACACCTAGCCAACTCGAAGAGGTAGAACTTGTGGAGGTAAACATGAATTTTATGTGTGTCAGTATTCTATTAGCTAATTGATCAACTTATCAAAAAAATAACTTTATGCTAATCGGATCCCATGTTTACCATGAGGTTGGGGTTCAATCTTGTGTGTGTCAAATTAGCAGGGAAAAAAAGAGAGGTAGAACTCCACCTAGGAGATTAAACTTAAAACTTGAATGATAAGGCCAACAAAAATTTTCAACTCTCCTCGAACTATTTCCCTTGGCATCATAACAAAACACATAAAAGGGTCCTCATTAATTTTTTTTGTAAAGTACATAAAACTTAATATGATAAATTCAAAAATTACAAGAGGTTTAAATATTACCTAATTATAATAATATTTAGAGATTACAATATTATCTTTTTAGACCCCATAACTTTAAAATATTTTAAGATATTTTCATTATCAATAGTTCTAAATACATCATTTGTGATGTAAAAAACTAACTCAACCATTCATCTCCCATATTTTAAGGTAGAATAAATTTAACAATATTCATCATTGAAAATATGTTCTCTACTGTGATAGTAGCGATCGGTAAAATTAAAATCAGTTTTAACAACAAATAAACAATTCAATACCTTTTAATCTTGACACACCTATAGATATATACTTTATTAAAAGTGTCCATTACATGTATCAATGAATGCACACAATGCCTTACCAACCAAACACATGAATAATCTCAAATTAAATTGTATGTGAGTTCTAATTAAGATCATTATCATTATGCAGTATTAATTAAATATAAGAACTATAACATATGCATATCATGCAATCCATAGTAAACTATGTGTGCGGCAAAAACGATAAGTGGAATAAGGTCAAATTGTAATACCCTTTCCTCCATTCATTTTTATTTCTCTTTTCTAAATATTGTTATGAATCCAAAATGTTGGTCATATTCATCTGAATATTGTGACTAAACCACCTAATCTTTTGTGTGATGGCAAATTAAGTTTGGTCCTTATTTATTACATTTATTATTTTATGACAAAACTAAGTAAAATCCCATTGGGGTCTTACAACATATACGTGGATTAGGCAGTAAAATCAACTCATCTTTCAAGCATGTCTACAAAGCTTAAATAAAATACGCCAAGAGAGAAAATCTACCAAGTGTAGAAGAAGGCGGTGGCACAAGGTGAGACAACGGTGGAGGCTCCATGTGGCGGTGGTGGCGGCGACGATAGTGGACACTCATTCTAGTAGTGACGACGTTGGAGGCTTCTTATGGTTGCAGTAGCTCCTTTGGTGTTGAAGATTTTAACGATGGTGCTGGGTGCGCTACTAACTGGTTCACTTCCTCTCCACTTTTTTTTTTGATTTAGGCAGCGGAGATCGATGGTTCTATTAATTAGGCAAATAGCTGATTTGGGGTGTTGCATGGGGGCTAATAATGGGGCTATGTTTTGGTAAATACAATTGGGGTTTCGATAGAGGCGACTAGGGTTGTAGAAGTTGTGATTGCAAAAGGTAGGCGGAGGAGGACCGAGAAGAGAAAATTTATAAAATGGAGAAGAAAACATACCTATTATAGTAGTTAGGGTTCTAAACCCCTCATTTGATTTGTCTATAAAAATAATGGTTTATATACGTTCAAATTGTATAAATATATCAAATTAATGATGTAATTTGAACAAATTGAATATCAAGAAAAAAATAATTAAATTTGGGTATTTTTAATTTTGCCAATTAACATCATTAATTTGATAAATTTGAAGTAGAAATTTATAAGGTAATTCCGGTTGATTTGTAAATTTGAAGCACAAATCAAGCCACGTTTGAAAAAATTTAAGTCAATTTGACGCCCATCAAATATTATTTATGGAATGGTATAAATTTAAAATTTTAATTAGTTTAATGGGGTAATTTCAATTTTTAAAAGTTTAATAGCGTAATAAGTAAAATGTGCCAACTATAATGGGGTTTTACCCTTAATTTTGTCTGAAAGAATCTGAGTCAATTTGACGTACGTTAAATCTAATTGATTTGAATGGTGAAATTTCAAAATTTTAATTAGTTCAATAGGGTAATTTAAAATTTTAAAAATTTAATATTGTAATAAGTAAAACGTGCCAACTACATTAATATTTTCCTTAGTTTTGCCATTATTTTATTTTATTTTATTAATTTATTCTATTTATTTTTTATTTCTATCGAGCACTACAAAACTCTCATTTTTAACTAAAATAGACAAATAAAGTTTTGGTGAATTCTTTGTTGTTGGAACGAAGTAAATACAATTTATTTATTTTTCATGTTGCATATGTTTATTTATATTTAACACAACACAACATTATTTATAATGTACTAATATTTTCTTCACAAAATAATAATAAACGACATGTATGGCTGACAAATAATTCAACTGCAAAGATTAAAACACTATCTATGAACGATAACATATAATGAATTTTTTCAGTTTAAATATCACAAAGTAACGATTTACAAATGTATTGTACAAATTCCAATTCAATCATATATGAAGAGACAAAAGTAGGCCATCTGTGTGTTGGAGTGATTTAGGCCAACAGTTTTGTCCGTCGCTAAATCCTGTTCGTCTTTGATTTGCCTCCATGAGTTCACCAGAGAGAGTCAGCCTTTATATATATATATATATATGTTATTCGAATTTGATAACATAGAAGGCTAAATATATAATTTTATCCATTTAGTCAATGAGTACTAATTGCTACTTAAAAAATTAAAAGAAAAATAAATATTATTATAATTATCTAAAATGAATATATATCACTGTATTTTACTCATAATAATATAATCAATTTTGACTAACTAATTGATTTTTATTTTATTTTTCATGCATATGTTTACTTATATTATACGCAACACCAACACAATTTATAATATACTAATGTTTTCTTCACAAAATAATATTAAATGACATGATAACATATAATATATATGAACGATAACATATAATGATTTCTTTCCATTCAAATAATCACAACTAACTATGCAAGTAGATGTATCGTACAAATTCAATTCCAATTCAACCATATAGGAAGAAACAATTACAAAACTCCATTATTCATGATACATATTCTATTTTTTGTTGGTGTATTTAGCCGCCACAACTCCCCCTCTCTCCAAAGATTCATAGTTAGGGTTGTAATCCATTGCTCTCCAAATGCCACTCATTGGATTCAAAATGTAAGTTTGGTTTAGATCAAATCTCCAGTTGCATGCCGATACTGATCCGCAGTAGTAGTCGAATTTGTAAGCCACAAATGCACCCATGTTGGTCGAGCAGTTGTACATCGTTTGCGACGGAAAAACTGAGTTTGTTCTGAAGGTGAAATTGAATTGCTGGCCGCGGTCCAAGTGTTGCACTTTCTCGCTTCTCTCGAAGGAGAAGCATCGTATGCTTAGATAATTGGTGTGGTTATTTTGAATGTTGACGAATATCTTGTCACCGTTGTTCCAGAAAGCGTCTGAAACTGGGCTGATGAAGATCAGCACTACTGCAACTAGTATGGAGGTATGCATGGTAATGTCAGCGGCCATGGAGGTCGTCATATTGTTATATGCAGCCTCTCTGTTTCCCTTGCCTCCTGAATTATTTCGCATTCAACAAATTTCTTTCTTTTGTCTCATTAAAAAAAATTAAAAGTACATAATTAAATGCTCAGTTTTATAAGATTTATTTATTTTAAAACTTCAAAAAATCATATCAATTTTAATTGACGTATTATATTATATTATTTATTTTAGAAACAACAATTTTAACTGTCAGAGTAAAATAGGGGAGTTATTAATGACCGAGGGTAAAATATGAAGAATTTTAAAACTTTGGAGCCAAGATTGAAAGAAAAGATTTGGGGAATTAATTCTGACTTCTGAGAATAAAACTGTTTATTAATTAAAAATAATATAGGTCCTAAACAGGAATCAAAATTTTGTTTGGATATGATTGAATTAATTGGAAACATTTGAATTAGAGTTTCATATTCCCATATTTTTTTTGATTTAAATTATTTATCCATGATCATAAACAATCTCTAAAGTGCATAAAAAAGATTTAAGATTCTTATTTTTGCAGCATGCTTAAATACAAATAATTCAAGCAAAAATGTATTTCTTTTGTTAAATAATGTACGTCCAAAAGAATTTATAACAATGCACATGTATGCAAGCCTACGTACGTACCTCTGGCCGCCATGGGAGAGAGCTCCTTTCTCCCCTGAATTCCTCCTGAAAGAGAAGGAGACAATGGAGACGGGAGAGATAGGGAGAGCTCTTTCTCCACAAATCTTAATGAACCATTTTTGGTGTTTATATACACCTTCCGAATTATAATCCTGTCCAGTCAAAATTATGATCAGCATAATAATATATAACTATTCGTGGGTTTGCTAAATAAGGTTGAGAATTCTAAGCAAGTTGTTCATACAATTAATTAAATATATGTTGATATCATTTGAATATGGTGATTAAACTGAATGTTGTCCATATGAATCATATATGACTATATATATCCATCTAAATGTTGTGAGTACGTAAACCATCTAATCTTTTGCGTGGTATAAACTGTCATATTAATTGGCCTTGCATGTTCCTTGTACTTATAATAAACTGACCATATAATTAAACTACTTGATTTTCTTTTAAAATATAAAGTTGTCAAGTCTCCATTACTTAGAAAATCAAAGCGTATAGTGGTTCTGTGAACATTCAATTCTTAGGGAAGACTGCATATTTCATTTGTGATGTCCCAAAATAGATATTATAAGTTTGTCATTAAATAAATGGCAAAATTACAGCTAGTTGGACGTAGGAATCATTAGGTGGTGGAAGAAGCGCCTAATGCTTAGGCTGCGTAGACGATATCTAAATAAATTTTACATGAAATATTACCAAGAAAATAATCTTTTAAGTTTAACAACTTCATTTTAAGTATTGTAAAACTTCAAAGTAGATATATAATTATGTCTAGATAGAACTAGGCACGCCTGGGGTAGTCATACTTAAACTTAAATGACAAGGCAACCAAAAGAAATTCAACTCTCCTCGTACTATTTCCCTTCGTATCATAACAAAACACATAAAAGGGTCTAGCTGTGCTTTGTGGCACAAATAATAACTCATTAATTAGTAGAAATAGTCATTAATTAGTAAAAATAACTCATTAATTAGTAGAAATAATAACACATGAATAATCTCAAATTAAATTGTATGTGAGTTCTAATTAAGATCATTATCATTATGCAGTATTAATTAAATATAAGAACTATAACATATGCATATCATGCAATCCATAGTAAACTATGTGTGCACCAAAAACGATAAGTGGAATAAGGTCAAATTGTAATACCCTTTCCTCCATTTATTTTTCTTTTTCTTTTTAAAGAGTGAACTTTATTCATTTTTATTTGTTATTTATAAATTTCTAGAACGTATTAATGACTTCTTGACTTGGTTTTTTATATTATCCCTACATTAACTACTAATTTTTATTTCTCTTTTATCTTTCTAATAAATTTTAAAAGGAGTAATATTACGATTATTTTATATCTAATTTAATCAATAAAACAAATTATTAATTATATTTTTTAATATACGTGTATTCATCTAAAACTTTAATTAAAAAGGAATGTAGGGAGTATTTATTAAGGAAGTTTAGCGTAGCCTATATTTTTTTGGGGCTTTAGTAAATAAGAAGGGGCAAAAAAGAGAATATTTCTGATTAATGGTGTGCATATATTACTTCTGGGTTTGTAATTTTGCCCATTAAAGTTTTTGTTTCTACCCCTTTATACTTATTTTAACACATTTCTGTCCCCTGAACTTACTAATATTAAGCAGTATCATTAAAAAAATGA
The DNA here is from genome assembly GCA_020205605.1 of Panax ginseng. NCBI lineage: Eukaryota > Viridiplantae > Streptophyta > Magnoliopsida > Apiales > Araliaceae > Panax > Panax ginseng. The sequence continues at coordinate 31,076,144 of CM035149.1, forward strand.
GCAATGCTACACAGACATGATAATTGGACCGGTTTATTGGACAGGTGTAGTTTTTTTGTTTTTTTGTTTTTTTTTTGTTTGTGACTCTAAAAAAATATATAGTATTTATTCAGACTGTATAACCCTGTTTTTGTATATGTTCTAAAACACTATATTTTATAAAAATTCTCGTTAGAATAAATACCATATATTTTTTGAGTCACAAAGCAAAAAAAAAACAAATTAAAAATGTCCAATATTCATGTCCAATAAAAATGTCTGTGAAGACTTATTCTAAAAAAATATTCCAGAAAAGAAAAACTGGCCTTACTGTAGGTCCACCACTGTCGCCTCACTTACAACACCCCTCTATTCGAGCGACAGTAAAAACCCTAATCTACATAGCACTCGCAATGTACACCCTACAAATTAGTTGTATCGATTATCGATTTATTTTTGGTTAATTTAATTGGTTCGTTGGAAAAATCAAACAAATTTCTTAAAATACTCAATTTACTCTGACTTTTAAATTGACAGGTTTATATTGATTTAGTTTAATTGGCCCACCACCTAATTTTAGGGAAATCATATTTAGTTTCCTTCAATATTTCAGCCATAAAAAGAATTACAAAAGATTGTAAAAGGATTAAACTTGCATATTCAGTATAGTCTGATTAAAAAAAAAGCATGTCTAATTGGGACTAGGAAAATTTGGGGAATGAAATAATTTTAGTAATATAAATAATAAAAATCCAAAACTTAATAGAAATCCAATATGTTATGTTGGTGAGAATTATATATACGTTTTATTCATACTACCAAGTATTTTGGTCATATTCATCTGAATATTGTGAGTAGACCACCTAATCTCTTGGGTGATAGTCAAGACACTAGGATGCATTCATTTACAATGTAAAGCATTTATTGTAACTCAATAAATCGATTACAAATTTTCTCAGTTTAACATTCAATTCATTGATTCATTTAAAATCAACCTCATTGTTACCTTCACAACTTTTAAACTAATAAATTCATTCCCCATCAACAACGGTCATCATTTTGAATTCTTGTCGTGTTAGGCTATCGTGATGAATTCATGTTGTGTCAGGTGATCGTGATGAATTCATGTCGTCAACTCTCTCCTTCTTTCTTTTTTTTTTTTTTTTAATTTCTTTTTCTCTTGATTTTTCTTTTCTTCACTCTTTTTGAACATTTTTTCCCAAATAAATTTGATCCTCATGCACCTATTATGGTGGCATAGGACACAAAGTGACTTTCCTTTTATTGTATATAAAATAATATTTATTAGAAAAGCCGTCATGCTTAACCCTTCTATCGACAAATGTCCCGTCTGCATAGGAAACACATTGCACAATATCTCATCCACATATCGACCAATAGTAAATGGAACTAATACCTACTTGGTCACTTTGATATCTGAAGTGTACACGATACGGCTATGGATACGATACGGCTGTGGATGTTTGGACATAGACAACCCTAATTTCTCCCCCATGATAGTACTCGCCATATTAGTACAAATTCTTCCATCTATCACAACACAACAAATCTTCTCATTCACAAAACATCTAGTATGGAAAATATTTTTCCGTTGTTCAGTAGTTTCCCCTTTCCATATGAATCATATATGACTATATATATCCATCTAAATGTTGTGAGTACGTAAACCATCTAATCTTTTCGTGGTATAAAAGCTGTCATATTAATTGGCCTTGCATGTTCCTTGTACTTTTAATAAACCCGACAATATAATTAAAATTGGCAAAAAAACACTTTTTCTCCACATTGGTTATAGTGTTTTAAGCAATTAGCCACCGTGCGCTTTTAAAATATTCAATTAGCCCACTGTACTTTTTAAAAATGTTCAATCATTTCATTCAATCCAATTTCGATTTGGACGTAAAAAATTGCACACGTGGCATTGAAAAAAATATATTAAAAAATCATTATTTCCTACGTGGCAACCTAGTTAGCCAAAGTCTTAATACTATTGAGCCACTGCACTTTAAAAAAATGCAACCACTTGAAATGGAAGTGGGAGCACATTACCATGGATTTCGTTAATAGTCTTCCCAAGGTTTCTCAAGGCATAAATGCAATTTGGGTCATTTACTTATACGAGAAACTTATACACTTAAACGTCTTGCTCGTATGTACATAAACGAGGTTGTAAGATTGCATGGTATGCCAGTATCCATAGTTTCTGATCGAGACCCAAGATTCACTTCACGATTTTGGGTTAGTTTGCAAAAAGCTAGCGGGCACGGATTTACGATTTAGTTGGCATATCATCCTCGTAGACGGACGGACAATGAGAGAGGACTATTCAAACTCTTGATGATTTATTAAGACTCGTGTCCTCGACTTCAAGGGAAGTTGGGACAAGTTCTTACCATTGGTGGAGTTTTCCTACAACAACGATTATCAAGAAAGTATTGGCATGGCTCCATTCAAGCGTTGTATGGAAGAAAGTGTCGTTCTCGAAGATCTTTGGGATGAGGTGGGTGAAACAACGTTGTTGGGACCAGAGTTAGTAACGTATGACTACGAAAAAGATTCAAACAATCCGACAACGTATAAAAACCTCACAAGATCGACAAAAGAGTTATGTTGATCTTCATCGAAAGGACGTGGAATTCGATATTGGAGATCATGTGTTGTTACGTGTTGCTCCATGGAAAGGAGTTACGAGATTTGGAAAGAGAGGAAAGCTCAATCCTCGTTTCATTGACCCATTTTTAATCCTCGATCGAGTAGGAACTGTGGCGTATAGACTTGCTTTACCGCCAAGTATGTCTAAATGTTCATAACGCTTTTTCATATATCCATGTTACGTAAATATGTGGAAGACCCGAACTACATTATTGAGTTAGAAACCGAAATAACGGAAGATTTATCGATAAAGAGTTTTCTAGTCAAAGTTTTGTGGAGAAATCATGATGTTGAGGAAATGACTTGGGAGTTAGAATCAAATGAAATCAAGGTATCCTTACCTCTTGACATACCGTGTATGTACCCTAATTTCGAGGGCAAAATTTCATAAGAAGGGAGGTTGTAAGACCCCAATTTTTTTTTAATAAAAGGATTTTTCTAGAAATATCATTTTTAAATATTATGGAATTAATTTGATATGATGTTATGGTTGGGGTAATATTTATAAATTTTGCAAAGTCACGCAAGTTGTTTTATAATATTGGATTGGTCGAGGACTATTCATTTTAACGAGGGAATATTCGCAGCGGCTCAATCATTGGTGGACCCTAACGAAATTATTGCCGGATTAAGAAAAACGACAAAAATATTTTATGAAAATAACGGCAAAAGTTTTACCGTTAATCGTTGAAACACCGGTGTTAAAGAAATACGAATACTGCGTGGTTGCATAGTAGCATACCGGTATTGATTATTGATGCTTACGTGAGAAGTCACTTTCGCTTTTGTTCAATTATTGCTTCAAGAATTGTTGCAAGTATCTCACGTTATTTGATTCGATTATTGTCGATATTTTATATATAATTAAATCAATAATTGAGATGATGAGTTATTAATATTATTATTTGCAATATTAACGATGTACAGAAGTTCGCCAAGGAGAGGTTTGGTCACCTAATCATGGCATGATAGGGAGAAATCCTTATTGGAAAGCCCCACTTTCCAGGAATGATCGGTCGATTAATATTGTGAATTATAATAATGATGATAAATGTTGTTAAAAATATTGAAGGAATTTTTTTTTATGAAGTATTTGATATAAATTTTGCTTATTTTATGAACCCCTATTTACCCCTTTTTTTCAAAATAATCGGTAGAAAGTTATATATATATATATAATAATAGGAGGGGCCCACGTTTAAAATTGAAGGAAGAAGGGGCTGATATGTTTGTCACGGGTGGAGTGGTTTGTTGTTTGTATTTTTATATTATATATATATATATATATACGTTGTTTGAAAAAGTGGCAGAAGGAGTACTGGATGTATTATATATATATGTATATATATAAAATAGTTTTGGCAGAAGAGGTTTCAAGCATTAATTCACGGGAGTACTATATGTATAAGTTTGAAAAATTTGTAGGGTTTGATTAAAACGAAGTCACGGGGGTGATAACCCGTGAACTTATATATATATATATAATATAATATATAATATATATATATATATATATATATTATATTTTATTTAAAAGTTTTTATTTTATTAGAATATTTTATTGCATAGTATCCTTTCCATTCTCCTATAAATAGAAGCTCATTCCTTCATTATTTTTTACAAATTCAGTGAAACTCTAGAGAGAGAATATTGTAGAGAGAAAGAAGAAGAGAAGTCTGCTACCTCTCTTTTATATTCAGTTTCTTCTAAGGTAAGTGGTATTATTTCTTTCGTATTCATGAAGAAAACTTCTGTTATTCCATTCTTTATTATTTTGTTGGAATAACTTGTATACGCAGACTAGACTACCCTATACTTGGTGAAATTCTTCTGTTATTCCATTCTTTATTATTATGTTGGAATAACCTGTCTATGCGAAGTACCGCATACATGGTGAAATTCTTCTATTATCCTATCTGTGCGTTTACGCATGACCTGATTCCGTTATTTATTAACATCCTGTCTGTACATTTACGCATGACTTGGTTCCGTTATTTATTATTCTGTTGGAATATCCTGTCTGTGCGTTTACGCATGACCTGGTTCCGTTATTTATTATTTTGTTGGAATAAACTGTCTGTGCGGTTTATTGCATGCTTGGTGATTTCTTTTGTTATTCCATTCTTTATTTTACTCAGTTGGTTAAAGTTTTGGCTTTTATACTCCATGAAATTAGTAGAATATCCTTGATATTTGCGCTTCATCCAGTATCTTTTCATGAAAATATTCTTTTGAGCATTCTTGAATTTTAGTCTACAAAGTAGTACCATGTTGACAATTTGGACGTTATTGGTTCTTGGATAAATTAATTCTTGAACTTGTTTTTATTGAATTCTTATATCATTGTCATCATCCTCACGTTTATATTTTGTTGAAAGTCATCTGTGGCCTGTAGTGCATAGATGAACTTGGTATTATTATGGCCAGGGATTATTCGGTGTAATCATGACCGTAATGTTACAAATGATGTGGTAAAAGTCCTCATTGGCCCGTAGTGCATTGATGGACAGTTGTTGGCATGATCATGACCATTGATGAATACACGAATATCCTTGGTCCGTAGTGCATGGATAATTTGAAGTCGTGATACTAATGAATATCCTTGGCCGTAGTGCAGGGATGATGTAGATTATTTATTAAGCTGAGTCTCAGCGATAAAAATGATGAAAAACTTTTTAAATAATAAAAGATAGTAGATTTTATGTGACGCCCCCAAAACAGGTATACATCACCCATCTTGAGTCGCCAAATACATGGTACAAAATACAAACTTAAATATAAAACTGTCGTGTAAAATACAACAAAACATAAACTGAGAGTTTAAACAAGAATATTGTCTTCTAGATAATATCCACTCTCAATGGAGTCCTCATAGACAGTATACAAACTCAAATTCAGTCCTCATTACATTTATTGTCACACTATTTAACAGAATGGTGAGGACTACTAAGACACCATCTCTTCAGACCATCACTCCGGGTTCCCGACTAGTCCCAACTATATTCTCATTTCCTGAAGAGAACAGTGAAGGAAAGGGTGAGCTCAACTAGCCCAGTAAAAAATATTATGACTAAGATAATGCAGAATAAATTATCATTAGTCTTCAACAATGTTAAACTGATAAAATACAATAGACATCAAGTTTAACTGCAACGAAATAAACTATCCATTAAAAGAGTCAGTAGAGAATAAAATCTACTATCTTTTATGATTTAAAAAGTTTTTCATCACTTTTATCGGCCGAGACTCAAATTTTAATAAATAATCCATATCATCAAATCATCCCTGCACTACAGGCTAAAGATTATTATTTGGTATACCAACCACGAATATCCCTGGCACAACGGGCCAAAGATAATCGTTTTTTCTTAAACGGTCCGATCATGCCATAAAATAATTCATCTTTGCTCCTTTGGTCAAGAGAATCCATAGCCATAATCATACCAAAAAGCGCCCATCAATGCACTACGGGCCAATGAGGACTTTTTCACATCATTTGTAACATTACGGTCATGATTATACCGAATAATTCTGGTCATAATCATACCAAGTCCATCTATGCACTACTGTGCCATGAGATGACTTTCAACAAAATATAAACATGAGGATGATGACAATGATATAAGAATTCAATAAAACAAGTTCAAGAATTAAATTATTCAGGAACTAATAACGTCCAAATTGTCAACATGATACTTCTTTATAGAGTAAAATTCAAGAATAATATTCATGCACAAAAAAAAATTTGGATGAGAAAAGAATCAATTTTTTGTCTTGAATAAGTACCCATGAATAGTACTTGAGAATAGTACCTCGTGAATAGTACCCGGAACATGAAAAGTACTCTAAATACCCAAAGTGAATAATATTGGGTGAATAAAATTCGATTGAATAGTAACTCGTGAATAGTATTCCTAAGCATGAAAAGTGCCCCGAATACCCGAAAGTGAATAATACTAGAGTGAATAGTAATCGGGTGAATAAGAATAGTAACTCCGTGAATAGTAACTTCGTAAAAAAAAATACCAAATAAAATAATATTTCATAGCGAGTATAGAAGTCAAAACTTTAACCAACCGAGTATAATAAAGAATGAAATAACAAAAGAAATCACCGGACATGCAGTACTTCACATGTATGCATTATCCCAACGAGAATAATAAATAACGGAACCGTGTCAGCGTGTCATATGCAAGCGGATGGATATTCAACGAATAATAAAGAATGGAATAACAATGCGAAATCACCATGCATGCGGTGCCAGTATAGAAAAAGTTATTCCAATGAGAATAATAAATAACGGAACCAGGTCCGGCGTAAAACACACAGACAGGATATTCTAACGGAATAATAAAGACGAAACCAGGTCCGGCGTAAAATGTACAGACAGGATATTCCAACAGAATAATAAAGACGGAATCAGGTCCAACGTAAGACGCACAGACATGATATTCCAACAGAATAATAAAGAATGGAATAACAACAGAATTTCACCATGTATGCGGTACTCAGATAGAGCAAAGTTATTCAATGAGAATAATAAATAATGGAATAATAGAAGAATTTCACCAAATATAGGGTAGACCGCGTATACATGTTATTCCAACAGAATAATAAAGAATGGAATAACAGAAGTTCTCTTCATGAATATGAAAAAATAATACCTCTTACCTCAAAAGAAAGGCGTATAATTGGAATAGTGAGGGGCAGACTTCTTCTTCTTCTCTCTACAATTACTCTCTATAATAATGGCTCTAAAGCTTTAGTGAATTGGTGAGAAATGAAGGAAGAATGAGCTTCTATTTATAGAAAAATATAGTTTCGATAATTGCACATTTTGGGGCTCGAAAAATTACAATACAATACCTCTAACTTTTTTTTTATTTTTAATTTAGTCCTGCAAGTATTATCAATCTTGCACCAACTCCCCTAATAGTAAATCATGTGAATCAATAGTAAATCATGTGACTTAATAGTTCTAAACATGTGAAAAAATTAATTACAATATAGTACCCCCATCTATACCTCCATCTTTAACTTAGTCATGAAAATATTATCAATCTTGCACCAACTCCCCTAATAGTAAATGAATGCGACTCAATAGTACACACATGTGAACAAATAGTTATATAAGCATGTGAATAAGTAGTAATTAATTGCTCATTTATCCGATAAATTACCCGATTTATCAATATAACCCCCAGACATCAATTATCATCGGAATAGATATCGATTTCAACTAAGACCAATAATCCCAACACAATGGAACTATCAAATTCATCTTTAATCAACACGAACTTATTCATCATTAATATTATAACTCACAATATTTAACAACCAGGTCGAACTTCTAGACATTGTAAATATTGTAATTTAATAATATGAATAACTTTGTCGTCTCAATTATTGATTTAATAATATATAAATTATTATGCAGATGATACTGTGACAATAATCGAATCAATAATATGAGAGATATGATGCAGGAATTACTGTAGCAATAATTGAGTATAACTGAGTGACTTCTCACGTAAACATCAATAATCAATACCGTGTGCTACTATGCAACCACGCCAGACATCGTACTTTTACTACCGAGAGTAATTCAACGGTTTTAACGGTAAAACTTCACCGTTATTTTCATAAAAATATTTTTATCGTTTTCTCAATCCGACAATAATTCCGTTGTGGGGTCCACTAATGATTGTGTGTCGTACGAATATTTCCGACACAAAGAATATTCCCTAACCAATCGAATATAATATAACAAATTGCATACTTTGCAAAATTTATTAATATTACCCACAACTATAACATTATATTAAATCTACACCATTATATTCAAAAAAAATTTGAGAAATTTAAATCTTTATTCATAAAATTTGGGATTTTACATTTTATTCTCTACTTGACTCTTTTAATGGATTGCTTGTTCATTGTAGTTAAACTTGATGTTTGTTATATTTTATCGGCTTAACATTGTTGAAGGCTAATGATAATTTATTACGCATTATCTTAGTCATAATATTTCTTACTTAGGCTAGTTGAGCTCACCTTTCTTTTCTTCGTTCTCTTCGTGAAATGAGAACGTGGCGGGACTAGTCGGGGAGCGAGTGCGGTCCAGATGATAAGATTAATAGTCCTCACTATTCATTAAATAGTGTGACAATAAATATAATGAGGACTCCATTGAGTGTGAATATTGTATAGATGACAATATTCTCATTAAAACTCTTAGATTATGTTTTGTAGTATTTTACTTACGACGATTGTATAATTAAGTTTGTATTTGTATTCTGTACCATGTATTTGGCGACTCAAGATGAGTGATGTATACCTATTTTGGGAGCGTCACATAAATATTATAATATTAATTTTTATTAATATTATACATATTATAAATATTTAGGTAAAGAAAAGAAAGAAAATAAAAATATTTTTTTTTTTAAAATTTATAAGTATTTTAAAACATAAAAGTATTTTTATTTTTATTTTTAAAATAAAACATACATATTATAAATATTATAGTATTAATTTTTATTAATATTATACATATTATAAATATTTAGGTAAAGAAAAAGAAAGAAAATAAAATATAAAAATATTTTTAAAACCATAGTGGGTCAATTGTATTTTTTTAAAGTGCAGTGACTCAATAGTATTAAGAATTTGTCTAACTAGGTTGCCACGTAGGAAATAATGATTTTTTAATTTTTTTTCAATGCCACGTGTGTAATTTTTTAACGTCCGTCCAAGAAATTGGACGGAATGGGTTGATTGAATATTTTCAAAAAAGTACAGTGGGCTAATTAAATATTTTAAAAGCACAGTGGCTAATTGCTTAAAAACACTACAACCACAAAGTGGTCAAAAAGTGCTTTTTGCTAATTAAAATTCCTTGTAATTTTTAGCGTTCTAAAATTGTTAGTTGGACCTAGAGATCGTTGGGTAGATTTAGGTGGCGGAAGGAGAGCCTAATGTCCTGCATTTAGGTGGTACCTAAGCATTTTCTTAATCGGGCCAAACAGTTTGCTTAGACGATTTTTTTATTGTACATACTTGTTATACAATACAAAATATATAGTAGACGTACTTTCTTTCTTAAATTTATCAAGAAAACAATCTTTTAACAACTTTATTTTAAGGAGATCACTATTTTTTACATGTGTTTTGATATTTAGACATGGTTCCTGCTCACATGAAGGTGAGATTCAACGTATACTCATGAGAGAGGATCATATGAAAATATAAAAAATACATGTAATCGCCATATATATTTTAAATATTATAAGACTTCAAAATAAATATCTAAATATATCTAAATAGGGCTAGCTAGACACCTAGCCAACTCGAAGAGGTAGAACTTGTGGAGGTAAACATGAATTTTATGCAACACAAGATTCTATTAGCTAATTGATTAACTTACCAAAAAATAACTTCATGCTAATCGGATCCCATGTTTACCATGAGGTTGGGGTTCAATCTTGTGTGTGTCAAATTAGCAGGGGAAAAAAGAGAGGTAGAACTCCACCTAGGAGATTAAACTTAAAACTTGAATGATAAGGCCAACAAAAATTTTCAACTCTCCTCGGACTATTTCCCTTGGCATCATAACAAAACACATAAAAGGGTCCTCATTAATTTTTTTTTGTAAAGTACATAAAACTTAATATGATAAATTCAAAAATTACAAGAGGTTTAAATATTACCTAATTATAATAATATTTAGAGATTACAATATTATCTTTTAGACCCCATAACTTTAAAATATTTTAAGATATTTTCATTATCAATAGTTCTAAATACATCATTTGTGATGTAAAAACTAACTCAACCATTCATCTCCCATATTTTAAGGTAGAATAAATTTACCAATATTCATCATTGAAAATATGTTCTCTACTGTGATAGTAGCGATCGGTAAAATTAAAATCAGTTTTAACAACAAATAAACAATTCAATACCTTTTAATCTTGACACACCTATAGATATATACTTTATTAAAAGTGTCCATTACATGTATCACTGAATGCACACAATGCCTTACCAACCAAACACATGAATAATCTCAAATTAAATTGTATGTGAGTTCTAATTAAGATCATTATCATTTTGCAGTATTAATTAAATATAAGAACTATAACATATGCATATCATGCAATCCATAGTAAACTATGTGTGCGGCAAAAACGATAAGTGGAATAAGGTCAAATTGTAATACCCTTTCCTCCATTCATTTTTATTTCTCTTTTCTAAATATTGTTATGAATCCAAAATGTTGGTCATATTCATTTGAATATTGTGACTAAACCACCTAATCTTTTGTGTGATGGCAAATTAAGTTTGGTCCTTATTTATTACATTTATTATTTTATGACAAAACTAAGTAAAATCCCATCGTACTTGACACGTTTTACTTATTAAACCATTAAATTTTTAAAAATTTAAATTATCCCATTGAATTAATTAAAATTTTGAAATCACACCATTCTGTTAATAAGATTGGACGTTCGTCAAATTAGTTCAGATTCTTTCAGGCAAAACTAAGAAAACCCCACTATAGTTGACATATTTTATTTATTACACAATTAAACTTTTAAAAATTAAAATTACCCCATTGAACTAATTAATATTTTGAGATTACACCATTCCGTTGATAAGATTAGACGTCCGTCAAATTGACCTAGATTTTTTCAAACGTGACTAGTGAAAACAAAAAAGAAAATGACAAATGTGACTCCCCCAAAATAGGTATACATCACCCATTTTGAGTCGTCAAATATATGGTACAAAATTCAAATACAATTTAATAATACAAATTGCCGTAAAAAAATACACAAAAACGTAAACTCGGAGTTTAATAAGAATATTGTCATCTAGACAATATCCACACTCAAAAGAATCCTATTTAGATTTATTTTCACACTATTTAATAGAATAGTGAGGACTACTAATACTATCATCCGGACCGAGTCACTCGCTCCCCGACTAGTCCCGCTTATGTTCTCATTTCTCGAAGAGAACGGTGAAAGAAAGGTGAGCTCAACTAGCCCAAGAAGAAATATTATGACTAAGATAATGCGAATAAATTATCATTAGCCTTCAACAATGTTAAACCGATAAAATATAACAAACATCAAGTTTAATCTGCGGTGAACAAGCAATCCATTAAAAGAGTCAAGTAGAGAATAAAATCTACTATCTTTTATGATTTAAAAGGTTTTTCATCACTTTTATCGCTGAGACTCAGCTTAATAAATAATCCACATCATTCTTGCACTACGGCCAAGGATATTCATTAGTATCACAACCACAAATTATTCATGCACTACGGCCAAGGATATTCGTGTATTCATCAATGGTCATGATCATGCCAACAACTGTCCATCAATGCACTACGGGCCAATGGAAACTTTTTCCACATTTGTAACATTACGGTCATGATTACACCGAATAATCCCTGGTCATAATCATACCAAGTCCATCTATGCACTACATGCCACAAATGACTTTCAACATAATATAAACATGAGGATGATGACAATGATATAAGAATTCAATAAAACAAGTTAAAGAATTAATTTATCTAGGAACTAATAATGTCCAAATTGTCAACATGATACTTTTTGTAGAGTAAAACTCAAGAATGCTCAGAAGAATATTTCCATGAAAAGATACTGGATGAAGCGCAAATATCAAGGATATTCCACCAATTTCATGGAGTATAGAAGTCAAAACTTTAACCAACTGAGTATAATAAAGAATGAGATAACAAAAGAAATCATCGGGCATGCGATAGGCCCACGCAAGACGCAAGTTATTCTAACGTAATAATAAATAATGAGAATCAGTCGTGTCGTGCAAGAACGCACATACATGATATTCCAACAGAATAATAAATAATTGAACCAGGTCATGCGTAAACGCACAGACAGGATGTTCTAACAAAATAATAAATAACGGAACCAGGTCATGCGTAACGCACCGACAGGATGTTCCAATAGAATAATAAAAATGGAATAACAAAAGAATTTCACCATGTATGCAAAGATTGCACATGTAGGTTATTCCAACATAATGATAAAGAATAGAATAATGGAAGAATTTCACCAAGTATAGGGTAGCCCAGATACAAAAAGTTATTTAAACGTAATAATAAAGAATGGAATAATGAAGTTCTCTTCATGAATAAGAAAGAAATAATACCCCCTTACCTTAGTAGGAAATTGGATACCGCAATATTGTAGTAACAAAAGATTCTTCTTCTTTCTCTTATTCTCTCTATTTTTCTCGCATTCTATAGCTTTAGTGAATTCGTGAAAAATAATGAAGGAATGAACTTCTATTTATAAGCTTGGTAGAGTAAGGGTAAAATAGTCTTTTCACCATAATTTATGACATCATCGCTACATCATCGATCATATGACATCGTTCTTTTACATCATCGATCAAATGACATCATTGCTTACATCATCCTTCCGATGACATCATTGCTTACCTCATCGATTCGATGACATCATCGCTACATCATCGAATTCAAATTCAAATTGTTCTCTTCCGACTCATTTTACTTTTATACCATGAATTTACTATAATAATGTTACCATTCAAATTATAAAAAATATACTATCATATAATCACATCATACTACTATAATATAATATTATAATAATATATTTAAATGAATTATTGATTTGATAATTTGAAATACTGTGTAATGACAATTATTGAATCAAAAATATCAACGTAGTAATTATTGAATCAATAAAATATTAAACAGTAATTACTGTAATAATTATTGAGTAGTGCCTTCTTACGTAAGAATTTATAATTCAAAAAAATACTGTGCAATACCGTGTGCTACTGTATTTTAACCACCAGGTATTCCAACAGTGTTAACGGTAACACTTCCGCCGTTATTTTTATTAAAATATTTTTGTCGTTTTTCTAACTTCGACAATAATTCCGTTGTGGGGTCCACCAATGATTGTGTCGTCGTACGAATATTCCCAGACAAAAAGAATATTTCCCGACCAAACGAATATTTTATAACAACTTGCGTACTTTACAAAATTTATAAATATTACCCATAACTATAACATTATATAAAATTCATTCCATAATATTTAAAAATAATATTTATAGAAAAATCATCTTTATTAAAAAGTTGGGGTCTTACAACATATACGTGGATTAGGCAGTAAAATCAACTCATCTTCCAAGCATGTCTACAAAGCTTAAATAAAATACGCCAAGAGAGAAAATCTACCAAGTGTAGAAGAAGGCGGTGGCACAAGGTGAGACAACGGTGGAGGCTCCATGTGGCGGTGGTGGCGGCGACGATAGTTGACACTCATTCTAGTAGTGACGACGTTGGAGGCTTCTTATGGTTGCGATGAGCTCCTTTGGTGTTGAAGATTTTAACGATGGTCTTTGGGTGCGCTTATTAACCTGGTTCACTTCCTCTCCATTTTTTTTTTTTTTGATTTAGGCAGCGGAGATCGATGGTTCTATTAATTAGGCAAATAGTGATTTGGGGTGTTGCATGGGGGCTAATAATGGGGCTATGTTTTGGTAAATACAATTGGGGTTTTGATAGAAGCGATTAGGGTTGTAAAAGTTGTGATTGCAAAAGGTAAAGCGGAGGAGGACCGAGAAGAGAAAATTTATAAAATGGAGAAGAAAACATACCTATTATAGTAGTTAGGGTTCTAAACCCCTCATTTGATTTGTCTATAAAAATAATGGTTTATATACGTTCAAATTGTATAAATATATCAAATTAATGATGTAATTTGAACAAATTGAATATCAAGAAAAAAATAATTAAATTTGGGTATTTTTAATTTTGCCAAATAACATCATTAATTTGATAAATTTGAAGTAGAAATTTATAAGGTAATTCCGGTTGGTTTGTAAATTTGAAGCACAAATCAAGCCACGTTTGAAAAAATTTAAGTCAATTTGACGTCCATCAAATATTATTAATGGAATGGTATAAATTTAAAATTTTAATTAGTTTAATGGGGTAATTTCAATTTTTAAAAGTTTAATAGCGTAATAAGTAAAATGTGCCAACTATAATGGGGTTTTACCCTTAATTTTGTCTGAAAGAATCTGAGTCAATTTGACGTACGTTAAATCTAATTGACGGAATGGTGAAATTTCAAAATTTTAATTAGTTCAATAGGGTAATTTAAAATTTTAAAAATTTAATATTGTAATAAGTAAAACGTGCCAACTACATTAATATTTTCCTTAGTTTTGCCATTATTTTATTTTATTTTATTAATTTATTCTATTTATTTTTTATTTCTATCGAGCACTACAAAACTCTCATTTTTAACTAAAAATAGACAAATAAAGTTTTGGTGAATTCTTTGTTGTTGGAACGAAGTAAATACAATTTATTTATTTTTCATGTTGCATATGTTTATTTATATTTAACACAACACAACATTATTTATAATGTACTAATATTTTCTTCACAAAATAATAATAAACGACATGTATGGCTGACAAATAATTCAACTGCAAAGATTAAAACACTATCTATGAACGATAACATATAATGAGTTTTTTCAATTTAAATATCACAAAGTAACGATTTACAAATGTATTGTACAAATTCCAATTCAATCATATATGAAGAGACAAAAGTAGGCCATCTGTGTGTTGGAGTGATTTAGGGTTGAGACAAAATTGAATTGGGTCAAAAACACCTGAATATAAATTTATTTTTGGGATCAAGGTTGAAAATATAAACTTATGTTTGGGGATCGATTCGACTGGCATGTGAGATTCTGTGGGTTGTACTAATTAGATCTCCTTTACTTGGTTTGAAACCATATTTAGTTTCCTCCAATATTCCATTAAAAACATACAAACATGTAAATCCTAAAAGGATTAAACATGCATATTAAGTCGAGTTTGAAATTACATATTTAATTGCGACAATGAAAATTTGACGCCTATAATTCCTTACACGAAATAATTTTAGTACCCTAAATAATAAAAATGTAAATCTATCTATCAAATATGCTTATGTATATGTATATGTATATGTATATGTTGGTGAGAATTCTATGTAAGTTGTTCATACAATTAATTAAATATATGTTCAAATCATTTGAATATGGTGATTAAACTGAATGTTGTCTATATGACTATATCCATCTAAATGTTGTGAGTAAGCCACCTAATCTTTTGCGTGGTATAAACTGTCATATTGATTGGGCTTGTTCCTTATACTTATATTTTATTTTAGTTTTTTATTTTTTTCAATAAGTACTACAAAACTTTTTTTTTTCTTATATATATATATATATATATATTTAATTTATAACTAAAATCATACAAACAAAGAATATGTGTTAATTAAATTAAATTATTTGAATGAAATAGTCTTAATTACAAATAAAATTATAATCAAAGTGTATTGTATTAAACCATATAGGAAGAAACAATTACAAAACTCCATTATTCATGATACATATTCTATTTTTTGTTGGTGTATTTAGCCGCCACAACTCCCCTCTCTCCAAAGATTCATAGTTAGGGTTGTAATCCATTGCTCTCCAAATGCCACTCATTGGATTCAAAATGTAAGTTTGGTTTAGATCAAATCTCCGGTTGCAGATGCCGATAAATCTTGCTCGCATGATAGTAGTCGAATTGTAAGCCACAAATGCACCCATGTTGGTCGAAAGCAGTTGTACATCGTCATGACGGAAAAAAACCGAGTTTGTTTCGAAGGTGAAATTGAATTGCTGGCCGCGGTCCAAGTGTTGCACTTTCTCGCTTCTCTCGAAGGAGAAGCATCGTATGCTTAGATAATTGGTGTGGTTATTTTGAATGTTGACGAGTATCTTGTCACCGTTGTTCCGAAAAGCGTCAAATGGGGGCGATGAAGATCAAAGACTACTCACGCAACTAGTATGGAGGTATGCATGGTAATGTCACGACCATGGAGGTAAATCATATTGTTATATGCACCTCTCTGCTTCCCTTGCCTCTGAATTATTTCGCGTTCAACAAATTTCTTTCTTTTGTCTCATTAAAAAAATTAAAATTACATAATTAAAAGCTCAGTTTTATAAGATTTATTTATTTTAAAACTTCAAAAAATCATATCAAATTAGGTGTATCGATTTATTTTTGGTTAATTTAATTGGTTCCTTGGAAAAATCAAACAAGTTTCTTAAAATACTCAATTTACTCTGACTTTTAAATTGACAGGTTTATATTGATTTAGTTTAATTGGCCCACCACCTAATTTTAGGGAAACCATATTTAGTTTCCTTCAATATTTCAGCCATAAAAAGAATTACAAAAGATTGTAAAAGGATTAAACTTGCATATTCAGTATAGTCTGATTAAAAAAAAAGCATGTCTAATTGGGACTAGGAAAATTTGGGGAATGAAATAATTTTAGTAATATAAATAATAAAATCCAAAACTTAATAGAAATCCAATATGTTATGTTGGTGAGAATTATATATACGTTTTATTCATACTACCAAGTATTTTGGTCATATTCATCTGAATATTGTGAGTAGACCACCTAATCTCTTGGGTGATAGTCAAGACACTAGGATGCATTCATTTACAATGTAAAGCATTTATTGTAACTCAATAAATCGATTACAAATTTTCTCAGTTTAACATTCAATTCATTGATTCATTTAAAATCAACCTCATTGTTACCTTCACAACTTTTAAACTAATAAATTCATTCCCCATCAACAACGGTCATCATTTTTGAATTCTTGTCGTGTTAGGCTATCGTGATGAATTCATGTTGTGTCAGGTGATCGTGATGAATTCATGTCGTCAACTCTCTCCTTCTTTTTTTTTTTTTTTTTTAATTTCTTTTTCTCTTGATTTTTCTTTTCTTCACTCTTTTTTGAACATTTTTTTTCCCAAATAAATTTGATCCTCATGCACCTATTATGGTGGCATAGGACACAAAGTGACTTTCCTTTTATTGTATATAAAATAATATTTATTAGAAAAGCCGTCATGCTTAACCCTTCTATCGACAAATGTCCCGTCTGCATAGGAAACACATTGCACAATATCTCATCCACATATCGACCAATAGTAAATGGAACTAATACCTACTTGGTCACTTTGATATCTGAAGTGTACACGATACGGCTATGGATACGATACGGCTGTGGATGTTTGGACATAGACAACCCTAATTTCTCCCCCATGATAGTACTCGCCATATTAGTACAAATTCTTCCATCTATCACAACACAACAAATCTTCTCATTCACAAAACATCTAGTATGGAAAATATTTTTCCGTTGTTCAGTAGTTTCCCCTTTCCATATGAATCATATATGACTATATATATCCATCTAAATGTTGTGAGTACGTAAACCATCTAATCTTTTGCGTGGTATAAACTGTCATATTAATTGGCCTTGCATGTTCCTTGTACTTTTAATAAACTGACAATATAATTAAAATTGGCAAAAAACACTTTTTCTCCACAGTGGTTATAGTGTTTTAAGCAATTAGCCACTGTGCTTTTAAAATATTCAATTAGCCCACTGTACTTTTTAAAAATGTTCAATCAGCCCATTCCGTCCAATTTCTTGGACGGACGTTAAAAAATTGCACACGTGGCATTGAAAAAAATATATTAAAAAATCATTATTTCCTACGTGGCAACCTAGTTAGCCAAAGTCTTAATACTATTGAGCCACTGCACTTTAAAAAAATGCAACCACTTGAAATGGAAGTGGGAGCACATTACCATGGATTTCGTTAATAGTCTTCCCAAGGTTTCTCAAGGCATAAATGCAATTTGGGTCATTTACTTATACGAGAAACTTATACACTTAAACGTCTTGCTCGTATGTACATAAACGAGGTTGTAAGATTGCATGGTATGCCAGTATCCATAGTTTCTGATCGAGACCCAAGATTCACTTCACGATTTTGGGTTAGTTTGCAAAAAGCTATGAGCGCAGTTTACGATTTAGTTCTTAAGATATCATCCTCGATCGGACGGACAATCAGAGAGGACTATTCAAACTCTTGATGATTTATTAAGACTCTGTGTCCTTGACTTCAAGGGAAGTTGGGACAAGTTCTTACCATTGGTGGAGTTTTCCTACAACAACAGTTATCAAGAAAGTATTGGCATGGCTCCATTCGAAGCGTTGTATGGAAGAAAGTGTCGTTCTCCAGTATGCTGGGATGAGGTGGGTGAAGCAACGTTGTTGGGACCAGAGTTAGTACGTATGACTACGAAAAAGATTCAAACAATCCGACAACGTATAAAAACCTCACAAGATCGACAAAAGAGTTATGTTGATCTTCATCGAAAGGACGTGGAATTCGATATTGGAGATCATGTGTTGTTACGTGTTGCTCCATGGAAAGGAGTTACGAGATTTGGAAAGAGAGGAAAGCTCAATCCTCGTTTCATTGACCCATTTTTAATCCTCGATCGAGTAGGAACTGTGGCGTATAGACTTGCTTTACCGCCAAGTATGTCTCGTGTTCATAACGTTTTTCATATATCCATGTTACGTAAATATGTGGAAGACCCGAACTACATTATTGAGTTAGAACCGGACGAAATAACGGAAGATTTATCGTATAAAGAGTTTTCTAGTCAAAGTTTTGTGGAGAAATCATGATGTTGAGGAAATGACTTGGGAGTTAGAATCTGAAATGAAATCAAGGTATCCTTACCTCTTCGACATACCAGGTATGTACCCTAATTTCGAGGGCAAAATTTCATAAGAAGGGGAGGTTGTAAGACCCCAATTTTTTTTTTAATAAAAGGATTTTTCTAGAAATATCATTTTTAAATATTATGGAATTAATTTGATATGATGTTATGGTTGGGGGTAATATTTATAAATTTTGCAAAGTACGCAAGTTGTTTTATAATATTGGATTGGTCGAGGACTATTCATTTTAACAGGGAATATTCGTACGACGGCTCAATCATTGGTGGACCCCACAACGAAATTATTGTCGGATTAAGAAAACGACAAAAATATTTTATGAAAATAACGGCAAAAGTTTTACCGTTAACTGTTGAAACACCCGGTGTTAAAGTAAATGCGATGTCTGGCGTGGTTGCATAGTAGCACACGGTATTGATTATTGATGCTTACGTGAGAAGTCACTCAGTTTTGTTCAATTATTGCTTCAGTAATTGTTGCATAGTATCTCACGTTATTTGATTCAGTTATTGTCGATATTTTATATATAATTAAATCAATAATTGAGATGACAGAGTTATTAATATTATTATTTGCAATATTAACGATGTCTAGAAGTTCTGCCAAGGAGAGGTTTGGTCACCTAATTGCGCGCCAATAGGGAGAAATCCTTATTGGAAAGCCCCCACTTTCCTGGGAATGATCTGGTCGATTAATATTGTGAATTATAATAATGATGATAAATGTTGTTAAAAATATTGAAGGAATTTTTTTTTATGAAGTATTTGATATAAATTTTGCTTATTTTATGAACCCCTATTTACCCCTTTTTTTCAAAATAATCGGTAGAAAGTTATATATATATATAATAATAGGAGGGGCCCACGTTTAAAATTGAAGGAAGAAGGGGCTGATATGTTTGTCACGGGTGGAGTGGTTTGTTGTTTGTATTTTTATATTATATATATATATATATATACGTTGTTTGAAAAAAGTGGCGTAAGAATCTTGGATGTATTATATATATATGTATATATATAAAATAGTTTTCGAAGGCATAAGAGGTTTCAAGCATTAATTCACGGGAGTACTATATGTATAAGTTTGAAAAATTTGTAGGGTTTGATTAAAACGAAGTCACGGGGGTGATAACCCGTGAACTTATATATATATATATAATATAATATATAATATATATATATATATATATTATATTTTATTTAAAAGTTTTTATTTTATTAGAATATTTTATTGCATAGTATCCTTTCCATTCTCCTATAAATAGAAGCTCATTCCTTCATTATTTTTTACAAATTCAGTGAAACTCTAGAGAGAGAATATTGTAGAGAGAAAGAAGAAGAGAAGTCTGCTACCTCTCTTTTATATTCAGTTTCTTCTAAGGTAAGTGGTATTATTTCTTTCGTATTCATGAAGAAAACTTCTGTTATTCCATTCTTTATTATTTTGTTGGAATAACTTGTATACGCAGACTAGACTACCCTATACTTGGTGAAATTCTTCTGTTATTCCATTCTTTATTATTATGTTGGAATAACTCAATACATGCCAATACCGCATACATGGTGAAATTCTTCTATTATCCTATCTCACATGCTTACGCACGACTGGTTCCGTTATTTATTAACATCACATGCATACGTTTACGCATGACTTGGTTAGATTATTTATTATTACTCGTTGGAATATCATGTCGTGCGTTTACGCATGACTTCGGTTCCGATTATTTATTATTTTGTTGGAATAAACCGCATGCATGCGGTTTATTGCATGCTTGGTGATTTCTTTTGTTATTCCATTCTTTATTTTACTCGGTTGGTTAAAGTTTTGGCTTTTATACTCCATGAAATTAGTAGAATATCCTTGATATTTGCGCTTCATCCGAAGATCTTTTCATGAAAATATTTCTTTTGAGCATTCTTGAATTTTAGTCTACAAAGTAGTACCATGTTGACAATTTGGACGTTATTGGTTCTTGGATAAATTAATTCTTGAACTTGTTTTTATTGAATTCTTATATCATTGTCATCATCCTCACGTTTATATTTTGTTGAAAGTCATACGTGGCTTTGTAGTGCATATAGATGAACTTGGTATTATTATGGCGAGGATTATTCGGTGTAATCATGACCGTAATGTTACAAATGATGTGGTAAAAGTCCTCATTGGCCCGTAGTGCATTGATGGACAGTTGTTGGCATGATCATGACCATTGATGAATACACGAATATCCTTGGTCCGTAGTGCATGGATAATTTGAAGTCGTGATACTAATGAATATCCTTGGCCGTAGTGCAGGGATGATGTAGATTATTTATTAAGCTGAGTCTCAGCGATAAAAATGATGAAAAACTTTTTAAATAATAAAAGATAGTAGATTTTATGTGACGCCCCCAAAACAGGTATACATCACCCATCTTGAGTCGCCAAATACATGGTACAAAATACAAACTTAAATATAAAGCGCGTGTAAAATACAACAAAACATAAACCGAGAGTTTAAACAAGAATATTGTCTTCAGATAATATCCACTCTCAATGGAGTCCTCATAGGCGATTATACAAACTCAAATTAGATCCTCATTACATTTATTGTCACACTATTTAACAGAATGGTGAGGACTACTAAGACACCATCTCGGACCGTCACTCCGTTCCCCGACTAGTCCCAACTATATTCTCATTTCCTGAAGAGAACAGTGAAGGAAAGGGTGAGCTCAACTAGCCCAGTAAAAAATATTATGACTAAGATAATGCAGAATAAATTATCATTAGTCTTCAACAATGTTAAACTGATAAAATACAATAGACATCAAGTTTAACTGCAACGAAATAAACTATCCATTAAAAGAGTCAAGTAGAGAATAAAATCTACTATCTTTTATGATTTAAAAAGTTTTTCATCACTTTTATCGCTGAGACTCAGCTTAATAAATAATCCATATCATCAAATCATCCCTGCACTACAGGCTAAGGATATTATTTAGTATCACTACCATGAATTATCCATGCACTACGGGCCAAAGATAATCGTGTTTTCATCAACGGTCCTGATCATGCCATAAAATAATTCATCTTTGCTCCTTTGGCCGAAGAGAATCCATAGCCATAATCATACCAAAAAAGCATCCCATCAATGCACTACGGGCCAATGAGGACTTTTTCCACATCATTTGTAACATTACGGTCATGATTATACCGAATAATTCCTGGTCATAATCATACCAAGTCCATCTATGCACTACAGGCCACAGATGACTTTCAACAAAATATAAACATGAGGATGATGACAATGATATAAGAATTCAATAAAACAAGTTCAAGAATTAAATTATTCAGGAACTAATAACGTCCAAATTGTCAACATGATACTTCTTTATAGAGTAAAATTCAAGAATAATATTCATGCACAAAAAAAAAAATTTGGACAGAAAAGAATCAATTTTTTGTCTTGAATAGTACCCCATGAATAGTACTTCAGGAATAGTACCTCGTGAATAGTACCCCGACATGAAAAGTACTCTAAATACCCGAGTGAATAATATTCGGGTGAATAAAAATTTCGGTGAATAGTAACTCGTGAATAGTATTCCGGCATGAAAAGTGCCCCGAATACCCGAGTGAATAATACTAGAGTGAATAGTAATCGGGTGAATAGTAACCCGTGAATAGTAACTCGTAACAAAAAATACCAAATAAAATAATATTTCATGACGAGTATAGAAGTCAAAACTTTAACCAACTGAGTATAATAAAGAATGAAATAACAAAAGAAATCACCAGACATGCGGTACTTCACATAGACAGATTATCCCAACAGAATAATAAATAACGGAACCGTGTCAGTAATGAATACGACCGGTGCAGGATATTCCAATGAATAATAAAGAATGGAATAACAATGTAAATCACCATGCATGCGGTACTTCAGATAGATGAAAAGTTATTCCAATGAGAATAATAAATAACGGAACCGGTCCCGTAAAACACACAGACGGGATATTCTAACGGAATAATAAAGACGAAACCAGTCCCGGCGTAAAATGTACGTACGAGGATATTCCAACAGTAATAATAAAGAGCGAATCAGGTCCAACGAAGACTTACGAGACATGATATTCCAAATGAATAATAAAGAATGGAATAACAACAGAATTTCACCATGTATGCGCAGACCCAGATGTACATGAGTTATTCAATGAGAATAATAAATAATGGAATAATAGAAGAATTTCACCAAATATAGGGTAGACCGCGTATACATGTTATTCCAACAGAATAATAAAGAATGGAATAACAGAAGTTCTCTTCATGAATATGAAAAATAATACCTCTTACCTCAAAAAGAAAGGCATATAATTGGAATAGTGAGGGTTAGACTTCTCTTCTTCTTTCTCTCTACAATTACTCTCTATAATAATGGCTCTAAAGCTTTAGTGAATTGGTGAGAAATGAAGGAAGAATGAGCTTCTATTTATAGAAAAATATAGTTTCGATAATTGCACATTTTGGGGCTCGAAAAATTACAATACAATACCTCTAACTTTTTTTTTATTTTTAATTTAGTCCTGCAAGTATTATCAATCTTGCACCAACTCCCCTAATAGTAAATCATGTGAATCAATAGTAAATCATGTGACTTAATAGTTCTAAACATGTGAAAAATTAATTACAATATAGTACCCCATCTATACCTCCATCTTTAACTTAGTCATGAAAATATTATCAATCTTGCACCAACTCCCCTAATAGTAAATGAATGCGACTCAATAGTACACACATGTGAACAAATAGTTATATAAGCATGTGAATAAGTAGTAATTAATTGCTCATTTATCCAGATAAATTACCCGATTTATCAATATAACCCCAGCACATCAATTATCATCGGAATAGATATCGATTTCAACTAAGACCAATAATCCCAACACTGATGGAACTATCAAATTCATCTTTAATCAACACGAACTTATTCATCATTAATATTATAACTCACAATATTTAACAAACCGTGTCGAACTTCAGACATTGTAAATATTGTAATTTAATAATATGAATAACTTTGTCGTCTCAATTATTGATTTAATAATATATAAATTATTATGCGAGATGACATTGTGACAATAATCGAATCAATAATATGAGAGATATGATGCACGAGGAATTCTTGTAGCAATAATTGAGTATAACCGAAAGTGACTTCTCACGTAAACATCAATAATCAATCTGAGTGCTACTATGCAACCACGCCAGACATCGTACTTTTACTACCGAGTAATTCAACAGTTTTAACGGTAAAACTTCCGCCGTTATTTTCATAAAAATATTTTTATCGTTTTCTCAATCCGACAATAATTCCGTTGTGGGGTCCACCAATGATTGTGCCGTCGTACGAATATTTCCCGACACAAAGAATATTCCCCGACCAATCGAATATAATATAACAAATTGCATACTTTGCAAAATTTATTAATATTACCCACAACTATAACATTATATTAAATCTACACCATTATATTCAAAAAAAAATTTCGAGAAATTTAAATCTTTATTCATAAAATTTGGGATTTTACATTTTATTCTCTACTTGACTCTTTTAATGGATTGCTTGTTCCGCTGTAGTTAAACTTGATGTTTGTTATATTTTATCGGTTTAAACTTTGTTGAAGGCTAATGATAATTTATTCGCATTATCTTAGTCATAATATTTCTTACTAGGCTAGTTGAGCTCACCCTTTCTTTCACTGTTCTCTTCAGGAAATGAGAACGTAGCCGGGACTAGTCGGGGAACGGAGTGACGGTCCAGATGATAGCATTAATAGTCCTCACTATTCTGTTAAATAGTGTGACAATAAATATAATGAGGACTCCATTGAGTGTGAATATTGTATAGATGACAATATTCTCATTAAAACTCTTAGATTATGTTTTGTAGTATTTTACACGACGATTGTATAATTAAGTTTGTATTTGTATTCTGTACCATGTATTTGGCGACTCAAGATGAGTGATGTATACCTATTTTGGGAGCGTCACATAAATATTATAATATTAATTTTTATTAATATTATACATATTATAAATATTTAGGTAAAGAAAAAGAAAGAAAATAAAATATAATTTTTTTTTTAAAATTTATAAGTATTTTAAAACATAAAAGTATTTTTATTTTTATTTTTAAAATAAAACATACATATTATAAATATTATAGTATTAATTTTTATTAATATTATACATATTATAAATATTTAGGTAAAGAAAAAGAAAGAAAATAAAATATAAAAATATTTTTAAAACCATAGTGGGCCAATTGCATTTTTTTAAAGTGCAGTGACTCAATAGTATTAAGAATTTGTCTAACTAGGTTGCCACGTAGGAAATAATGATTTTTTAATTTTTTTTCAATGCCACGTGTGCAATTTTTTAACGTCCGTCCAAGAAATTGGACGGAATGGGTTGATTGAATATTTTCAAAAAGTACAGTGGGCTAATTAAATATTTTAAAAGCACAGTGGCTAATTGCTTAAAACACTACAACCACAGTGGTCAAAAAGTGCTTTTTGCTAATTAAAATTCCTTGTAATTTTTAGCGTTCTAAAAATTGTTAGTTGGACCTAGAGATCGTTGGGTAGATTTAGGTGGCGGAAGGAGAGCCTAATGTCTGTTTAGGTGGTACCTAAGCATTTTCTTAATCGGGCCAAATGGTTGCTTAGACGATTTTTTTTATTGTACATACTTGTTATACAATACAAAACATATAGTAGACATACTTTCTTTCTTAAATTTATCAAGAAAACAATCTTTTAACAACTTTATTTTAAGGAGATCACTATTTTTACATGTGTTTTTGATATTTAGACATGGTTCCTGCTCACATGAAGGTGAGATTCACTGTATACTCATGCGAGAGAGGATCATATGAAAATATAAAAAATACATGTAATCAGTTACATATTTTAAATATTATAAGACTTCAAAATAAATATCTAAATATATCTAAATAGGGCTAGCTAGACACCTAGCCAACTCGAAGAGGTAGAACTTGTGGAGGTAAACATGAATTTTATGTGTGTCAGTATTCTATTAGCTAATTGATTAACTTACCAAAAAATAACTTCATGCTAATCGGATCCCATGTTTACCATGAGGTTGGGGTTCAATCTTGTGTGTGTCAAATTAGCAGGGGAAAAAAGAGAGGTAGAACTCCACCTAGGAGATTAAACTTAAAACTTGAATGATAAGGCCAACAAAAATTTTCAACTCTCCTCGGACTATTTCCCTTGGCATCATAACAAAACACATAAAAGGGTCCTCATTAATTTTTTTTTGTAAAGTACATAAAACTTAATATGATAAATTCAAAAATTACAAGAGGTTTAAATATTACCTAATTATAATAATATTTAGAGATTACAATATTATCTTTTTAGACCCCATAACTTTAAAATATTTTAAGATATTTTCATTATCAATAGTTCTAAATACATCATTTGTGATGTAAAAAACTAACTCAACCATTCATCTCCCATATTTTAAGGTAGAATAAATTTACCAATATTCATCATTGAAAATATGTTCTCTACTGTGATAGTAGCGATCGGTAAAATTAAAATCAGTTTTAACAACAAATAAACAATTCAATACCTTTTAATCTTGACACACCTATAGATATATACTTTATTAAAAGTGTCCATTACATGTATCACTGAATGCACACAATGCCTTACCAACCAAACACATGAATAATCTCAAATTAAATTGTATGTGAGTTCTAATTAAGATCATTATCATTTTGCAGTATTAATTAAATATAAGAACTATAACATATGCATATCATGCAATCCATAGTAAACTATGTGTGCGGCAAAAACGATAAGTGGAATAAGGTCAAATTGTAATACCCTTTCCTCCATTCATTTTTATTTCTCTTTTCTAAATATTGTTATGAATCCAAAATGTTGGTCATATTCATTTGAATATTGTGACTAAACCACCTAATCTTTTGTGTGATGGCAAATTAAGTTTGGTCCTTATTTATTACATTTATTATTTTATGACAAAACTAAGTAAAATCCCATCGTACTTGACACGTTTTACTTATTAAACCATTAAATTTTTAAAAATTTAAATTATCCCATTGAATTAATTAAAATTTTGAAATCACACCATTCTGTTAATAAGATTGGACGTTCGTCAAATTAGTTCAGATTCTTTCAGGCAAAACTAAGAAAACCCCACTATAGTTGACATATTTTATTTATTACACAATTAAACTTTTAAAAATTAAAATTACCCCATTGAACTAATTAATATTTTGAGATTACACCATTAGTTGATAAGATTAGGCGTCAGTCAAATTGACCTAGATTTTTTCAAACGTGACTAGTGAAAACAAAAAAGAAAATGACAAATGTGACTCCCCCAAAATAGGTATACATCACCCATTTTGAGTCGTCAAATATATGGTACAAAATTCAAATACAATTTAATAATACAGCTGTCGTGTAAAATACGACAAAACGTAAACTCGGAGTTTAATAAGAATATTGTCATCTAGACAATATCCACACTCAAAAGAATCCTATTTAGATTTATTTTCACACTATTTAATAGAATAGTGAGGACTACTAATACTATCATCTGGACCGTCACTCCGTTCCCCGACTAGTCCCGGCTATGTTCTCATTTCCTGAAGAGAACAGTGAAAGAAAGGGTGAGCTCAACTAGCCCAGTAAGAAATATTATGACTAAGATAATGCAGAATAAATTATCATTAGCCTTCAACAATGTTAAACTGATAAAATATAACAAACATCAAGTTTAACTGCAGCGGAACAAGCAATCCATTAAAAGAGTCAAGTAGAGAATAAAATCTACTATCTTTTATGATTTAAAAGGTTTTTCATCACTTTTATCGCTGAGACTCAGCTTAATAAATAATCCACATCATTCTTGCACTACGGCCAAGGATATTCATTAGTATCACAACCACAAATTATTCATGCACTACGGCCAAGGATATTCGTGTATTCATCAATGGTCATGATCATGCCAACAACTGTCCATCAATGCACTACGGGCCAATGGAAACTTTTTCCACATTTGTAACATTACGGTCATGATTACACCGAATAATCCCTGGTCATAATCATACCAAGTCCATATATGCACTACATGCCACAAATGACTTTCAACATAATATAAACATGAGGATGATGACAATGATATAAGAATTCAATAAAACAAGTTAAAGAATTAATTTATCTAGGAACTAATAATGTCCAAATTGTCAACATGATACTTCTTTGTAGAGTAAAACTCAAGAATGCTCAGAAGAATATTTCCATGAAAAGATACTGGATGAAGCGCAAATATCAAGGATATTCCACCAATTTCATGGAGTATAGAAGTCAAAACTTTAACCAACTGAGTATAATAAAGAATGAGATAACAAAAGAAATCATCAGGCATGCGATAGAGCCGCATGACGGTGTTATTCTAACGTAATAATAAATAATGAGAACCAGTCGTGCCATAAACGCATACACATGTGATATTCCAACGAATAATAAATAATTGAACCAGTCATGCGTAGAAACGCATACGCATGTGATGTTCTAACAAAATAATAAATAACGGAACGAAGTCATGCGTAATTAATGCAAGCGAGGATGTTCCAATAGAATAATAAAATGGAATAACAAAAGAATTTCACCATGTAAAGATTTCTTGCATGAGATGAGTTATTCCAACATAATGATAAAGAATAGAATAATAATGAAGAATTTCACCAAGTATAGGGTAGCTCAGCGTACAAAAGTTATTAAAATGTAATAATAAAGAATGGAATAACAGAAGTTCTCTTCATGAATAAGAAAGAAATAATACCCCTTACCTTAGTAGGAAATTGGATACCGCAATATTGTAGTAACAAAAGATTCTTCTTCTTTCTCTCTTATTCTCTCTATTTTTTCTCGCTCTATAGCTTTAGTGAATTCGTGAAAAATAATGAAGGAATGAACTTCTATTTATAAGCTTGGTAGAGTAAGGGTAAAATAGTCTTTTCACCATAATTTATGACATCATCGCTTACATCATCGATCATATGACATCGTTGCTTACATCATCGATCAAATGACATCATTGCTTACATCATCCTTCCGATGACATCATTGCTTACCTCATCGTTCTGATGACATCATCGCTTACATCATCAGAATTCAAATTCAAATTGTTCTCTTCCAGCTCATTTTACTTTTATACCATGAATTTACTATAATAATGTTACCATTCAAATTATAAAAAAATATACTATCATATAATCACATCATACTACTATAATATAATATTATAATAATATATTTAAATGAATTATTGATTTGATAATTTGAAATACTGTGTAATGACAATTATTGAATCAAAAATATCAACGTAGTAATTATTGAATCAATAAAATATTAAAAAAGAATTAATGTAATAATTATTGAAAGTAGTGCCTTCTTACGTAAGAATTTATAATTCAAAAAAATCTTTATGCAATACCGTGTGCTTTCTTGTATTTTAACCACGTGTATTCAACAATTGTTAAGCAGTAACACTTCCATAGTTATTTTTATTAAAATATTTTTGTCGCTTTTCTAACTTCGATAATAATTCCGCTATGGGGTCCACTAATGATTGTGTCGTCGCATCGAATATTCCTGCATAAAAAGAATATTTCCCGACCAAACGAATATTTTATAACAACTTGCGTACTTTACAAAATTTATAAATATTACCCATAACTATAACATTATATAAAATTCATTCCATAATATTTAAAAATAATATTTATAGAAAAATCATCTTTATTAAAAAGTTGGGGTCTTACAACATATACGTGGATTAGGCAGTAAAATCAACTCATCTTCCAAGCATGTCTACAAAGCTTAAATAAAATACGCCAAGAGAGAAAATCTACCAAGTGTAGAAGAAGGCGGTGGCACAAGGTGAGACAACGGTGGAGGCTCCATGTGGCGGTGGTGGCGGCGACGATAGTTGACACTCATTCTAGTAGTGACGACGTTGGAGGCTTCTTATGGTTGCAGTAGCTCCTTTGGTGTTGAAGATTTTAACGATGGTCTTTGGGTGCTTACTAACCTTAGGTTCACTTCCTCTCCACTTTTTTTTTTTTTTGATTTAGGCAAATGAGATCGATGGTTCTATTAATTAGGCAAATAGCTGATTTGGGGTGTTGCATGGGGGCTAATAATGGGGCTATGTTTTGGTAAATACAATTGGGGTTTTGATAGAGGCGACTAGGGTTGTAAAAGTTGTGATTGCAAAAGGTAGGCGGAGGAGGACCGAGAAGAGAAAATTTATAAAATGGAGAAGAAAACATACCTATTATAGTAGTTAGGGTTCTAAACCCCTCATTTGATTTGTCTATAAAAATAATGGTTTATATACGTTCAAATTGTATAAATATATCAAATTAATGATGTAATTTGAACAAATTGAATATCAAGAAAAAAATAATTAAATTTGGGTATTTTTAATTTTGCCAAATAACATCATTAATTTGATAAATTTGAAGTAGAAATTTATAAGGTAATTCCGGTTGGTTTGTAAATTTGAAGCACAAATCAAGCCACGTTTGAAAAAATTTAAGTCAATTTGACGCCCATCAAATATTATTAATGGAATGGTATAAATTTAAAATTTTAATTAGTTTAATGGGGTAATTTCAATTTTTAAAAGTTTAATAGCGTAATAAGTAAAATGTGCCAACTATAATGGGGTTTTACCCTTAATTTTGTCTGAAAGAATCTGAGTCAATTTGACGTACGTTAAATCTAATTGACGGAATGGTGAAATTTCAAAATTTTAATTAGTTCAATAGGGTAATTTAAAATTTTAAAAATTTAATATTGTAATAAGTAAAACGTGCCAACTACATTAATATTTTCCTTAGTTTTGCCATTATTTTATTTTATTTTATTAATTTATTCTATTTATTTTTTATTTCTATCGAGCACTACAAAACTCTCATTTTAACTAAAAATAGACAAATAAAGTTTTGGTGAATTCTTTGTTGTTGGAACGAAGTAAATACAATTTATTTATTTTTCATGTTGCATATGTTTATTTATATTTAACACAACACAACATTATTTATAATGTACTAATATTTTCTTCACAAAATAATAATAAACGACATGTATGGCTGACAAATAATTCAACTGCAAAGATTAAAACACTATCTATGAACGATAACATATAATGAGTTTTTTCAATTTAAATATCACAAAGTAACGATTTACAAATGTATTGTACAAATTCCAATTCAATCATATATGAAGAGACAAAAGTAGGCCATCTGTGTGTTGGAGTGATTTAGGGTTGAGACAAAATTGAATTGGGTCAAAAACACCTGAATATAAATTTATTTTTGGGATCAAGGTTGAAAATATAAACTTATGTTTGGGGATCGATTCGACTGGCATGTGAGATTCTGTGGGTTGTACTAATTAGATCTCCTTTACTTGGTTTGAAACCATATTTAGTTTCCTCCAATATTCCATTAAAACATACAAACATGTAAATCCTAAAAGGATTAAACATGCATATTAAGTCGAGTTTGAAATTACATATTTAATTGCGACAATGAAAATTTGACGCCTATAATTCCTTACACGAAATAATTTTAGTACCCTAAATAATAAAAATGTAAATCTATCTATCAAATATGCTTATGTATATGTATATGTATATGTATATGTTGGTGAGAATTCTATGTAAGTTGTTCATACAATTAATTAAATATATGTTCAAATCATTTGAATATGGTGATTAAACTGAATGTTGTCTATATGACTATATCCATCTAAATGTTGTGAGTAAGCCACCTAATCTTTTGCGTGGTATAAACTGTCATATTGATTGGGCTTGTTCCTTATACTTATATTTTATTTTAGTTTTTTATTTTTTTCAATAAGTACTACAAAACTTTTTTTTTTTTATATATATATATATATATATATATATTTAATTTATAACTAAAATCATACAAACAAAGAATATGTGTTAATTAAATTAAATTATTTGAATGAAATAGTCTTAATTACAAATAAAATTATAATCAAAGTGTATTGTATTAAACCATATAGGAAGAAACAATTACAAAACTCCATTATTCATGATACATATTCTATTTTTTGTTGGTGTATTTAGCCGCCACAACTCCCCCTCTCTCCAAAGATTCATAGTTAGGGTTGTAATCCATTGCTCTCCAAATGCCACTCATTGGATTCAAAATGTAAGTTTGGTTTAGATCAAATCTCCAATCAGATGCAAATATCGCTCGCTGAAGAGTAGTAATTTGTAAGCCACAAATGCACCCATGTTGGTCGAGCAGTTGTACATCGTTGGCGACGGAAAAACTGAGTTTGTTCTGAAGGTGAAATTGAATTGCTGGCCGCGGTCCAAGTGTTGCACTTTCTCGCTTCTCTCGAAGGAGAAGCATCGTATGCTTAGATAATTGGTGTGGTTATTTTGAATGTTGACGAGTATCTTGTCACCGTTGTTCCAGAAAGCGTCTGAAACTGGGCTGATGAAGATCAGCACTACTGCAACTAGTATGGAGGTATGCATGGTAATGTCAGCGGCCATGGAGGTCGTCATATTGTTATATGCAGCCTCTCTGTTTCCCTTGCCTCCTGAATTATTTCGCGTTCAACAAATTTCTTTCTTTTGTCTCATTAAAAAAAATTAAAATTACATAATTAAAAGCTCAGTTTTATAAGATTTATTTATTTTAAAACTTCAAAAAATCATATCAAATTAGGTGTATCGATTTATTTTTGGTTAATTTAATTGGTTCCTTGGAAAAATCAAACAAGTTTCTTAAAATACTCAATTTACTCTGACTTTTAAATTGACAGGTTTATATTGATTTAGTTTAATTGGCCCACCACCTAATTTTAGGGAAACCATATTTAGTTTCCTTCAATATTTCAGCCATAAAAAGAATTACAAAAGATTGTAAAAGGATTAAACTTGCATATTCAGTATAGTCTGATTAAAAAAAAAGCATGTCTAATTGGGACTAGGAAAATTTGGGGAATGAAATAATTTTAGTAATATAAATAATAAAAATCCAAAACTTAATAGAAATCCAATATGTTATGTTGGTGAGAATCATATATACGTTTTATTCATACTACCAAGTATTTTGGTCATATTCATCTGAATATTGTGAGTAGACCACCTAATCTCTTGGGTGATAGTCAAGACACTAGGATGCATTCATTTACAATGTAAAGCATTTATTGTAACTCAATAAATCGATTACAAATTTTCTCAGTTTAACATTCAATTCATTGATTCATTTAAAATCAACCTCATTGTTACCTTCACAACTTTTAAACTAATAAATTCATTCCCCATCAACAACGGTCATCATTTTTGAATTCTTGTCGTGTTAGGCTATCGTGATGAATTCATGTTGTGTCAGGTGATCGTGATGAATTCATTTCGTGTCAACTCTCTTCTTCTTTCTTCTTCTTTTTTTTTTTTATTTCTTTTTCTCTTGATTTTTCTTTTCTTCACTCTTTTTTTGAACATTTTTTTTTCCAAATAAATTTGATCCTCATGCACCTATTGTGGTGGCATAGGACACAAAGTGATTTTCCTTTTATTGTATACAAAATAATATTTATTAGAAAAGCCGTCATGCTTAACCCTTCTATCGACAAATGTCTCGTCTGCATAGGAAACACATTGCACAATATCTCATCCACATATCGACCAATAGTAAATGGAACTAATACCTACTTGGTCACTTTGATATCTGAAGTGTGTATAACGATCTGGTACTGTGGATACGATACGGTTGTGGATGTTTGGACATAGACAACCCCAATTTCTCCCCCATGATAGTACTCGCCATATTAGTACAAATTCTTCCATCTATCACAACACAACAAATCTTCTCATTCACAAAACATCTAGTATGGAAAATATTTTTCCGTTGTTCAGTAGTTTCCCCTTTCACCTGTGTACTAAGTGTCCTCCTTGTAAGTTGTAACTAAAAGAACACCATGTATAGCAACCTCCCTTATCATTTATTATTATTTATTTTTGTAGTATTTTATTTTATTTATTTTTTATTTCTATGGAGCACTACAAAACTCTCCTTTTTAACTAAAAATAGACAAATAAAGTTTTGGTGCATTCTTTGTTGAAATGAAGTAAATACAATTTATTTATTTTTCATGTTGCATATGTTTAGTTATATTATACACAACACAAACACAATTTATAATGTACTAAATGACCAAGGATAATGCCAAGGGTTTAAGATAACTTGGCTTAGAATTGAGCTATGACCCAAATCTTAGGGTTAAAACGTAAGACTTCGAGCGAAAGTAAGGAGGTTTGATTTTTATCCCATGTGGGATAAACATATGGTGACTAGTTCACCTTATCCAAAGTGCAAGATAAGGGGCATTTTTGCCTAAAGTAATCGGATTTTTGAGGATGGAGGGGATCAAATTGTGAGTCATGTTCATGACTCACCTTATCCTAACCAAGCACTAAGTGTTTGGTCTCCCCAATAATAAATGGTCTTAGTCACTAAGTGTACGTCTATTTAAGTCCCTTGAGTTAGTTTAATTGTGGTTTGTTTAGGCTAATTCAAGGGGTGATTAATAAGCTTTTAAACACAAGGGAAGATATTGTGTGACTTAAATTGGGTGACCAATTTAAAAAATGGAAACTATGTTTTATATATACAAAAATCAAGTACATCATCTTTCATTTGTCACAAAAATAGAAAGTGAGAACAAGAGAGAGGAAGAGGGCCGGACCAAGAGGGAAGGAAAGAGAGAGAAAGGATAATAAGGATCAAGTTTAATCAAGGCTAAGGAAGAAGAACCATGAAGGGTAAATCTCTCCTTTTAACTAAAAATAGACAAATAAAGTTTTGGTGAATTCTTTGTTGGAATGAAGTAAATATAATTTATTTATATTTCAAACAATTACATAAAAATATAAGAAATTCAATAACGATAGGTGACGTTTCTAGAAAAGATCACGAAGAAGAGAAAAAATATTCAGATTGTTGAGGAAATTGAAGAAAAAAAAGAGTTGTGAGTCATTGAATCTCTTTTCTGATGTGTTGTCAACTCCACAACAAAACCATCATAAGATCCTTACAAAAAAATCCTCATAGAGGATCGGATCCCTGATATATGGGTATATTTGATTTTAATTTGTTTTGGACAGTGTTTCAGTCTCAAACTTCTTTGAAGTTCTCCATATTGTCATTATAGGGATTTTTTTTTGAAACCCCCACTTCTAGGGAATACAATAATTATAGGGAATATAGGTATTTTAGTTAGGTAATAATTATATTTTTTTTCATTTCCAAAAATATAGGATGTCAGTTTTAGGTAATTTCAAATTACAAATTAATCTGAATTAGTTTAATTTAGACACCTTGATTATGAAAATTTAAAATTATCTAAAAAGTATTATTTCATCCATTTTAAAATATAAGATTATTATTAAATTTTAAAAATTAATTAAAAATATTTTTAAATTTAAAATCAATATCTATCAATTTTTATTTAATATTATAAATTATAGAACAGATATTACTAATTATAATATTTATTATTTTTAAAACTTAAATGAATCTTGTTAATATGTTTTTAACAAGCTGTGTGACAAAGACAGAGACATGGACTTCTGTATTTAGTACATAGTAATTATTAATGGTAAATTATTTAAAAGAAAAACAAATAAGTAGACCTTATCGTAAAAATTGTTATTTTTTCAAAAAAAAATTGCTTTTATGCCAAGAAAGAAAGCATGCAGCCGTTTTAAGCACCTAATTAAATAAAGAGATAAAGGGGGTGAGAGACTAAATTTCTAAAACTATTCTGATGAGATAATGAAATGACATGAAAACCTTTATGATACGCTGAGAAAGAATAAAATAGAGAAAATAGAGAAAATAAAAATTAAAATGATTTATTTTATTTATGACTAGAATGAGTCATTTTATACTCATCTAAGAAATAAAATTTACAAATTTAGTAAGAATGAGAATTATTTATTCCATTTTATTGAAAAAAAAAACACAAATTTTATTTTATTTTATTAAAAAAGTCATTACATTCATACCTTCATTCCTGCAATCCAAATGTGACAATAAATTGTTATTATAAAAATAATATCAATCAATCAACTAAAGAATACTCACCCCATTCTATTATAAATGTGGTTCCTATATATCTACGAGAATCTTAAATTATTTTTTCTATAATACCCGTATTTATGTCCTCTTTTCAAAGATAAACAGCTACTTTTCATTTTCTCTCATTTCCCCATAAAAGGATAATAATGTCATTTTCCTCTTAAAATTAAATTAGTAGTTGTTATACTTAGTAAGTCTTGTGAATTTTTTTAGCGACAGATAATAATATAATCAATTTTGACTACCTAATTGATTTTTATTTTATTTTTGATGTTATATGTTTACTTATATTATACACAACACAAACACTATTTATAATGTACTAATGTTTTCTTCACAAAATAATAATAAATGACCTGATATTATCGCTAACAAATAATTCAACTGTAAAGGTTAAAACACTGTACACGAACGATAACATATAATGATTTTTTTCTATTCAAATTATTAAATTGTGTTGGGCTCAAAAATACCTAAATAAGGTTGAAAAATAAACTCATTTTCGGACATCGACTTGCCTACAAGATTTGGTGGGTTGAACTGATTATGTCTCCTTTCCCTAGTTTGAAACCATATTTAGTTTTCTTCAATATCTCATTAAAAACTTACAAACATAAAAATTATAGAGGGATTAAATTTGAATATTAAGTTGAGTTAGAAATTACATATTTAATTGCGAGTTGCGAAAATTGGAAAAACTTTACATGCATGAGGCTGCATGAAATAATTTTATTACCTTAAAAAATAAAAATCTAAACCTATCAAATATGCTTATGTATATGAATATGTTGGTGAGATTTCTATGTAAGATGTTTATTTATATATATCATTTGAATATTTTCATATCATTTGAATATGGTGATTAAACTGAATGTTGTCTATAATATAAATGTTGTGAGTAAACCACACAATCTTTTGCATGGTGTAAATTGTCATATTAATTGTGCTTGTTCTTTATACTTATATTTTATTTTAGTTTTAATTTTTTCAATAAGTAATACAAAACTCTCTATATATATATATATATATATATATATATATATATATATATATATATATATATATATCATACAAACAAAGAAAGTTTAAATTTTATAATTCTACCTGCCTGCCTATTATGCAAGTGGTGGTATTACGGAGAACATTCAAATTTTTAGCGATAGAATTTAGAAGTTTAGAATTTATGAACAGATTCACAAATAATGGTAAAAATTAGAATTTAATTACTAAACTGAGCATATATGTGACACTCCTAAAATAGGTATACATCACTCATCATGAGTAGTCAAATATATGGTACAAAATTCAAATACAACTTAATAATACAACTGTCGTGTAAAGTACGACAAAACACAAACTGAGAGTTTTAATACGAATATTGTCTTCTAGACAGTATTCAAACTCAAATGGAGTACTCAATACATTTATTATTACACTATTTCATAGAATAGTGAGGACTATTAATGCAAACATCTGGACCGTCACTCCGTTCCCCGACTAGTCCCGGCTACGTTCTCATTTCCTGAAGAAAACAATGAAAGCAAAAGGGTGAGCTCAACTAGCCCAGTAAGAAATATTATGACTAAGATAATGCAGAATAATTTATCGTTAGCCTTCAACAATGTTAAACTGATAAAATATAATAAATATCAAGTTTAACTGCAGCGGAACAAGCAATCCATTAGAAAAGTCAAGTAGAGCATGATATCTACTATCTTCTATGATTTAAAAGGTTTTTCATCACTTTTATCGTTGAGACTCAAACTTAATAAATAATCCACATCATCGAATCACCCCCCGCACTACTACGGCCGAGGATATTCTTTAGTATCACGACCATAAATTATCCATGCACTACGGGCCAAGGATATTCGTGTATTCATCAATGGTCATGATCATACCAACAACTGTCCATCAATGCACTACGGGCCAATGAGGACTTTTACCACATCATTTGTAATATTACGATCATGATCATACCGAATAATCCCTGGTCATAATCATACCAAGTCCATCTATGCACTACAGGCCACATATGACTTTCAAAAAATATAAACATGAGGATG
Source organism: Panax ginseng (assembly GCA_020205605.1). Classification (NCBI taxonomy): domain Eukaryota; kingdom Viridiplantae; phylum Streptophyta; class Magnoliopsida; order Apiales; family Araliaceae; genus Panax; species Panax ginseng. Next base: position 31,114,816 of record CM035149.1, read on the forward strand.
ATGACAATGATATAAGAATTCAATAAAACAAGTTCAAGAATTCTCTGTCTCTCCCCTCCTAGTTCTTGTCTCACATCTCAGCTAGGGATCATATCCCTAAGCTTTGATACCAACTGTGACGCCCCCAAAATAGGTATACATCACCTATCTTGAGTCGCCAAATACATGGTACAAAATTTAAATACAACTTAATAATACAACTGTCGTGTAAAGTACGACAAAACACAAATTGAAAGTTTTAATACGAATATTATCTTCTAGACAGTATTCAAACTCAAATTGAGTCCTCAATACATTTATTATCACACTAGTTCATAGAATAGTGAGGACTACTACTGCAAACATCTAGACCGTCACTCCGTTCCCCGACTAGTGTGGGCTACGTTCTCATTTCCTGAAGAGAACAATGAAAGCAAAAGGGTGAGCTTAACTAGCCTAATAAAAAATATTATGACTAAGATAATGCAGAATAATTTATCGTTAGCCTTCAACAGTGTTAAACTTATAAAATATAACAAACATCAAGTTTAACTGCAGCGGAACAAGTAATCCATTAGAAGAGTCAAGTAGAGCATGATATCTACTATCTTCTATGATTTAAAAGGTTTTTCATCACTTTTATCGCTGAGACTCAGCTTAATAAATAATCCACATCATCGAATCACCCCTGCACTACGACCAAGGATATTCTTTAGTATCACAACCACAAATTATCCATGCATTACGGGCTAAGGATATTCGTGTATTCATCAATGGTTATGATCATGCCAACAACTGTCCATCAATGCACTACGGGCCAATGAGGACTTTTACCACATCATTTGTAACATTACGGTCATGATTATACCGAATAATCCCTGGTCATAATCATACCAAGTCCATCTATGCACTACGGCCACATATGACTTTCATCATAATATAAACACGATGATGATGACAATGATATAAGAATTCAATTACAAGAAAGCAAAGGATAAATTTTTAAAGATTTATAATTTAATTTATCTAAAAATCAATAACGTCCAAATTGTCAACATGATACTGCTTTGTGGAGTAAAATTAAAAAATAATATTGTACCAAAAATGATTTGGATCGAAAGCGAAATAATTTTTATCATGAATAGTACACCGGGTGAATAGTACTCGAGTGAATGGTACCCCGTGAATAGTACTCCGGCATGAAAAAAGTTAAAACTTATCAAGAATGCTCAGAATAATATTTTCATAAAAAGATACTGGATGTAGCACAAATATCAAGGATATTATACTAATTTCATGGAGTATAGAAGCCAAAACTTTAACAAAACGAGTATAGAATTCAAAATCTGAAACGAAATAATATTACTTACATACTATAGAGTATGGAAGAAATATTATTTTAAGCGAATATTGAACAAAAATAACATCCCTTACCTTGAAAAGAAGAGTATTTCAACTGGTATAACAGGGATATTTTTGAAGAAAACTTTCACTGTTTTCTACGCTCAAAGCTTTCTAAAACTTGAAAGAAATATGCTCAATAATATAAAAAAAGAATTCTCTAATTCTGGTGTGATTTTTAATTCTAACTAAGAATCCTATTTATAGGAGAATGGAAATGATACTATTTAGAATTTATTCACGGACACACAGTACAGAAATCAGACGAATCACTCACGGGCGGAAGAAAAAAAATTGAACGCCTGAATTTCAAAGCTATCCTCAAGGAAAACAAAAAAAATATAATATAACATGTTGGATAAATTATAGGGTGGGGCCTACATGTTTATGACTTTGGGGGAGGGGAGAATCTAAGTTGTTCACGGGTGGGAAAAATGGGGGTCCATAAAATAAGCAAAATTTACATCAAATACTTCATAAAAATCCCCTCAATATTTTTAACAACATTTATCATTATTATTATAATTCACAATATTTAACAACCAGGTCGTTCCCAGGAAAGAGGGGGCTTTCTAATAAGGATTTCTCCCTATTGGCTCGCAATTAGGTGACCAAACCTCTCATTGACAGAACTTCTAGACATCGTCAATATTGTAAATAATAATATTAATAACTTTGTCGTCTCAATTATTGATTATAAAATATTATGCAGATGATACTATGACAATAATTGAATCAAGAATATGAGAGATATTATGCAGCAATTACTGTAGCAATAATTGAGTATAACTGAGTCACTTCTCACATAAGCATCAATAATCAATACCATGTGCTACTATGCAACCACGCATATTACTGTACTTTTAACACCAATTATTTCAACAGTTTAACGGTAAAACTTCTGCCATTATTTTCATAAAAAGATATTTCTGTCGTTTTCTAACTCTGACAATACTTTCGTTGTGGGGTCCACCAATGATTGTGCCATCGTACGAATATTCCCCGACCAATTGAATATTTTATAACAACTTGCTTACTTTGCAAAAATTATAAATATTATCCACAACTATAACATTATATTAAATCCACGCCATAATATTCAAAAATGATATTTATATAAAAAATTCATTTGTATTCATTAAAGTTGGGGTCTTACTGTGACGCCCCCAAAATAGGTATACATCACCCATTCTGAGTCGCCAAATACATGGTACAGAAAACAACTACAACTTTATTATTACAATTGTCGTGTAAAATACGACAACACATACTGTGAGTTTAAATACAAATATTATCTTTTAGACAATATTCACACTCAAATAAAGTCTTCATTACAATTATTGATGCACTATTGTACAAAAATAGTGAGGACTGTTAAAACAACTGTCTAGGACCATCACTCTATACCCCGACTGGTTCCTGCTATATTCTCGCTTCCTGAGAAGAAAAATGGAACAAAAAGGAAAAGGGTGAGCTCAACTAGCCCAGTAAAGAATATTAGGACTAAGATAATATACAACAAATTATCCTTAGTCTTCAACAGGGAAAAATCTGATAGAATATAATAGACAACAAGTTTTAGATCAACAACTGCAGCAGAAACAACAATTCATTAGAAGATCGTTAAGTAGAGAATGAAATCTACTATCATTTATGAATTTAAAAGTCCATCATCAATATTTTACACTACAACAAAAAAGCTTATTTTCGACGGAATATTTTGTCTGTAATAAGGATATTCCGTCGAGGTTAACCTCATCTCCGACGGAATAGTCGGTCAGAAATTCGGTCGTATATAAGCAGGTCGAAATTAAGTCTGTCGATCTTTCGGTCGGGGATACTTACTGTCGACGGATGTATCCTCGACCGAATATTCAGTCGGTCTTACTATAATTCTGACTAAAAATAGTCTGTCGAGGAAATTCGGTCGATCATAATCATGTCACGTGGCAATGCCAGAAAAATGAAAAACAGATTAAAATCGACAGAATTCCATTAAGGGTACTACTATTCCGTCGAGAATAGTTATTTTTTTTATAAATGTTTTATTTGTTTTTGCAATATCCAGGGATTTAACCCACATCTTGTACCTGTACCTGTACCTATTTTCCCAACAACACATACACAAGCTACCAATATGGCCAATAACATGAATTACAATACCAAGGCCAACAATATGCCAAAAACCAACTAAATGAGAAGTAAAAAGGTCAAAAACATCCATTAATCTAAACTAAACTATATCAAACATCCCATTAAGGTGCGGTTAAACTAAATGTCAAACCAAATACAAAACCAAAGTAATGTTAAGGTTTAAACTACAATACATCAAAAATTATGTAACTATATACAAAAGAATGTAAACTACAAAATTAAAAGAATGTAAACTAAGTCAAGCTAGTAGAGTCCCCGGTGTGAGGAGGATCATCGGACGGGCGTCGACGCTGCTCTGGAGTATGAAAATTGCCATCATCGTCATCCCGCTCGTCAGTCCGCTCATCACCGTATTGATACAATATAATTTAACTCATTAGTCCATATATATGATTTAGTTAAAGATAACTAAATGAAAATTAAATAACATACAAAATATATAATTGTATTTAAAACGAAGTATACCTGAGCAGTCGAGCACTGACTCAACATCGGCCCAAACGCGTCCTTGACTAAGGTAACCACCATCCGAACAATCTCATCGCGTATCGTGGCTCACTTCTCCAGAGGGATACCCGTACTCTCGGCGGTGGCACCAAAGAAGAACGCCTGCCTTGAAGTCGATGGAGGCGAGAACTACCAAGGGTCCCGACGATGGAACAATGGATCGGCCTCAAACCTCTCCGATTAATCGCAGCCCATAACATGTTAGAACAAAGCATCGTCTAAGCCAGCGCCCGTATGTGATGGTCCCACGGGGGCTCACGGACGCAGACGCTGGCTAGAGCCTACAAAAATAAATACAACATGAATAATATTATAAGTTTACTTTATTCATAAACAAGAAATAAACTAAAATATTATACCTCCTGGCAGTGTATAATTTGGTATCCTCAAGAATCCCAAAGACTCGACAACCGAACCCCAGTAGTACTAGTGGGAGTATCCTGAGACGCGACCTAAAAAGTCGTCTCCTCGTCATGAGATAAACTAATCTCGGGTGGAGGGACGGTGGAATCTAACGTCTCATCATCGCCCCTAGCAGCTTACAACTCTGCTATATGCTGGCTACGGAGCTTCTCAAACCGCTCCTGTAATTTGATATACAAGTGAGTTATTTTTGGTATCATCATATAAATTACGTAATATTATCCTAAATTGGGGACTATTCGACATTCACTCCTACTGAGTGAATGTCAAACAGGTTTTTAAGTTTCATAGCAGTTGCAGCTGTAATGACTACTAGGAGAAGAGCCAATCTAAGTTTCATATTAGTTGCAGTTGCAGCTAATAGTACTCCAACCGGTTCCCCGGTAGTAATCGGATAAAAAAAAGGGTCGTAGTTCTTGTTTGTGTCCTATACGCTATTAATAAAGTTAATTGAATTACTGTGGACATTCCTCACTGTTCCACCATAACAGATGACAACATCCCGAAGGAGTTCCATTAAGCTATTGAACAAAGTTCCAAGTTAAGCAACCCTCTAGATGAACGAACGATCACTTCTCTACTAGGAATGAATCATTGCCTAATATGGGTTCAATCCATGCCATAGACAGCTTCTCACACTACTACAAAATAGTAAATAGACAACGCGGAAAAAATGTTGTGGTTTTAGTCAAAAAAACGTCGTGGTTAAGGGTTTTGTCTATTTGACACCCTTACACAACGTTTTTAAAACGTTGTAGTTAAGCACAATACACAACGTTTTTTAGGAAAAAAATGTTGTAGATTTGTTTTCCAAAAATTAACAGATGCTTAAAAACGTTGTAGAAGGTATGATTCCACAACGTTTTTTGGATAAAAACGTTGTTGTTTAGTATATCAAACAACGTTTAGACACATTTACACAACGTTTTAAAAATGTTGTAGATCAAAAAAAGAAGAAGAAAGACTGTGGTTCACCTACATTACCAATGCACATGCAATATGCTAATGCCTGAAAGATTAGCATATTATAGCCTGAAAGATTAAAAGAGTTGTAACTTCAATCATTTATCAAAGATTACAAGTATTCCAACCACACACAATTCTTGTAAAATATTAAGTGATGATAAAATATCAAATAACATATATGGTGTCTTAAACAAACAAAAATCAGATCTTAGTCCTTACAAAATCCCACTGCCAAATCCAACTAACATCTATAAATATAAAACCTAATAGAGAACCTTGTGAGAAAGGCCAACATAACTAATCCAAACCCCACTAGTAGTTCCTGCACCTAAACAATAGCATTAGCAGTACTTGCAATCCTTGGCCACAGATCATCACACTCTTTTCCTATTGGGCTAGTAATGGCAGATCCTACACACATTAAAAGTAGAAACCATAAGTACAATAAAAACAACGTGGATTAAAAGTAGAGAAATTTATGTAAATAACTTTGTGGAAACCTAAACATTTTTTTTTCAGAATGACGAGTAAACTGCATATAGACTTAAGATTACAAACATAATATAAAGCTTCCTTTTTTTATCTGCTTACATTGATAATACAACTAGTAGCAGACACAAGAATTGCTTTAAAAATATGATACAGGGAATCAACATTGCAATATATTATGTGCAATTCTAGTAGCTGACTAATTAAGCCTTCGCAGACTACATATATACTCACAAGGGTCCCCACCCCACCCTAGATAACTCACTGAACTCTGCAGTAAATGAGAGAATATCGACTGCGCGCAGAGGAGGTCGCACAAGACCAGAGGGACCGGTGCAACAAATTGCATGAGGCATGGAAGGGTTAGTACTTGACATCCATCCCAAGAATTGCACTTGGAGAAGGAGAAACAACAGTGGAATGGTCGCACCCAAGAAAGTTTTCCATGAGTGAAATGTTGAAGATAATATAACTATTAGTGAAAGCAAGCAAATTCAAATTGACTTACACCATGGGCTCCAAGAGGAGGGAAAACCCCAGCTTTAGGTACAGGTCCAGCTTTAGGTACAGGTCCAGCTTTAGGTACGGACTATTGTGCATTCATATGAGATTATTAAGTTATATAAATAAATAAATAAATAGCTTCTCATGTTTAAAACTGTCTTATCATGGATGTAAAAATACTATTTCCAATAGCCATTTGCAAAAAGTTTGTGTTGAAGTCTAGATTATGCATATATGATCAAGAATGACGCATCATACATTAAGTGAAATAGATAAAACACAATCAACTCAAGTACATAGTGAAACGTACTAACTACCTTTGAATTAAAAATTTCCTTGTGGAAAAATAAAACCATGAATCTTAGTGGAAAAACTCACAAAAACATGAACACAATCCTCACGAAGGAAATCAAGGGCATGAGGGTGGTCGAGATCAACTAATTGTGAAACATCAATAATATACAAATGACCCTGGCAAAATGCAAGTGCTTCATAAGAAAGCCTTTGCCTAAGTAACCAAATTTGTAAAAGATTCAAACACACCTCCATATAAGCTTCACGTAACTTGTCAAGAGATAAAGCAGCATCCTTAAGTCGAGGTGCAACCCAACTGCCTTGCTCGCAAAAAAAAATGCTAAGAAACTTCAATTAATGAAGGTAAAGGAATTTCAAAACACCAAACTTCTAAATTGTAGCCTCAATTTGAACATTAAAATTAGTGTGATTGCATAAGTTCAAATTTAGGAACCGAAACCAAAGACATATAAAACATCACCCAGTTGAAAAGAAATCTAATCCGCGAGTTAAGACAATCAAAACTTTGAAATTAGGATAGCAAATTGGTTTAGATTTATTTTATCCAAAGAAATGTTATAAATTAGACTGGAATTGGGAATAAGAAGTCATGCAGGATGTGACTAAGAAATAGAAGTCAACCATTGTAAAAACAATAACAAATAATAGAAAAGAATGTAAAGAAGGAAGAAGTTCGAATTGGTTTATAACTTAATCTAATGATTCAACCTTTCAAACAGAAGAATAAAAAGAGTACCTATAAACTCCATAACTAAAACATGAAGCCTCAAAAGAAGTGAAGTCGGGCACCGATTCCAAATTGCCTTTAATTCGCAATCAATCACAAAGAACAATGTAAATAAAATCATATTACCTCCCAAAAAAATTGCATTACATTATTTAACTATTCCTTTAAAGAATTAATAAGAACTCCACTAGCTCCAAGACATGATTATTTTCTCAAAGCTTCAAACTACCCTTAACACCTTTTTTTTAGTATTAGATAACTTCTACGTACACGGTGAGAGGATAAACATTCTTCTAAACATAGTTCGAACAACAATTTACTGCAAAAATTATAAAATTGATCGAATCCAAGAAATCTTTACCGAAATAATACTCATTTGAGACCAGGGATGAAACTCTCAAATTAGGGTCTCCATGTATCGTTTGTACATAGAAAAATAAATACCAAATAAATCTCAAACACATAGGAAGAAAACTTAGCAAGGAGGGTGTGTACTAGTCGACGATTCCAAATTGATCGAGCGGGAGAGACGTTTCGAAATCTCAAGGGAACCGTCTTTTCTCGAGCGGCGGCGACTTGAGAGTCATCGATCTTTGGTGGCTAAGGCTACAATCGGAGACGACTTCCATTCAACAGAGTCTGCTGCGAATGCCATAATAGAAGCGCTACGGATCCCGATTCACCGGCGTCATGGCCATTCATTCGACGGCCATCAACTGGATCCCGATTCTTCAGATGCGTAAGTTCTACTCCATCGCTAATGTGTCATTTGGACTTAGAAGCGATGGCGGCGAAGAAATTGAAAGATTTTGTGTGAAAAATGGGAAGGAGGAATATCGATCGGGGAAAATTAGGGAAAAAGTAAGGAGAGAATGAAATTAAAGTATAGGAAACGTTTTAAGCTCCGTGTTTTCACTTCCACATTTTTTTAAGCTTCGTGTTTTGTCTGATAGACAACATTTTTAAATAAAAACGTTATCTAGTTAAAACAAAAAAAATGTCCTTTTAAATAGATAAAGTTTTTGCATATATATCTACATGTTGTGGTTTAAGTGTTGTCTATTAGGTACTTTGTACTGGTGTCACCACTCCAAATTTCTCAGATAGGTAGTTCTCATAGAAAAATAGGTGAGACATTCTGTGAGCACTACCCATCTGAGGAATTTAGAGTGGTGAGAAGTTGTCTGTGTCATGGAATGGACCCATAGCAGGCAATGATTCATTCCTTGTAGAAAAGTGATCGTTCGCTCATCTAGAGGGTTGCTTAACCTATAACTTTGTTCAACAATTTAATGGCACTCCTTCCGTATGTTGGAATTTGTTATGATGGAACAGTGAGGAATGTCTTAAATAATTCAATTAACTTTATTATTCGAGTATAAGACACAAACAAAAACAACAACCCTTTTTTTTAATTGCTGTCGAGGAACCGGTTGGAGTACTATGTATTATACTTAGTTACCATGTATTTTTTTTTATTTATTGAATATGTAGACAACTTATTATGCAATTACTTTTAATTGTAGAAAACTAAGCAAATTCTACTTAGTTTATTATTTTATTTCATGTAAATTTATTTCAAATATATTATCTTATTTTAATTTCTGTTTATTTAATTTATTAGCTTTGATTTTATTTAATTCGGGATATTTTTTATGTAATGGAAAACTAAGTAAATTCTACTTAGTTTAAGATAATTATTCTATTTTATTTTACTTTACTTTATATTTTATTTTATTTTATTTATTTTATTTTTTATTATATTATATTATTAATATTAATTTAGTTATATTTAATGATATTAAATTTTAAAATTTTAATTTATTCTAGATTATTATTAATTTTATTTATTTATTTTAAATTTAATTTATTAATTTATTTTATTTTGTTTTGTTTTGTTTATTTTATTTTATTTTGTTTAATCAAATAAAATTTATTTTATTTTATTTTGTTTTGTTTTGTTTTGTTTTTGTTTTGTTTTATTTTTTTTTATTTTATTGTAATTTATTTCAATTTCTTTTATTTTAAATTATTTTATTTTGTATTTTATATTATATTATTTTATTTACAATTTATTTAAGGTAAATTAAATTATTTTATTTTATTTTATTTAATTATATTATATTATATTATATTATATTATATTATATTATATTATATTATTTAATTTAATTACAATAAATTAAATTATTTTATTTTATTTTATTATTTTATATTATCTTATCATACAAAATATAATTTAAATTTAGTTTATGTTATAATATTTTTTATTTTTTAGTAATTTGAAACTAAGTAAATGGTACTTAGTTCATTTTCAGTTAATTTTATTAGTAAGAAATTAAGTACATTCAACTTAATATATTTTAATATTGGAAACTAATAAAATACATAAATAAAATAAAGTAGGCCTCACAGATTTTGCAATTGAAGAATTCTGACTGGAATTTAGTCAGAAATTCAGTCGAAAATAATAAATATACCAAGATTTCACAAATATACCAAGATTTCACAAGTACTAACCAACATGTGTATATAATTCAACAATACAACTCAATACATGACTAACATCAGCCTCAATCAAATTATGAAATGCAAATTGCACAAATTAAACCCTAAAATTAGTAATATACAACCGCCATTGCGTAAATTGATCAAATATATGGGAAAAATTACAAAATCGTAATGTAATTAACATATATAAGGGTAAAATTAGGCTAGAAATTATGAATAATTTTGGAAATGGGAGTGATCATAAATTAGGGCACAAATGCACAATAATACTAACCTTAATTGTGCTTAAGCTAACCTTAAGCTGTAGAATAATGGAGGAGGATGAGGACACGAGCCGGAGGTACAGAGGAGGGGGCTAGAGAGAGATAGCAGCGTGCTAGTGGGGAGGCCAGAGGGGAGGCCGGCGAGAGGGACGACAACAATGGCAGACTAATTAATGGAGTAGGAGGAGGACACGAGTGAAGGGCATGCAGGAGGGGGGAGAGAGAGAGATAGATAAGCAAAAGAAGGGGCGGCCGAGGCGGCTACCACGAGAGAGGGACGACTGGGAAGTGGGAGGAGATATAGAGAGAGAGAGCAAGAGCAACAGAGAGAAATAAGAAGGTGAGAGAGCAGCAACAAAAGTGAGGCGCGGTGGTGATATGAGTTAGGTTTTATTTACTATTTTCGACGGAATACCGTCGAGATTAGTTCAGTCGATAATAGTTTAACCTCGACGTACACTCCGTCGACCTTAATAGTATTCCGTTGAGGTTGTTATTCGCGCTGGAGGGAAATTTTTGTGCCCCAATCATGGTCTAAGATCGATCGAATTCGGTCGACTTTGTCCTAGTGTCGAGGGATTTATGACCAACTGAATATTTCGTCGGTAATAACTTAATTCCGAGCGAATCAATTCAGTCGACATTAATTCCGTCGAAAAATAGTCCTGTTTGTTGTAGTGTTATCCCTGTAACATCAATCAATATACATCTTGAATCAAATATTCATCTTTGCACTACGGGCCAAAGATATTCATTTGTATCACCAGTTGGTCATGTTCATCTCAACACTTGTTCATCTTTGCACTACTACGCCAAAGATATTCATCAGTAATCATTCATCTTTGACACTATGTGCCAAAGATATTCATCAAATATCATCATTAAGGACTGAGGATGATGAAAAACATTTTAGAGAACGAATCCAGTAAGATAAAAGGACAAAGATTAGAGATTCGTACTTTATATAATTCAAGTTTAAAAATACTCCATAATAAACCATAATGGAGTAAAATTCAAGAATGAAGATCAAAACATGGATACAATCAAAAATAGTAACCATAATAGACATCCGGGACAAAAAAGAGAAAATTTCATTTTTCGGTGAATAGTGTCGTATTCGTGAATAGTACCGTATACGTGAATACTAACCCCGATACAAAAAGGTAGAAATTTCACAATAAAATTCATATCAATAATTCGACATAATGATATTGAAAGAAATAATATCATTTACGAAGAAAATAACATCCCTTACCTCAAAATAACAGTATCTGATCAGAATATCGGATGTAATGTCGAAGAAAACTTGCAATGAATAGCAACTCTCAAAGTATCTAAATACTCACAAAAATACGCTCGATAATATAGAGAGAGAAAACTTATATTTCTGGTGTGATTTTCAATTCTAACCTAAACACCTATTTATAGAAAAATGATAGAACGCCAAAGGAGACTAAATTAATAAAATAATATTATTATTATACCAATTCTACGCATGCCTCTTTGACAAATCTTCTGCCCACCACAATTGAAAAACTAATTCAGCACATTCATCAACAAAGGACAAAAGTGGGTCCCACCCCTAATTTTAATAAAAAAATTCAATTTCCAAAACTTCAACAATTCATAATAAATAGTCATTTTATCAGAAAAGTATAAATTTTATGTCCATTCCATAGAAAATCTAATTCTCTACAACTTTGCAGAAGAAAGTTTTTCCAAATTCCAAACAAAAAATGTCCGAAATTCACATACGGATGATTTTTAATACCTCCATTCTTACAAAATACTGATAAAACACCTCAACATTAATTTCTTCAATTATATCCACATAAAAATAAATATTTCCTTCATTTATATCCACATAAAATAAATATTTTTTTATCATATAAATCAATAAATAATTATTCACAAATAATATTACAGAATCACAATAATGACAATCAGGTCATTCCTAGGAAAGAGGGGGCTTTCCGATAAGGATTTCTCCTTACTAGCGCGTAATTAGGTGACCAAACCTCTCCTTGACAGAACTTTCTAGACATTGCTAATAATGCTATCTAATAATATTATTCAAATAATATGAATTATTGATCTGATAATGGGAAATACTGTGCCGTGATAATTATTGAAACAACAATAATATAAAATATCAACACAGCAATTATTGAACCAATAACATAAAGTATTGAACAGTAATTACTGTAATAATTATTGAGTAGTGCCTTCTTACGTAAAAATCAATAATTCAAAAAATCTTTGTGCAATATTGTGCTTCATGTGCAACCACGCGTACATCGTATTTTAACCACCGTGTATTCCAACGTTGTTAATTCAGAATAATTACTACCAAGTTATTTATAAAAACTCAAACTTGTCATTTTTTTCATCCGACCGTTTTCTGTTATGTGGCCCACAAATGGCTGCGCCGTCGTACGGATATTCACCGACAACAATAATATTCCACTACCAAACGAATATTCCTCGACAAAATGAATATTTTATAACAACTTACTTATTTTGCAAAATTTACATATTTCACCCATAACCAAAGCATTATATCAATTAACTCCTTATTATTTCAAGATAATGAATAAAGAAAATTTAATTTTATTCATAATAAGTTGGGGTCTTACAACCTCCCCTCCTAAATTTCGTCCTCGAAATTGACGTACGTACCTGGTATTTCGAAAAGTTGAGGGTACCTCGCTTTCATTTTTGATTCCAACTCCCAGGTCATTTCTTCAATAGCATGGTTCCTCCATAAAACTTTGACTTGTGGTATAACCCTTGTTCGTAGGACATGCTCTTTCCTATACAATATCTTGACAGGTATCTCCTCGTACGTTAAATCTTCGGCTATCTCGTCTGGTTCTAACTCAATAATGTGGTTCGGGTCTTTCACATATTTACATAACATCGATACGCGAAAAATGTTATGAACACGCGACATACTTGGCTGTAAAGCGAGTCTATAGGCCATAGTTCCTACTCGATCGAGGATTTCAAATGGACTAATAAATTGAAGGTTTGAGCTTTCTTCTCTTCATCGACTTTTACTTCTAGAATAATGCCTTCTTGCACCTTCTTCTTCTTCTTCATATTCATCAGCTCCGGTGTGCAACTTGAGCGGTTTTAACTTTATCGATTAAAGTCGATTCTACTCGTATATTTGACATCATCACGTGGGTCCCTAGAGTCTTTAACTCTATCTCTATCATTTGTAAATCATATGAAATGGGTCTTTGTGTTCGACAATATCGCACTCGTACCCGCATACTGTGACGCCCCCAAATTAGGTCCACACGACCCATCCTGAGTCGCCAGATATCACACTACAGAAATCAAATACAAACTTCATTTATACAACTATTGAACTTTCGTGTAGAGTATGACAACACATAAGTTGTGAATTTTAATACAGTTATATATAACTCTCATGGTGGCTCTACCACAACACCTTACAATGGTACTTTACATAAAAGTATAGTCAATAACTGTTTTAAAAATTAAAATCTTTGGAAAATACTCAAGGAAACCTTCGTACATGGGAGGCATCTAAGTTATGATAGATATTATATGACTCGAGAATTATCCTTAGTTGACCCAATAGACCCCAAAGAAAAACGAGAAGATTACTGTCATGTTCTTTCCAATGGTGAGTCTTTTTTTGACATATAATTATCTCTATTGTCTTCAATTGATAATTATATTTCAACCAAACTCCAAGATTATATAGGTAGTGCTCATAGATATAATCAGCAAGTGCATGTGCACAACCCTGTCTTATGATAACACGAAGTCGTCTGTCATTAGGCATCTTGTATGATAGTGGCAAAACACCCTTCCAAAGTTGGGTTCACCTCACCCTATTCGGTTCACCAAAATCAACGGTTAAAATGACGTATAAAATACAACACACTTATCTAAAATTCTCAATAAAATTATTTTCATACTGTTATTTGGGGAAACCTCAACAGCTATAGACCACCTTTCTAATCCCCTGTTACCCCCTCTCGACCCAGCTACACTCTTATTACCTAAAAGGAATTGTGAAGCAAAAAGGGTGAGCACAACTATCCCAGTAATGAATATCATGACTAAAGATAATTAAATTATCAATAGCCTTCGTTAGTAATCAATCAGAGATTTAGAACATATGGTAGATGAAAAAACTTTTCAACCATAGTTGCAGCGGAACGAGCAATCCATTAAAAGAGTCAAATAGACCATAAGGTTTATTATCTTCTCCATGTTAAAAGTCCACCAACAATGTTTTATCCCTATAACATCAATCAACAATTCCTGTCCACAATCATGTGAATAACTCATAATCATAATTGTGATTCTAAATTCCTCTTCGCACCCAGGACGAAGATAATTTTCATCACCTGTCTTTACCTGAAACATCAAAAATCATGGTTATACCAAATCACAATTCTTGTTCATAATCATACTAATAAATTCATCTTTGCACTATAGGCCAAAGATATTCATTAATAATTCATCTTCGCACTACAGGCCAAAGACATACAATTGTATTTTAGAAGAGTCAAGTAGAACATGATATCTGCTATCTTCTACGAATTAAAAGTGTATTATCAATATTTTATCGCTGAGACTCAGCTTAATAAATAATCCACATCATCGAATCATCCCTGCACTATGGCCAATGATATTCATTAATATTATGACCACGAATTATCTATGCACTACGGGCTAAGGATATTCATGATTTCAACAACAGTCATGATTATACCTAATAATCCCTGGTTATAATCATACCAACAACTGTCCATCAATACACTACGGTCAATAAGGACTTTTACCACATCATTTGTAATATTACAGGTCATGATTATACTGAATGATCCCTGGTCATAATCATACCAACCAATAGTTCATCTATGCACGTAAGCCAAAGATGACTTTCATCACAATATAAGCATGAAGATGATGACAATGATATAAGCATTAATCAAACGAAATCAAGGATAAATATTAAAGACTTTAAATTTATCCAGAGTTTAAAAATATCCAAATTGTCAACATGATGTTTGTTTTGTGCAAAGAAAATTCAAGAATAATATTCATGTACCAAAAATAATTTGGACAGAAAATAAATATATTTTTCGGGTAAATAGTACCCTGTGAATAGTACCCCGGCATGAAAAGTACCCCAAATTCTCGAGTGAATAATATTTGGGTGAATAGTAATTGGGTGAATAGTATCCCGTAAATAGTAACTCGTGAATAGTACTCCGGCATGAAAAGTGCCCCGAATACCCGAGTAAATAATATTTGAGTGAATAGTAACTAGGCGAATAGTAACTCATGAATAGTAACTCTTGAATAGTACTCCGTCATAAAAAGATAAATAATTATCAAGAAAGCTTAGAATAATATTTCCATGAAAAGATACTGTATGAAGCAAAATATCAAGGATATTCTACTAATTTCATGGAGTATAGAAGCCAAAACTTCAACAAAATGAGTATAGAATTCAAAGTCTGAAACGAAATAATATTAGTTGCATACTATAGAGTATGGAAGAAAATATTATTTCAAGCGAATATTGAACAAAAATAACATCTCTTACAACTGTTGAACGAAAATAATATTCCAACGAATATTTAACAAAGATAATATTCCTACAAATATTGAACGAAGATAATATTCTTTATGAATATTGAACGAAAATAATATTCATACGAATATGAAAAATAATATCTCTTCAGAATATGAAATAAATAATACCCCTTACGAATATTGAACGAAGATGATATTCCTTACGAATATTGAGCGAAAATAATATTCATACGAATACGAAAAATAATATCTCTTCAGAATATGAAATAAATACTACCCCTTACGAATAAGAAATAAATTACATCCCTTACGGATATTGAACGAAAAATAATATTCCTTACGAATATTAAACGAAGACAATGAATATTGAAGGAAAATGATATTCCTTACGAATATTGAACGAAAATAATATTCATACGAATATGAAAAATAACATCTCTTTAGAATATGAAATAAATAATACCCCTTATCTTTGAAGAAGATTGGATACTGGAATAATGAAGTAGCAGACTTCACTTCTTCTTTCTCTCTATAGCTTCTCTCTCTATAATTGCTCTTGTGAGACTTAGTGAATTGGTGAGAATGAAGGAAGAATGAGCTTCTATTTATAGGGAAATATAGTTTCGATAGTTGCACATTTTGGGGCTCGAAATATTACAGTATAATACCTTCATCTTTTCCTTCATTTTTAATTTAGTCCTGCAAGTATTATCAAACTTGCACCACCTCCCCTAATAGTATATCATGTGAATTAATAGTAAAATCATGTGAATCAATAGTTCTATACATGTGAAAAAACTAATTACAGTATAGTACCTTCATCTTTACCTCCATTTTTAATTTAGTCATGCAAGTATTATCAATCTTGCACCACCTCCCCTAATAGTATATACATGTGAATCAATAGTACACGCATGTGAACACATAGTTATAAGTATGTGAATTAATAGCAATTAATTGCACATTTATCCGATTAATTACCCGATTGGTCAATATAACCTCCAGACATCAATTATTATCGGAATAGATGTCTATTTCCACTAACACTAATAATCCCAACACAATGAAAATATCAATTTTATCTTTAATCAACACGAACTTATTCATCATTAATATTATAACTCACAATATTTAACAACCAGATCGTTCCCAAGAAAGAGGGGGCTTTGCGATAAGGATTTCTCCTTATTGGCGCGCAATTAGGTGACCAAACCTCTCTTTGACAGAACTTCTAGACATTGTCAATATTGCAAATAATAATATGAATAACTTTGTTGTCTCAATTATTAGTAATATATAAAATATTATGCAGATGATACTGTGACAATAATTGAATCAATAATATGAGAGATATGATGCAGCAATTACTGTAGCAATAATCGAGTATAATTGAGTGACTTCTTACGTAAGCATCAATAATCAATTCCGTGTGCTACTATACAACCACGCGTATTACTGTACTTTTACTACCGGGTAGTTCAACAGTTTAACGGTAAAACTTTCGCCGTTATTTTTATAAAGAGATAATTCTATCATTTTCTAAATACGACAATACTTCCATTCTGGAGTCCACCAATGATTGTGCCGTCGTATGAATATTCCCTGTTAAAACGAATATTTCCCGATACAATGAATATTTTATATCAACTTGCTTTCTTTGCAAAATTTTCAGATATCACCCTTAACTTTAACCTTTTATTAATTTAACCATTTACTAAATAAAATAATAATTATAAGAAAATTGAATACTTTTATTTCATAAAATTTGGGATCTCACACATACGATCTTCTATTTAACGCGTCAGCTACCACGTTTGGTTTTCCAGGATGTATGGTCAGAACAGGTGCCAAAATGAGTCTCCTCTTGAGTTTTTGGAAGCTCTTCTCACATTCCTCACTCCATTCGAATTTTATATCTTTTTGAGTTAGCTGAGTTAATGGAGTAGCGATTCAAGAATATCCTTCAACGAATCTCCAATAATAACCAACTAAGCCTAGAAAGCTACGTATTTCGATTACTGACTTAGGTTGCTCTCATCTATGACTCATATCCCAATCTTGGATAGCACGTCACAATGACACCTATCAGTTTACCACCGCACGAATATGACGTCCCCTACGGAGAGTTTGGCTTCGGTGTATTCCACAAAGGAAGTCACCAGATAGAGGCTAAGGTACCAACTCCTGTAGTTGGGTTTTTAACTCCTGAAGTTCAATAGGAGCCATTCGATATGAGATTTTAGAAATGGGTTTTGTACTGGTTCAAAGTCGATACAAAATTCAATATCACGCCCTGGGGGTAGGCCAGGAAGTTCTTCAGGAAATACGTCAGGAAATTTACTAACAACAGAAATATCATTCAAATCTGACGTATTTTTGTTCAAGTCCATGACATGGGCTAAGAAAGCTTGACATCCATTTTTCAATAAACGAATGGCTTTATGACTTGATATGAAAGTGTTTGACTTCAATGATTTGGTTGCTTGAATTCGCATAATAGGTTGGTTAGGAATATGAAAACTAACAACCTTACGAAAAATAATCAATTTTAGCATGATGAGTAGTTACCTAATCAATCCCTAAAATCACATCAAATACAAGTATCTTTAAAGAAATAAGATCAACAGGTAGGGTGAGGGTACCAATTTGAATCAAGAAAAATTTATAAACAGTGGATGTAATGAAAATTTCTCCTAACGGAGTTTCAATAATTAAGTCAAAGTCTAATTTCTCAGGAGTCAAGTTCAAACGTTGAGTACAAGTAGGAGAGATAAAAGAATGGGTAGAACCGGTATCTAATAAGGTATAAACTTCGCAAAAGTTTATAATTAACTAACCCGTGCTAACTTCGTTCGGGTTACTCGCTTTTTGAGAAGTCACAAAAAATGCTCTTCCTGAAATTGCCGACTTTGTTTTGTGCAAATCCGCCTTTGGTACCACCGTCCCAGCTGGACTTGATTTTGCTACAGGACAAAATCGAGATATGTGACCGTCTTTTCCATAACTAAAACATACCTTGGAAGGCTGTGAATAGTTTGGACTTTTATGCCCTTCTTCTCCGCATCTGTAGCATCTAACTGGTGGTCGTTCTCCTCCTCTAGAATTTGTTGCTGGTGCTGCTGCCGACATCTTTCCGTCATCGTTAAATCTTCTCTTCTTGAAATTTTCACTTAAATTATTTCTTCTATTATCTTGGCCATGATTACCACCAAAGTGGTTACCATTTCTGGCATGATAATTTTCTCCACGATGGTTATCATTGTTCCGATGACCGTTGCCACCGGTACGATTATTATCGAGTTGTTGGTCATTATTCTTCGGTTGAGCTGACTCATTATCGCGCTCCAATAACTGAGCCCTATTCACAACATCTGAATATAAACAAAGTTTGTGAGAAATGAGGTATTGACGTATTTTGGGTTTCAAACCTCGTAGAAACATTCACATCATTCTCTCCTCATTATCAACCAAATGGGATGCAAATCGGGACAACTCAATAAATTTAGCTTCGTACTGTGACACGTTCATATTTTTTTGCTCCAGCTTGATGAACTTTACCTCCTTTATGTGAAGAATACTTTCGGGAAAGTACTTGTCGTTGAACAATTCTTGAAATTTCTCCCAAGACATCTTTAGTGCGGCAGGTTGAGTATGCTTTACGGATTTCCACCAGTAAGCTGCCTCTCCTCGCAACATGAAGGTGGCGAAAAGAATCTTTTGCTCCTCTGATCATCCCAAGACATTAAATATCTTAGTGATCTGCTTTATTCACGTCTCTGTCGTAAGTGGTTTTGGCTTTCCCAAAAACTCCGTCGGTCCCAACTCCTTGAACTACTTAGCGTTGACCATCCGTGAGTTACCAGTGTTTCCACCTGCATTTTGAACAGTAGTCTCTCTCGTTTGGTTTTGCATGAATTCTAGAAAGTTCCTAAATATACCATCGTTCGTCATTTGGTCAGTGTTATTGTTTATAGGAGGGTTATTGCCTTCTTGATGCACCTTATCCTGGGTATTGATCAGTGGTGACTCAACGGTCTCATGTGCTCCATTGCTTATCCCAACATCTTCAGATGCCATTTTACTGTCACAAAACAATGGTTAATTGACATGCCACATATTATCCCTATATTCAGACCGACCAATTAAATAACAAATAAGTTTAGGCAGGACACACTAGCGAAAGATTTACTCGTCTCTCCTCTCCTAGTTCTATTCACTGATCTTCGCCAGAGACCATATCCTTAAGCTCTGATACCAACTGTGACGCCCCTAAAATAGGTATACATCACCCATTCTGAGTCACCAAATATATGGTACAGAAAACAACTACAACTTTATTATTATAATTATCGTGCAAAATACGACAACACATACTGTGAGTTTAAATACAAATATTGTCTTCTAGACAATATCCACACTCAAATAAAGTCCTCATTATAATTATTGATGCACTATTTTACAAAATTAGTGAGGACTGCTAAAACAACTGTCTAGGACGATCACTCTATCCCCGATCGGTTCTCCTTTATATTCTCGCTTCACGAGAAGAAAATGGAAAAAAGGAAAAGGGTGAGCTCAACTAACCCAAAGAAGAATATTATGACTAAGATAATATACAACAAATTATCTTTAGTCTTCAACAGGGAAAAATCTGATAGAATATAATAGACAACAAGTTTTAGATCAATAACTGCAACGGAAACAATAATTCATTAGAAGAGTTAAGTAGAGAATGAAATCTACTATCATCTATGAATTTAAAAGTCCATCATCAATATTTTATCCTTGTAACATCAATCAATATACATCTTGAATCAAATATTCATCTTTGCACTACACGGCCAAAGATATTCATTTTCATATCACCAAATTGGTCATGTTCATCTCAACACCTGTTCATCTTTGCACTACGGGCCAAAGATATTCATCAAATAATCATTCATTTTTGCACTACAAGCTTAAGATATTCATCAAGTATCATCATTAAGGACTGAGGATGATGAAAAATATTTTAGAGAACAAATCCAGTAAGATAAAAGGACAAAGATTAGAAATTCGTACTTTAGATAATTCAAGTTTAAAAATAGTCCATAATAAATCATAATGGAGTAAACTTCAAGAATGAAGATCAAAACATGGATACTATGACTCCCCCAAAATAGGTCCACACGACCCATTCTGAGTCGCCAGATATTACACTACAGAAATCAAATACAAACTTCATTTATACAACTGTTGAAATGACGTGCAGAGTACGACAACACATAAGCTGTGAGTTTTAATACAAATATATGTAACTCTCATGGTGCCTCGACCACAACACCTTACAATGTTACTTTACATAAAAGTACAGTCAATAACTGTTTTAGAAATTAAAATCTTTGAAAAATGCTCAAGGAAACCTTCATACATGGGAGGCCATGCATCTAAGTTATTGTTGGGTCTCCAACTTTTAGTTTTATTTTGATGATAACAATAATTAGTAAATAAATTAATTAAATGGGTAGAATCCTCTCTATAGGATTTTTATTATAACTGTTTTATTTATCTTATTTACTTTGACCAAAAATATTTTCTAATTCTTATTTAATTGATTATCTTGATCTTGATGTTTAAAATGTTAAATCAATTGGGTCATGTATTGTGGGACAAAAGTCATATGTTGATTATCAAATGCTTGTTTGACCGAATTTGGAAAGAAGATGAAGATTTTGACATGTGAGTAATTTCCATTTATTCTCAAATTAATTTTATTATTTAAAGATTTCAAAAATTATTTTTAAGTTATTTTAATGTTGGGCAAAACTATTTTATTCTTATATATATATATATATATATATATATATATTATAAATCTTATATATCTATATATATAAACTAGCTTATATATATATATATATATATATATATATATATATATATGTTAATAAAGTATAATTATATCATATTAATATATGTATAAACTATATATATAAGATCATTACATTTATATATATATATATATATATATATATATATATATATATATATATATATATATATATATATATATATATATATATATATATATATATGTATGTATTAGTACTACTTACATTTATGCATTAATATAATATAGGTTACAAATGCAAGTATTTAATATGTAGTATATATATATCCATGCATCATGAATACACATATAATATTATAATATATACATAATAAATGAGCATTATGATGGCAACTTTAAATATATTAAACCTACATGCATGCGCCTAAAACATGAATGAAAAGCAAAATCAAGTGACATTTTTTTTGGACAAAAACATGTGCTGACAATTTTTTTCATGTTGGTCAAATTGTGCATTAATATATATATATATATATATATATATATATATATATATATATATATATATATATATATATGTAAATCATGCATTCATTTATAAATATTAATATCATATTATATATAACATCCATGCATACATACCAACATGCATGTATAGCAGTATACTTTTATATGTACTAAATATACTAACTATGTAATATATATATATATATATATATATATATATATATATATATATATAACAATGCATGCGCATCCTAAGTGCTGATATATAAATACATGTGCTATCATATTTTTGTAAAGCAATTATGTATAAGTGACATTCTTTCTTGGACAAATATATCCGAACATGTGCTGGCAAGAGTGACTTAAAAAAAAACATGTGGTCAAATATGATATTAAATGCTAAGTGAACATTTATTATCTTGTTGTCAAAAATTAGCCTAGGCAAGAAATTGAACTTGGCGATCCGCGTAAAATCCTTTATCATCTGCTCCGTTAATTTCAAATGTTCTTCATCCAAATCGTTCATTTAAAATCAGATTTCAAAAATTATCTTTTTACCCTTGACCTCAAAAATCTATAAATAGGAGGTTTTTCTTTCATTTTCAATTTGCCAATTCACTTACAAAGAAAAGCTTATTTCTCTCTCACATACTCTCTCTAAAAAGCTTTCTCTTTCTTCTTACAAAAGTTCTGATTATTTGAGAAGAGGAAATTTGTCTAAGCATATTGAGATAAGTTGTTTGATTTATTTATTTGAATTATCTCTTGCTTATTTATATTTATAGATATACGAATATAAATTGTTCTACACAATTTTATATATCTATATTTCATCTATTTATCAAATAAAAGGATACTTGGGCGCCGCAAGGCTACGGAGATAAACCTATTCGGAGAGAAATCCGACCATACGATTCCTTATAGTCTTCAGTAACCTTTTATTTTTATATAAATATCGTAAAATAGATACGACACTTGATAGCTCAAAACAACACTGAGATACTGCTCCAAAAAGAGTAGTCATCCGAGCCGGATTTGAGAATCGTAGTGATCTATTAAAAATATTTATATAAATATCAATTGTGAAAATTATAAATTCTGTTATACTTGGGCGCCGCAAGACTACGGAGATAAACCTCTACGGAGAGGAGTCCAACCGTACGATTCCTTATAGTACCAAGTGACACTATTTATAAAAGTTCACATAATAGATAAAATATTTTTATATATTGTTTGAGTTAAACAATAATATTTGTTATATCAAGTATTGCTTAACTGATTTATTTATTATACTTGATATCTGTTATTACAAGTATTTGTTCATAAATTCTTTATTTATACTTTTATTTCACAAACTTAAGTGACTATATCTGCTTAAACAGAAGCATTTTTGATCTAAAGCTAAAATTGACTTATTTGCTTATTCAAGAAACATTTTTACTCAAAACATAAAAGTTATTTAAACTTTTATAACAATGCTTAATTTACTTATTTGCTTATTCAAGAAGCATTTTTCACACAAAATATAAAAGTTATTTAAACTTTTATAACAGTGCATAATTTTCATATTTGCTTACATAGAAGCACTATTTGATCAAAGCATAAATTATTATCTGCTTACTAAGAAGCATATTTTCTCAAGTATAAAAGTCTTTGAACTTTTATAAATATATTTAATCTTTAATTGTTATCTGCTTATTTGAGAATCATCAATCTGTACTAAATTATATCTGCTTATTTGAGAAGCACCAATCTGTACTAAATTATATCTGCTTATTTAAGAAGCATCCATCTGTACTAAATTTTTATTTGCTTATTTGAGAAGCATCAATCTGTACTAAATTATTATCTGCTTATTTAAGAAGCACGTTGTTGTAAATCATTTGTAAAAAGGAGAAAATGTCAGAGTTAATTTATTTTATGTACCTGTGAGAAAGACGTGTAATTCTTCGACCAAGACCAGAGTCTTAGAGAGGTCAGCGGGAAGTTGGGTCTCTAATGTACTTGTGAGGTGAGGAAGAGGCTATTGTATCAAGACCAGATCATAGAATAAAACTGAACTCAAAAGAAGTATAAATAAGCTTGAGGAGGGAGCGGAGAGCTTGATGTCCAAGATAGATTAGTTGGGAACAGTTGGAAGTTTGACTATAAAACTTTGTAAAGGCTTCTCCGCCTGTTAAAAGAGTATTTATTACTGATAGTAATAGGATCTCAAGTCCTGGAGAGGAGCTTGAGATCGGACGAGCAAAAGATACCCGGATGTATGTTGTGAACTGCACAAATCTCGTGCATTGTGTGATTGATTTTTCTTGTCTTGCATATTAATTTCTAACACCGCAAATTAATTATACAAAAATTAAAACGCCTAAGATAATTTTTAATCTATAATAATCTATTCAACCCCCCCCCCCTTCTAGATTATTATTGGACTTTCAGTTATGATAGATATCATATGACTCAAGAATTATCCTTGGTTGACCCAATAGACCCAAAAGAAAAACGAGAAGATTACTGTCATGTTCTTTCCAATGGTGAGTCTTCTCTTGACATATATTTATCTCCATTGTCTCAAATTGAGAATTATATTTTAACCAAACTCCAAGATTATATAGGTAGTGCTCATAGATATAATCAGTAAGTGCATGTGCACAACCCTATCTTATGATAACACGAAGTCGTCTGTCATTAGATATCTTGCATGATAGTGGCAAAACACCCTTCCAAATTTGGGTTCACCTCACCCTATTCGGTTCACCAAAATAAATGGTTAAAATGACGTATAAAATATGACACACTTATCTAAAATTCTCAATAAAATTATTTTTATACTGTTTTAAGGAAAACCTCAACAACTATAGACCATCGTTCTATTCCCCTGTTACCCCCACTCAACCCAGCTACACTCTTATTACCTGAAAAGAATTGTGAAGCAAAAGGGTGAGCACAACTAGCCTAGTAAAGAATATCATGACTAAAGATAATTAAATTATCAATAGTCTTCGTCAATAATAAATCAGAGATTTAGAACATATGGTAGATGATAAAACTTTTTAACCATAGTTGCAGCGGAACTAGTAAACCATTAGAAGAGTCAAATAGACCATAAAGTCTATTATCTTCTCCACGTTAAAAGTCCACCAACAATATTTTATCCCTGTAACATAAATCAACAGTTCCTGTCCACAATCATGTGAATAACTCATAATCATAATTGTGATTCTAAATTCCTCTTCGCACCCAGGATGAAGATAATTTTTATCACATGTCTTTACTTGAAACATCAAAAGATCATGGTTATACCAAATCACAATTCTTGTTCATAATCATACTAATAAATTCATCTTTGTACTACGGGCGAAAGATATTCATTAACAGTTCATCTTTGCACTACAGGCCAAAGATATGCAACTGTATTTTAGAAAAGTCAAGTAGAGCATGATATCTACTATCTTCTACGAATTAAAAGTGTATTATCAATATTTTATCGTTGAGACTCAGCTTAATAAATAATCCACATCATCGAATCATCCCTGCACTACGGCCAATGATATTCATTAGTATTACGACCACGAATTATCCATGCACTACGGGCCAAGGATATTCGTGTTTTCAACAATGGTCATGATTATACCAAATAATCCCTGGTTATAATCATACCAACAACTGTCCATCAATGCACTACGGGCCAATGAGGACTTTTACCACATCATTTGTAACATTACGGGTCTTGATTATACCGAATGATTCCTAGTTATAATCATACCAATCAACAGTTCATCTATGCACGTAAGCCAAAGATGACTTTCATCACAATATAAGTATGAGGATGATGACAATGATATAAACATTAATCAAACGAAATCAAGGATAAATATTAAAGACTTTAAATTTATCCAGAGTTTAAAAATATCCAAATTGTCAACATGATACTGCTTTGTGGAGTAAAATTGAAGAATAATATTCATGTATCAAAAATAATTTGGATATAAAAGACGTGACGCCCCCAAAATAGGTATACATCACCCATTCTGAGTTGTCAATACACGGTACAGAAACAACTACAACTTTATTATTACAATAGTAAAACTGTGAGTTTGAATACAAATATTATCTTCTAGACAATATCTATACAAACATTTATTGATACATTATTTTACAAAAATGGCGAGGACTACTAAACAACTCTCTCTATAACCATCATTCCATACCCCGACTCGTACTCGCTACATTCTCGCCTCCTGAGAGAAAAATAAAACAAAAAGGAAAAGGGTGAGCTCAACTAGCCCAGTAAAGAATATTATGACTAAGATAATATACAACAAAATTATCGTTAGTCTTCAACAGGGAAAAATCTAATAGAATACAATAGACAACAAGTTTTAAATCAATATTCGCAGCAGAAATAATAATTCATTAGAAGAGTTAAGTAGAGAATGCAAACTACTATCTTCTATGTATGAATTTTAAAGTTAAATGCCTATATTTTATCCTCGTAACATCAATCAATATATATCTAGAATCAAATATTCATCTTTTGCACTTCTACAGCCAAAGATATTCATCGATTGGTCATGTTCATCTAAACACTGCTCATCTTTGCACCACGGGCCAAAGATATTTATCGAAATCATTCATCTTTGCACTACATGTGCCAAAGATATTCCATAATATCATCATTTAAGACCGAGGATGATGAAAATATTTTTAAAAAAAAACGAATCCAAAGTGAGTCAAAATGACAAGGATTAAGGATTAATGATTCGTACTTTGTTTTATCCATGTCCAAAAATACCTCAAAAATAATCATAGTGGTGTAAAATTCAAGAATGATCAAAACATGGATACAATCAAAGCTAGTATCCAGAATAGATATTTTGAACGAAAAGAAAATTTTTATTTTTCGATGAATAGTGCCGTATTCGTGAATAAAGACCAGTATATGTGAATAAGACCGTGAGTATCGTGAATAGTAACCCATTACACTAAAAGTTCCAAATTTAATTAAAAAGTTTAGATCAATACTTCGGCATAATGATATTAGAATAAATAATATCATTTAAAAAAAAAATAATATCCCTTACTTGAAAGATAAGACTTTAGTTGAAACGCTTCGGATATTGACTATGACTTGAACTTGCAATCAGTATAGCAATACTCAAAGTATACTCAAAATACTCACAAGAATACGATAATATAGAGAGAAAACTTGGAGTTTCGTGTAATTTTAATTCTAACCTAAGCACCCTATTTATAGGAAAATGCTTAGAACACCAAAGTAGAAAATTTAATTTAATAATATTATTATTATTTCTACAACTTCCTACGCATACCAACTGAATTCAGCCATTAAAACACATGCAAGACCCACACTCAAATCACCAAAAACGTTTTTCATATTAAAAATATTTTAAACTTCCAAAAATCAATTATTTCGGAGCTTCGGAACTTCAATAATTCATAATAAATAGCCCTTTTATCAGAAAATTCGAATCTTGCGAGTTTTTATAGGAAATTCAATTCTCTACAACTTTTCAGAAGAAATTTTTTCCAAATTCCAAACAAAAATTGACCGAAATCCACAAACGGGCAATTTTACAGGCTATAATCAAATTTCAGTCAAGAAATGGGGTCCACCAACATGTTTAACATGTTTTAAACATTTATTGCAACAAAATACTCTTTCTCCTTGTATACTCATATATCACACATTCATTGTAAAATATCACCATTATTATATTATTAAAAATATAATAATATATTTAAATGAATTATTTTATCGTAAAAAGATAAAATTTTAATTTTCAACAATTGTCACATTAAAAATTTTCTCCATCTATATCCACATAAAATCAATATTTTCCTCATCATATAAATCAATAATTAATTATTCACAAATAATATTACGAGTAATCATAATGATGACAACCAAGCAGGTTCAGAAAAGGGGGCTTTCCAATAAGAATTTCTCCTTATCACAGCGCAATTAGGTGACCAAACCTCTCCTTAGATGTAACTTTCTAGACATTGCCAATAATGTTATCTAATAATATTATTCAGATAATATGAATTATTGCTTCGATAATGAAAAATACCGTGTAATGATAATTATTGAAACAACAACAATATAAAATATCAACGCAACAATTATTAAATCAATAAAATCTTTGAGAATAAAGAATTATCGTAACCATTATTGAGTAGTGCCTTTTTACGTAAGAGTCAATAATTGGTGCAATACTGGTGTGCTTCTTGTGGCAACAACGATATTACTATGTTTTAACCACCGGGTATTCCAACAAAACAGATACAGAATAACTACGTAGTTATTTTTAAACAACTTATATTTGTCGTTTTCTTCCTCCAATCGCTTTTCGTTATGAGGCCCACACACATGGTTGCTACTATTCGCATTTAATATTCCCCGACAAAGACGAATATTCCACGACCAAACGAATATTCCCAAACAATAATGAATATTTTATAACCATTTGCTTATTTTGAAATACTTATGTATTTTACCCATAACTATCCACATTAATCAAATCAACCCTTACTATTTCAAAATAATAATTAGAGGAAATTAAATTTCATTTATTAATTATTTGGGGTCTTACAACCTCCCTCCTTATGAAATTTAGTCCTCGAAATTGACATACGTGCACAGTGTTTCAAAAGGTGAGGATACCTCGCTTGCATTTCCGCTTTCCAATTCCTGTGTCATTTCCTATATAGCATGGTTCCTCCACAAAACTTTAACTTGTGGTATGACCTTCGTATGCGTAGGGACATGCTCCTTCCTATCCAAGATCTTGACAGTACCTCCTCATACGTTAAGTCTTGGCTATCTCGTCCAGGTTCTAACTCAATAACGTGGTTCGGGTCTTTCACATATTTACGAAGTGCATGATATGTGAAACACATTATAAACACGAGACATACTTGGAGGTAACGCAGAGTCTATAGGCTACATTTCTACTACTCGGTCAAGAATTTGAAATGGACCGAAGAATCGTGGATTGAGCTTTCTCTCTTCCCAAATCTTGTAACTCCCTTCCATGGAGCAACTCTCAACAATACATGATCCCCTATACTAAATTCCACGTCCTTTCGATGAAGATCCGCATAACTCTTTTGTCGATCTTGTGCCGTTTGTATACGTTGTCGAATCATTTGGATCTTTTCGGTAGTCATACGTACTAACTCGGGTCCTAACAAAGTTTCTTCACCCACCTCGTCCCAACATATTGGAGAGCGACACTTTGGTCCATATAATACTTCAAATGGAGCCACACCTATACTTGCCTGATAACTGTTGTTGTAGGAGAATTCCACCAATGGTAAATACTTATCCCAACTACCCTTAAAGTCTAGGACACAGAGTCTTAATAGATCTTTAAGAGTTTGAATAGTCCTCTCTGATTGGCCGTCCGTTTGAGGATGGTATGCCGAACTGAATTGTAAATCAGTGCCCATAGCTTTTTGCAAGCTAACCCAAAATCTTGAAGTGAATCTTGGGTCACGATCCGAAACTATGGATACTGGCATGCCATGCAACCTCACAATCTCATTTACATATATACTAGCAAGACGTTCAAGGGAATAAGTCTCCCGTATCGGCAAGAAATGAACAGACTTGGTTAATCTATCAACAATAACCCAAATAGCATTGATGCCTTGAGAAACCGTAGGAAGACCCATAACGAAATCCATGGTAATGTGTTCCCACTTCCATTTCGGAATCTCAAGTGGTTGCAACGGACCCTTAGGTACTAGATGCTCCGCCTTTACACGTTGACAAGTTAAACACATCAAGATAAACTTTGAAATCTCTCTCTTCATATTGTTCCACCAAAATGTATGTCGAAGATCACGATACATTTTGGTACTTCCAGGATGGATTGCAAACGGTGTATTGTGTGCCTCCATCATGATCTTGTACTTCAATTCAGAGTCGTTAGGAACACAAAGTCCGAGTGGACTCAAGTATTCCTTCATCATCGATTCTCGCTCGAATAGCACCTTCTTGTACTTTCTTCTTTCACATGCGCATCGCCTCCGGCCAATGGGTGGCTTGAGCAACCTTAACTTTTTCTATTAAAGTTGGCTCTATGCATATACTTGACATCATCACACTCGTTCCTGCATATGATCTTCTACTCAACGCGTCAGCTACCACGTTCGCTTTTCCAGGATGGTATTGAATAGTGTGGTCGTAATCTTTCAACAACTCAAGCCAACGTCGTTGCCGCATGTTGAGTTCCTTTTGCATGAAGAAATATTTGAGGCTTTTATGGTCTGAATATATCTCCACTTTCTCCCCATATAGATAGTGCCTCCATATCTTTAGCGCGAAAACAACTGCTGCCAACTCTAGATCATGAGTAGGATAATTCCTCTCATATTCTTTAAGTTGTCGCGAGGCATAGGCTATGACTTTCCCACGTTGCATGAGAATACATCCTAACCCTTTACCTGAAGCATCGTTGTAGATAACAAATCCATCCGTACCAGATGGTATTGTTAGAACAGGTGCCAAAATAAGTCTCCTCTTAAGCTCTTGAAAACTCTTCTCGCATTCCTCGCTCCATACGAATTTTATATCTTTCTGAGTCAGCTGAGTTAATGGAGTAGCGATTCGAGAAAATCCTTCCACGAATCTCCGATAATAACCATTAAGCCTGTAAGCTGCGACTTTGGCCACCGACTTGGTTGTTCTAACTTTGTATTGCTTCAATCTTCACGGATCAACAGATACTCCATGTGTCGACGACACCGCGTGCCCAAGGAATGCTACTTCCTCAAGCCGAACTCGCATTTCTTTAACTTGGCATAAAGCTTGTTTTCACGAAGCCTTTGGAGTACCAAACTTCAAATGGTGCTCATGATCTTCACGGCTTTTGGAATAGATGAGGATGTCATCAATAAAGACAACAACGAATTGATCCAAATATTCCTTGAATACTCGGTTCATCATATCCATGAAAGCAGCAGGAGCATTAGTCAATCCAAAAGACATGACTAGGAATTCATAATGCCCGCATGCAAGTTCTAAAGCGCGCTTTTGGAATATCCTCGATTCTAATCTTCATTGATGATATCCGTAAGCGAAGATCGATTTTTGAAAAGAATTGTGCTCCTTGCAAGTTGGTCAAACAGTCATCAATACGAGGTAGAGGATACCTATTCTTGATGGTGACATGGTTCAATTCCGATAGTCAATACAAAGTCGCATACTCCGTCTTTCTTCTTCTTTTTAATAAAACAGAGCACCCCGAGGAGATGTACTGGGACGAATGAAACCGATGTCCAAAAACTCCTGTAGTTAGACCTTTAACTCCTGAAGTTCAATAGGAGCCATTCAATATGGGGTTTTAGAAATTGGCTTTGTACCAGGTTCAAGATCAATAAAGAATTCAACTTCACGTTCTGGGGGTAGACCGGGAAGTTCTTCAGGAAATATGTCAGGAAAGTCAATAACAACAGGAATATTATTCAAATTTGACGTGTCTTTATCAAATCCATAACATGGGCTAAGAAAGCTTGACATCCGTTTTTTAATAAACGAATAACTTTATGATTAGATATGACAGTGATTGATTTTAATGGTTTAGTTGCTTGAATTGCATACAACAAAGTTGTTTAGGAATATGAAAGCTAACAACCTTATTTAAAACAATCAATTTTGGCATGATGAGTAGTTAACCAATCAATCCCTAAAATCACATCAAAAGCAAGTATCTTTAAAGAGATAAGGTCAACAGGTAAGGTGATGGTGCCAACTTGAATCAAACAAGATTTATAAACAGTGGATGTGATGAAAGTTTCTCCTAACGGAGTTTCCACAGATGGGTCAAAGTCTTCAAATTTAAACGTTGAGCACAAGTAGGAGAGATAAATGAATGGGTAGCACCGGTATCTAGTAAAGTATAAACTTCACAAGAATTTATGATTAGCTTACCCGTGATCACCTCGTTTGGGTTCCTAGCATTTTGACCAGTCACAACAAACGCTCTTCCAGGAACTGTTGACTTTGACTTTTCTGGGACAATCTTTTGAGTCACCATCCCCGCTGAACTACGTTTCGCTACCGTACAATCCCGAGCGATACGTCCTTCTTTTCCACAATTATAGCATACCTTGAACTGTTGTGGGCAGTTTAGACTGATATGTCCCTCTTTTCGCATTTGTAGCATATGATCGGTGATCGTTCTCCTTCCTTAGAACCGATTCACGCTTAAGACCTTTGCGTCTTCACATGGTCGTTGTTAAATCTCCTCTTTTAAAATCTCCTCGACTCGCTTCTTCTATTTTTCATGGCCATGATTACCACCGGAGTGGTTACCATTTTTGTCCGTTTTTTCTTTCTCCATTTGGTTATCGTTGTTTTGTTTGTTGCCATCTCCGGTATGATCTGGTTGTGGTCCCTTAGTTGACCGTACTCGTTATCTCGCTCTAATAATTGAGCCTTGTTTACAACATGTCGAGAGAGAGAAAATTTATGAGAAATGAGATCTCGACGTATCTGGGGTTTCAAACCTCTAAGAAACATCCGCGTCATACGTTCCTCATTCTCCACCAAATGAGGTGCAAACACGGATAACTCGCAAACTTTGCCTCATCTTTACCGAGACAATCATGTTGTTTTTGCTCTAATCGATGAACTCCACTTCCTTCATACGACGAACACTTTCGGGAAAGTATTTGTCATTAAATAATTCTGAAATGTCTTCCAAGACATGCTGAAGTCTTGTTGGATGGTACGCTTCACGCAGACTCCACACCAAGAGTCCGCTTCGCCACGGAACATAAAGGTGGCGAATGGAACCTTCTGTTCTTCATGCGTCCCAAGACATCGAATATCTTGTTAATTTGCTTGACCCATGTTTTTACGCCATGATTGGATCTGGCTTTCCTTAAATTCGGTGGTCCCAACTCTTTGAGGCGCTTGTTGTGACAACCCATGAATTGCTATCATTTCTCTCCTGTATTTTGAACACGAGTCTCCCAAATCGATTTTTTCATGAAGCGCAAAAAGCTTCTAAATATCCCTCGCTCATCATCTCGCTCGATTGGTGTTGTTTCATATGGGAGGAACATTGCCACTGCTGTACGCGTTCTCCTCGTTGGTGAGTACAAGCGTCTCCACGGTCTCATTTCCCTTTGTTAATATTCTCAGTCGACATTCTCAAATACTTTCATAAAACAAGGGTTAATTAAGCAAATCAATATATCACATAATATCCCTATATTCTGACCAACTAACAAATAAGCTTAGGTAGGACACACTAGCGAAGGATTTACTCGTCTCTCCCCTCCTAGTTCTATTCCCGATCTCCGCCTTGGAGATCATATCCCTAAGCTCGATACCAACCGTGACGCCCCCAAAATAGGTATATATCACCCATTATGAGTTGTCAATACACGGTACAGAAACAACTACAACTTTATTATTATAACTACAACTTTATTATTACAATAGTAAAACTATGAGTTTGAATACAAATATTATCTTCTAGACAATATCTATACCCAAATAAATCCTCATCACATTTATTGATACATTATTTTACAAAATGGTGAGGACTACTAAACAACTCTCTCTATAACCATCATTCCATACCCCGACTCGTATCTCATTACATTCTCGCCTCCGAAAAAAGAAAAATGGAACAAAAAGGAAAAGGGTGAGCTCAACTAGCCCAAAGAAAGAATATTATGACTAAAATAATATACAACAAAATTATCGTTAGTCTTCAACAGGGAAAAATCTAATAGAATACAATAGACAACAAGTTTTAAATCAATATTCGCAGCGGAAATAATAATTCATTAGAAGAGTTAAGTAGAGAATGCAAACTACTATCTTCTATGTATGAATTTTAAAGTTCGTTGTCTATCTTTTATCCCTGTAACATCAATCAATATATATCTGGAATCAAATATTCATCTTTGCACTACAGGCCAAAGATATTCATCAGTTGGTCATGTTCATCTAAACACCTGTTCATCTTTGCACTACGGGCCAAAGATATTCATCAGAAATCATTTATCTTTGCACTACAGGACAAAGATATTCCATAATATCATCATTTAAGACTGAGGATGATGAAAAAAATATTTTTTAAAGAAACGAATCCAGTGAATCAAAATGACAAGGATTAAGGATTAAGGATTAAGGATTCGTACTTTGTTTTATCCATGTCCAAAAATACCTCAAAAATAATCATAGTGGTGTAAAATTCAAGAATGATCAAAACATGGATACAATCAAAGCTAGTATCCAGAAGAGATATTTTGAACGAAAAGAAAATTTTTTATTTTTCGATGAATAGTCAGTATTCGTGAATAAGACCAGTATCGTAAATAGTACCGTATACGTGAATAGTAATCCCGACACTAAAAGTTCCAAATTTGATTAAAAAGTTCAGATCAATACTTCGGCATAATGATATTAGAATAAATAATATCATTTTTAACAAAAATAATATCCCTTACCTCGAAAGACAGTACTTCTAGTTGAAACGTCGGATATTGACTATGACTTGAACTTGCACCGTATAGAAATACTCAAAGTATACTCAAAATACTCACAAGAATACGCTCGATAATATAGAGAGAAAACTTCAGTTTCTGGTGTAATTTTCAATTCTAACCTAAGCACCCTATTTATAGGAAAATGCTTAGAACACCAAAGTAGAAAATTTAATTTAATAATATTATTATTATTTCTACAACTTCCTTCATATACCTGTTGAATTGACCATTAAAACACATACAAGACCCACACTCAAATCACCAAAAACGTTTTTCATATTAAAAATATTTTAAACTTCCAAAAATCAATTATTTTGAACTTGAACTTCAATAATTCATAATAAATAGCCCTTTTATCGGAAAATTGAATCTCTCGAGTTTTTATAGGAAATTCAATTCTCTACAACTTTGCAGAAGAAAATTTTTCCAAATTCCAAACAGAATTTGACCGAAATCCACAAACGGACAATTTTACAGGCTATAATCAAATTTCAGTCAAGAATGGGGTCCACCAACATGTTTTAAACATTTATTGCAACAAAAATACTCTTTCTCCTTGTATACTCATATATAACACATTCATTGTAAAAATATCACCATTATTATATTATTAAAAATATAATAATATATTTAAATGAATTATTTTATCAGAAAAAGATAAAATTTTAATTTTCAACAATTGTCACATTAAAAAAATTTCTCCATCTATATCCACATAAAATCAATATTTTCTTCATCATATAAATCAATAATTAATTATTCACAAATAATATTACAGAATCACAATATTGACAACCGTGCGGTTCAGGAAAGAGGGGCTTTCAATAAGAATTTCTCACTTCTTGGTAGCGCAATTAGGTCACCAAACCTCTCCTAGATGTAACTTTCTAGACATTGCCAATAATGTTATCTAATAATATTATTCAGATAATATGAATTATTCTTCGATAATGAAAAATCTTGTGTAATGATAATTATTGAAACAACAAACAATATAAAATATCAACGCAACAATTATTAAATCAATAAAATATGAGCGAAGAATTATTGTAACCATTATTGAGTAGTGCCTTCTTCACGTAAGAGTCAATAATTGGTGCAATCTGGTGTCTTCTTGTCGCAATAACGCGTATTATTGTGTTTTAACCACGGGTATTCCAACGGTGTATACGCGGTAATAACTACGTAGTTATTTTTAAACAACTTATATTTGTCGTTTTCTTCCTCTAATCGCTTTCAGTTATGGGGCCCACACATGGTATCGCTACTGGCCATAAATACGAATATTCCCGACAAGATTGAATATTCCACGACCAAACGAATATTCCCCGACAATAATGAATATTTTATAACCATTTGCTTATTTTGAAATACTTGCGTATTTTACCCATAACTATCCACATTAATCAAATCAACCCTTACTATTTCAAAATAATAATTAGAGGAAATTAAATTTTATTTATTAATTATTTGGGGTCTTACAAAAGAAATATATTTTTCGGGTGAATAGTACCCCATAAATAGTACCCTATGAATAATACTTTGGGAATAGTACCTCGTGAATAGTACTTCGACATGAAAAGTGCCCCAAATACCCGAGTAAATAATATTTGAGTGAATAGTAATCGGGTGAATAGTAACCTGTGAATATTAACTCGTGAATAGTATGCCAGTATGAAAAGTTCCCCGAATGCTCGAGTAAATAATATTTGAGTGAATAGTAACTGGGTGAATAGTAACCCGTGAATAGTAACTCATGAATAGTATTCTGGCATGAAATGATCCATAATTATCAAGAATTCTCAGAATAATATTTTCATGAAAAGATACTGGATGAAGCACAAATATCAATGATATTCTACTAATTTCATGAATATAGAAGCAACACTTCAACAAAATAAGTGTATAATCAGGAATACGAGACGAAATAATATTACTCACATCCTACAGAGTATGGAAGAAAATATTATTCCTATGAATACTAAACAAAATAATATCCCTTACCTCAGAAGAAGACTGGATACTGGAATAGTGATGTAGCAGACTTCTCTTCTTCTTTCTCTCTATAGCTTCTTTCTCTATAATTGCTCTTGTGAGTCTTAGTGAATTGGTGAGAATGAAGGAAGAATGAGCTTCTATTTATAGGAAAACATAGTTTCGATAATTGCACATTTTGGGGCTCGAAATATTACAGTATAATACCTTCATCTTTTCTTTCATTTTTAATTTAGTCCTGCAAGTATTATCAAGCTTGCACCACCTCCCTTAATAGTATATCATGTGAATCAATAGTACAATCATGTGACTCAATAGTTCTATACATGTGAAAAAATAATTACAGTATAATACATTCATCTATACCTTCATTTTTAATTTAGTCATACAAGTATTATTAATCTTGCACCACCTCCCCTAATAGTACATACATGTGAATCAATAGTACAGACATGTAAATACATAATTATAAGCATATGAATTAATAGCAATTAATTGCTCATTTATCTGATTAATTACCCGATTGGTCAATATAACTTTCAAACATCAATTATTATCGAAATAAATGTCGATTTTCACTAACACTAATAATCCCAACACAATAGAACTATCAATTTCATCTTTAATCAACATGAACTTATTCATCATGAATATTATAACTCATAATATTTAACAACCAGGTCGTTCCCAAGAAAGATGGGGCTTTCCGATAAGGATTTCTCCCTATTGGCACGTAATTAGGTGACCAAACCTCTCCTCGATAAAACTTTCTAGACATAATCAATATTGCAAATAATAATATAATAAATTTATCGTCTCAATTATTGATTTAATAATAATAAATATTATGTAGATGATACTGTGATAATAATTGAATCAATAATATGAGAGATATAATGCAGTAATTACTGTAGCAATAATTGAGTATAACTGAGTGATTTCTCACGTAAGCATCAATAATCAATACCGTGTGCTATTATGCAACCACGCGTATTACTGTACTTTTACTACCGGGTAGTTCAACAGTTTAACGATAAAATTCTCGCCATTATTTTATAAAAAGATAGTTTTGTCGTTTTCTAAATACGACAATACTTCCGTTGTGGGGTCCACCAATGATTGTGCCATCGTACGAATATTTTCTGTTAAAACTAATATTCTCTGACACAACGAATATTCTCCGACACAACGAATATTTTATATCAATTTGCTTACTTTGCAAAATTTTTAAATATCACCCTTAACTTTAACCTTTTTCAATTTAACCATTTACTAATAACATAATAATTATAAGAAAATTGAATACTTTTATTTCATAAAATTTGGGATCTCACAGATACAATCAAAAATAGTAACCATAATATACATCTGGGACAAAGAAGAGAAAATTTTATTTTTTGGTGAATAGTACCGTATTAGTGAATAGTGCCGTATATGTGAATAGTAACCCCGACACAAAAAAGTAAAAATTTCACAATAAAATTTATATCAATAATTCGGTATAATTATATTGAAAGAAATAATATCATTTACGAAGAAAATAACATCCCTTACCTCAAAATAATAATATTTCTAATCGAAATATCGGATGTAATGCCGAAGGAAACTTGCACTGAATAGCAACTCTCAAAATATCTAAATACTAACAAAAATATGCTCGATAATATAGAGAGAGAAAATTTATATTTCTGGTGTGATTTTCAATTCTAACCTAAGCATCTATTTATAGGAAAATGCTAGAACGCCAAAGGAGACTAAATTAATAAAATAATATTATTATTATACCAATTATACGCATGCCTCTTTGACAAATCTTCAGCCCACCACAATTTAAAAACCAATTCACATTTATCAACAAAGGACAAAAGTGGGTCCCACCCCTAATTTTAATAAAAAAACATTTAATTTTTAAAACTTCAATAATTCATAATAAATATCTCTTTTATCAGAAAGATACTAATTTTATGTCCATTCCATAGAAAATCGAATTCTCTACAACTTTGCAGAAGAAAGTTTTTCCAAATTCCAAACAGAAAATGTTCGAAATCCACATACGGATGATTTTTAATACCTCCAATCCGACAAAATACTGATAAAACACCTCAACATTAATTCCTTCAATTATATCCACATAAAAATAAATATTTCCTTCATTTATATCCACATAAAATAAATATTTCCTTATCATATAAATCAATAAATAATTATTCACAAATAATATTACAGAATCACAATAATGACAACCAGGCCGTTCCCAGGAAAGAGGGGGCTTTTCGATAAGGATTTCTCCTTTTTGGCGCGCAATTAGGTGACCAAACCTCTCCTTGATAGAACTTTCTAGACATTGTCAATAATGCTATCTAATAATATTATTCAAATAATATGAATTATTGATCCGATATAGGGAAATACTGTGGTGTGACAATTATTGAAACAACAATAATATAAAATATCAACGTAACAATTATTGAATCAATAACATAAAATATTGAACCGTAATTACTGTAATAATTATTGAGTAGTGCCTTCTTACGTAAGAATCAATAATTCAAAATATCGTGCAATCTGCTGGTGCTCTTATGCAACCCACGCGTATTATTGTATTTCAACCACCAGGTATTCCAACAGTGTTAACGGTAACGATTACGCCGTTATTTATAAAAACTAAAACTTGTCGTTTTCTTCATCCGATCGTTTTTTGTTATGGGGCCCACAAATGGCTGCGCCATCGTATGAATATTCCCCGACAGCAATAATATTCCACGACCAAACGAATATTCCCCGACAAAATGAATATTTTATAACAACTTTCTTATTTTGCAAAATTTACATATTTCACCTATAACCAATGAATCGAGGATTGATCTTTCCTCTCTTTCTAAATCTCGTAACTCCTTTCCATAGACCAACACGTAACAACACATGATCTCCAATATCGAATTCCATATCCTTTTGATGAAGATCAGCATAACTCTTTTGTCAATCTTGTGAGATTTTTATACGTTGTCAGATCGTTTGAATATTTTCCGTAGTCATATGCACCAACTCTGGTCCAAACAACGTTGCTTCACCCACCTCATCCCAGCATACTGGAGAACGACACTTGCGTCCATACAACGCCTCGAATGGAGCCATGCCAATACTTGTTTGATAACTATTATTGTAGGAAAACTCCACCAATGGTAAGAACTTGTCCCAACTTCCTTTTAAGTAAAGGACACAGAGTCTTAATAAATCTTTAAGAGTTTAAATAGTCCTTTCTGACTGCCCGTTCGTCTGAAGATGATATGCCAAATTAAATTGCAAATCCGTGCCCATAGCTTTCTGCAAACTAACTCAAAATCTTGAAGTGAATCTTGGATCTCGATCAGAAACTATGGATACTGGCATACCATGCAATCTTACAACCTCGTTTATGTACATATGAGCAAGACGTTCAAGTGTATAAGTTTCTCGTATAGGTAAGAAATGAGCAGACTTGATCAATCTATCAATAATGACCCAAATTACATCTATGCCATGAGAAACCTTGGGAAGACTAGTAACGAAATCCATGGTAATATGCTCCCACTTCCATTCTGGAATTTCAAGTGGTTGCAATGGACCTTTTGGCACTTAATGCTCCGCCTTGACTCGTTGACAAGGTAGACACCTTGAGACAAACCCCGCTATCTCTCTCTTCATATTGCTCCATCAAAATGTATGTCGAAGATCATGATACATTTTGGTACTCCCAGGATGGATTGCAAACGGTGTGTTGTGCGCCTCCATCATAGTTTTATACTTTAAATAGGATCATAAAGTCTACAGTTGACTTGTAGTATTCCTTGTTCATCGATTCTTGCTTCCAGGATAGCACCTTCTTG
The DNA here is from genome assembly GCA_020205605.1 of Panax ginseng. Classification (NCBI taxonomy): domain Eukaryota; kingdom Viridiplantae; phylum Streptophyta; class Magnoliopsida; order Apiales; family Araliaceae; genus Panax; species Panax ginseng. The sequence continues at coordinate 31,155,376 of CM035149.1, forward strand.
CACTTTCTTCCTTATACGCATCAGCTCCAGGTCTTTAACTTGAGTAGCTTTAAATTTATCGATTAAAGTCGGTTCTACTCGTATGTTTGCCATCATAACGTGGGTCCCTGGAGTCTTTAACTCTATCTTCATCCTTTGCAAGTCATACAAAATGGGCCTTTACGTTGACAATAACGCACTCGTACCTGCATATGATCTTCTACTCAATGCGTTAGCTACTACGTTCGCTTTTCCAGGATGGTATTGAATGTTATGATCATAATCTTTCAACAGTTCAAGCCAACGTCGTTGCCGCATGTTGAGTTCCTTTTGGGTGAAGAAATATTTGAGGCTTTTATGATCCGTAAAGATCTCCATTTTCTCCCCAAACAAGTAATGCCTCCAAATTTTAAGTGTGAAGACAACAACTGCCAACTCTAGATCGTGAGTAGGATAATTCCTCTCATATTCTTTGAGTTGTCGGGAGGCATAAACTATGACTTTCCCATGTTGCATGAGAACACATCCTAACTGTGAGATCCCAAATTTTATGAAATGAAAGTATTCAATTTTCTTATAATTATTATTTTATTTAGTAAATGGTTAAATTGATAAAAGGTTAAAGTTAAGGGTGATATGTGAAAATTTTGCAAAGTAAGCAAGTTGTCATAAAATATTCGTTTGGTCGGGGAATATTCTTTTTGTCGGAGAATATCCATGCGATTTATTACACAATCATTAGTGGACCCCTGGCGGAAGTATTGTCGTAGTTAGAAAATGGCGAAATATCTTTTTATAAAAAAATAACGACAAAAGTGTTACCGTTAAACTGTTGAACTACTCGGTAGTAAAAAAAGTACGATGTCTGGCGTGGTTGCATAGAGTTATACCGGTATTGATTATTGATGCTTACGTGATGAGTCACTCATTTATACTCAATTTTTGCTACAGTAATTGCTATATCATATCTCTCATATTATTGATTCAATTATTGTCACAGTATCAATATTTTATATTATTAAATCAATAATTAAGATGACAAAGTTATTCATATTATTATTTGCAATATTGACGATGTCTAGAAAGTTCTGTAGAGGAGAGGTTTGGTCACCTAATTGCGCGCCAATAAGGATAAATCCTTATCGGAAAGCCCCCTCTTTTCTGGGAATGATCTGGTTGTTAAATATTGTGAGTTATAATATTAATGATGAATAAATTCGTGTTGATTAAAGATGAAATTGATAGTTCCAGTGTGTTGGGATTATTAGTGTTAGTGGAAATCGACATTTATTTCGATAATAATTAATTTCTGGAGGTTATATTGACCAATCGGGCAATTAATTGTTATTAATTCACATGCTTATAACTATTTGTTCACATGTGTGTACTATTGATTCACATGCATGTACTATTAGCGGAGGTGGTGCAAGATTGATAATACTTGCATGACTAAATTAAAAATGGAGGTATTGATGAAGGTATTATACTGTAATATTTCGAGCCCCAAAATGTGCAATTATCGAAACTATATTTTCTTATAAATAGAAGCTCGCTCATTCTTCCTTCATTCTCACCCATTCGCTAAGACTCACAAGAGCAATTGTAGAGAGAGAAGCTATAGAGAGAAAGAAGAAGAGTAGTCTGCTACTTCACTATTCCAGTATCCAGACTTCTTCTAAGGTAAGGGGTATTATTTATTATTCTGAAGAGATATTATTTTTTCGTATTCGTATGAATATTATTTTCGTCCAATATTCATAAAGAATATTATCTTCATTCAATATTCGTAGGAATATTATCTTCGTTAAATATTCGTTGGAATATTATTTTCGTTCAACAGTTGTAAGGGATGTTATTTTTGTTCAATATTCGCTTGAAATAATATTTTCTTCCATATTCTGTAGTGTGTAAGTAATATTATTTCATTTTAGATTTCTAATTCTATACTCATTTTGTTAAAGTTTTGGCTTCTATACTCCATAAATTAGTAGAATATCCTTGAAATTTGCGCTTCATCTAGTATCGTTTTACAAGGATATTTTCTGCACATTCTTGTTAAATTTTAAGCTTTTCATGCCGGAGTACTGTCCATGAGTACTATTTATTTATATGATACTATTCACAAAAGTACTATTCACGGGTATTATTCATAAAGTACTAGTCACGGGATACTATTCCTGAAGTACTATTCATGGGATATTATTCACTCGGGTACTATTCACCCGAAGTACTATTCATGACAAAAATTGATTTCTTTTCGGTCCAAATTATTTTTGTTACAATATTATTCTTGAATTTTACTCCACAAAGCAGTATCATGTTGACAATTTGAACGTTATTGAATTCTGGATAAATTAAATTATAAATCTTTAAAAATTTATCCTTTGTTTCTTTTAATTGAATTCTTATATCATTGTCATCATCTTCATGCTTATATTGTGATGAAAGTCATCTTTAGCTTACGTGCATAGATGGACTGTTGATTTATATGATTATGACCAGGGATCATTCGGTATAATCATGACTCGTAATGTTACAAATGATGTGGTAAAAGTCCTCATTGGCCTGTAGTGCATTGATGGACAGTTGTTGGTATGATTATGACTAGAGATTATTCGGTATAATCATGACCATTGATGATTACATGAATATCCTTGGCCGTGGTGCAGGGATGATTCGATGATGTGGTTTATTTATTAAGCTGAGTCTCAGCGATAAAAATTGATGACAAACTTTTTAAATCATAGAAGATATTAGATATCATGCTCTACTTGACTCTTCTAATGGATTACTTATTCTGCTACAGTTAAACTTGTTGTCTATTATATTCTATCAGTTGTTATACTATTAAAGGCTAAGGATAATTTATTTTGCATTATCTTAGTCATAATATTTCTTACTGGGCTAGTTGAGCTCACCCTTTTCTTTCATTGTTCTCTTCAGGAAATGAGAATATAACTGGGACTAGTCGGGGAACGGAGTGACGGTCCAGATATTTGCATTAATAGTCCTCACTATTCTGTTAAATAGTGTGACAATAAATGTAACGAGGACTGAATTTGAGTTTGTATACTATCTATGAGGACTCCATTGAGAATGGATATTGTCTAGAAGGCAGTATTCTTGTTTAAACTCTCAGTTTATGTTTTGTCGTATTTTATATGACAGCTGTATAGTTAAATTTATATTTGTATTGTGTACCATGTATTTGGCGACTCAAGATGGGTGATTAATACCTAATTTTGGGGGCGTCACATTAGTAGTCCTCACTATTCTGTGAAATAGTGTGATAATAAATGTATTGAGGACTTCATTTGAGTTTGAATACTGTCTATGAGACAATATTCGTGTAAAAACTCTTAGTTACGCTGTTGTCGTATTGTATAACTGAATTTTGTATTTGATTTATGTACCATGTATTTGTTGATTCAAGATGGGTGATGTATACCTATTTTGGGGGTGTCACAGTTGGTATCAAAGCTTAGGGATATGATCCCTGGCTGAGATGTGAGACAAGAACTAGGAGGGGAGAGACGGGGAATTCCTTCGCTAGTATGACCTACCTAAGTTATTTGTTATTTAATTGGTCGGTCAGAGTATAGGGGTATATTGTGGTATATCAATTAACCATTGTTTTGTGACAGTGTTTGAGAATGTCATCTGAAAATGTCGAGATAAGCAATGAATCACATGAGACCGTTGAGTCACCAACGATCAATACCCAGGATAATGTGCATCAGGAAGATAATAATCCTCATGTAAACAACAACACTGATCAGATGATGAACGATGGGATGTTCAGAGGCTTTATGCAATTCATGCAACATTAGGCGAGAGAGACTCCTGTTCAAAATGTAGGTGGAAACACTGACAACTATCAAATGGTCACTGCTAAGCAGTTCAAGGAACTGGGACCACCAAAGTTTTTGGGAGAGCCAGAACCACTTAAAGCGGATACGTGGATAAAGCAGATCACCAAGATATTTTATGTATTGGGATACTCAGAGGAGCAAAAGGTTCCCTTTGCCACCTTCATGTTGAGAGGAGAAGCAGATTACTGGTGGGAATCAGTAAAGCGTACTCAGCCTGCCGCACTCAAAATGTCTTGGGAGAAGTTCCAAGAGCTGTTCAATGACAAGTAATTTCCCGAAAGTATTTGTCACATGAAGGAGGTGGAGTTTATCAAGTTGGAGCAAAACAATGTGTGAGACCCCGAATTTTATGAAATGAAAGTATTCAATTTTCTTATAATTATTCTATTTAGTAAATGGTTAAATTGATAAAGGTTAAAGTTAAGGGTGATATGTGAAAATTTTGCAAAGTAATCAAGTTGTTCTAAAATAATCGGTGGTAAAATACGCGTGGTTGCATAGTAGCACACGGTATCGATTATTGATGCTTATTTGAGAAGTCACTCAGTTATACTCAATTATTGCTACAATAATTGCTGCACCATATTTCTCATATTATTGATTCGATTATTGTCACAGTATCTTCTGTATAATATGTTATATTATTAAATCAATAATTGAGACGACATAGTTATTCATATTATTAAATTTCAATATTTACAATGTCTAGAAGTTCTGCCAAGGAGAGGTTTGGTCACCTAATTGCGCTCCAATAAGGAGAAATCCTTATCGAAAAGCCCCCTCTTTCCTGAGAACGACCTGGTTGTTAAATATTATGAGTTATAATATTAATGATGAATAAGTTCGTATTGATTAAAGATGAATTCGATAGTTCCATTGTGTTGGGATTATTGGTGTTAGTTGAAATTGACATCTATTCCGATGATAATTGATGTCTGGGGGTTATATTGATAAATCGGGTAATTTATGGGATAAATGAGGAATTAATTGCTACTAATTCACATGCTTATATAACTATTTGTTCACATGTGTGTACTATTGAGTCATATTAGGGGAGTTGGTGCAAGATTGATAATACTTGCATGACTAAGTTAAAAATGGAGGTATAGATGGAGGTAAAATACTGTAATTCATATTTTTCACATGATTATACTATTGAGTCACATGAATGAACTATTGATTCACATTATTTACTATTAGGGGAGGTGGTGCAAGTTTGATAATACTTGCAGGACTAAATTAAAAATGAAAGAAAAATTGGAGGTATTGTACTGTAATTTTTCAAGCCCCAAAACGTGCAATTATCGAAACTATGTTTTTCTATAAATAGAAGCTCATTCTTCCTTCATTTCTCACCAATTCACTAAACCTTTAGAGCCATTATTATAGAGAGAAATTATAGAGAGAAAGAAGAAGAGAAGTCTGCTACCTCACTATTCCAGTATCCAGTCTTCTTTTGAGGTAAGGGGTATTATTCTTTCGTATTCATGAAGAGAATTATTTCTTTCAATACTCGTAAGAGTTGTTATTCCATTATTTATTATTATGTTGGAATAACCTGTTTATGCGAAGTACCGCATACATGGTGAAATTCTTCTATTATTCCGTTCTTTATTATTCTATCGGAATATCACATGCAATGCGTTTACGCCTAACACACGGTTCCATTATATATTATTACGCCGAAATATCATGTATGCATGCGTTTACTATGGGACTTGGTTCCATTATTTATTATTACGTCGAAATATATCGTCTGTGCATGCGTTCTGTGGGACTAGTTCCATTATTTATTATTACATTTGGGAATAACACATGCATGCGATCTATCGCATGCGTATGGTGAATTCTTACATTATTCTATTTTTTATTATTACATTGGAATAACTGCATCATGTGGATTACCACATGCATGATGAATGATCCTTTGTATTCATTCCTTATTAAATTATGGAAATGATCTATTTACGTTGATTATGATGAGAGTCATAATAAGTATTGGACTGATGAAAATCATGGGTATATGTAGTATTAGTAAGTGTTATGATGAGTTATGTTAGTTATTATGTGAAAACATGAAAGTTTCTTAGAAATCACAAAGAGTTGAAAATCAGATTTTGGTAAAAATGGAACATGAAATTCAATTGACCATATCTCCTATTATATTTCGAATTTTTGAGTGTGGTCAAGTCCTAGAGTTAGATCTATGAGTTTCATAACTTATCCAAGTGGAATCACTTAAAAGGATTCTGATTTTTCGTGTGGAATGATTTTAGTAAAGGATAAAAAATCTGGAAATGCTTAAAAAGCTACTGTCCATAATTTTAAAAGGGCATTTTTGGCCACTTAATTTGTGAGAAAAATTCCGGCCTTTTGGGACATGAAAGTATATGGTATAAAGTACCTCCTGTCCAAAAATGAGCTCATTCCGACTTAAAATGAGCAAGTTATGACCATTTCAATATTTAGGTTTTTAAAAAACGCTTATATAGGAGTTCTATAACTCCAATGACCGTGAAATTTAAACTGGAAGATCACGTTAACATGTATAAGATCCCGCCAAGATTTGAGAATTTCTGGAGTTAAACTTGAGGTAGCTAATTTCTTAAGGAATTAATTAGAAATTGATTTTTGAAAAATAGAAAATGAATTTTAAAAATTCTGAGAAAAATATATGTTCAATATGGGACTATATTCTGCTAAATTCGAGAAAAGAAATATTTTTGGGACTGATTTGGTATTTTTCATGATAATGATCTAGTTATGAGTAAATGAGTTAAATATGTTATATGAAGTAACAAAGTTGGAAAATAGGATTTTATGGCTTGGGAATCCTATATAGGATATATGTAGATTTTTGATGAGGGATTTGATCATTGGTGATGAAATGAGTATGTCATTTTTGAATGATTAAATGCATTATTTGGTAAAGTGTAAATAATTGAAATAAATTATTTATAAGTTTAAGAAATGATTAAAATATTGTTATAATATTAATAATATTAGATTATGAGTTTATTAAGTGATTGATAATATTTGGATAAATTTAAAGTCTTTAATATTTATCCTTGTTTTCATTTGATTAATGCTTATATCATTGTCATCATTCTCATGCTTGTGTTGTGTTGAAAGTCATACGTGGCTTGTAGTGCATAGATGAACTTGGTATGATTATGACCGAGGATTGGTATAATCATGGGTAGTAATGTTATAAATGATGTGGTAAAAGTCATCTTTGCCCGTAGTGCATAGATGGACTTGGTATGATTATGACCGAGGATTATTCGGTATAATCATGACCATAATTGAAAAAACACGAAAATCCTTGGCACGTAGTGCATGGATAATTCGTGGTCGTGATACTATTAATTTGAGTCTCAACATTATTGGTTTTTGCGATTTATATATCTATGGCACATGTAGTGCAAAGATGAACTATTGATTATTAGTTATCTGAGTTGTATATCTTTGGTAGTAGTCAAAGATAAATTTATTAGTATGATTATGAAAGCGAGGAATTGTGATTTGGTATAACCATGATTTTTGATGTTTCAGGTGAAGATAGATGATGTAAATTATCTTCGTCCTGGGTGCGAAAAGGAATTCAGAATCACAATTATGATTATGAGTTATTCATATGATTGTGGACAAGAATTGTTGATTGATGTTACAGGGATAAAACATTATTGGTGGACTTTTAACATGGAGGAGATAATAGACCTGATGGTCTATTTGACTCTTCTAATGGATTGTTCGTTCCGTTGCAACTATGGTTGAAAAGTTTTATCATCTACCATATGTTCTAAATCTTTGGTTTATTACTGATGAAGGCTATTGATAATTTAATTATCTTTAGTCATGATATTCTTTACTGGGCTAGTTGTGCTCACCCTTTTGCTTCACAATTCCTTTCAGGTAATAAGAGTGTAGCTGGGTCGAGCGGAGATAACAGGAAAATAGTGAGATGGTTCGAGACTGTTGAAGTTTCTCAATACATTATAAAACGGCATGACATGCAATATATAATTGCATTGAGGACCTAAGATGTGCGTGTCGTATTTTATACGTCACTTAATAATTGATTTTGGTGAACAACAATAGGATGATAAAAACCCAACTTTGGAAGGGTGTTTTTCCACTATCATACAAGATGTCTAATGACATACAATCTCGTGTTATCATAAGACATGGTTGTGCACATCCACTTGCTGAGTATATCTACGAGCACTACCTATATGATATTGGAGTATATTTGAAATATAATTCTCACTTGGAGACAACTGAGATAATTATATGTCAAGAGAAGACTCATCATTGGAAGGAACATGATAGTAATCTTCTCGTTTTTCTTTGGGGTCTATTGGATCAACCAAGGATAATTCTCTGGGCATATGATAACTATCATAACTTAGATTCATGGCCTCCCATGTACGAAGGTTTCCTTGAGCACTTCCCAAAGATTTTAATTTCTAAAACAGTTATTGACTGTACTTTTATATAACGTACCATTGTAAGGTTGTGGTCGAGGCACTATGAGAGTTACATACATTTGTATTGAAACTCATGACTTATATCATTTATCGTACTACACTTTC